>CM051493.1:16157320-16307377 GCA_028031935.1 Paedocypris micromegethes
ATAAAAAAAAAAAAAACATGTTACATAACAGTTATTGAAAATTAAAAAAGTTAAGAATAGAAATGAGTTTTTACTTTTTGGTCCAGTGGCTCAAAGTTTACAAAACGAGTGAAAGTTATTCTTCTTCTTTTGCTTTTAGTTCAAAATTAAAAGGAACTTAATTTTGAGCGGTTTCCTAAACTTGATTTTTTTTTTTTCCTTTTATTTTTAACAGTTTCCAGAACGTTCTGTAGATCTTCGTCTTTGACAAGTGTTTCCTTTTCTTGTCATAACGATATTTGGCTCTTTGCATCTGAAATATTTCATAACACTTAATCTAATCGAGAACTTGTGGGGTGTAGTGGGATAAAAAACACAGTTTATGGAGCAAAACCAATAGATTTAAATAAATTGTGGAATTCTGGAAAAAGACTCAATTATAAAGTTAAGCAATTTAATTTTAATAAAAACTGTTGTCATACAACTACATATTAGCTTGGGTAATATTATAAATATTATTTTGAACACCATCATTTTTTAACTAAATTCCAGTTTTTAAAAATAAATTACATGCATTATTCAGCTTACTCGCATTGTACTGCTATTATTTTGAGCAAGGGATGCACCGATACCGGTATATTTTATAATTTATATTTATTCTGTAATATGATGCATACATGTTTTTCATTTTAAATAAATGTTTTCATTCAAACGCTGATTTTTTTGTTTTGTTACAGTATATGACTAAAGCTTGTACCTGTAAATTTAAATCATGTTTTTATTAAGTACTCCGTATCGGCGAGTAGTGAGATGCAAGTATCCATGCGTCCCTATTTTGAACATAACTGTATACACACATCATTATATATTCATATAATTATATTATAATCAGCATTTCTCACTGTAATATTCATGGAGTTGAGTTTTACATTTACTCAACATTTTAAAGACCCATAAGAACTTCAGTAAATATAACAATGAAATAATTGAGAAAAAAAAAAAAAAAAACACATTATTAGTCAATACAAACACTCCAAACACAGGTGTAAAATAATTTATTGGGAAAATGTTACAGTGTTATTAATTCACACACTTAAAATTCTACAATTCATTCCCATTCCTGTCAGTTTCACAAGACGCCAAACTGATGGTGGGAAAACAAAGTGACTTGATTCGCTCTTCAAAAACGCCATTTATTGTCATTTTAAACACCTACAGCAGAGCAATGCACTGTTGTGCTGTTTACACACTGCAAAAAATGATAAATATCTTTATCATTACCACCCTTTAAAGTACGATTATTAGTAGTGAAGTCTGCTGAGTTGTACAAGAGAAAGTTGTACAAGAGACTGCATTTCACTAAAAGTTTATTTTGTGTTGAGTTTACGTTCACTTATTTTACACTTCAATATTACAAGCTTCTATACTTATTAATAAAATAAATTATTATTTATATTAATACATTTTAAATCAATATTCAAAAATATATATTTTTTTGCGCTTAATCGCGAATTTGGTTTGCAAAGTGCGATTAACTAGCGAAAAAAAATTAATCGTTTGACAGCACTATATACTAAATAAATATTTATATATTTTTTTTCTTTTGAAGTGTCATTGTGAGAAAACTGTCACTTTCTGTCGGTTTGAAGTGTGACAGCATCCTCACAAAAATAAGAGAACGAAAACATTTCTCAATTATTTGATAGTACTACAGTACAGTCACAGAAGACAATACATTAAATAATTCAAACGTCTAACCGTCTCTGACGAACCACGACTGACGCTCAACTCTGTGAGACGGTGATTAAAAACAACAACAACAACAACAACAACAACAACCACAAAAAGTCCACAGAAATAACTTGTCTGATTGCAGAATTCTCCCCCAATTCCAGGATTATTCGGAACAAATAATGTACTCTTATAAAGACATTATTGTGAAGAACTGGTGCACACTAATCAACCTTTGCTTTTTCACTGGGTTAATTAAAAACTAGAAACAAAGTGAAATACATTCGTTTAAAGAAACAACATACGATTCTCCTGCTGAAAAAAAAACCCTGACACAACCTCCACCCTTTCACACATTCAGTTCTCACCGTAAATTGCCGGCATGCAGTCATGTGTAAATAGTTTGTTAATGAGGAAATTATTCGAAAAAATATATATATATATGAAAAAAAAATATGTGTAAATAGTAAATTAGTTTGTTTTGCCGGCAAGGGTGGATGTAGCGTTCAATTTTGACGGTAAATTGCCGGCAAACTGCAGAAAAAATAATCACGCAGAAGTTTAGTGCGTGCTGAGGTAACTATTGCTCTGAGCCAATCAGAACATTCTGAGAGAGTTGCGTGTTCACAGGTGCAGCTGTTTAAAATGTTGCCACTTAATGAGGTCACCGTAAATACCGGTATTTTGAAAACGCTGTGTGAATTGCGCTTTTCCGGTAAAATGTCAAAAAGGCCGAGCTTGTGTAAACGATTTTTTACCGGTAAAGTTGCTCCGGTAATTTTCCGGTCTGGTGAGAACTTTCACTAGATTTCATTTTTTCGGTTTATTTTCTTCTCGGAGCTGAGTCTAAGGAGCCAAGTCGTTCCGGCAAATTCTGGCAATTTACCGTTCCAGTGAGAACAGGAAACGACCTTTCACTAGATTTCATTTTTCTTCTCACCGCAGCTACGTCGTTCCGGCAATTTACCGTTCCAGTGAGAACAGGACTTTCAATAGATTTCATTTTTTCTGTTTACTTTCTTCTCACCGTTAAGGAGCTACGTTTCCTTTTTTCGTCTTCTTCTCCCCCGTGTGAATCCGTACGTGCGCGTTCAGGTTTCCTTTATGGGAGAAGCTCTTGCCGCACTGGAGGCAGGAGAAGGGCTTCTCGCCGGTGTGAGTCCTCATGTGGACCTTCAGGTTCTCACTGCTGGAGAACCGCTTGGCACAGTGGGAGCAGACGAAGGGCTTCTCGCCGGTGTGAGTCCTCATGTGGACCCTCATGTTCTCACTCCGCGAGAAGCTCTTGCCACACTGGGAGCAGGGGTAGGGCTTCTCGCCGGTGTGGATCCTCAGGTGGACGTTGAGGTTCTCGCCGCAGGTGAACAGCATCCCGCAGTGTGAGCAGGCGAACGGCTTCTTCCTGGTGTGCGTCCTGACGTGACTCTTGAGCTCCTCGCAGGCGGCGAAGGCCTTGTCGCAGTGAGGACACTGGTGCTGGCGGGTTCTGCCGTGGTTCTGCACGTGTTTGTAGAGCTTCTCCTTCGACGGGAAGTTTCTCCGACAGAGCTGGCAGTGTTTTTCACCCGTGTACACTTGCAGATGATTGGTGAGACTTCCTCGGTCGGCGAATTCTTTGTCGCAGTGTCGGCAGGTGAGCTGGTGTTCTGGCGTGTGACTTTCTAGATGAGTCTGAAGGACACTGTCGCTGTTGAAAACATCTCCGCAGTGGACGCAAATGAGCAACGGTTCTTCGGCGTCCGAGGAATTCGTCTCCGTCTTAACAGAACTGGTTTGGTCACAGACGGGGATGGAAAGCTGGTGTTTCTCCTCCACGTCACACGTCTCTTCATGTTCCTCCTTCACCTGCACCACAACTGCACAGAGGAAAGTGAATGAAACGTTCGATCAAAAACAGTAGAACCAAACTGTGATGGAAAACACAACCAAGACATTCGGATTTCGCTATGTGCCAACTTCAGGCAAAATTGTCGAACCCAAGCAAATTTCCCTGGATTTTCGTCTTGCTCATCTACACGGTCACATACAGGAATTGCGAATAGTGCGTTTATTTCATCTTGGGATTAGAAATAGACCTGGATCAAGAACAAAACGCTTTGAAATGGACTGGAACAATTCCACGCTTGCTTTTACAGAAGTTACTTTACTTTACAGTCATTTGGCAGACGCTTTTATCCAAAGCGACTTACAAAAAGAGGAGCAAGTGAAGCAATTTGTCTACAATAGGCTACAGTAGATTTCAATACAGACTATATAAGGAAACTTACTAGACAGAACAGCATGACAGTCAACAAAAACAGTGAACACAAGACAAGAAACACAAGAAACACTTTTTTTTTTTTTTTTTTTTGTTAATCAGTGTTAAGGTGCTGGTGAAAGAGCTCAGTTTTTAGTGCTTTTTTAAATTTAATCATTGAAGTTAATTTAAAATGTAGGTAAATTAAGGTAAAAATTTAAAATTAAAGTTAATTATTGTATTGTTTTACCTAAATATATTTAAAAAATTATATTTAGGTTCCGTGTTAGGCAGAAACACTATCCAAGAACAAAAAATAAACATTTATGCACATTTACCATGTCTGATTACGAAATACTTTATGCTAAACACAAAGTGCGTATTTGATTTGTTGATATCAGAGTTTTACACACCGTGAAATCATTTTGAGATTTCACGAATCTAATATTTCTCTTCATTAGACATTTTAGATTAGTTAAATCTCAAAATTACTTCATTAATCTCAAAATGATTTATTCTCAAAAAATTACGCTAAAACCGTACAAATCTGTCTCAATCACACACAAAAAACCGAGAGTTTAAGTCTCGTTTGTACAAAACATTGACTTTTCAAAAGAAAGATGATTTTATTTCAAAGCTTTTGATTTTCATAGAATCCGTTTCAAAACCCGTCGACTGCTGTGATTTGTTCGTTATTTTAGCGAATGAATTACGAGGTTAATATGATGATTTAAAAAAAGAGAGAAAGAAAAAAACCCAACCTGGTTTCTCCTCAGTGTGTTGATCTGTGACTCCTGACACTTCATATTCTCCGAAATCGTCTCGTTCCTCTTTAATTACGCGCATCTTTTTTCGACAATCTGGTCGCACGACGAGTCAGACGCGTCACGGCGCCGCGCGATTAACGACGTAATTGTAAAACAACGTCACAAACAATTTTTTTTTACATTTTCCTCATCGCTTGTTCTGTTTTACCGCGGCTGGCGAATAAAATTGCAGTTGCAAGTGCGCCACCATCTGTCCGGGAGTGTGAACAATCAATAGGCTTTTTTTTTTTTATTTCACAATTTTTTTTTTTTTTTAATTGTTAAAAAAATTCAATTGTTTCGTTTTTTTTTTTTTCTGTTTCTTGACTAATCAATATTAACTTTTAATCAATTTCTGCTTCATCATTGTGTGTTTTAACATGTAGATTCATTGGTTATATGTTATGATAATATGGTTATGCAACATGAAAGTTAAGAACATTTACTGTTTTGGGAAAGTGCTTTATTTTGTCTGACGAACCAGAAGAAAATGATCTACGAATTACAAAGATTACAAATTACCTTTCCTGAGAGAAAGACTTGAGAGGAAAACTCGAGACAAAACATCTTAAGATGATGTTTCGAGAAAAACTCAAATTTAGAGTTGTTTTGACTATTTCAAAAAAGAAAATATATTTAAATAAATTCTATATTATTTGTGTAAGTGACAGTGTTATGCACCTTATAGCATCCAATAGTATATAGAGAAAAAAAAAGTCAGACAATTTCATATAGGTACAAGTGAATATTTCCCAAACCTTTATTCTGGAAAAGTTCAATATTTAAAATTAGCTTGGATTGGAAAAGTCCTCAATCGCCCTAGTGTCATTGACTGTGAACAAGAGTAGAAACGAAACCTGAATAAAATCGCACAAGCCAATATTTCTTTCACAATGGAACAGAAATACATAAATAATAAAAAAAAAATTTTGTTCAAATGTTCCAGACTATGCAGAAACCAAACTCCGTTTGAGTCTCAAAAAAAATACAGATTTTTCAACTGGATTTGTGTTTCTTTTTTTTTTTTTGGTAGGGTGCATGGGAGTCGCAGTCCGAGAAACAGATTTTTCCCTCTGCCTTTCTTCGCACCGTCACTTCTTCATGTCCTGCAAAAGTAAAGTGAAATATCATTTGCTTCGCCTTTAACACACGCGACAATGTGTCACGATAACGTCGAAATAAAGTCCCGACCTTGAGGCGACGCTCCAGCATTTCGACTTCCAGCGCGGCTTGTTTGATGGCTAGCGTCCTCGCCACTATTTGAAGCCGTATGCTGTCCATCTCCAGCTCACTCTTTTTAATCTGCTTTTGGAGATGGACCTTCAACTGCGCTTTTGCTGGCTACGAAAAAAAATATTGCCCCTTTTTAATACAGAGAGGTCACTGAGAATCACAGATTTAGCTAAGAATTGTTTTTGTTTATTATTCTGCCGGTGTGAGTTTGCTTTGAGACTGACTTTTTGTTATTTTGTATTTATTTTGTTGCACCACTTTTGGAACATCGTGGTGTAAAATTTTGTTCCTGTACTGAAAAAAAAACTCATAAAGAGTTTGTTTTTCATATTTTTTTTTGCCTAAATTCAGTACTATGAGTAAAATACTTGAGTTCTTTTATAATTGGATACTTTGCTACTTTGACTCAAGCTTTTTTTTAAAGCTGACTTGTAATGGAGTCGTTTTTACAGTGAGTATCGATACTTTTACTCAAGTATTGCTGCCGGGTACTTCTTACACCCCTGACTAAGGAATATGTGAAAAAGGTGAAATAGAACTGCATACGGGTTCTTACACTGCTCAGGTATCGAGGAAAGGCAGACGGACCCTTATCTGCAAGAACGTCCCAAGGTAAGTTCTGCTGCCAAATGGAAACGGAGGGCGTTTCTCTTCTATCGTTCGCAGCGGCGATTCGATTAGCTGCAACCCAGAAAAAAATGCTGAGATGTGTTTAATACAGATAGTACGTGTAATACATGTATATTGAATACGGATACAGGTAGAATGTGCTTTTATTTGATTTTGACTTGGAGGTCTCAACTTTTTTTCTAATCTCGTGACGTTTTCCGTTTTTTCCATTTCTGATAAATTCTGCAAGAAGGTCAACAATTTTGTGTTCTTCTGTCACCACCGGGTGTTCAGTGTATGTTAGTGAAGAAAACATTTTTTTTTCTTTAGCAAACGACTGCAATATAACAAAGTTTGGAATATTTAAGGGCGTCACAATGAGTGAAAATTGATATCACGGTATCTTGTCGTGTCCAGACGATAGAACAGATGTGTCATACTGTAATAAAGTCGCTTCATAGATGTTTTAAAAGTTTAATTTGTGTATTCGTTAAAAACGTGAGTTTGGTATCCCCGATATTGCAAATGTCAGGATCGTGGCGCGCAAACGGAGGGACTTTTATGTTGAACTGTTTGGGTTTGTTGACGTTTTGCACACTTCCTGTTTGTTTTGGTTAATGATCATGATTTGTTTCAGCTGTCCTGATTTATGTCACCTGGTCTCTAAATTGTTTCATTATTGCCTCATTATTGAAACCCTGGGTATTCTGTGTTTGTTGCGAGTTCGTCACATTATGTCACTTAAGTCTGTTAAATCCATATCGTGACAACTCAATAGCGGTGTAACAGTCCTGCTCCGCTTTTGGAAATTGCATTGGACTGTCTCAGGAACTCCAAGTCCCAAGAGCCTTTGCTTCCCGCCTTGTCTCGATCTCGTCAGTCTGATCGGTTCCACCTGTGTTGTTAAGTGTTTCAGCTACCGGTGCCATTGTCTTTTGCCGTTATTGAAGCTACGTCCCATGTTTTGCGAAAGTCAAGTCTAGTTTTGTCTACCATGCTTTAGCTTTGACTTATGTTAGAGTTTTCTTTATTAAATAGTTTGTGTTTGTCAACCATCGTCGATCCGCACGATCAGCCAGAGCGACGTGACAACCGGTTTTCTGGTTAAATACCTAGCGTTAAATATCTGTTAGCAGATGGAGGTTAGTAACGGACTCTTATCAAGTTTAGTTTAGTTTAGTTCCGCTTTCTGGAACACACCCGCGCGGCCGATTGATTGACATGGTGGCAAATCAAATCCCGCTAGTTTCATTCACTGCGAATCACAGTGGAAACGAAAATTGCTTCAAAATCGCACGACCCAATATTTCATTCGCAGTTGAACATAAGTGCCAAACTGTTGCGGACTAAGAAGTTGCGTTGACATTTGGCGACTGCTACGGGTTGCGTCGGTCTGGCACTCGTTTATCGATTCGTGGCTTCTCACCCGTGTGACTCCTCAGGTGCCGAGTCAGGTTCTCTTTATTAGCGAAGCTCCTCCCACACTGAGAGCAGGAGAAGGGTTTCTCACCAGTGTGGACCTTCAGAGCGTTTCTACGCGAGAAAGGCTTCCCGCACTGGGAGCAGGTGAGACGTTTGTCCGCCGTGTGAGTTCCAGTCGCGGTAGGACTTTCTATCGTGAAGTCTTTGCCACACTTTTGGCAGGTGAGACTGCTCGAGTTCGTGTGGAGGACACTTGTTCTTCTCACAACATCTCCGCAGTGAGCACAGCGAAGCACGGACTCTGCTCCAGTCTGTCCCGAGGAACAGATCTGACGGTGTTTTGGTTTCTCGCAGGTGTGAATCCTCATGTGCATGTTCAGGTAGCCTCGATGAGTGAAACGCTTCTCGCACTGGGAGCAGGAGAAGGACTTCACACTGCTGTGCGTCTTCACGTGACGCGTTAACGTACTCTGGAGACTAAACGTCTTGGAGCAGTGAGGACACTCGTGTGGAGCAGACGTGGAGTTGAGTTGGGCAGGGTTTTCACTCGGTTCTTGAGACGGAACAGTCTTCGGACTGAGGTGTTTTTCGTCAGTGTGACTTGATACATGATCCGTTCCTTCATCACACTGACGGCCGGGGAAATCTTCTTCTTCTGTTGTTTCTTCTGAGGAACTCTTCTCCGTCTTTACACGACTAGGAGACGTTTCCGTCTTTAGGCTGTTGTAAAGCTCCTGGTGTTTCTCCTCCACTTCCCCCGTCTCTTCTCTTTCCACCTTCACCTGCACCACAACTGCACAAAAATAATACACACACACATTTTAAAAACAAGTTAAACAGTCGTTTTTCTGTTTGACGACAAACAAATGTGTGTGAACATGCAATCGAAATTAAAAGCTGATTCTGATATGTTCAAATTAAATTGGCTTGATCGAATTTGTCTGTGACATTTCAGCAGTAAAATACCGGATTTACGCAAATTGTTCAGGCACAAATTCTTTAAACGGACACATTACAAAAAACTGATAAATACGTACTTTTTTTAGAAATCTAAATTCCTCCTGGCTAAACACGTCTCCCTAACTTGTTTAACTTCCTTTAAAAAAAACTAACTTGAAAAAAAAAAAGTTCCTTTCTTTTTAAAATCGTTTTTTTAACTGACTCTTTTATTTGAATAATAGATGGAAGAAAAAAAAATTTACGCTAGATATTACCAGTATTTCTAGATGTAGTACAGTATATCTCCAGTATGGAGATGTGCTATGATTCTTGTTTGCACTTGTTTTGTCCATATATGAGTGTATAGTGTCTCGTGTTTACACTTAAAATATATCAGTAATGAACATTTAAAATAACTGCGTAAAATAATGGGGGGGGGGGGTCGGCATAGACACTGTTCGTGACGTCTTCTCTCAAACTTATATTAGGTCCACGTGAGTATGGCAAGCCCCAACGGACAAAGGGTTTTATTAAATTTATTGATTTTATTTCTTCCATTGTTATTTAGTCGCGTCGCACCGTTTCTTTATTTCTGCGGTAAATTAGTTTTATATATACAGTTTTTTTCCATTCAGTTGCAGGTAAGGTACCGTAGCTTATCCACTGCTAAGTGTCACGTGGTGTCTAATGTATTTTTATTTATGCTATTGAGCCAATGAAAGCTTATATGCACGTCTGCCTCCGGAACCATTATTTAAAAAAAAGAAAAGAGGACACAATACAGAAGTGCACCGCTGCAAAAAGACAAAATTTCCATTTATTTGTGACATTATTATTTGCGCATATTTGATATAAGCAAATATAAGCACCCCCTCGGATATTCGAGCATCTAAAATGGAAAAAATTGGATGATTAAATTTGTGTAAATATGGTACTTGCATATTTTTTTAAGCTTTCCTTTGTATTTTTTTTTCAGTGTCATATTGGTAATCATAAGAACAACTGTGACTTACACTTTAAATTTCAAAATATAATATTTCTGATAATCGCGCCCCAAAATCAATTTTTGTGTAACGCTAAATATTACCATTAAAAGGTATTGGACTAGCACTTGAAGTTGGTTTTTAAGGAATACTGAAGCCAATTAAAACAAACACACACACACACACACACACACACACACACATCTTGACTAATGTTTACAACGGCTGAGTACGTATTTGAGTACGTACTGTTTTAGTGAGTGATTAAAAACCGACCTGGTTTCTCCTCAGTGTGTTGATCTGTGACTAAGAACGCTTCATATTCTCCGAAATCGTCTCGTTCCTCTTTAATAACGCGCATCTTTTCTCGATATTGTTCCACAATTTGATCGAGTCAGACGCGTCACTTCAGGTTTCAGCGCTACGCGAATATTAACGTCACACAGAGAAGATATAACATTGTGTTATTTCATAGTCGTTACCGTTTCAACGTTTAATTTAACACTTCGTCGTTTTTCTCGCTGCGGCGGTTGTGCGTTCACGCGACTGTTGCTTCAGCGCCACCATCTGTCCCGGAGTGTGAACTTCACCATTGTGTCGCGTGAGAATAATCGACAGATCCTAATTTGTTAAACAGCAAATAAAGTTCGACATGTTTGTGTTTTTGCATTCGTAGGTCAAACCTAGGGTTTGGATAAAAACATCTTTAAAATACCAAGTTAAAAAGGAAAAAAAAAATGAGAACTTTTTTAAACGAATAATTGTTTATTTATTTTTAAGGTATTTTTTTACTGTTTAGATATTTTTTGTAAGAGACTAGCTCAAATTAGCTGTCACACACACACACACACACACACACACACTAGATAAAATGATAATAATGATCTTCACATAACACCAAAAGCCGTTTAAAATCAATAATAATAATAATAATAATAATAATAATAATAATATTTAAAAAATGCATGTTGCCAAATGCAATTTGATTCAACAATACAGCGCAAGGTTGATCTGTGTGGTCGGTGGTAAATAAAATAAATAAATAAATACATTTAAAAAAATCCAAAAACTGTTTTTATTGCAGGACGCTCAAACTGTACCCCAAGATTTACGCACTCGCAATTGTTGAACTGTTTTGACCTGGAGGAATTTAGAACAATTTGTGACCTGTAAAAAAATTCTGAATACATTTTCATATATTTCAATATTTGAAATTGTTCTTGGAGTATATAGAAATTGAGACAAGCTTGGGTGAAAGGAATAGTAAAGAGAATTAGAGTAAAAAGAATAATAGTTTTAATCTAGGAAATGTATAGAGAAGAAATTGTTTGATATTTCACAGGTGTGGACCTGTGTTACTTCATTACATAGTTAGTTGCATTATGCAAATAAGCAATTTTGAAATGCAGTTGAAGGTGTTCCAAGATATACTTTTAAAAGCAACAAAAAAGTGATATCAACTCGTTGATGTCATAATGTTGACATTTTCCCCAATGGTAATGTGATACAAGCGTAAAACAACTGAAAACTTGGTTTTTATTTAGATAATATTAAGGACGTGTTGAACTATCTATGCGAGGCAACGGTCCGGCACTCAGCCAGGACCTCGTCGGCCAGCACGCGGCCAGCACCTGGTGCCGCGTACTCAGGGAAAGACGAGTAGGACGTCGTCGTCGTCCGACAGCCGGGCAGCGCGGCCTGTAGCAGATGGAAAAAGGGGACCTCACTCACCCGCTTCATCTGAGGCAAGGGTCCGGTACTCAACCAGGACCTCGTCGGCGAGCACGCGGTCGGCACCTGGCGCCGCGTACTCAGGAAAAGCCGAGTGGGACGTCGCAGCCGCCGTCCGACAGTCGGGAAGCGTGGCCTGCAGCAATGGAAAGGGGGAAACTCACTCACCCGCTCCATGCGAGGCAACGGTCCGGCACTCGGCCAGGACCTCGTCGGCGAGCACGCGGTCGGCACCTGGCGCCGCGTACTCAAGTAAGAACCCGGGTGGGACGTCGTCGTCGTCGTCCGACAGCCGGGCAGCGCGGCCTGGCGCCGCGAGCTCAGGAAAAACCCCGGTTGAGACGTCGTCGTCCAACGATCAGGAAGCGCGGCCTGCAGCAGATGGAAAGCACTACCGGCTCCATCTGAGGTAATCTCCCGCCAAAAACATCCGAGTCCCAAGAGCGAGACGTGGCTCCTTGCCCGGCGCAAGGTAAGGGAAGAAAAGCCGGCCATCCGATGTTTTCCCGCTCCAAACTTCGCCATAGGGCGCCCACAGGCATCACTCGACAGTCACGACGCGCGGCGGATCTGTCGAGGGCCGGTGTAGCGTGACCGAGCCCTAGGCACGAGATGCACTCCGCGCTGGTGTCGGTAGACTCGTGGCCCCGAGCACCGAACGCACGCCGCCCACCGGGCTGAATTGTTCGCCCGCCGGGACGAACGACTCCAGCCCGGTGCTTCTGCTATCACTAGCCAACTCTAAGCGGCGGTAAAAACTATCAAAAGGACTAAAAAGACTAGTAAAGTCTAGGCTATGCTCAATTGCTCGTGAAGAAAATTGTACTGAGAAAATGGCGGCTGGAGCACTAGCTTGGGCTCGCAGGCCACGCCCAGAAGGGCGGTGCTCCAACGCCATTGGCTGCAGTTATCACTGCGTCATTCTATTGCTTCATTGCTTTGTCAGGAAACGTTGTTCCCCACATGTGGTGTCAGTAGTGACCAGCTCGATAGGGAACTCGGAAGCGTCAGGACTCAGTTTCCCAGTTTCCCCTGGTGACGTCACAGTCAGAGGCGGGTACCGTTGAAACGTGGCGACGCCTGTGTGGAAAACGTTATAATAATTTGTTTAAAAAATAACGTTGTAATAATTTGTGAGGTTGTGGTACAACATTAGTCCTGTAAAAATGAAATGACGTTTCCCAAGCGTCGACAAAGCTGCAAAGTTTCGTAGTGGCCGTTTCGCGAAGCCGTGAAGATGCGCGCGATTAAAGAGGAAAGTGAAGACGAAGCAAACGACATTTGTAGAGACGCCGATCAACTCGCTGAGGAGAAACCAGGTGTGTGATTCTACCTCGTTCTTTCAGATTTAGGACAAAATGCTTCATCAAACTGTAAAATGTTTGCAAACACTCCACTATCCGACACTAACTGGGAGATTTCTGCAAAAATGAAATACTCCTGTTCTAAAATTCTGTCCTACACGGCAGAATTTCCTACATTGCCCTTCACATTTACATTTACTTCATGTTCTGGCCACATCGGTAAGTAAAAATGAATTCATTCAGTTTTGGGACAAAATTCAATTCAATTTCAATTCAGTTTTATTCTTTGGTCCAAAATCCATAAATATACATTCCGTCCAGCAAACAAGGTCACATAAAACTGACCAAAAAAAAAAAATAGGATCCGGTTTACCATATCATGGGTTCGATTTCCAGAGAAAAGCACACATTTGTTGAATTGTAAAAATTGTAATGAAATGTGAGTCGCTTTGGATAAAAGTGTCTGCTAAATGAAGTAAAGTATATACATTTGATATAACAAATTCGTTACAACTTTTAACACCGCTAAGGATGATGGAGATGTTGATGATCGAACACGGAAAGCAATATATCGATGCACGAGAACAACATCAAGGTGTGGATAAGTGAAGCAGACGAGCGAACAGGCTCCTCGGTTGGAGAAGTTCGAGATGAACTGGTTTAAAAAAGGGATCTATGTCTTAATGTACATATATCATTACGTAGGATAAGCACTAGAGAGAAGCAGGTCAAGACGACCTCTTAGTTTAATACGACCTCTTAAAACGTTTTAATCCGGCCTGCCAAGCTTGTAAAAAGTTTCATCAAAATCTGATTTTGATTTAGGCAGAAGTTTCGGACTTATCTCGGTTGGTGCCGGTGAGTTAAAATGTTAAATCACTTTATTTGAATGTTGGTATATCTGTTTTGTTTTATTTTGAATGCTTGTTTAAATCCATACTGTTTAATGTTAAATACTAAATTAAACACAAAAATTTGATCAATGCGTTGATCAAGTATATTCCCTCCATAACCCAAAATGTTTTTTTTTTCTCAAGCCCGGTCCGCCCTCTTTGTCGAACGTCAATCTGACCTCGGACTACATTTGGATGCAGAGTAAAATGATGTAGAAATGAACATTTTTGTTTAAGACCCTAAATTCAGTCTCACGGTCCATGAATGTATTATAATGAGAGTACGAATATTTATATTATTTGTTGTCTTTATAATAGTTAATAACTGTTTTGTACCTATTCTTCTGTGCAGTTGTGGTGCAGGTGAAGGAGGAAAGAGAAGAAACGTCTGAAGTGGAGGAGAAACACCAGGAGCTTTACAAAAGCGAACAAGCCTCGACTAGCTGTGCAAGGACGGAGAAGAGTTCCTCAGACCAAACAACTGAAGAAGAAGAGACGGTGTTTGTCTGTGGTCACTGTGGAGATGTTTTCAACAAAAACAGTTTCTTTCAGACTCATTTAGTCGAGTGTTGTCAGTGTGACAAGACATCTGCTGTTTGCTGTGAACTAGAGAGACACATCAGAACTTACACTGGGGAGAAGTTTTATTTTTGTCCTCAATGTGGGAAGAGTTTCTTAAGTAGTGTGAAACTGACGAAACACGTGGCGATCCACACTGGAGAGAAACCCTTCACTTGTTCACAGTGTGGAAAAAGCTTTTTAGAAAAATCAAATGTGAGGATTCACATGCGGATTCACACGGGTGAGAAACCCTACACTTGCTCCCAGTGTGGCCAGAGTTTTGCTTATTTACAACAAATGAGAAAACATGAAAAAATGCACAGTGAGAGTGTATGAATAATGACAAACTGAACTACTAATTTACAAAACTAATCACTTAGACTCTTATTTTGCCCTTTAGTGAGAGAACTGTTTTTGAGACAACGCTCTTCCCTGAAGGGGTTAAAAACAGCAGTCATTTCGATCCGATACGCCATAATGACAATTTCACTAACTTTACATGTCAACAAGACT
This sequence comes from Paedocypris micromegethes, assembly GCA_028031935.1. Lineage (NCBI taxonomy): Eukaryota > Metazoa > Chordata > Actinopteri > Cypriniformes > Paedocypris > Paedocypris micromegethes. The sequence goes on from CM051493.1 coordinate 16,172,261, forward strand.
TTAGAAAAGGGTTTTAGAATATTGAAAAAAATGAACATTGAAATTGTTGTATCGGTAATGAAATAGTATCTTTTCTTTTACAATGTATGTATTTTCTTTTTTTACAATTTGTCTTATATTGCACATCTTTTATCAGTGGCTGTCTCTTTTTTGGGACAAATAAAGGTTCTTCTCCTTCTCCTTCTTCTTCTATCACCTATCTATGCTCATTTCCAAAAAAAATGCCTGATTTGAGCACGTCATGGACAAAAAAAAGACGTCGGTCCTCGGCCCAAGCAGCTGATGGATTTTGAGAAAGCGGAGGCAGAAAAGACTAGACTTGATCATTTTCCTGGAGACTTGCCATTTTACACATTTTAAGATTGATTATGATTCAAAAGGAAACTTGCTGCTTGGCAAGTTTACGGAGCACCATCATTTATCGCAGCGTAGGAAGCCATCGCTGAATTTACCAGGAACAAGCTGTAAAGAAGTAAAAATTATCGTAATTGTTCATTTACAAATGTATCACTTTTATGGACCATTTGTTACTTTGGGTTAATATCATTATGCCCTTTATTTTTGTTGTTTTCTGGTCAGCCTTTGATTGGGCCTATTTGGCAAATGTTCATTATGAATGTTTTGTCAAACTCTTTTCACATTACAAAATATTTCGTGGTCGTTAAAAGATGATTTCCGTTTATGAGGTATGAACTCGACATTTTGCGATTTCTATCCAAAGAACACACAAAAAAATAAAGTTTTGCAACTTTTTTTTTTTTACAAATTTGAGAATTTATAATTGACAATTTTGACTAACGCACTCTTCTTACATATACAAATTTCAGTTCTTCTTGTTTTTTTTTTTTTTTTTTTTCACAAAACATGTTTTTTTTTTTCCCGTTTAATAAAAGCAACACAATCTCGCAATTTGTTTTTGTCCTCCCAATTGGAAACGGCAAATACGAGAACTTAACGTGAACATCTGTTCTAAAATGTTGTGAAAAACATCGGACCTTGCGTGTTCAAGACCAGGTAAATATTTATCAAGCGCCTTCATTTCAACTTCTGAGTTGGCCAAAGTGCTGTACACACAACAGTACAGACGTATCACAACAATGAGTTCTAAAACAGATATAAAACAAAGGTAAGACAATAAAAAACAGTAAAAGTCAATAATAGTCAACAACTCGTACCGGGTTAAACGCCAAGGAGAAAAGGTGTGTTTTCAAAAGAGATTTAAAAACCGGAAGAGATTCTGCCTGCCTAAAGTTTGCAACAACAGAGAAAGCTCGGTCCCATACAAACATACAAATACATCTTTGCAAGAAATGTGAAACTGTTTTCATTGAGATTTTTTAAACCACGTTGTGTGCTTTTTTCCCCCTCAGAAACATCTGGACTTCGTTTCCCAGCGACCCTCCTCCTGGTGACGTCACAGGAATCGTCCCCCGACGCAGTTGCATTGAAACATGGCGGCGCCCGTGCGGAAACGTTAATGTGTTCATCATTTTTGAAGTTGTGAGACGAAACATGTTTTCATACTTGTAGTAACGTTTCCAAAACGGCACGTTCGAACGTGAAAGCTGTAAAGATGCGCGTTAATAAAGAGGAAAGTGAAGACGGAGAATATGAAGCGTTTAGAGACGAAGATCAACACGCTGAGGAGAAACCAGGTCTGTGATTCTCCCTCATTCGTTCAGATCGTGAAAAATGTTTTACACGATTTTTACTATCAGCGGGAAATGATTTATTTTACGTCAAATTGTGTTTTACCACCATTGGCTTTGAAAAGAAAGTGAGCAAACAAACTGGGAACTTTTTTTGTACATGAAACATTAATTTACGTTACTATATAAACCCACATTTCTCAACGTTTGCTTATTTTTTCTGTCAACGTCTCACTACTGATGATATTTGCGGTTAAATGTGAGGGGAAACTACAGTTGTCAAGGTGTGGAAAAGTGAAGAAGACGAGCGAACAGGATGAACGCTTTAAAAAGGGAAATTAAACTCATTTTAGTCTTTGTTTTGAATGATTTTTCTTCCACGTGGTGACATTCTGGTAACTCAGACCAGGTTTACATGTTTTCGATTGCTCACGAGAATTGAGTGGCGTGATTTTTAAGATGGCGGCAAAATAAATGTTAATTGGAGTGAACTTGTGGAGGTTTTTTAACGGATTATCGCGTTTACACAAGTGCGTCCCACTTTACACATTTTTTCACTTTACTAAACTGCTGTCAGCACTAATTAATTTGGTATGGTGAGGTAACACTGTATTAAGAAGTATTGTTTTAATTAGGTAGGAAGAAGGATGACAGTCAGACAGAAAAGTCTCTTTCACTCCTAATTACATTCTAATTAAAATCCAATAAAAGAACAAGAACTAGTGTGTTCTGAACATTCGGACTAATCGGATCGGATTAGTCTGAAATGCAATTTACGGGACATTTTTATGTTGAGGCTGAATTTTAACTGTTTTGTACCTGTTCTTCTGTGCAGTTGTGGTGCAGGTGAAGGAGGAAAGAGAAGAAACGTCTGAAGTGGAGGAGAAACACCAGGAGCTTTACAAAAGCGAACAAGCCTCGACTAGCTGTGCAAGGACGGAGAAGAGTTCCTCAGACCAAACAACTGAAGAAGAAGAGACGGTGTTTGTCTGTGGTCACTGTGGAGATGTTTTCAACAACGACAGTTTCTTTCAGACTCATTTAGACGAGTGTTGTCAGTGTGACAAGACATCTGCTGTTTGCTGTGAACTAGAGAGACACATCAGAACTTACACTGGGGAGAAGTTTTATTTTTGTCCTCAATGTGGGAAGAGTTTCTTAAGTGGTGGAAACCTGAAGACACACATGAAGATCCACACTGGAGAGAAACCCTTCACCTGCTCTCAGTGTGGAAAAAGCTTCCCAAACAAAACTAATTTGAAGATTCACATGAGGATTCACACGGGTGAGAAACCCTACACTTGCTCCCAGTGTGGCCAGAGTTTCACTTTTTTTGGACAAATGAGAGCACATGTAAAACTTCACACTGGCGAGAGTGAAAGCAACAGTAAATCCTCTCCATTAGACCAAAAAATAGAAGATGATTCTGTGGTTCCTTCTGTTCACTGTGGAGATAAAAACATCACTTTCCTTCAGTCAGAAACTCACACAGAAGGAAATAACTGGCATAACTTTAGAGGAGAAAGTCACACGGATCATTTACCAAATCACACCACAGCCAAGAAGCACCAGTGTCCTCACTGCCACAAGAGTTTTGCATTCCTCCGTTATTTAAAGAAACACGTCAAAACTCACACCAGTGTCAAGCGGTTCTTTTGTTCTCAGTGTGGGAAGAGTTTCACACGTAGAGACATTCTGAGCGTCCACAAGAGAACTCACGCTGGTGCGAGGCCGTTTTCCTGTCCTCAGTGTGAGAAGTCTTTTAAATGCAGCACAGCCCTGAAGAAGCACATGCCAGTTCACACGGGTGAGAAACCCTTCTCCTGCTCTCAGTGCCCGCTGAATTTCTCACGGAAAGCAGGTCTTGAAATGCACATGAGAAAACATGCGAGAACTCACACGGATCATTTACCAAATCACACCGCAGCTAAGAAATACCCGTGTCCTCACTGCCACAAGAGTTTTGCCTTCTCCTGTCTATTAACGAGACACATCCCTACTCACACTAAAGAGAAAGCGTTCTCCTGTTCTCAGTGTGGGAAGCGTTTCACACGTAAGGACAGTCTGAAGGATCATCTGAGGATTCACTCCGGAGAGCAACCCTTCTCCTGCTCTCAGTGTGGGAAGAGTTTCCCACGTCCCTGGATGCTTAGTGTTCACATGAGGAGTCACACCGGTGAGAAACCAGTCTCTCTCTCACAGAGTGGCAGGAGTTTCACTCTTAATGGACACGTGAGACAACATGCGAGAATTCACACTGGCGAGAGTGAAAAAAACAATGAATCTTGTCCCTTAGACAAAACAACCGAAGATGATTCAGTGGTTACTTGTGTTCACTGTGGAGATAAAAACATCAGTTTCCATCAGTCAGAAACTCACACAGAAGATCATTTCACCTGCCATAACTGTGGTAAAGACTTTAGAGGAGAAAGTCACACTGATCATTTACCAAATCACACCACAGCTAAGAAACACCAGTGTCCTCAATGCGAAAAGACTTTTGCTTTATCCGGTGATTTAAAGAGACACATCATTACTCACACTAGAGAGAAAGCGTTCTCCTGTTCTCAGTGTGGGAAGAGTTTCACACGTAAGGACAGTCTGAAGAATCATTTGAGGATTCACACTGGAGAGAAACACGTCACTCGCTTCCAGTGTGGCAAGAGTTTCACTCTTAAAGGACAAATGAGTCAATGTGTGAAAATTCACACTGGTGAGAGTGAAAACGAGAGTAAACCCTTATATTCAATCATGGAGGAAGAAAAGGTGTTTATTTGTGTTCAGTGTGGAGATGTTCTACAAAACACCGGTTTTCTTCGATCAGAAACTCTCACTGAAGGAAATAATCTGACCTGCCATAACTGTGGTATGGACTTTAGAGGAGAAAGTCATGAAGATCTTTTACCAAATCACACCACAGCTAAGAAACACCAGTGTCCTCACTGCCACAAGAGTTTTACTTTATCTGCTGACTTAAAGAGACACATCACTACTCACACTAGAGAGAAAGCGTTCTCCTGTTCTCAGTGTGGGAAGCGTTTCACACGCAAGGATAGTCTGAAGGATCATCTGAGGATTCACACTGGAGAGAAACCTTTCTGCTGTCCTCAGTGTGGCAAGAGTTTCTCACGTCCCTGGATCCTTAATGTCCACATGAGGAGTCACACCGGTGTGAAACCCTTCTCCTGTTCTCAGTGTGGGAAAAGCTTTTTAAATCAAGCAACATTGAAGATTCACATGAGGATTCACACTGGAGAGAAACCCTACGCTCGCTCCCATTGTGGCAATGGACACTCTGGCGAGAGTGAAAACAACAGTGAACCTGGTCCCTTAGACAAAACAGCAGAAGATGATTCAGTGGTTACTTGTGTTCACTGTGGAGAGACAAATAACCGTTTCCTTCAGTCAGAAACTCACACAGAAGATCATTTCACCTGCCATAACTGTGGTAAAGACTTTAGAGGAGAAAGTCACACTGATCATTTACCAAATCACACCACAGCTAAGAAACACCAGTGTCCTCACTGCCACAAGAGTTTTGCTTTCTTCTGTCTGTTGAAGCGACACATGCCTACTCACACTAGAGAGAAAGCGTTCTCCTGTTCTCACTGTGAGAAGCGCTTCGCACACAAGGACAGTCTGAAGGATCACATGAGGACTCACACCGGAGAGAAACACGTCACTCGCTTCCAGTGTGGCAAGAGTTTCACTCTTAAAGGACAGACGAGTCAAGGTGTGAAAGTTCACACTGGTGAGAGTGAAAACGAGAGTAAACCCTCAGATCCAATCACAGAGGAGAGTAAGGTGTTTATTTGTGTTCAGTGTGGAGATGTTCTACAAAACACCGGTTTCCTTCAATCAGAATCTAATTTGACCTGCCAAAACTGTGGTAAAACAAGGGGAGAAAGTCCTGAAGATGATTTGCCAAATCACACCGCAGCTAAGAAATACCCGTGTCCTCACTGCCACAAGAGTTTTGCCTTCTCCTGTCTATTAACGAGACACATCCCTACTCACACTAAAGAGAAAGCGTTCTCCTGTCCTCAGTGTGGGAAGCGTTTCACACGTAAGGACAGTCTGAAGGATCATCTGAGGATTCACACTGGTGAGAAACCCTTCTCCTGCTCTCAGTGTACCAAGAGTTTCTCACGTCCATGGATCCTTAATGTCCACATGAGGAGTCACACCGGTGAGAAACCAGTCTCTCTCTCACAGAGTGGCAGGAGTTTCACTCTTAATGGACAGATGGGACATGGAAAAATTCACACTGCTGAGAGTGGAAATGACAGTAAAGTCTTAGACCGAATCAAAGAGGAGGAAGAGGTGTTCGCTGTGGAGATGTTCTAGAAAACAATTCAGAAAGTCACACAGAAGAAGATCATTTTATTTGCCATAACTGTGGTAAAGACATTAAGAGAGAAAGTCACACTGATGATTCAGCTGATCGCACCACAGCTAAGAAACATAACGAGTGGATGGTTTTGAAAATGACCCAATGACTTTTTTTATAAAGATACAAATTGAAATATTTATATCGATAGTGATATTTGCTAAAGTGCATTGTTTGATCCAAACAGCGACGGGTAGTTGAAAAACTAAAGGGTTTTGATATATTCTATTTTTTTTTAAATTAACTTAATATCTTTTCATTTTCATTTCATGTTCGTATTTTCTTTTCTACCGTATGTGTTATATTACTTACCGTAATCCTACTTACGCAGAAGCTAAGATTGAAATATATAAGTATGTTTTAAAACATAGTGTGGAATTCTAAAAGAAGTATGTTTATGACTGGATTATTATTACTATGAAACATTTCTAATAAATCATTTTACATTCATGTGTGGAGTATGTGTTTTAGTGATTATTAATGATTTTATTTATTCGTTTGGTTTTTTTTTTTGTACAATGCAATATAAACTACTATTATACTATATACTATGTCAGTGCAAAGTGTGGAAATCTCAGTATGGAAAAGCTGTAATTGGAACATTTTTGGAGAATCAAATTTTGAGACAAATTGTAACACATACAGTAAATATTGATAGTAGATTCGAAGTTGGTTCTGAAATATGAGCTGTAAAGCCGAACATCTGAATAATCAATTTTTAACGAATATGTTCCAAAAGGCCGAACCCCAAAATGCTGCTTGCAGAATTCTTTTTTGTTTTCAATATTTTTAGAATTCCGCTTTGCATCCTTCTCCTTTATGGATCTCTTCTGGCCAGACCAATTCTGTTGGGTTCTCTGTGGCCTGAGTTTTTCTCTGACTTTTATTTTGTTGTGGCCGTTTAGGTGTGTGAACCTTGCTTGAAACGAGTTCTTTGAAAATATAATAAAACTTAAGTAATACATAAGAACGTAAATTCATTTTTTAAGCACAAAGTCTTAAGCGGACTTTATGCTGTATATACATTGTGTGTGTGTGTGTGTGTGTGTGTGTGTGTGTGTGTGTGTGTGTGTGTGTTTCTCTCAGAAACATCTGGACTCAATTTCCCAGTGACCCTCCAGTCGACGTCACAGACTCACTTCCGGGTTGCCGTTGAAACATGGCGGCGCGAGTATGAATTCATTATCGTTTAAACAATAACAATTAAAGTTGTGATACATTGTCGACTTTGAAATTTATACTGACGTTTCGAAATATCGACAACCGTTTGAAAAGCGTCCTTGAAGCTGTAAAGATGCGCGCGATTAAAGAGGAAAGTGAAGACGGAGCGAGTGAAAGAACCAGAGACGAAGATCAACTCGCTGAGGAGAAACCAGGTCTGTGATTCTCCCTCATTCATTATATCTTGACTTTAAAAGCCTTTAATAACTCCTCTTAGCGTCAGACTTTTACAAACTGTAGATATGAACACGCCGCCATCAGAACCAAACAAAAACGGGGAAACGAAACGTGTATTTTAAGTTAAAAAAAAAATATTTTTTTTTTTTGGGGATTTATTATTTTTGTGGATATCAGAGTCTTGCACTCAGTTGCTTACTAAACGTACAGTTTTGTCCCGTAATTACAGTACTGTCCAAACATTTGTCAATCTATTACTGTAACATTTATTTGAGCATTGCACTACAACAAAATGTTTACAAAGCGTAACTGCGCTATTCTTGCACAATTCATCATGCACAGTATTTTATTTTATTAAGTTCTGTTTGTGTATGTGTACTTGGATATGTGTGTAGCAACACGACATTTTGTTCTACTGTTTGATACACACTTGACAATAAAAACCAACTCAAACTTAAAGGTTAATTCAGGAACTGTAGCAGTTTTGTCCCAAACAACCTTCAACAGGCTGACAAGTATCGCAATACACGTGAATCAATTAAATAAAAATCTATTAATCAGGCAAATCTGATCAAACTCGAAACCAAATTTTATTCTCTACACAATTTACAGGACATTTTAATGTTGAGAGACCATCAATTTTTAACTGGTTTGTACCTGTTCATTTGTGCAGTTGTGGTGCAGGTGAAGGAGGAAAGAGAAGAAACGTGGGAGGAGGAGAAACACCAGGAGCTTGACAACAGTCTAAACACAGAAACTTCTGATAGTCGTGTAAAGACGGAGAAGAGTTCCTCAGGAGAAACAACAGAAGATGAATCAACAGAAGAAGAAACCATATTTGTCTGTGGTCACTGTGGAGATGTTTTCAACAAAAACAGTTTCTTTCAGACTCATTTAGACGAGTGTTGTCAGTGTGACAAGACATCTGCTGTTTGCTGTGAACTAGAGAGACACATCAGAACTGGGGAGAAGTTGTTTTCTTGTCTTCAATGTGGGAAGAGTTTCTCAAGTAGTGGAAACCTGAAGTCCCACACGAGGGTCCACACTGATGAGAAACACTACATTTGCTCCGAGTGTGGCGAGAGTTTTGCTAATTTTAGGAAAATGAGAAAACATGTGAAAATTCACACCGAAAACGCGAGTGAAAACGAGACACTTGGTGGAGAAAGTTCTAAAGATCCTTTGCCAAATCACACCACAGCTAAGAAGCACCAGTGTCCTCACTGCCACAAGAGTTTTGCTAACTCCCGTTCTTTAAAGAGACACATCAGAACGTACACCAGTGTGAAGCGGTTCTCCTGTTCTCAGTGTGGGAAGAGCTTCACACGTAATACAGGTCTGCAGGATCACATGAGGCTTCACACCGGTGAGAAACCCTACTCCTGCTCTCAGTGTTGGAGGAGTTTCACACGCTACTGGAACCTTATTACTCACCTGAGGACTCACACCGGGGAGAAACATTTCCCCTGTCCTCAGTGTGGGAAGAGTTTCACCTCAACAGAGTCGGTGAGAAAACATGTCAAAGTTCACACCGGCGAGAGTGAAAGCCACAAGAAACTTAGGGGAGAAAGTCACACTGATCACGTACCCAATCACACCACAGACGAGATAAACCAGTGTCCTCACTGCAAAGAGACGTTTGATTCGCCCGCTGATTTAAAGACGCACTTCACTACTCACACTGGGGAGAAGTTGTCCTTTTGTTCTCAGTGTGGCGTGGCTTTTTCCGACAGAGGACAACTGATTGTTCACGTGAGGAGTCACAACAGCGAGAATCCGTTTCCTTGTTCTCAGTGTGAGAAACGCTTCACGAGTGCTCACGGCCTGAAGATTCACATGAGGATTCACACCGGAGAGAAACCCTTCACCTGCACTCAGTGTGGGCGGAGCTTCACTCACTCCTCCAACCTCAGTGTGCACGTGAAGTCTCACACTTTAAAGAAACCTGTTGCCCATTCTCAGTAAAGAAGAGTTCCTCTAAGAAGAGAAATCCGGTTTGATATATTAAGAGTAAAAGAGTAAATGTGTGATTTTAAATGTAAAAGCACTTGATGCACTGTACGTAACGCTAGTTCGTCCCGGTTACAAGACATTTTGAAAATGTGTTTTCATATTTTGAAATTACAATTTCAGGCTGTCGTTAAAACATTTTTGCAGAATTAATTTAAGGGACAAATAGAATAAATATTGATAGTAGAACATGCAGTTGGATCTGAAATATGTGTATTAAGTGCCATTTGAAACCAGTTGTAGAATTCTGAAAGAAGTGTGTCAATAAAACGCGGCTCCATTTGTTTTGTGTGTAACTGTGAAGTTACGTGACCACGTGACTTTGTTTGTTTTGGCCGTTTGTGACCCTTGTTTGAAACGGGCTCTTTGAAAATATAATAAAACGTAAGTAAAACATTCAGTTAAGCACAGTTTTTAAGCGGATGGTGTGTGTGTGTGTGTGTGCGTGCGTGCGTGCGTGCGTGCGTGCGTGCGTGCAAGCTTCAAACACCAAAAGTACACGGGCTGTAGTTTTTTTCCTCTTAGAAACATCTGGACTCAATTTCCCAGTGATCCTCCTGGCGACGTCACAGACCCACTTCCGGGTTGCCGTTGAAACATGGCGGCGCCTGTATTAATTCGTTTTCGTTTTAACAATCTGTAAAGTTGTGATACATTATCGACTTTGAAATTTATATAGGCGTTTCGAAATTTCGATAGCCGTTTGAAAAACGCCCGTGAAGCCGTAAAGATGCGCGCGATTAAAGAGGAAAGTGAAGACGGAGCGAGTGAAAGAACCAGAGACGCCGATCAACTCGCTGAGGAGAAACCAGGTCTGTGATTCTCCCTCATTCATTATATCTTGACTTTAAAAGCCTTTAATAACTCCTCTTAGCGTCAGACTTTTGCAAACTGTAGATATGAACATGCCGCCATCAGAACCAAACAAAAACGGGGAAACGAAACGTGTATTTTAAGTAAAAAAATACAACCATTATTTTTGTGGATATCGTATTTTTGTGGATATCGATATTTTGTGCACGAGGAAATTCAGTTTCAGAAACAGTGCGAGCGGTTTTAGAATTAGACACGTTCAATTCTCTACTACTGGACCACAATTGGCTTGTACTTACTAAATGTACAGTTTTGTCCAGTAAAGATTCGTCCAGAAAATATAGCAGTTTTGTCCCAAGCAAACTTCAACAAGCTGGCAAAAATATATGCAATACAGTACACGTAAACAAAGAAAAGAAAAATCTCATAATCAGACAAATCTGATCAGATTCGAAGTCCAAATTTTTATCCTATATGCAATTCACAGGACATTTTAATGTTGAGAGACCATCAGTTTTTAACTGTTCTTCTGTGCAGTTCTGGTGCAGGTGAAGGAGGAAAGAGAAGAAATGTTGGTGGAGGAGAAACACCAGGAGCTTTACAACAGTCTAAATACAGAAATTTCTGCTGGTTGTGTTAAGACGGAGAAGAGTTCCTCAGAAGAAACAACAGAAGATGAAACAGTGTTTGTCTGTGGTCACTGTGGAGATGTTTTCAACAAAAACAGTTTCTTTCAGACTCATTTAGTCGAGTGTTGTCAGTGTGACAAGACATCTGCTGTTTGCTGTGAACTAGAGAGACACATCAGAACTTACACTGGGAAAAAGTTGTATTTTTGTCCTCAATGTGGGAAGAGTTTCTTAAGTGGCGGAAACCTGAAGTCCCACATGAAGGTCCACACTGGAGAGAAACCCTTCACCTGCTCTCAGTGTGGAAAAAGCTTTTCATATAAAGCAAACATGACGACTCACATGAGGATTCACACCGGTGAGAAACACTACATTTGCTCCATGTGTGGCCAGAGTTTTGCTCAATTTTCACAAATGAGAAGACATGTGAAAAAGCACACTGGTGCGAGTGAGAGCAAGACATTTAGGGGAGAAAGTCCTAAAGATAGTTCATCAAATCACACCAAAACTAAGAAACACCAGTGTCCTCACTGCACCAAGACTTTTACTGCCTACCATTATTTAAAGAGACACGTCAGAACTCACACCAGTGTGAAGCGGTTCTCCTGTCCTCAGTGTGGGAAGAGCTTCACACGTAACGCAGGTCTTCAGGATCACATGAGGCTTCACACCGGTGAGAAACCCTTCTCCTGCTCTCAGTGTTGGAGGAGTTTCACACGCTACTGGAACCTTAGTACTCACCTGAGAATCCACACCGGTGAGAAACCCTACTCCTGCTCTGAGTGTGGGAAGAGTTTCACCTCAAACGGATCACTGAGAAAACACGTAAAAGGTCACACTGGCGAGAGTGAAAGCCACAAGAAACTTAAAGGAGAAAGTCACACTGATCACGTACCCAATCACACCACAGACGAGATAAACCAGTGTCCTCTCTGCAAAAAGATGTTTGATTCCCTCTGTGACTTAAAGACGCACTTCACCACTCACACTGGGGAGAAGTTGTCTGTTTGTTCTCAGTGTGGCGTGGCTTTTTCGCACAGAGGACAACTGATAATTCACGCGAGGAGTCACAACAGCGAGAAACCGATCGCCTGTTCTCGGTGTGAGAAACGCTTCACGACTTCTCACAACCTGAAGATTCACATGAGGAGTCACACCGGAGAGAAACCCTTCACCTGCACTCAGTGTGGGCGGGGCTTCACTCACTCCTCCAACCTCAGTGTGCACGTGAGGTCTCACACTTTAAAGAAACGCATCGTCTACACTCAGTGTAAAGAAGAGTTCCTCTAGGAAGAGAAAGCTGGAGAACCACATTAGGAGAGAACGAGGGGACAAAATCCAACCACAAGTTTCTGATGTTACTGACCCAAACCAGTAAATCCTGGTTTGTTTAAGGTAGGATGTTATAATACAGTCGACTCCGCTTAATTGGGCCACTGGTTTATTGGGGCGAAATCCTAAAGTCCCAAAACAAATCGTATCTCATAATGCAAATTTCTGTCGCTTTATTGAAAGAAAGAAAAAACGCTTTCTTGGGGCAAATTTTGACGGGAGATGAAAAAAATGTGCAGAAAAAAATCCAGCGTTCCGATGTGAAATTTTTAAAATCGCTCAATATTCCGTGGCAGCCACGCCCAACGATCCCTCGCTTAAAACCAGGGACAAGGACCAAGAAATCAAGACACCGGGAAAATACGGAGGAAACGGTCCAATCATTTAAGACCTTAGATTGACGGGCACTGTGGAGACACGCCCTGATTACACACACGTGCAGAGGAGGCGGAGTCTACTCAGAATATCTGTTTAGTACTATTTCAGTAGAAAGGGTCAAAAAATATTTTAAATAATTGGGTTAAAATTTGTTGTGGCGCGATTACGCGGAGTCGACTTTTATTTCCATGTTGTTGCGCCATCAATAAATTCACACAAACTGCTTTGTTTTTGACTGAAGCATCAGTTTTTTATACAGTTTTATTTATAATGTCCTTTTTTACCTTAAACTTTTATTGTTATGCTCTTAACCTGAAAAACAAACAATTGAGACAAAAAAGTGCGAAATGAGCGTAAGATTAACAAATTCTGAATTATATGTACCTCGCTTATCGCTAGTGACTTTTTCCCGGTTAAAGAACAGTTTGAAAATGTGTGTTCGAGTTACATTTTCAAGCAATAATTAGAAACATTTCGGAGAATCAATTTTTGCGACAAATTGTAACAAATACAATAAGTATTTATTAGTAGATGCGAAGTTTAATCTGAAATGTGTTTTAGGTGCGGTTCAAAACGTGTTGTAGAATTGTGAAAAAAGAGTGTTTGTGAGGGTGGATGATGCTATGAAATTATTTCCAGTAACTCATTTTACACTTATGTTTGGAGTATGTACTGGATTTAATAAATAAAATCACGTTGGTTTCATTTTTTTTGTATGTAAGTGTGAAGTTTTATATAAATATCTAACGCACACGGATCTTTGCGTTGTTTTTATTTCTCTCGGAAACATCTGGACTCAATTTCCCAGTGACCCTCCCTGTGAGGTCACAGGAAACGTCACCGCACTTCCGGGTTGCCGTTGAGACATGGCGGCGCCTGTATGAACGCGTTGTTGTTTTAACAATTTGTGAAAGTTGTGATACATTATTACCTTTGACAATTGTGTTGACGTTTCAAAACATCAACAGCCATTTGAAAGGCGTTCGTGAAGCCGTAAAGATGCGCGTTATTAAAGAGGAAAGTGAAGACGGAGCGAGTGAAATGTTCAGAGACGCCGATCAACAAACTGAGGAGAAACCAGGTCTGTGATTCTCCCTCATTCATTCAACTGGGAAGCGAAATGTGTATTTTATGTCAAATTGTGTTTTTCAACTATTATTTTTGAAACTGAAGTGAACAAATCACACGGGAAACTCTCATGTCCCACTTTCCAAAAACGAGTATTCTATGACGTCTAATTATATTTGAAATGAGGTCGTTATGCTCTCCTTTTCAACTTTATGCTTTAACTATATTCATATAAAATTAATAAATAAATAAATTTAACTTCATACTATATCTTAAATACAGAAGATTACTACTGTTATGCATCTAACTACGATTATAAGTTTAATTACAGGCACACACAAGAGAAACAATTTAAATCAAGGAACTCTGTTTTTATTATTTACACATAGCAAGTAGCAACTTTATACAGTTTGTACAACGTTGTACTTTCCTCAGCTCGCGTGGAAAAATAATACCAAATAAATGGACATATTGAACTTGAACGTAGAAATAATGAGTAGACGTGTAGAACCGTAAAAGAAAGAAAGATAGATAGATAGATAGATAGATAGATAAATATTTATTGACCTTCCAAGGAAGAAATAAAGATTCCCGGTAGCAAACACACACAGATGCCTTAACCATGTTCAATAAATAACACTAATAATATCAAACAAATAAAAATAAATGTCACTTCAGCACGTCTTGAAACATTGCGCTCGACATTAAAATTGCCCTAAAAAAACAACTGGGGTGTTCAAAATAATCAGTCAATTATGATCAAATACAAAACCCAATTTTTTTTTCCCCAGGGTTCCTTCAGGTGCTTGAAATCCTTGAAAGTTCTTGAATCTTAATCATGTGTTTTCAAGACCTAGGAAATGCTTGCGTTTCAAATGAAGTGATTTAAAATGCTTGAAATTCTACTGTGGACTCCTGATAAGTGCACGTGCCATTTTTGATTCACAGACTCTGAGAGTGAGACAGATAAATAAAGTGAGTGTGCGAATAAACAGGTGGTGATCATTATGATTAACTAACATTATAACTAACATTATAAGCAAAATTGTATTCTAAATGTATTTAATGTCCATTTATTCCACCAATACTACAAAACTTTAACCCAAAATGGTAAAGTTTTTATTGCTTTTAGGCATTGTTTTAATAATACATTTTACCACAACTTGAAAGTGCTTGAAAAGTCTCGTATCTTTCAGAAAGTGTAGGAACCCTGTATTCTATATACGATTTCGAGGACTTGATGGTTGGACGGATTCATTTTTTTTAACGGTTTTGTACCTGTGCAGTTGTGGTGCAGGTGAAGGAGGAAATCAAAGAAACGTGGGAAGAGGAGGAGAAACAGCAGGAGCTTGACAACAGTCTAAACACGGAAACGTCTCCTAGTCGTGTAAAGACGGAGAAGAGTTCCTCAGGAGAAACAACAGAAGAAGAAGCCGTGTTCATTTGTGTTCACTGTGGAGATGTTTTCAACCACGACAGTTTCCTTCAGTCAGAAACTCTCACGGAAGATCATTTCACCTGCCATAACTGTGGTAAAGACTTTAGAGGAGAAAGTCACACTGATCATTTACCGAATCACACCACAGCTAAGAAACACCAGTGTCCTCAGTGTCACGAGACTTTTGATTCCGCTGACGATTTGAAGACGCACTTCAAGAGTCACTCTCGAGAGAAGCTGTGCTTTTGTTCTCAGTGTGGTCGAGCTTTTTCAGACCGAGGACTTCTGAATGTTCACGTGAGGAGTCACAACGGCCAGAAACCGTTCTCCTGTCCTCAGTGTGGGAAGCGCTTCACACGCACCGACGGCCTGAAGAATCACATGAGGATTCACACGGGAGAGAAACCCTACGTCTGTCCTCAGTGCGGGAAGAGCTTCTTTCGCTCCTGGAACCTCAGTAGTCACATGATGTCTCACACGTTTAAGAAAACCGACAACGGTCTTTCTAAGAAACCAACTCTGGTCATGAGTCGTCACGCCGAAGACAAGTGAAAATGAAATATAAACACAGACTAGTCACGACACAGTCAATAAACTGCAGACGTCTCCGTCACTTATTTTGACCGTTAGACCAGGGGTGGGCAAACTCAGAGAAAAATACAATATCAAATATCAAAAATACAATAAAGAGAGAAAAATACAGAAAAAGTGACTCAAGTGATCCAGGAAGTAAAGATTTGTAAAGTGTATAATAGTATCTAATCGTATTTAATATCAAAATAACATGTATCCATAATACAAATACATTTAACATTTTATCTCACTGGAACCAAGGAAGGTTCTTTTTCTTGTTATATCAAATATCATAAATTTAAATATATATACTATCATTTTAAACACTTGATTATATTTCCTCGTTTATAGTAAGCTTAAAGAAAGTTCTACTGCTCAGAACACAAAAAAGGCAACATTTTCATTTTTTAAATCTGGAGCATCTTTTTTCAGTTCTTCAGCATCACAAGAAACATTAGACAATGTGCTGAAGAATAGCGTCCGGAAAAAAAAAAACGCGTTTGGCGCTCCGTGTGTTTGCTCACGTTTGCTTATATACTTGATTTAGAGAAAGTAACCGCTAAAACATGATATATATTTTTTTATTTTTACATTTAGAGAAAAGAACTCCTAAAGCCTCCAATTTCACTGATTGCATAAACGTATATGGGCAAACCTTCAATGTTTTGTGACTTACAGTGTGAAAATAAATGTTAAACATATGCTAATACAATTCTTTTTTTTGTACATTTTGTGTATATGGTTCTGCTTTTTAAATTGTGCTCATAAAGAAAGTAGAAAAAACCTTCATAATGGATTAACATTGGGAAAAAAAATACACAATTTAGATTCATCTTTTTACAAATGCGACGGGCCAGATTAAAATGTTTATCGGGCCGCATGTAGTAGTTTGCCCATGCCTGGTTTAGACGAGGCTTGAGAAAATGAGTGGATGGTTTTAAAAAAACCTATTATTCATAATAGTACGAATTGAAACATTTGTATCGATGATGATATACAGTTGGCTCCAGTTAACAAGGGCAGTGGCTTCATTTGGAGAACTAAATGTCTTTTAAAATTTTTTTTTTGTTTTTTTTTAATTAACATTTTATGGGCTTTATCTCGTCTCACCAAGCAAACGTAAATTTGAGTCGTTGGCGCTGTGGGAGTTCTCGCACAAATTATTTTTTAGCCATTGCGGATTTTGTAAATTTTCCATGTTGTGGCGTCACCATTAGATTCACATTTGTTCAATTTACGTGAGTGTCAATTTTTACCTCAGACGTTCATCATTATTATGCTCTTGTAATTACACATTAGGGGAACAATTATAACATTAGGGGTCAAAATGAAAGCATAAAGTACAAAATTAACAAAATCCTTAAATACATGTGCCATAATTCATGCTAATGTAACTTCTTCCCGGTTTAACAACGTTATGAAAATGTGTCTTCGAATTACCATTTCAATCTGTAAATAGAACATTTTTGCAAAGTTGTAAAAACAATACAATAAAAATTGTTTGCAAATCTGAAATGTGTTTCAAATGTGTTCCAACACACGCGTGTTTGTCACTGTGAATAAATATTTTTATCATTATGTTGGGAGTCTGTCTTTTTTTGATTATTAATTATTTTATTTATTCCATTGTTTTTTAAGAATTGTACATAAGTGTGAAGTGTGCCCTTTTAAAGATGAAGTTCTGAATAATCAAGTGTAATGACTTACTAAGTTTTAACCTACCAACTTCGAACTAAATGCCAAACCTCGCAGCGCTGCTTTCAGCTTTATTTTAATGAGTTTTTGAATCAAATGAGATATTAACATAGTATTGCAAGATTTTCGAAATCATTGTTTTCTTTAAAAACGACATTAGGATGTGTTTTACCATACGTTGTGTGTTTTAAACATGTGGACTCAATGTCCCAGTCACCCTCTGGGTGACGTCACAGGAAACGTCCTCAGCCGCGTTTGTTGACATATGGCGTCGCATGAGTGCAAGGCACTAATGTTTAAAAAAAAAAAAAAGAAATAACGTCGTTGAAGCATGTAGTGATGTTTCCGTTAAGTGAGTAACGTTTTTAAGATGTAAGAATGCGCGTTATTAAAGAGGAAAGTGATGACGGAGAATATGAAGCATTCAGAGACAAAGATCAACACGCTGAGGAGAAACCAGGTCAGTGATTTTCCTCATTTATTCAGAAATGCGACAAAATGCTTCACAAAATGTCTACTGTCTGTGTCAGGCCTTTACTAACAGACATGAACGTGCCGATGTCAGGAGAAAAGAAACAACTACTGGGGAACGAAATGTGTGGGGTTTTTTTTTTGCGTTTTAAATTGTGCGTTTCAACCAGTTTTTGAAGAAGACATCATCTACAAATTGTACAAGTTATATACACAAATATTTTAT
Organism: Paedocypris micromegethes; assembly: GCA_028031935.1. Classification (NCBI taxonomy): domain Eukaryota; kingdom Metazoa; phylum Chordata; class Actinopteri; order Cypriniformes; genus Paedocypris; species Paedocypris micromegethes. Next base: position 16,190,331 of record CM051493.1, read on the forward strand.
TAGAAAATGCTCAAGTAAACAAAAGCAAGTATTTAAAAAGAAACGGAGAAGAGATGAACTGTCGTGTCTAGCTGTCAGATCAACCGAGATGGTTACGTCATTGCGTCCCATTTTACGAATGTATTATATTTATATTATATTATATTTTTTGCTTTACAAAATGTTTTTTTAGAAGAATTAATTTTGTAAGTCGGGGTGTCACTGTATTCTCTCACTTCTCGGTTGTAAATTTATGATTAGATTCAAAACCCAATTTTTCTCGTAAATGCAACTCGCCAGACATTTTAATGACTCACCTGAGAAAACACCTGTTCTTCTGTGCAGTTCTGGGACGAGTGAAGGAAGAAAGAGAAGAAAAGTGTGAAGTGGAGAATAAACAGCAGGAGCTTTACAACAGTCTAAATACAGAAACTTCTGCTGGTTGTGTAAAGACGGAGAAGAAAGAAACAACAGAAGATGATTCAGTGGTTACTTGTGTTCACTGTGGAGAGGTTTTAAACAACATCAGTTTCCTTCAGTCAGAAACTCACACAGAAGATCATTTCACCTGCCGTAACTGTGGTAAAGACTTTAGAGGAGAAAGTCACACTGATCATTTACCAAATCACACCACAGCTAAGAAACACCAGTGTCCTCACTGCCACAAGAGTTTTACTTTCACCAGTGATTTAAAGAGACACATCAGAACTCACAGCAGTGAAAAGCGATTCATCTGTTCTCAGTGTGGGAAGAGTTTCTCAAGTTCTGGGAACCTTAATGTTCACATGAGAATTCACACCGGTGAGAAACCCTTCACTTGTTCTCAGTGTGGAAAGAGCTTTTTATGTCAAGCCCCTTTGACGATTCACATGAGGATTCACACTGGAGAGAAACCCTTCACCTGCTCTCACTGTGGGAAGAGTTTCTCACGAAATGATGGTCTTAATATTCACATGAGGAGTCACACCGGTGAGAAACCGTTCTCCTGTTCTGAGTGTGGGAAGAGTTTCACTGGTTCTGGGAACCTTAGTATCCACATGAGGATTCACACTGGTGCGAAACTATGCTGCTGTTCTCAGTGTGGGAAGAGTTTTTCTTGTTCCAGGAACCTTAGTGTTCACATGAGGATTCACACTGGTGAGAAACTCTTCACTTGTTCTCACTGTGGGAAGAGTTTCTCACGAAGTGATTGTTTTAATCTTCACATGAGGACTCACACTGGAGAGAAACCGTTCATCTGTTCTCACTGTGGGAAGAGTTTCTCATGTTCCAGGAATCTTAGTCGTCACACGATGATTCACACTGGTGAGAAACCATTCGTTTGTTTTCACTGTGGGAAGAGTTTTTCACAAAGCGGTGGTCTTGATATCCACATGAGGAGTCACACTGGCGAGAAACCATTCGCATGTTCTCAGTGTGGGAAGAGTTTCTCACAAATTTCAGGTCTTCACGTTCACGTGAGGGATAATCACAATCATTAACAGCCTTATTTTGCTCTTCAGTTTGAAAAATGTTTTTGAGACGAAACCTGGTTGAACAGACATGACACACGTCAACAAAACTCATAAGATGATGAGATCATCGTTAAAAAAAATTGTTTGTGCTATTTAAAAAAAAATCTCACTTTTGTTGGAAGTGTGTGTTTTATTGATTAACCATATTTCTTTTGTTATACATATTGATTGAAGTTATTTAGATAACTTCTTTTATTGAGTAAGTTTGAGTAAATTAAAAAGTATATTGAGTCAACTCTACAAAATATATAAATATAAATGTTTCTTTTTTTTTTTCAGATATTTATTTTCTTTTCTTCCTTTTTTTAACCAGTAAGTCAGCCGGTTGACAAATACATAAATTAATCTAATACAAATAAAAATTTGTTTTTTAATTTTTTTTGAGTGTGACTAAATATAATTTAATGTAATGTAAAATAAATGTAACTACTCCTTAATGTTAAACAACTCATTATTTATCATAACTCAATCAAGTGACAATTGCAGTTGTGTAGAAAACCTTTTGTTTGCTTGTTGCTCCGACATAAATCTTTTTACATTTTGTCAGCTTATGAAAACACACATAACTCCATTAATGAAGGATCAAAATGTCCATGTGAATATAGAGAAATAACTGTGGAAACACCATAATCGAAAGGGAAAGTTTTTGGTCAACGCTCGCTCTTAATTTATCATGAGAAGAGAAGAGAGCCAAATATATATATATAAATATATAAATATATATATATTTGGCTCTCTTCTGTATGTTATTCCCAATGTATAAGTATTATATCATTCAATGTGCCTGTAAAACAACTGTGCCATTTCTCTGCTGTGATGTTCAAGATCGGTATCAAATTGTAATAGACGTACATTTTTACTGTAATTATTACGGCATGATGCGGTGTATTCGAAAGATGCTGTGATGTCATTGTACGCGTGTGTAACTTACATGGTATATGTGCGTAGTGACAAAACAGGCTATTCTATTCTAAATAAAAGCAGAAAAAATAACGGGATTCAATATGTAGTGATTTTACGTACGTGTGAGTCGAGTTTATTATTTTGGAAAATCAGTGAGGAAGATTTCACTCCCTTCTACACAAGATACTTTTATCAAAATAACGCTTATACTCTGTTGTGATCTCTATTTATTATCACGGTTGTTTAGTAAAAAAGCGCTATATAAATAAACCTGAACTTGAACTTGAAACGCGTCTTTTTTCCAGTCACGACTCCATTTCCCAGCCACCGTCAAAATGACGTCATTCCAACATGGCGGCTCGGTATTGTTTTTGTGGCAAAATCAAGCGTTATTTTCTAATAAACTTCCGGTAATCGACGTTTAATTGAAACGACAATTACTACTGCTGAAACCCTGAACTGAATCATCGACATAACGTGTTTTTCTCTCGCGAGACTGTAAAGATGCGCGTTATTAAAGAGGAGCGCGAAGACGGAGAATATGAAGCATTCAGAGACAAAGATCAACACGCTGAGGAGAAACCAGGTCAGTGTTGCTTTATCTTTCACAATCATCATAATTGTTCACTAATGAATAAACTGCCTCAGACATTTGCTTTTTATTAGCGTTTACAATAACGTAAAACTCATATAAACTCTCCACACACACACATACACCGTAAAACCTTTAATAGAAGTTTTCAACTTCCGTCAGGTTTGTCTTCTACTAACTAGAGAGTAGCAATGTCAAGTTTTAACGAGGTGTTCATAAAGTCGTATTATGCAAATTCTCCTCACAGGTCAATAACGGTGTTACTTAGTAAAAATACTGCTTTTTAGGAACACACTGCTGATTAGAGACTCCGATAATTCATTTACACTGATAATAAATGGTAAGTTTTAATTTTACATGAAACACTTCAGTTAATTGACGTGCATTACACCATATAAATACATGACAATAACACAAACACCCTACAAAATAACAAAATCAAAGCACTTTTAAACACAAATCACCACAGCTAAAACTTGAGACGTACAGTACAAAATAAGGCAAAAGATGGAACAATATTAATAGTATGTAACTGAAATGTTTTAACATGGTCCCTAGTGACAATCACGCTCACTTTACTTGACTTTAAATGTTCAGCATTCTGACCCAAAACTTTGAGTGTGCGTTACTAACTACTACAACTATAGTCTGTATTTCTATCATCAAAACAAAGCTTTTGGACTGTTCTTTTCGCCTGAATTTTGCCTAGGATGAACAGAAAAATTCTTTGCGAAGGCCTAAACCCTAACAAACTAAAAATCTTTTTTTCTGTCCAGATGATTTTAACCATTGGTTTGTTTTACAAGTGATAACAGTTTGGTCGTACGAAATTTTGATGTTAATTCTAATCTTTAATTGACTCTGAATCTGACTTGAGATGTCAGATTCAGAGTGACAGGCGTGAAAAACGTGAACGGGCTTGAAAAGTGCTTTATTTTTAATTATTTTTTATTTTATTTTTACTTTTAATTTTATCTTTCAGAAAGTGTAGGAACCCCGTGAATAAAAAGGAGTGACTGTTATTTGGAAAGAAAGTTCTCGCATGGAGGGACTCTTATTTTGAACTGCTTCCTGAAACCCCCTCGGCCTTTTTCGTAGCTTATCTCGGTTCCAATGATTCATTTCGCCTTTTATAAAATCTATTGAGTTCCAATCACCTGATTCACAATTTGTTTCTTTTTTTTTGTTTTCATTTTTAGACTTCTTGAATTCGAAGATCTTTCTGATCCAAACATGTTGTATTGCTTTTTAGATTTGCTTTAACTTTGTCAATTTATAATTGGTTTGCCAGCCAAAAAAGTGTGATTAGCCCAGCTAACAGTCATAGCAGATTTATGCTACACATTTTTTGCAAAATAACACTATTTTATACGTCTGTTTTGTGTGCCCAATCTGGGACGTTGTAGCTCATTGGTAGAAAGTTGGACAGGTGTTGTAGGTTTGAATCTCGGTCCGGTAGGTTCTGGAGCAAAACACTGACCACCACATTCTACCCAGACTCCACAGCATGAATGTGATATTGTCCCTAGTGGCCATGTTGACAAAACTCTTCTCACTTTATTTTGTCTCTTGTTCAGTTCTGGTGCAGGTGAAGGAGGAAAGAGAAGAAGAAAAGTGTGAAGTGGAGAATAAACAGCAGGAGCTTTACAACAGTCTAAATACAGAAACTTCTGCTGGTTGTGTAAAGACGGAGAAGAAAGAAACAACAGAAGATGATTCAGTGGTTACTTGTGTTCACTGTGGAGAGGTTTTAAACAACATCAGTTTCCTTCAGTCAGAAACTCACACAGAAGATCATTTCACCTGCCATAACTGTGGTAAAGACTTTAGAGGAGAAAGTCACACTGATCATTTACCAAATCACACCACAGCTAAGAAACACCAGTGTCCTCACTGCCACAAGAGTTTTGCCTACCCCTATGATTTAAAGAGACACATCAGAACTCACACTGGAGAAAAGCGATTCATCTGTTCTCAGTGTGGGAAGAGTTTTTCCTCTTTTGGAAACCTTAAATATCACATCAGAATTCACACTGGTGAGAAACCCTTCTCCTGTTCTCAATGTGGAAAAAGTTTCACTCAAAAAGGACACCTGAACCATCATGTAAAAATTCACACTGTTAAGAGTGAAAACAACGATAAATCTTGTTTCTTGGACAAAACAGAAGATGATTCAGTGGTTCCTTGTGTTCACTGTGGAGAAACTCACACAGATAAAAGTAATTTCACCTGCCATAACTGTGGTAAAGACTTTAGAGCAGAAGGTCATAAAGATAAGAAACACCAGTGTCCTCACTGCGACAAGACTTTTGCTTCCTCCAGTGAATTAAAAATTCACATCAGAACTCACACTGGAGAGAAACCGTTCTCCTGTTCTCAGTGTGGGAAGAGTTTCTCATGTTCTGGGAATCTTAGTGTTCACATCAGAACTCACACCGGTGAGAAACCATTCTGTTGTTCTCAGTGTGGGAAGAGTTTCTCACAAAATGTTAGCCTTATTTGTCACATGATGACTCACACTGGTGAGAGTGAAAACAATAATAAATATTTTCCCTCAGACAAAACAACAGAAGATGAAAATATGTTTACTTGTGTTCATTGTGGAGAAACTCGCACAGAAGATAATTTTACCTGCCATAACTGTGGTAAAGACTTTAGAGGAGAAAGTCACACTGATCATTTACCAAATCACACCACAGCTAAGAAACACCAGTGTCCTCACTGCCACAAGAGTTTTGCTGGCTTTTTTGGTTTAAAGAAACACATCAGGACTCACACTGGTGAGAAAATGTTCTCCTGTTCTCACTGTGAAAAAAGTTTCAAATGCTCTGGGAACCTTAGTCGTCACATGAGGACTCACACAGGAGAGAAACCATTCACTTGTTCTCAGTGTGGGAAGAGTTTCTCATGTTCTGGGAACCTTAATGTTCACATCAGGACTCACGCGGGTGAGAAACGCTTCTGTTGTTCTCAGTGTGGGAAGAGTTTCTCACAAAATGTTGGTCTTAGTTGTCACATGAGGACTCACCACTGAGAGTCACCTTTTCAAGAGCATTGTGAATCGTACCTTCAAATTAAATGATCAAACTGTCGTTAGAATTTTTTTTGAAGAATTGAATTATTTGGACACGTTGTAAAAGTCAAAATCAAAAATGATGGTGTCATTGGATATGAATCTTTTCCTTTAACTTCGAGCGCTTACAGCTATAAAGTGAATGCTTGTGATATTCTTCTGAGTATCTGACTTTCTTCTACAGTTAATGTCTTCTCAATTACTAAACCCAATATTTGTACTAAATGCATTTTTTTAATTTAATGCATATATCTAATACATCTTGTGCAGTGTGTGTGTTGTCTCATTGTGCTATATTACATATACAAATGTGGTTGAAAACATGTTGTATAATTCTAAAAAAAATGTGTGTGAAAAAATTACACAGTACTTTGACATTTTTCCAATAAATGATTTTACAATTATGTTTGGAGTGTGTATTTTTTTTTGATTAATCGTGAATCAATTTTTTTTTTATTTGTTACACAGGGGTCCCCGACATACAGATGTCCTAGATGACGAAAATTGCGAGTAACAAAATGCGTTGCTGCGAATATTTCGTCCCGAGTTCCGAAAACTTTTGGCTATACGTTGTAAAGTTGTTTAACCTTCATCACCGTGGTGTGGACAGTCACAACTCATTTTTTACTTCTGGTTTTTAACCTAATTTTTCCTCATTCAAGCATGATTTTTCACTGTAATCTCCTCTTTGTTCCTTGTTTGAACATATGCATATATCAGATTTATTGTACTTAGCATACGTACATAATTTTTTTTTTTTACCTCAGATATTGTTCTATTTTTTCTCTCTTTTTTTTTTACCTGTGAGTTTGCTGGTTCCCTTAATTAGTGTTTACTGTAATTATTACTCGTTCGCCTACAATGACAAATAAATTAATGTGATGCTGATTAAAATGACTCGTGAGGTGATGAGAGCAGATCCACTGTTCAATCAGCAAACATTGTGTGTCTGTGGCGTTTCCGCTAGATTGAGAGGAAAAAGGTAAAGGATTTAATTGACTTAAATATGTAACGATTTTACTTGTGAGTGAGTCGAGTTTAGATTTTAGAAAACGATCTATAATCCCATTTACGAGTTTATTTCCCAGTTACCCTCATGGTGACGTCAATTGATGCTGGCCGATCCAGTAATGCGACGTCAATTCAACATGGCGGCGCTCGGTGTAGTTTATGAGGTAAAATCTAACGTTATTTTCTTTAAACTTGTCCCGGTATGCGTCGTTTAATCGAAACGTCATCTGTTCCTTCAGCTGAAACCCTGAACTGAATCATCGTCATAACGTGTTTTTATCTCGCGAGACTGTAAAGATGCGCGTTATTAAAGAGGAGCGCGAAGACGGAGAATATGAAGCATTCAGAGACAAAGATCAACACGCTGAGGAGAAACCAGGTCAGTGTTACTTTATCTTTCACAATCATCATCATCAACATCCACTAAAAACACTTCGGTTATTACAGTTTTTCCTCAATTGCTAAGCCAATTTTTCGAATGCAGCTCTCTTTTTCTCTAAATTCTAAACACAAGCCCTAATTTTCAAGCTACATTCACAAAACATCAGACTCTTCTCTGAAACTGAATGTGATAAAATCGTGTCTCGAGTCCGTCAGAATGAAAAGCACTAGTGATCAGTCACTAACACTACACAGAACAATGCAAAGCAGTGAGCACAACACTCCGAATGTGAAGCAGGAGAAATAAAAGCTACTGTTCACTGTAAGATAAACGCAGATTGCAAAACAAAGAAAACCTTGCGCTTTTAGCACAAAAAGACAAAACTAAAATTGAGTGCAAACAGCGTTAATTTTGGCAAAGATATTTTGACAACTTGGTCATCTTATTTTTGTTTTGTTTTAGTCTAATTTTAGTCGACTAAATACCATAACATTTTAGTCGACTAAATTACAGTCTAGATTTAGTCAATGAAAGCATAGGTGCTATATGTTCTAAATGTTCACTAAAGTTGCTGTGTCTAAGAAATCTGAATACGTTAACTGTCAACATATAAAATATATATATAAAGTACTTAATTATTTGGAAAAAAACGTTTATTTTTATGATCTTTTCTTTCAATCCACTTACATGTGTTCTCATAAATGAAACCTCAACAAAAATGAAATTATATACGATAAAATAAAGTAAAATTGTATCAGGTTTATAAGTAACAAATGATTGCACGGTGAAAAAAGGTTTCACTTTCTGTCAGCAGATGTTTGGTTTCTCCAGCCTCCCTCATGATCGGAAAGTGGTCAAGGACATGATCAATCTCAGTAGCTCTGATTTCCTCAGATATTACCAATTTTAGTTTTTCTCAGCATCCTCGTCCTCCTCTCACACTCTTCCTCAGATTTCCATCCTTTGTAGAGCCTCAGAAACCAGCTTTTCCTGATCTGGCTTATTTTACTTATATTTATGTCCCTCACATCATCAGACAAAAGTGTTATCAAATTTGGCTTGTAGTGTTCAGACGTTGACAGCAGTGCTTTAGTTGTGATGGAATCTCAATGAAAATGTGTTGGCTAGTTGAGTCTAACCATTTGAAAAGTGTTCATGGTTTGGCACAAAAGAGTGACTGATTTGACCAGTGTGTTTAAGCGATTGAGAATTCGGTTCAGGTAATAGGATTTAGTGTCTTAGCGATTGAGAAAAACAGTATTTCATATCTATATATTTGTGTGCAGATCTGGAACGGGTGAAGGAGGAACGAGACGTAAAGTGTGAAGGTGACAAGGAACACCAGGAGCTTTACAACAGTCTAAATACAGAAACTTCTGCTGGTTGTGTAAAGACGGAGAAGAAAGAAACAACAGAAGATGATTCAGTGGTTACTTGTGTTCACTGTGGAGAGGTTTTAAACAACATCAGTTTCCTTCAGTCAGAAACTCACACAGAAGATCATTTCACCTGCCATAACTGTGGTAAAGACTTTAGAGGAGAAAGTCACACTGATCATTTACCAAATCACACCACAGCTAAGAAACACCAGTGTCCTCACTGCCACAAGAGTTTTACTTCCCTCAAAGTTTTAAAGGGACACATCAGAACTCACAGCAGTGAAGAGCGGTTCTTTTGTTCTCAGTGCGGGAAGAGCTTCACACGTAGTACAGGCCTGAAGGAACACATGAAGATTCACTCTGGAGAGAAAGCCTTCTCCTGTCCTAAATGTTTGAAGAGTTTCACACGTTTACGGAACCTTAGTGTTCACATGAGGACTCACACTGGTGGGAAACCCTTCACTTGTGGCAAGAGTTTCACTCAAAAAGATAATAAGAGTGAAAACGACCCTTTAGACGAAACAAAGGAAGATGAATCAGTATTTATTTGTGTTCACTGTGGAGAAACTCGCACAAATAAAGGTAGTTTCACCTGTCATAACTGTGGTAAAGACTTCACGGGGGAAAGTCATGAAGGTGATTTATCAAATCACACCACAGCTAAGAAACACCAGTGTCCTCACTGCCACAAGACTTGTGCTTTCCCCAGTCATTTAAAGGTTCACATGAGGACTCACACTGGAGAGAAACCGTTCTCCTGTTCTCAGTGTGGGAAGAGTTTCTTATCTTCCGGGTACCTTAGTATTCACACAAGGACTCACACCGGTAAGAAACCATTCACTTGTTCTCAGTGTGGCAAGAGTTTCGTACAAAGTGGTGATCTTAAGATGCACATGAGGACTCACACTGGAGAGAAACCGTTTGTCTGTTCTCAGTGTGGCAAGAGTTTCTCATGTTCCAGGAACCTTAAAGCTCACACGAGGACTCACACTGGAGAGAAACCCTTCTCTTGTTCTCACTGTGGGAGGAGTTTTGCATGTCCCGGGAACCTTAGTCGTCACATGAGGACTCACACCGGTGAGAAACCCTTCTCCTGATCTTAGTGTGGGAAGAGTTTCTCGCAAAGTGTTGGTCTTATTAGTCATATGAAGAAACATTGAAGAGAAGTAATAAATGAATAGACATACGCCACAATAGAAATAATAAATTTCAAATGAATCAGGTAGAGCCTTTAGTGCGAAAATTCTGTTTGGGACAAAACCTGTTTGAACAGACAAGAACAAGACTGAATTCATGGATTTGTTTTTTATTTTTATGTTGAGTCAGAATCCATTTTTTGCCTGTTTTGTACCTGTTCTTGTGTGAGTCTTACATTTCTAATGCATCGTTTCCAATGAGTGTATTTTTACAATATGTGTTATTATGTAAATAACTGTGATTGAAAAGATTGTAGATTTGTAAAATAACTGTGTGAATTTATAACACTTTGAAATCTTTCCATGAAATATTTTTACAGTTAATATCGGAGTGTGCATTTTATTGATCAATCACAGATTTTATTTTCTTTTTTGTTTTAAATATGACTGAATTTATGGGTATAAAATGTAAAGAAATGAAAATATTCATTGAATCAATACCTTGAATATCACAGTGAGAAATGCAGTTTTTTTTTTTTTAATGAAACGATATGATTATATGCGTAACATTATCAAATAAACTGTGAAATCTGGTGGAATAGAGGGATGATGTTTATAAATTTGATTAGTTCTTATGGACCAAATCATCGGTTTGTGGACGACTTACATCACCGTGGACATTGCTGCTCATTTTTTACTTCTGGTTTCTAACCTCATTTTGCCTCATTCAAGCCTGATTTTTCACTATAATCTCCAACAAAAAATCTTTAGTTTGACCATATGCATATTTACCACATTTATTTTACCTAGCATACATACTACATAAAAATGTATTTTTTCCCTCAGGTATTTTCTTTTCTTCGTTTTTTTTTACCTGTGGGTTTGCTGGTTCCTTTAATTAATGTTTAATTCAATTATTATTCGTTCGTCTACTATCACAAATAAACGAATCTGATGCTGATTAAAATGACTCGTGAGGTGATGAGAGCAGATCCACTGTTCAATCAGCAAACATTGTGTGTCTGTGGCGTCTCCGCTAGACTGAGAGGAAAAATTTAAAGAATTTAATTGAATTAAATGTGTAGTGGTTTTATTTGTTGTGAGTGAGACGAGTTTGATTTGAGAAAATAATCTATATTTCAACTTAGGACTCTGTTTCCCAGCTACCCTCACGGTGACGTAATATTCACGGGAACTGGCGGTGCCTTCAACATGGCGGCGCTCGGTGTAGTTTGTGAGGTAAAATCAAACGTTATTTTATTAAAACCTAACCCAAACTCTCGGGTTAGGTTATACCTCTCGGTATACGTCATCTGTTTCTTCTGCTGAAACCCTGAACTGAATCATCGACATAACGTGTTTTTATCTCGCGAGACTGTAAAGATGCGCGTTATTAAAGAGGAGCGCGAAGACGGAGAATATGAAGCATTCAGAGACAAAGATCAACACGCTGAGGAGAAACCAGGTCAGTGTTGCTTTATCTTTCACTATCATCATCATAATCGTTTACTAAAAACACTTTTCGGTTATTATTTCGTGTGTGCAGTTCTGGAACGGGTGAAGGAGGAAAGAGAAGAAAAGTGTGAAGTGGAGAATAAACACCAGGAGCTTTACAACAGTCTAAATACAGAAACTTCTGCTGGTTGTGTAAAGACAGAAGATGATTCCGTATTTACTTGACCGTTTGTCTGTATTTATTTGTGTTCACTGTGGAGAAACTCACACAGATAAAAGCAGTTTTACCTGCCATAACTGTGGTAAGAACTTCATGGGAGAAAGTCATGAAGGTGATTTACCAAATCACACCACAGCTAAGAAACACCAGTGTCCTCACTGCCACAAGACTCTTGCTTTCCGCGCTGATTTAAAGAAACACATCAGAACTCACACTGGAGAGAAACCGTTCTTATATTTCCATTGTGGGACGAGTTTTACTACCTCCGGTGATTTAAAGAGACACATCAGAATTCACACTGGTGAAAAACTGTTCATCTGTTCTCAGTGTGGGAAGAGTTTCTCATGTTCCAGGAATCTTATTTTTCACACGAGGATTCACACTGGAGAGAAACCCTTCTCTTGTTCTCACTGTGGAAAAAGTTTCTCGCGAAAAAAATATTTTAATATTCACGTGAGGAGTCACATTGGTGAGAAACCGTTCTCGTGCTCCCGGCGTGGCAAGAGTTTCACTCCAAAAGAAGGAGAAAGTCACACTGATCATTTACCAAATCACACCACAGCTAAGAAACACCAGTGTCCTCACTGCCACAAGAGTTTTGCTCACTCCAGTAATTTAACGAAACACTTTAGAATTCACACTGGTGAGAAACCCTTCTCCTGTTCTCACTGTGGGAAGAGTTTCATACAAAGTGGTGATCTTAAGATGCACATGAGGACTCACACTGGAGAGAAACTGTTTGTCTGTTCTCAGTGTGGCAAGAGTTTCTCATGTTCCAGGAACCTTAGTCGTCACGTGATGAGTCATAACCCTTCTGTTCTTAACTTGGATTGTTCATTTTCATCTCAAATCGTTCTTGTTGTTAAGCTGTTAAAATGAAGAATTTCTTAGAGCTGTGTACTTAAAGTTAGTCACTTTTTCAAGAAAGATGTGAAATTGTGTCGTCAAAATAATGTATCAAACTCTGTCAGTAGAACATTTTTGGAGAATCAATTTTTTGGACAAGTTGTTAGAGATGGAATAAAAATATATGATAGTAAATTGGATTTGAATCTTTTTCTTTGACTTCAAGTGCTTAAAGTTACAAAGTGATTGCTTTTGATATGAGTTTTGTTCTACAATTACTCTCTTTTACAATTCAAAACTTATTTTTTGCAATTTACACTTTTTTATTTCAATTCTTTACTGTTTTGTACCTGTTATTCTGTGAATGTTATTTCTAATACATATTTTACAATGAATTTCATCATGTGTTTTATTTTGTATATAAGTGTGGTTGAAAACAATATGTAGAATTCTAAAAAAAAGTGTGTGAAATAATGCTTTGGACATTTTTGCAATTGATAATTTTACACTAAAGTTTGGAGTGTGTTTTGCATTGATTAATCATGGATTTAACTTTTTCAATAATATCTTTACTGTCATAATTTTTTTCTGAAGGTTTTCACATATTTCTATTATTATTATTATTACTACTACTATTATTATTCTGTTACTACACCAGTAATACATACATAACCTGATTTCAGAACAAAAAAAAACATTAAAGTACCTATAAACTGACTAGAGAATGAAACTTACGAGTGTTCCACGAAGTTTAAACACAAAGTTTTGGAATCAGATTAGTGCTAATCAAACGTAAATTTCACATATACACTTGTTTTTGTCCCGCTTGCAATTACGTTTGTTTTTTTGTTTTTCGCTTGCAGTCTTCACGTTTTAGTTTGAAACGTTTTTTTTTTCGTTATGACTTCTGGCTTCATGTGGGGGGTTGGCCCTTACTCTGATTGGCTGGTGAGAATGTGATTGGCAGCTTCGTGACCAGGAAGTTTGGGAGGAGTTCAGCGAGCACTTAAACACGTTCAGAATCAGAAAACCTTCGTCATTTGAGTATTTATCAGTTCATTTATTTATTATTTGTTCGCCTACAATGACAAATAAATGAATCTGATGCTGATTAAAATGACTCGTGAGGTGATGAGAGCAGATCCACTGATCAATCAGCAAACATTGTGTGTCTGTGGCGTCTCTAGACTGAGAGGAAAAAGGTAAATAAATTAATCGAATTAAATATGTAGTGATTTTACTTGTGAGTGAGTCGAAAGTCGAGTTTAGATTTTAGAAAAGTCTCTATATTCCCAATTACGACTCTATTTCCCAGCTACCCTCACGGTGACGTCATGTTTACGCTGGATCACGGACGCTGGATGTTCCAACAACGCGACGTCAATCAACATGGCGGCGCTCGGTGTAGTTTGTGAGGTAAATCATACGTTGTTTTCTTTAAATGTCTCACGGTATGCGGCGTTTAATTGAAACGTCATCCGTTTCTTCAGCTGAAACCCTGAGTTGAATCATCGTTATATAAAACATAACGTGTTTTTATCTCGCGAGACTGTAAAGATGCGCGTTATTAAAGAGGAGCGCGAAGACGGAGAATATGAAGCATTCAGAGACAAAGATCAACACGCTGAGGAGAAACCAGGTCAGTGTTGCTTTATCTTTCACAATCATCATCATAAGCTGTGAGATTAAATTCATGTTCTTATGCTTTACTTAAATTTATTTTTATTTCTGTTACTTTATGGACAAAAATTGATGTTCGATTCGAAAAATGGATGTTCGAGGCAACTGGTGTTCATAAGATGAATGTATGCAGACCTAGTTATATTTTTTATTTGTGGTTTAAATGACAGAAGGCTGTCCACGTGAGGGGGGTGGGGCTTAACTCATGCAGACCTTGCTGGGAAATTATTGGTAAAACGCAGTCTTGTGTGAACAGACAAATGCCGGTAAATTAATTCCGGCGTTTTTCCACCAAGGGTAAAAAAATGTAGCCTGCCGCTTCTGTATAAAATCAGAACGAAGATTATCAGTATCCGCTGATGTAAACGACCGCTCTGAGCCAATCAGAACATTCCATGGACTAACCAGAATTAGGTTACAGTAGTTACATGCATTGAAGTAGTTTGTAGTTAGGGTCTCACACACACACACACACACACACACACACACACACACACACACACACACTCTTTCTCTCTCTCCTGCGCTGTGTTTTGCTCCTTTTTACTACTTTAACGCGCCATAAGGATAAAATATTTGAACGTTTTTTGCTGTGAAACGAATCGCGTTTTCTCCGAGATCTCTTTGCTTTCACATATCACAAATTAATCGAAACAAAAACGCCAACGCAAACAAAGCGAACTCAGATCACGTCCACGTCTTCGCTTTTGAGGCGTTTTGCCTTTCACATATGCGCTGCAAACGCGAGCTACGCGTAAGAGTAGTAATATTTACAGCATTTTGAGGTAATATGTCGACAAGCAAGCTTGTAATAATCATCGACTACAGTTCTTAAATAACATAAATCACTTGAATAAAAACTTAATTCGAAAACTATCAGAAGCTTGCTTGCTAACAGCCCAATAGTGAGCGTAAGTGAGCATTTTCGACGATTCTGCTATTTAAGTTGAGCAACACTTACTGATATAAAGTAAATACTAATATAGTGCTGTCTAACGATTAAAATTTTTTAACTAGTTAATCGCACTTCCCTGACCAAATTAATCGCGATTAATGGTGATTAAACGACTAAAGCTTGAAATAATGGAGAATAAGGTGTAATATGTGAATTAATGTAAACAACACTAAATATACACTAGTTTAAATACTACAATAGCATTTAGTATAATTTTTGTTCAATTTGCAATATATTTTCCCAGTTTTTTAAACCTCCCAGGTCGAGTCACTCTTTATTCAAAATAAAACGCACAAAAAAAGTCTTGCATAATTTTGGACTTGCATATAAGTGTTATACATCAATTGACAGTTTGAATTAAACCCAACTAACCCATTTTTGTAGGTTACACTCTTAATAAAAACAGGACATTGTGCTTTTTGTAAAAATAAATAAATAATAATAATAAAACTAAAACTTGAAGCACGTTTTGCCTTTTTGTCAGCTGAAAACAAACTAACTTAATAAATACTTATCACTCTAACATGAAACTTATGTCTTAGAATGTACATAAATAAATTACATAAAGCTTAGATTGTCTGTTTTTAAATATAAGTGTAAGTAAATACAGTATTGTCTTTATCTAATCCCTATGAATCTACAGTGGCGACTTGTTGAACAGAGATTTGACGAACAAGTTACGTATTTGCAGTTGAAACGTCTAAATAAGGTCGAGTCTCAGTTTTAACAAGTCCATTCAAGAACATTTAAAACACCCGGAGATCGATGAGACAAGCAAGTGTCTGTCATTAAACACTTTCACCTGCTGCTATTTAGGCGCAAAGTAATCACTCTGAGCTTCTGATCATAATGAGCCACACCTGGCTGACACTTTCTCTGTGTCTATTCTTGTCACTCTGAGCTTCTGATCATAATGAGCCACACCTGGGAGACACTAGCGGGGCTCTCTGGGTCTCTCCATTGCATTTTCACCAAACCGAAAGTGAAAAAAACTGCAACTGTGATTATTGGCGTTAAAAAAATTGGATTAAGCACTTAAAATTAATCGTGTGAGTTAACTAGTTAACTTTGACAGCCCTAATAAATATGTAGTTTACTAATATATAGTCTGTTAGGTATACAGGAGTATAAAACAGCAGAATAATCAGCTTTAAATCAGCACTAAAAAATGACAAAAATTTACTTGATATATCGAATGATCAATATATCGGTCGACACCTAGTGTGAAGTGTGTTTGTGTAAATTCTCTGGATAGTTGAATGCAATTACAATTTTGATATTGTTCCTAGTGGATATATTGACAAACTTCTCTCACTTTCTTTGTTTTTTGTGCAGTTCTGGAACAGGTGAAAGAGGAAAAAGAAGAAAAGTGTGAAGTGGAGAATAAACAGCAGGAGCTTTACAACAGTCTAAATACAGAAACTTCTGCTGGTTGTGTAAAGACGGAGAAGAAAGAAACAACAGAAGATGATTCAGTGGTTACTTGTGTTCACTGTGGAGAGGTTTTAAACAACATCAGTTTCCTTCAGTCAGAAACTCACACAGAAGATCATTTCACCTGCCATAACTGTGGTAAAGACTTTAGAGGAGAAAGTCACACTGATCATTTACCAAATCACACCACAGCTAAGAAACACCAGTGTCCTCACTGCCACAAGAGTTTTACTTTCACCAGTCGTTTAAAGACACACATCAGAACTCACACTGGAGAGAAACCGTTCTCCTGTTCTCAGTGTGGGACGAGTTTTGCTTGTTTTAGGAACCTAAGTTCTCACATGAGAATTCACACTGGAGAGAAACCCTTCAGCTGTTCTCACTGTGGGAAGAGTTTCTCACGAAGAGATGGTCTTAACATTCACATGAGGACTCACACGGGTGAGAAATCGTTTTGTTGTTCTGAGTGTGGGAAGAGTTTCTCTATGAAGAAAACTCTGGATAAACATATGAAGAGTCACACAGAAAAAAAGTGTGAAGTGAACAATAAACACCAGGAGTTTTACAACGGTAAAAGTGAGAAACAAACTGAGAATAGTTCCTCAGAAGAAACAACAGAAGATGATTCAGTGGTTACTTGTGTTCACTGTGGAGAGGTTTTAAAAAGCAGCAATTTTCTTCAATCAGAAACTCGTTTAGTAGAAGGTAATTTTACCTGCCATAACTGTGGTAAAGACTTTAAGGCAGAAGGTCACAAAGGTCACTTATCAAATCACACCACAGCTAAGAAACACCAGTGTCCTTACTGCTACAAGAGTTTTGATTGCTCCAGGAATTTAAAGAGACACATCAGAACTCACACTGGAGAGAAACCGTTCTCCTGTTCTCAGTGTGGCAAGAGTTTCGCTTGTTCCAGGAACCTTAGTGTTCACACAAGGATTCACACCGGAGAGAAACCCTTCATGTGTTCACACTGTGGGAAGAGTTTCTCTCGAAGTAATGTTCTTAGAGGTCACTTGAGGACTCACACTGGAGAGAAACCGTTCCGTTGTTCTCATTGTGGGAAGAGTTTCTCATGTTCCAGAAATCTTAAGGATCACATGATGATTCACACCGGGGAGAAACCCTTTATCTGTTTTCATTGTGGAAAGCGTTTCTCACGAAGTGGTGGTCTTCATATTCACATGAGGAGTCACACTGGTGAGAAACCATTCTCCTGTTCTCAGTGTGGGAAGAGTTTCTCTAAGAAAAGATATTTGGATAAACACATGAGGAGTCACACAGTAGAAAAGTGTGAAGTGGAGAATAAACAGCAGGAGCTTTACAACAGTCTAAATACAGAAACTTCTGCTGGTTGTGTAAAGACGGAGAAGAAAGAAACAACAGAAGATGATTCAGTGGTTACTTGTGTTCACTGTGGAGAGGTTTTAAACAACATCAGTTTCCTTCAGTCAGAAACTCGCACAGAAGATCATTTCACCTGCCATAACTGTGGTAAAGACTTTAGAGGAGAAAGTCACACTGATCATTTACCAAATCACACCACAGCTAAGAAACACCAGTGTCCTCACTGCCACAAGAGTTATGATTCCTCCAGTGAATTACAGAGACACATCAGAACTCACACTGGAGAGAAACCCTTCAATTGTTCTCAATGTGGGACGAGTTTCACATGTTCCAGGAACCTTAGAGATCACATGAGGATTCACACCGGTGAGAAACCCTTCACTTGTTATCAGTGTGGCAAGAGTTTTTCACGAAGTGAAGGTCTTAAAGGTCACATAATGAGTCACACTGGAGAGAAACCATTCTGCTGTTCTCTGTGTGGCAAGAGTTTCATTTATCAAAGGAAACTTAATGTTCACATGAGGACTCACACCGCTGAGAAACCTTTCACATGTTCTCAGTGTTGGAAGAGTTTCGCACGAAGTAGTTTTCTTATAATTCACATGAGGACTCACACTGGTGAGAAACCGTTTGTCTGTTCTCAGTGTGGGACGAGTTTCCCACTCCGTTTTAATCTTACTCGTCACATGAGGATTCACTCTGGAGAGAAACCCTACACTTGTTCTCAGTGTGGCAAGAGTTTCACTCGAAATGAACACATGAGGAAATGTGTGAACATTCACACCGCTGAGAGTGAAAACGACAGTAAGTCTCGTCCCTTAGACAAAACAACAGAAGATTAAAAGTGGATGGTTCTAAAAAATCATAAATTGAGATGATTGTTTATAATGATATATATGAAAATGCAACTTGATCATGTTATAATTTATGATGATCATGTACAGAATTTTACAATTTTTCCATGTTGTAGCTTCACTAATAGATTCATATGAAACTGGTTTGTTTTTGACTGGAAGATGGATTGTTCTTTTTCACCTCAGAATGTTACTGTTGTTAAGCTGTTAAAATTAATTAAACAAAATGAAGAATTTCTTAAAGATGTGTAGTAACTTTTTCAAAAACATTGTGAAAACGGATTACAATTCAGATTACAGTCTTCAGATTACAATTCCAAACTCTGATGTTAAAACATTTTAATTCATAACTAATACATCTTGGGGACAAGTTGTAAAAGATTGGAAATTGGACTGGGGTCTTTTACTTTAACATTTTGCCTTTCAGTACTTAAGTGATAGTTAATATTTTCTTTTAAAATTCAAAGTCTATTTTTGCCATAAATGTAGTTTACAGAATATTTTTATGTTGAGGCAGAATTAAATTTTTATTGTGTTCTACCTGTTCTTCAGTGAATTCTTTATGTGAAATACAAATTTTAGATTTTTTACAAATATTTTAATTACGTTTTATTTGATAATAATGCATGATGGAACACATATTGTAGAATTCTATAATGATGTATGAATTAATTAATAAAACTGACATTTTTCCAATAAATAATTTTAGTTGAATTTTTGGATGTGTGTATTTTATTGATTAAAAACAGACAAGTAAGTTACATACAACACATTTATATACAGTATTACCTAAATCTTTTCAGTTTTAGTCAAAAATCGTAATGTTTTTTTTACATTTCTCTCTTTAATTTTGTTTTATTTCTGTAAGAAAAAACACAGTCTTCCGCGACATCTTTTTGCACAGCGACTCAGTCAATCTATGTACGAGCAAATGAAACAGTTTGACGTAATTAATAAATTGTTACCTGCTCAAGAAAAGATTTATGTATAACTTGTAGGCACGCGGGGAAAACGACGTTATACGGAAAATTACTGTGTGTGTGTGTGTGTGTGTGTGTTTGTCAAACTGAAATAGATCATGTTGTGTTAAGCTGTAGAAGATATGAGAGACATAGGAGAGAAATGAGGGGGAAATTACAAATAGAGAGTAAACGAGGTTTAGAAATATATAAATAAGTTTATAAATATAGAAATATTATGCAAAATCAACTCTAAAAGGGAAGGCGAGAGTTTGATGTAACTGGAAGATGAACAGAAGAGGGCGCTAATGCAGAAGAAATAGAGACAAACCGCCGTTAAACACCAAAGAAGAAGACATTCCAACATGGCGGTGCTCGGTGTAGTTTGTGAGGTAAAATCAAACGTTATTTTCTTTAAACTTCTCTCTGTGCGTCGTTTGTTTGTAACGTCATCTGTTTCTTCTGCTGAAACCCTGAACTGAATCATCGACATAACGTGTTTTTATCTCGCGAGACTGTAAAGATGCGCGTTATTAAAGAGGAGCGCGAAGACGGAGAATATGAAGCATTCAGAGACAAAGATCAACACGCTGAGGAGAAACCAGGTCAGTGTTGCTTTATCTTTCACTATCATCATCATCATCATTCATAAAAAATCCAACGAGAGGCACATAAATTAATTTTTCATTAGTTTGATTATTAGCTACACAGCGTGTTTTCTTGTCCGAGGTGTAGCACCATTATACACTATTCTTGTTGAAATCATTATGCATTATTATTTTATTCATTATTATTATTCTGTATTTTAATGTACAGGTGGAAATAATCGGTTTTACGTTTATTTCTGTATTTTTTGTTAAGCTTTACCCGGTGTAGAGGCGGGAGATTACAAGCTATTATGTTTTACAATACAAATACATATCTGAATTATGAATTAAAGTTATGATCAACCGCATTGTTTTTTCATTATTTAGACATTTTTGGAATAAAGGGCATTTCCTGTAGTTAATTTCAGCAGTTAATTTAGTTCTGTGCTGCAAGACTATTTTACCTCGTTTTTTCGTTGCTCTATTTCGTTATTATAGATATTTTCCGAAGCAAATTAGTCGTTAGTCACTGTATTAACATATTAAAAAGCATTATCTCCAGTTTACAAATTAACTTTCTGTTTGTTTGATCATGCTTTCTATTTCATTTTTAAAAATCTTTTTCTAAACAAATTCGTAGTTTGGAATAGAATAAATTAAATACTTGCGATTTGTGTGTTCATTGTTGAACATTGCATAAGTTTTCTTCTGTGTGTTTTCCACTTTTCTATCTATTCCGTAAGTAAGGAGTTATTACACAAAGCCCATTATCTCACACTTCTTTTTGTTCTTCTGAGCAGCTCTGGTGAAGGAGGAAAGAGAAGAAACGTGTGAAGTGGAGAATAAACACCAGGAGCTTTACAACAGTCTAAATACAGAAACCACTAGTTGTGTAAAGACGGAGACGAGTTCCTCAGAAGACACAACAGAAGATGATTCAGAGGTTTACAACAACAACAACGACGACAGTTTCTTTCAGTCTCATTTAGAAACTCACACGAGTGAAAATAATTTCTCCGGCCGACACTGTGATGAAGAGTTCAGTGATGAAGAACATCTAGCGGATCATCTATCAAGTCACACTGGAGAAAAACACCATCACCTCAGTCAGAAGATTATTCCGTCTGAACGACAACAGCTTGATGAATGTGTTCAAACTGACACCGCGACTAAGAAATACCAGTGTTTTCAGTGCGTCGAGTCTTTCGCCGTTTACCACGAGCTAGAGAGTCACGTCAGAACTCACACCGGCGAAAAGTTTTTCTTCTGCCCTCAGTGCGGGAAGAGTTTCGCACGGAATGCAAACCTGAAGGTCCACCTGAAGATCCACACCGGCGAGAAACCCTTCATCTGTTCTCAGTGCGGGAAGAGCTTTCTACTTAAAGGAGCTCTGAAGGTTCACACGAGGATCCACACCGGTGAGAAACCCTTCACCTGCTCTCAGTGCGGCAGGTGTTTCTCTCATAAAGGAACCTTGAACGCACATGAACGAATTCACACCGGTGAGAGTGACAACACAGAGGCGAACACGGATAAAGAGTTGGCTGCTTGTGTTCACTGTGGAGATGCTGTAGACGTGTGTAATTTACACGAGTCTCTATCAGACACAAGAGATGATGATTTCACCTGCCATAACTGTGGTAAAGACTTTAGAGGAGAAAGTCACACGGATCATTTACCAAATCACACCACAGTGCAAACATACAACTCTCTTCAATGCGACAAGAGTTTCGCTTCCCCCGGTGAGTTTAAGAGACACATCAGAAGTCACAGCAGTGTGAAGCGGTTCATCTGTTCTGAGTGTGGGACGGGTTTCTCACGTAGAGGACTTCTGAGTGTTCACAAGAGGACTCACACCGGTGAGAAACCCTTCTCCTGTCCGCAGTGTGGGAAGACGTTCACACGAAATGAAAGCCTGAAGGAACACCTGAGGATTCACTCCGGTGAGAAACCCTTCTCCTGCTCTCAGTGTTGGAGGAGTTTCACACGCTACTGGAACCTGATTCTTCACATGAGGACTCACACGGGTGAAAGACCCTGCTCCTGTCCTCAGTGCGGGAAGAGCTTCTCACAGAGTGGTGGTCTTAATATTCACATGAGGACTCACACCAGCGAGAAACCCTTCACGTGTGCCCAGTGTGGGAGGAAGTTTTCACGTGGGGAAAACCTGAAGCTTCACATGAGGACTCACACCGGCGAGAAACCCTTCACGTGTTCTCAGTGCGGCAAGAGCTTCTCTGATAAAGGGAACCTGAATAAACACGTTAAAAGTCACACCGGTGAGAAACCTTTCTCCTGTTCTCAGTGTGAGAAGTGTTTCTCTAAGAAAGGAACCCTGGAGAAACACATGAGGAGTCACGACAGTTGATGGTTATAGTTTATAAAAAAAAGTTTAAAAAGCTTGAAGCCAAAGACACATCTATAGAGCACAGTATTTACCGTATTTTCCGGACTATAAGCCGCTACTTTTTTCTTATGTTTTGAACCATGCGGCTTATACAAAGGTGCGGCTATTCTGAGGATTTTTTTCCACCACTGGGGCCGCTCTAAGTTTTAATCAGCAAAGTTTCTGGTGTTAAAAAGCAGGTTAGGAAAGGATCTATTTAGTTACATACATGTACATTTACAATTCAAAATCGTTCTGTTGCTGTAGTAAATACAGTGAACCCTGGTTTATTGATATGTTCCAAGCCTGACCGCGATAGGTGAAAATCCACATTTGCGTTTTTATTTAACACTTATTCAGACTTTTAAAACAATTTTTTTTCACGTAGTATTTTTTATTAAAGTAATGTTAACAAACATCTCAGTACAAAAATGTCAAGATTGAATGTCAAGCAATAAAACAGTGTTTTGATCGGATGGGTTAAATGCAGAGAAAAAATTTCCCCATGAGGGACTAATAAAGGTTCAATTATTATTATTATTATTACAAGAGGTGCGGGATGCGCGTGACATCAGCAGACCTCGCGGTTGTGTACGAATATTTCGATATATGTTTATGATTTTTAAAAATTTTTTTTAGAAAATGGAGGGATGCGGCTTATATACAGGTGCAGCTTATAGTCCAGAAAATACGGTAGATAGAAATACAGTGGTACCTCTACTTACAAAAGATTCACGTTACAACAATTTCACATGTGCAGCCTTGAGATAATCCCGCCCCATAATTACAATTTTCTTTTCGTAGAACGCGAGAAGTACGCAAACTTAAAGTCAAAGTCAAATTTATAAAGCACAGATTTTACACAATCGTAGTTGATCTAAAGTGCTGGTAAAATAACAAACGATAAAATTATACGTATAAGAGTAATAAAACTCTGAAAACCAGGTTACAAATAACAGTTAAAATATAGATTATAAAACAATTCAATACCAATTACATATACAAATACACAGCGTCAATCTTTTGTTTTCGGGTTGTTTTTTAAATTATGGTTGTGATCACTGATTTCGTTCTGTCTTGTTTTGACGCTCGTTGCTTATTATGTTTATCAGAGAACATCTCTCAATATCCCAGCCACTCGATCTGAAAGGTAAATTAAACTCATTTCAATCTTCACTTTTTGCCGTTTTGATGTTTTTTTTCCTGGTGACGTTGCGCTGACTAGACAAATTACAAACAATTGCGAGATTTGAGTGACGTGCTAACAAAACAACTAATTTATTCATGTGAGATGTCCCCAAAATCATTAAAAATATTTAAATCACATGCCAAAGAGCAAAAGAAAAACAACTGTGACGTGTTTTTATTACATTTGTTACCAATGTTTTATCATTTAAAAGTAACATTTTGGATTCTTAGGACGAAGTATCAAATGTCATTTAACGAAATGGCTATCGACACAATATCGTAAAGAGAGGTACCACTATAATTACTATATTTACCCCTGAGGTAAATTCTCAGTAACTGCAGCACACACCAGGGGCCAGAAATACAAACCAGGAACATACGTAGTACTTATGAAAGCTGATTGTGGTAAAAGATACAGGAAATTACACACATTTTTTAAAATCCAAAGTAAAAAATATATATTGAGCAGTTTTAAGAGTCGCAATAACTGCAATAAATCGCAATAAACCTGAGCCTGTGTGAATGACTTTGTATGTCGTGTGTAAGTGCTGTTCAAAACAAGTGTTGTCGAATTCTAACAACAAATGAAATGTGGAAAAAAAAACTATGAAACTTCCAATAAAAACGGAAAATTGTTTTCAGTATTTTTTACCTTGCTATTGTTACGTTTTTGTTTAAAACTTTTTTCCGTCAAACGTGGCGAGGGTAGATGTCCACTGGATCCGTGGTTGCCCATGCAAGGTAAGTGCTCTACCCTTCAGCAGGGGTGTAAGGTGCTTGAGTAAATGTACTTCGTTACTTTACTTAAGTATGTTTTGGCTACTTCGTACTTGCACTGAGTATCAAAAATAGAAGCAACTTTAACTCTCTACTCCACTGCATTTGTGATTGAGTAGCAGTACTTTTCTCTCCACTACATTTGAATTGACACTTATCGTTACTCGTTACATTTTGATTGTGCGCGACGAACCATAATCGATTTATATCGCGGTTAATTTCTTGGGCGGATGAGGTGAATATCGCCATCTTTAGGCTGCTGAAGGTAATGGACGCTATTTGTAAATTGGAAACCACAAGAACGTGAATTAGGGGCGTAAAAATGTGTTTTACAAATGTTATTATATAATATATAACTTTATATAATACATATAATATATAATTTACTAATCAGATCAATCATTTTATTTTATATCTACTTGCAAATTTAAGTGATTGAGACGGACTTTTTGCTCTTTTTATCTACTTTGTTCTACCAGTTTTCAAACATTGAGGTTAAATTCTGTTTCTGTCTTGGAAAACAATAGTTTGTTTTCACATTTCTTTTTTTTTGGGCCTATATTGAGCACGAATAAAAATACTTCTTAATACTTAGGTTCTTTTCAAATTGGATACTTTGCTACTTCGACTCAAGTCTTTTTGAAACTGGTGACTTGTTACTTGTATTGGAGTAATTTTTACAGTAAGTATCTGTACTTTTACTCAAGTATGGCTGTCCGGTACTCTTCACACCCCTGTCCTTCAGACAAGGCCCACCTTTCCCCAGGGACACTTAGTTGCAGAACCAGCTGTATAGGGGATTTTACCCGGCACCTGTGGCCTTCTCTCAGCTCCTTACAGGTGTCATGTGGGTGGTCACATGACGTGATGTTCCTTGGAGTAGTGAGTAGTGACTCCCGCGCCAGTTCTGTGTTCGCTTTACTAACAAAATAACCCTTTAAGTTGTGTACTTTTAAGTTGTCTCCGCCTATGCTATGTTTACTGTAAAGTAGTGATAAAATTCTATAAACGGCGTCATCTAATAAAGGTTCAATTATAATTATATTATAATTATACTTTGCATTGCGTTCTCCTGCTCCAATACACTCCAATACTGCCGTTGTTAGTCTTCCAATCACGTTCATAAACAGCAACAATCTGACCGGATGTACAATAGCAATGAAAAATATTGTGAGATCTTGTAAAAAAAAACAATTGTTCATGTCCGTTTGGGGGCGCCGTAGAGAACAGTTAGTAATTTACTTTTTTTTTTTTATTAATGTAACTTTTTAATACGAGAATACCATGTTTTTTTGTGTTTGTGGTTTTAGACTAGACCTAACAAACGTCATCTCCGCAGTCCACATCTGGCTTCTTTTGCGGATCATGACTCCATTTCCCAGTGGCCCTCTACGATACGTCATCTCTGACGTCATTTAAACATGGCGGCGCTCGGTTACATTTGTGTGGAAAATTCAAACGTTGTCTTTTAAGCGTTGGTTTTCAGTTGTGAAACAATCTTCTAAAATATTAATTAATCTTTTATGCTGCTCAGTAAAAATGCGCGTTATTAAAGCGGAAAGAGAAGACGCGGGAGAATATGAAGCATTCAGAGACAAAGATCAACACGCTGAGGAGAAACCAGGTCAGTGTTGCTTTATCTTTGATAGTCGTCATCATAATCGTCGTTATATAATGTTCCACACACGGCTTTCTAATCGCGTTCTGTGTAGCTGACATGTCATTTGAATACATCTTGAGGCAATTGTATTATAGAATGACACTGTTGCTTTGGTTTACATTTTAACTAGAAATGAAGGACAATCACTTTATTTGCTCTATAATACACATAATACGCCACAAGGATGTTGAAAAAAAATAAATAACCAAGCTCTATTTACTCAGTGTTGCTTGCAAATAAATAAATGAGGTGTTGGATTTTATTCGTCCTTTACCTCGGCATGAATGATGAACGTTGTTGTTGAGGAGTTTGAGTTATTGTAGTCGTTTTGCTTTCTTTCTTAGGGTTTATTGTCATGAATTTTGATGATTTGATTCAAGTTTAATAATACAACGCCTTTCTTAGTTCCAGACCAACGCAAACTTGCTATAATAGTCTGTATTTTCATTTGATTAACTCAACCTCATGCTTGTGCTGATAAATTCCAGGCAAAATTTGTAATATATTTAAAAATACAAATTCTGTCATCAATTTTCAGTAATGCACTAATTAATACACTAATACTTGTACTAGTACTTTGATGTTGACAAACGCACACATAATTCCCTCACAAATGCACACAAGCCGACTCATTGTGTCGCTCAGTAATTTTTGTATCTGTTCTTCTGTGCAGTTCTTCACGTGAAGGAGGAACGAGAAGAAACGTGTGACACGGAGGAGAAACACCAGGAGCTTTTCAAGAGTGTGACTGTAAAAACTTCTCTAAAGACGGAGAAGAGTTCCTCAGAAAATCAGTCACGTGGAGATGAAGATGGTCACAGTGGAGATGTTTCCAACAACGACAGTTTCCCTCAGACTCATTCAGAAACTCACACGAGAGAAAATGTTTTCTCCTGCCGACACTGTGATGAAGAGTTCAGTGATGAAGAACGTCTAGCAGATCATTTATCAAGTCACACCACAGCACAAACACACCAGTGTCCTCAGTGTGACAAGACCTTTGCTTTCCCTAGTGAATTAAAGAGACACATCAGAACTCACACCAGTGAGAAACCCTTCTCCTGTTCTCAGTGTGGCAAGAGCTTCACACGTGATGGAGGCCTGAAGGATCACATGAGGATCCACACAGGTGAGAAACCCTTCTCCTGCTCTCAGTGTTTGAGGAGTTTCACACGCTCCTGGAACCTGATTCTTCACATGAGGAGTCACACTGGTGAGAAACCCTGCTCCTGTCCTCAGTGCGGGAAGAGCTTCTCACAGAGTGGCAGTCTTAGAAATCACATCAGAACTCACACCAGCGAGAAACCCTTCTCCTGCTCTCGATGCGGGAAGAAGTTTTCACGTAGTGAAAGCCTGAAACGTCACATGAGGACTCACACCGGCGAGAAACCCTTCACGTGTTCCCAGTGCGGGAAGAGCTTCTCTGATAAAGGCAACCTGAATAAACACATTAAAGAAAATAATTTCTCCGGCCGACACTGTGATGAAGAACGTCTAGCGGATCATTCATCAACTCACACCGGAGACAAACACCATCACCTCAGTCAGAAGATACAGCGACAGCTCTTCTGCCCTCAGTGCGGGAAGAGTTTCGCACGGAATGCAAACCTGAAGGTCCACCTGAAGATCCACACCGGCGAGAAACCCTTCATCTGTTCTCAGTGCGGGAAGAGCTTTTACTTAAAGGAGCTCTGAAGGTTCACACGAGGATCCACACCGGTGAGAAACCCTTCACCTGCTCTCAGTGCGGCAGGTGTTTCTCTCATAAAGGAACCTTGAACGCACATGAACGAATTCACACGTCGGAGAGTGACAACACAGAGGCGAACACGGATAAAGAGTTGGCTGCTTGTGTTCACTGTGGAGATGCTGTAGACGTGTGTAATTTACACGAGTCTCTATCAGACACAAGAGATGATGATTTCACCTGCCATAACTGTGGTAAAGACTTTAGAGGAGAAAGTCACACGGATCATTTACCAAATCACACCACAGTGCAAACATACAACTCTCTTCAATACGACAAGAGTTTCGCTTCCCCCGGTGAGTTTAAGAGACACATCAGAAGTCACAGCAGTGTGAAGCGGTTCATCTGTTCTGAGTGTGGGACGGGTTTCTCACGCAAAGGACTTCTGAATGTTCACAAGAGAATACACAACGGTGAGAAACCCTTCTCCTGTCCGCAGTGTGGGAAGAGCTTCACACGTGATGAAGGCCTGAGGGAACACCTGAGGATTCACTCCGGTGAGAAACCCTTCTCCTGCTCTCAGTGTTGGAGGAGTTTCACACGCTACTGGAACCTGATTCTTCACATCAGAACTCACACTGGTGAGAAACCCTTCTCCTGTCCTCAGTGTGGGAAGAGCTTCACGCAAAGTGGCAGTCTCAAAAATCACATGAAGAGTCACACCAGCGAGAAACCATTCGAGTGTTCTCAGTGCGGCAAGAGCTTCTCTGAAAAAAAGAACCTGAATAAACACGTTAAAAGTCACAGCGGTTAGAAACCTTTCTCCTGTTCTCAGTGTGACAAGTGTTTCTCTAAGAAAGGAACCCTGGAGAAACACACGGGGAGTCACGACAGTTGATGTTTTCAAGCCTTTTCACTTTTGCTTCTGTTTGACAAGTGTGTTGTTGTCAAACTGTAAATCAGAGGTGCCCAAACTTTTTGATTTGCGGGCCACATTGGGCTCTAATATTTGACAAAGGGGCCGGACCGGGCTTGGGGAAAAAAAAATATGCATTTTAGGATATACACATTTTAGTATATAATTTAGTATTTAGCATTAAATAGTGTTTATTTCTATTTAAAAATGCATTAAAAAAAAGAAAAAACAGATATAATTCTAAAATGCAAATACAGTGATTTAGCATTTTAACTGCTTTTTAAAATGTGTTCATAAATAAAGCAATAAAAACCTTCATAATGGAACATTGAAAAAAAAAATGTTTTGATTAAATTTTGTACAAGCTCGGGTGGGCGCGGTGAAACAAACCGTATTCGTTTGAGATCACATGGTGTGTTCACGCGCTTTTAATTTAATTTGCGGTAAATTTGTGGTGATTGGAAATTGCAAGGTCGGCAATAAATCGCGGGGTTTCGCTATCACGCGATCACGGCGCGATCACGCAATCCTGTAGGGACTGAACAGTGGCCGCGAGCCGTATTCCATTCATTTTAAGAATCAAGTCACGGACCGGTCAAAATTTGATTAAGAGCCACATTTGGCCCCCGAGCCGGACTTTGGACATGCCTGCTGTATATACACAGCGGACAACATTAAGATAGATTTGTAGAGCGGCACCTCCACTTACGAATGGCTCTGTTAACAAAAATGTCCTTTTGCGAAGTGCGTCGTCGAGAAAATATCGCCGCTTTTTACAGATTTAATTCACTGTAAGATAGGCCAAATGTTGTAGCGGCGTGTAAAACTGTTTATTTTGTTTTATTCATCAAGCACGTCAGTTAACAAAAAAAAAAAAACACTTTTACAGAAGCAACACAGTTACAGAAAGTTTACTTCCGGAACCACTGACACTCCTTGTCTAGTGCTCTTATCTTTGTTTTGTTGCACT
The DNA here is from genome assembly GCA_028031935.1 of Paedocypris micromegethes. Lineage (NCBI taxonomy): Eukaryota > Metazoa > Chordata > Actinopteri > Cypriniformes > Paedocypris > Paedocypris micromegethes. The sequence continues at coordinate 16,220,221 of CM051493.1, forward strand.
AATTAATTTTTTATATTTACCTGAATTGTATTTTATTTTTTTCCTTTTTTGGTTTGGAGTGTTCTTTCTATAATCATTACTCGCTGTGTCCTTTTTTGTAATATGCTATTGTCGTGTTTTGAAGTTGAAAACGAATTTTTGATAAATTACTTTGACCATAAAACAGTTTGTTGTCTTATCAGTCAACTCTCTTTTAACTTCTTCGACTTATCACCCAAACAATTACGCAAGAATGTGCAATAACATTTATTTATACTCAATTCCTTGTTGTAATTTGCAACTTGGTAAATAAAGTTTCTGATTCTGATTAGTGTAATATGACAAACGACTACAGCTCTGACTAGAAACTAAGCAAGTGCAAGTGAAAAATAAAACCTTACTGTAAAAAGTGTCATAATTTAACACGTTTTTGTGTGTGTTGATGGTTCTAGAGACTTAACAAGCGTCCGTTGCAATTCCGCCTTTTTTGCGGATCACGACTCCACTTCCCAGCGGCCCTTTACGACACGTCATCCCTGACGTCATCAAAACATGGCGGCGCCCAAAAACATTTGTGCGGAACACTCAAACGTTTCTGTCTATTAAACGTCTCTCGGTTTTCAGCTGTGAAGCATCTCCTGAAATAATTATGAACTTTTTCTTGCTGCTCGGTAAAGATGCGCGTTATTAAAGAGGAGCGCGAAGACGGAGAATATGAAGCATTCAGAGACAAAGATCAACACGCTGAGGAGAAACCAGGTGATTCTCAAATTCAAATGTTTTGATTTAATTTTTTTTGTCGCATACATATTATATCTGGTACAACGTGTAGTGAAATGTGAAAAAATCTTTATCTTTCATCATCATCACCATCATTGCAGTTGGCATGTAATTTGAATAAACGTTTAAGCAATCGTATTTGACAATATAAATATGGATATAAAAGGACAATGTTCGGTTAACTGGAAATTAAGGACATTCACTTCATTTGCGCTATAATACGAATAAAGTTCATATTCTGGATGCTCAAATCGCTAATATTAGCTCTTCACTCCGTGTTACCTGCAAATAAATAAATAGATCGTCGATTTTAAATTAAATTAGATTTAATTAACTTGTATCTATGTGGTAGAGGAGTTCTGATGATTGTAGTCTTTTTGCTTTCCTTTTAGGGTTTATTGTCATGATTTGAACTGTGATGATGTGATGGTCTGTATTTCCATTTGATTAACTCAACGCTGCTTATAAAAATAATTTAAATGCTTACATTAAATTTAATAAAATAAATGCTTACGTAAAAAAAACTATATTTTTTAAATAAATGTCGTCAATTATCAGCTCGGATGGGTTAAATGCAGAGAAAAAATTTCCCCATGAGGGAATAATAAAGGTTCAATTTAATTTTAATTTAATTTTAATGAACTATTTAATGGTGTATCTGTGGCTATTTATTGGCTGTTATAGAGATGTTTTTCATTTTGAATTGTAAAATTGTGAACATCAAAAACCATGTTGCCATTAATTGGTGCTAAGATGGCGTAAAAAAATCCAATAAATAAATGAACTCTAATTAACGCACTAATACTTGCAAACTTTAATTTTAACACACGCACACATAATTCCCTCACTGATGCGCAAAAACTGTCGCTCAGTCCATAATTTAGTCATTTTTGTGCCTGTTCTTCTGTGCAGTTCTTCAGGTGAAGGAGGAACGAGAAGAAACGTGTGACGCGGAGGAGAAACAGCAGGAGCTTTTCAACAGTGTGACTGTAAAAACTTCTCCAAAGACGGAGAAGGGTTCCTCAGAAGACCAGTCACGTGGAGATGAAGATGGTCACTGTGGAGATGTTTCCAACAACGACAGTTTCCCTCAGTCTCGTTTAGAAAGTCACACAAGAGAAAATCATTTTGAAGGTCACGAACATCTAGCGGATCATTTATCAAGTCCCACTGGAGAAAAACACCATCCCCTCAGTCAGAAGATCGATAACAGTGTTGGACCACACACTCGCACCGAGAAGCACCAGTGTTTCCAGTGCGACAGGACGTTTGCCTTCCCCAGCGAACTCACACGGGGGAGAAGCTGTTCTCCTGCTCCCAGTGCGGCAAGAGCTTCTCGCGCAGTGGAAACCTGAAGGTCCACCTGAAGATCCACACCGGCGAGAAACCCTTCACGTGTCCTCACTGCGGCAAGAGCTTCGTCCACCAGGGAAACCTGAACGCTCACGCGAGGATCCACACCGGCGAGAAACCCTTCACCTGCTCTCAGTGTGGCAGGAGCTTCACTCACCAGGCCACCCTGAGCTCGCACGAAGAAAGCCACAGCCGCGAGCGCGAAAGAGCTCGTCCCGCGGCGCTCACCCGCGTCCACTGTGGAGATGTTCTCAGCAGCGGCCGTCTCCTCCAGACGCATTTAGCGAGCCACACGGGCGAGGTCAAGCACGTCTGCTGCTACTGCCATGAAGAGTTCTCCGGTGAGGAGCGTCTGAGGAGTCATTTATCGACGCACGTCAAAGCCGAAAGATACAGCTGTCTTCAATGCGACAAGACGTACGCCTTGAAGAAGCACGTGAGGAGAGACGAGAAACCCTTCGTCTGCGTGGAGTGTGGGAAGAGCTTCTCGCGTAGAGGACGTCTGACTGCTCACACGAGGACTCACAGCGGCGAGAAGCCGTTCTTCTGTCCGCAGTGCGGGAAGAGCTTCACACGTGACGTAGGCCTGAGGGATCACCTGAGGATTCACTCCGGAGAGAAACCCTTCTCCTGCTCTCACGAGGAGTCACGCTGGTGAGACAGAAATTACTAAACGAGGTGCCAAAAGAACTCAGGGTCCCGCCGCGAATGATGGGATTGGCTGTAAGTTGGCACAATGACGTGTAAAATTGCGATTGGTCCAAATCACGTTGGCGGAGGACGTGTGAGATGGTCGTTGGTTATGGAATCAGACGAGTGCCGGAAATATCAAACGTTAATTTCAATGAAATGATCGAAAATGTTTCACATTTAGGTTTGTTTTTTTTTTACATTTTCGCTTGCAATTTTTTTTTTTTTTGCCCACAATCTTCACGTTTTTCGTTGTAAACTTTTTTTTTTTGTCTCCGATTTTTCGTTCGTTTCATTTTTCTTGGGTCAAAAATCCAAACGCAAAAAAAAAGCAAACGTAAATCCTGAAGGGGAAAAAAAAATTTCAAACAAAAACGTGAGAGATTTAGAACTGTAGGGCGGAAAAATAGAATAGTAATAGACGTAGGACGCTGCTTTTGATTATAATTATAATTATTAACCTGACTGATTATAGTTAGCAATATGTAAAAACAACATTTGGGAAAAAAAAAATCCAGACTGCATAAATAAACGTTGTCTATTCAGTCATACTCCACATGATGATAATAATAATGTCAGACACAACAAACAATTGTCAGACACCTTTAAAAATATTTAAAAATTGCATTATCAGTTGTGAGTTCAAACGACTTTGGGTTTCAAAAGGAAAACGTAAAATAAAACAACAGTGTGATGAGCCGCCATCAAAAGAACCATTTTGAATGCAAGTCCTCCATAATGATCTTTCTACAACGCCTCCGAGTCACAGGAGGAAGGAGTCTGAGAAGGTTGCCAAGGACATGCTGGAGCTGGAGCAACGAATGGCCTTGGCTTTTCCAAAAAGCATTTTTTGTCGGAGTGCAACCGAAAGCGGAATCTTTGTTGGTGTGTACTTTTCTGCACAATAAAACTGATCTGACGTTTGTCTTTTGGAATTATTTTGAGCGCAGAGCGACGTGACAGCTAGAAGGTCCATCCCACCTTCAACGGACCAGGTGCTCTGTTTCTCCACAGATGACGTCAGGAAACTTCACAAAAAGCTGCTTGTCCCGGCAACATTCCAGGAAGATGCTCAGCCCAACATCGTCAACGCTTCATATTCCAACAAGCTTCAAGACCTCCACCATCTTCCTCGTGCTCAAGAAGTCTTCAGTGCCCTACCCAACCCTAACCCTCGCCCTCCTTTCACCATGATGTCACCATCTCTGGTGAGGAAGTCTTACAGTGCAGACCACCTTGATGATGAGCAGCTTCCTAAGGTACCAGTCTGTGGTCCACGCTTGTTCAAGTTCAAGTTTATTTGTATAGCGCTTTTTTTTTAGTCTGGGACCAACGCAGAGATGCTATGTGGAAAAAGTCTTTAAAAAGAAATGTGTCCATTCTTTATGCCAGTTCAGAAATTTGGGGAGAAAACTGACTGTTTGATTGGCTCGTTCATTTTGACGTTCAACGATTTGGTGTTCAACGATTTTTAATGTAGTTATGGTCTTTTGACTATGACTGGGTTTTGTATTAGTCCCAATTTAGACAACTTAAATTTTTAGTTTTAGTCTAATTTTAGTCGACTAAATTACAGTATCGATTTGGTCAACAAAAGTATAGATGCTATATATTCTAAAGTTGCTATGTCTAAGAAATCTGATTATGTAGGGAACTATGAATATTTACAAAGGTCTTATTTGGTTGTTCTTGAACTTGTTCTTATGAACTTTTCTTTCACTCAAAATAAATGTATTCACATAAATGAAACCTCAACAAAGAGGAAATTAAATACAGTAAAATACAATTAATTATAATTGCATCCCGTTTATAAGTAACAAATGGTAGCACGGTGAAAAAGGAAGTTTCATCAGCAGATAGCACAGGTGTGTTTTATTTCTGCCCGTGATTATTGCTTCACACGCGGCGTACAGATCGTTTTTTAAGATCGTTTGGCATGTAAAACGAATCCATATTCTGAGCGTTTTTTGAAGACATTTCAGAAGACATTTGTGAAGACGCTCACCGAGTCACCGTGCTCCTCCTGCAGCTGAAAGGCTCCGTGTCCTGATTGGTTCTTAGCGTCTGCACCCGCCTTTCTCCACAAGCTCGGATTATGATTAGACGTCGTCACGAAAGGCATTTTTTGTTTCGTTTTTATTCGTTGAGGAAAGTGTCAATAAATGTGGTTGTAGTTTCCGTCCCTGAGCGGGAGTTTTTACATAGTCAACGACACTTTTTCCCTGAGGAAAACGAAATGAGAACTAAGACGGACGATGAAAATATTTTGTCTGCATTATATTCATTAAATCTGAAGTGCCATGTTTTTGTACAGTTTTTCTGCATTAAAAAGTTCATGTTTGTGTTGCTCAAGCACATTTTGAGATGATGGAAGATCGATGTTCGACGCTTCGATCTGGACAAGTGTATGGAATCATAAAATGGCATAAGGCTATACTAAGACATAAGGCTATACTAAGACATAAAAAAGGCATAAGGCTATACTAAGACATAAAAAAGGCAAAAGGCTATACTAAGACATAAACATGGCATAAGGCTATACTAAGACATAAGGCTATACTAAGACATAAAAAAGACACAAGGCTATAAGACATAAAAATGACATAAGGCTATACTAAGACATAAAAAATGGCATAAGGCTATACTAAGACATAAAAATGGCATAAGGCTATATTAAGACATTAAAATGGCATAAGGCTATACTAAGACATAAAATGCACAAGGCTATACTAAGACATAAAAATGGCATAAGGCTATACTAAGACATAAAAAGGCAAAGGCTATACTAAGACATAAAATGGCATAAGGCTATACTAAGAATAAAAAATACATAAGGCTATACTAAGACATAAAAAAGGCATAAGGCTATACTAAGACATAAAAAATGGCATAAGGCTATACTAAGACATAAAGGCATATACTAAGACATAAAAAGGACATAAGGCTATACTAAGACATAAAAATGGCATAAGGCTATACTAAGACATAAAAATGCATAAGGCTATACTAAGACATAAAATGCATAAGGCTATACTAAGACATAAAAATGGCATAAGGCTATACTAAGACATAAAAAACATAAGGCTATACTAAAATAAAAGACATAAGGCTATACTAAGACATAAAAGGCATAAGGCTATACTAAGACTAAAAAAACACAAGGCTATACTAAGACATAAAAGGCATAAGGCTATACTAAGACATAAAATACATAAGGCTATACTAAGACATAAAACGGCATAAGGCTATACTAAGACATAAAAATGGCATAAGGCTATACTAAGACATAAAAATGCATAAGGCTATACTAAGACATAAGGCTATACTAAGACATAAAAAAGGCATAAGGCTATACTAAGACATAAAATGGCATAAGGCTATACTAAGACATAAAATGACATAAGGCATACTAAGACATAATGCATAAGGCTATACTAAGACATAAAAAGGGGCTATACTAAGACATAAAAAGGCATAAGGCTATACTAAGACATAAAATGGCATAAGGCTATACTAAGACATAAAATGCATAAGGCTATACTAAGACATAAGGCTATATTAAGACATAAAAAGGCATAAGGCTATACTAAGACATAAAAAATGATAAGGCTATACTAAGACATAAAATGGCATAAGGCTATACTAAGACATAAAAAGGCATAAGGCTATACTAAGACATAAAAATGCATAAGGCTATACTAAGACAAAGCTAATATAAGACATAAAAAGGCATAAGGCTATACTAAGACATAAAAAGCATAAGGCTATACTAAGACATAAAATGGCATAAGGCTATACTAAGACATAAAAATGACATAAGGCTATACTAAGACATAAATGGCATAAGGCTATACTAAGACATAAAAATGACATAAGGCTATACTAAGACATAAAAATGGCATAAGGCTATACTAAGACATAAAAAAGGCATAAGGCTATACTAAGACATAAAAATGCATAAGGCTATACTAAGACATAAGGCTATACTAAGACATAAAAGGCATAAGGCTATACTAAGACATAAAATGGCATAAGGCTATACTAAGACATAAAATGGCATAAGGCTATACTAAGACATAATTGACATAAGGCTATACTAAGACATAAAAATGGCATAAGGCTATACTAAGACATAAAAATGACATAAGGCTATACTAAGACATAAAATGGCATAAGGCTATACTAAGACATAAAAATGACATAAGGCTATACTAAGACATAAAAATGGCATAAGGCTATACTAAGACATAAAAAAGGCATAAGGCTATACTAAGACATAAATGCATAAGTAACTAAGACATAAGGCTATACTAAGACATAAAAAAGCATAAGGCTATACTAAGACATAAAAATGCACATAAGGCTATACTAAGACATAAAAAAGACATAAGGCTATACTAAGACATAAAAAGGCATAAGCTATACTATACATATAATGAATAAGCTATACTAAGACATAAGGCTATACTAAGACATACAAAAACCATAAGGCTATACTAAGACATAAAAATGGCATAAGGCTATACTAAGACATAAAAAGGCATAAGGCTATACTAAGACATAAAAAGCATAAGGCTATATTAAGACATAAAAATGACATAAGGCTATACTAAGACATAAAAATGACATAAGGCTATACTAAGACATAAAAATGGCATAAGGCTATACTAAGACATAAAAAGGCATAAGGCTATACAGACATAAGGCATAATAATAAATAAGAATGCTATACTAAGAAAAAATCATAAGGCTATACTAAGACATAAAAATGGCATAAGGCTACTAAACATAAAAGCATAAGGCTATACTAAGACATAATGGCATAAGGCTATACTAAGACATAAAAAGGCATAAGGCTATACTAAGACATAAAAATGACATAAGGCTATACTAAGACATAAAATGGCATAAGGCTATACTAAGACATAAAAAATGGCAAAGGCTATACTAAGACATAAAAATGGCATAAGGCTATACTAAGACATAAAAGGCAAAGCTATATAAGAAAAAATGGCATAAGGCTATACTAAGAATAAAAAGACATAAGGCTATACTAAGACATAAAAGGACAAAGGCTATACTAAGACATAAAATGGCATAAGGCTATACTAAGACATAAAAAGCATAAGGCTATACTAAGACATAAAAGGCATAAGGCTATACTAAGACATAAATGGCATAAGGCTATACTAAGACATAAAAAGGCATAAGGCTATACTAAGACATAAAAAGCAAAGGCTATACTAAGACATAAAAAAGGCATAAGGCTATACTAAGACAAAAAATGGCATAAGGCTATACTAAGACATAAAAATGACATAAGGCTATACTAAGACATAAAAATACAAAGGCTATACTAAGACATAAAAAATAATATGGAATAAGGCTATACTAAGACATAAGGCATACTAAGACATAAAAACCATAAGGCTATACTAAGACATAAAAATGGCATAAGGCTATACTAAGACATAAAAAAGCATAAGGCTATACTAAGACATAAAAAATGGCATAAGTATACTAAGACATAAAAAGGCATAAGGCTATACTAAGACATAAAATGGCATAAGGCTATACTAAGACATAAAAAACATAAGGCTATACTAAGACATAAAAATGACATAAGGCTATACTAAGACATAAAAAATGGCATAAGGCTATACTAAGACATAAAAAAGGCATAAGGCTATACTAAGACATAAAAAGCATAGACTATACTAAGACATAAAAAGGCATAAGGCTATACTAAGACATAAAAATGACATAAGGCTATACTAAGACATAAAAAGGCATAAGCTATACTAAACATATAAATGACATAAGGCTATACTAAGACATAAGCATACAATATACATAAGGCTATACTAAGACATAAAAATGGCATAAGGCTATACTAAGACATAAAAAGGCATAAGGCTATACTAAGACATAAAAAGACATAAGGCTATACTAAGACATAAAAGGCATAAGCTATACTAAACATAAAATGACATAAGGCTATACTAAGACATAAGGCTATACTAAGACATAAAAATACCATAAGGCTATACTAAGACATAAAAATGCATAAGGCTATACTAAGACATAAAAAGGCATAAGGCTATACTAAGACATAAAAATGACAAAAGGCTATACTAAGACATAAAAAGGCATAAGGCTATACTAAGACATAAAAATGACATAAGGCTATACTAAGACATAAGGCTATACTAAGACATAAAAAATACCATAAGGCTATACTAAGACATAAAAATGGCATAAGGCTATACTAAGACATAAGGCTATATTAAGACTAAAAAAGGCACAAGGCTATACTAAGACATAAAAGCATAAGGCTATACTAAGACATAAGGCTATACTAAGACATAAAAATGGCATAAGGCTATACTAAGACATAAAATGGCATAAGGCTATACTAAGACATAAAAAGGCATAAGGCTATACTAAGACATAAGGCTATACTAAGACATAAGGCTATACTAAGACATAAAAAGGCATAAGGCTATACTAAGACATAAAAATGGCATAAGGCTATACTAAGACATAAAAATGACATAAGGCTATACTAAGACATAAAAAGACATAAGGCTATACTAAACATAAAAAAGGCATAAGCTATACTAAACATAAAAATGAATAAGGCTATACTAAGACATAAAAATACCATAAGGCTATACTAAGACATAAAAATGGCATAAGGCTATACTAAGACATAAAAAGGCATAAGGCTATACTAAGACATAAAAATGGCATAAGGCTATACTAAGACATAAAAAGGCATAAGGCTATACTAAGACATAAAAAGGCATAAGGCTATACTAAGACATAAAAATGACATAAGGCTATACTAAGACATAAAAAGACATAAGGCTATACTAAGACATAAAATGCATAAGGCTATACTAAGACATAAAAAATGACATAAGGCTATACTAAGACATAAAAATAAGATAAGCTATAGAGGCTATACTAAGACAAAAAAATACATAAGGCTATACTAAGACATAAAAAGGCATATAGCTAAAAGGCATAAGGCTATACTAAGACATAAAATGGCATAAGGCTATACTAAGACATAAAAAGGCATAAGGCTATACTAAGACATAAAAATGACATAAGGCTATACTAAGAATAAAATGCATAAGGCTATACTAAGACATAAAAATGGCATAAGGCTATACTAGACATAAATGCATAAGGCTATACTAAGACATAAATGGCATAAGGCTATACTAACAAAAAAGCAACTATACTAAGACATAAATACATAAGGCTATACTAAGACATAAAAATGCATAAGGCTATACTAAGACATAAAAATGGCATAAGGCTATACTAAGACATAAAAAGGCATAAGGCTATACTAAGACATAAAAATGGCATAAGGCTATACTAAGACATAAAAATGGCATAAGGCTATACTAAGACATAAAAACATAAGGCTATACTAAGACATAAGGCTATACTAAGACATACAAACATAACGGCATAAGGCTATACTAAGACATAAAAATGGCATAAGGCTATACTAAGACATAAAATGCATAAGGCTATACTAAGACATAAAAAACATAAGGCTATACTAAGACATAAAAAGGCATAAGCTATACTATAACATAAAATGACATAAGGCTATACTAAGACATAAGGCTATACTAAGACATAAAAATCCATAAGGCTATACTAAGACATAAAAATGGCATAAGGCTATACTAAGACATAAAAAGGCATAAGGCTATACTAAGACATAAAAAATGCATAAGGCTATACTAAGACATAAAAAGGCATAGGCTATACTAAGACATAAAGGCATAAGGCTATACTAAGACATAAAATTCATAAGGCTATACTAAGACATAAAATGACATAAGGCTATACTAAGACATAAAATGCATAAGGCTATACTAAGACATAAAAAAGGCATAAGGCTATACTAAGACATAAAAAGGCATAAGGCTATACTAAGACATAAAAAGGCATAAGGCTATACTAAGACATAAAATGACATAAGGCTATACTAAGACATAAAAGATAAGCTATACTAAATAAAATGACATAAGGCTATACAGACATAAGGCTATACTAAGACATAAAAAAACATAAGGCTATACTAAGACATAAAAAGGCATAAGGCTATACTAAGACATAAAAAGGCATAAGGCTATACTAAGACATAAAAATCATAAGGCTATACTAAGACATAAAACATAAGCATAAGCTATACTAAGACATAAAACTAAACATAAACATAAGGCTATACTAAGACATAAAAATGGCATAAGGCTATACTAAGACATAAAAATGCATAAGGCTATACTAAGACATAAAAATGAGTAACAAGACATAAAGGCTATACTAAAGACATAAAAACTAGCATAAGAGCTATACTAAGACATAATAAAATACATAAGGCTATACTAAGACATAAAAGCATAGGCTATACTAGAATAAGGCTATTAAACTAAAAAATGACAAGCTATACTAAACAAATGGCATAAGGCTATACTAAGACATAAGCTAATACTAAGCATAAGGCTATACTAAGACATAATGCATAAGGCTATACTAAGACATAAAAATGACATAAGGCTATACTAAGACATAAGGCTTATAAGACATAAGGCTATACTAAGACATAAAAAAGGCATAAGGCTATACTAAGACATAAAAATGCATAAGGCTATACTAAGACATAAAAATGACATAAGGCTATACTAAGACATAAAAAGACATAAGGCTATACTAAGACATAAAAATGGCATAAGCATAAGATAAGAGCTATACTAAGACATAAAAAATACATAAGGCTATACTAAGACATAAAAATGCATAAGGCTATACTAAGACATAAAAAGGCATAAGGCTATACTAAGACATAAAAATGCATAAGGCTATACTAAGACATAAAAATGCATAAGGCTATACTAAGACATAAAAATGCATAAGGCTATACTAAGACATAAAAAACATAAGGCTATACTAAGACATAAAAATGACATAAGGCTATACTAAGACATAAAATGACATAAGGCTATACTAAGACATAAAAAAGCATAAGGCTATACTAAGACATAAAAAACATAAGGCTATACTAAGACATAAAAAGGCATAAGCTATACTATAATAAAATGACATAAGGCTATACAAAATAAGGCTATACTAAGACATAAAATACATAAGGCTATACTAAGACATAAAAATGGCATAAGGCTATACAAGACATAAGGCTATACTAAGACATAAAAAAGGCATAAGGCTATACTAAGACATAAAAATGGCATAAGGCTATACTAAGACATAAAAATGACATAAGGCTATACTAAGACATAAAAATGGCATAAGGCTATACTAAGACATAAAATGCATAAGGCTATACTAGACATAAGGCTATACTAAAACATAAAAAGGCATAAGGCTATACTAAGACATAAAAATGGCATAAGGCTATACTAAGACATAAAAATGCATAAGGCTATACTAAGACATAAAAATGCATAAGGCTATACTAAGACATAAAAAACATAAGGCTATACTAAGACATAAAAATGACATAAGGCTATACTAAGACATAAAAATGCATAAGCTATACTAAGACATAAAAAGCATAAGGCTATACTAAGAAACAAAGGCATAAGGCTATACTAAGACATAAAAATGACATAAGGCTATACTAAGACATAAAAATGGCATAAGGCTATACTAAGACATAAAAATGACATAAGGCTATACTAAGACATAAAAATGGCATAAGGCTATACTAAGACATAAAGGCTATACAAGACATACAAAATCAAAGGCTACTAAGACATAAAATGACATAAGGCTATACTAAGACATAAAAAGCATAAGGCTATACTAAGACATAAAAATGACATAAGGCTATACTAAGACATAAAAAATAGCACTAATAAATAGGACTAAGACATAAAAAGACATAAGGCTATACTAAGACATAAAAACATAAGGCTATACTAAGACATAAAAATGGCATAAGGCTTACTAAGACATAAGGCTATTGACATAAAAGGCAATACTAAGACATAAAAATGCATAAGGCTATACTAAGACAAAAAATGCATAAGGCTATACTAAGACATAAAAAAGGCATAAGGCTATACTAAGACATAAAAATGCATAAGGCTATACTAAGACATAAAAAGCATAAGCTATACTAAGACATAAAATGCATAAGGCTATACTAAGACATAAAAAAAGCATAAGGCTATACTAAGCATAAAAAGGCAAAAGGCTATACTAAGACATAAAAAAGGCAAAAGGCTATACTAAGACATAAAAAGGCATAAGGCTATACTAAGACATAAAAAATGGCATAAGGCTATACTAAGACATAAAAAAGGCATACGACTATACTAAGACATAAAAAGGCATAAAGCTATACTATAACATATAAATGACATAAGGCTATACTAAGACATACAAAATGGCATAAGGCTATACTATAACATATAAATGACATAAGGCTATACTAAGACATAAAAATGGCATAAGGCTATACTAAGACATAAAAATGGCATAAGGCTATACTAAGACATAAAATAGCCTAAGGCTATACTAAGACATATAAATTGGCATAAGGCTATACTAAGACATAAAAAATGGCATAAGGCTATACTAAGACATATAAATTGGCATAAGGCTATACTAAGACATAAAAAATGGCATAAGGCTATACTAAGACATAAAAATGGCATAATGCTATACTAAGACATAAAAAATGGCATAAGGCTATACTAATTTATAAGGCAATACTAAGACATAAAAAATCGCACAAGGCTATACTAAGACATAAGGCTATACTAAGACATAAAACTGGCATAAGGCTATACTAAGACATAAAAATGTCATAAGCTGATACTAAGACATAAATAAAATAAAATGTCATAAGCATATACTAAGACATACGTCCATTAAGACGGTATATATATATATATATATATATATATATATATTGCTGCATTCAACTTTTTAAAGATTTCGTACCCCAAAATAACCAGAACCAGACAATTACATTATGAGTGAGTATTAGCTAAAGCGTAGATAGAACACAAAAAGGACTTTATAACGTTAATATGAACAACTTTTGGCCGGTAACTCACTCGAGAAGGAAAGACAACAACGACAACAACAATTCTGTATTGGTTTTATTGAAATGTTCTCAGCGTGGACATGCATTTGAGTCTCTCGATGTGAGCAACTTCTCGGACTTTGCACCCCGATCGAATTAGTACCAAAAATATCAAGCGTGAATTTCTAATAAACAAACAAAATTGCTTCACGTTTATGTTTGTTTTTGTATTTTTGGCTTGCAATCTTCACATTTTCGTTTGGAACTTTTTTTTCCATTTTGGATTTTTCGTTCGTTTTAATTTTTCGTTTGGATTTCTGGCCCAAGTTTCACATGGGGGTGGGTCTTATTTTGATTGGCTGGTGAGAACGTGATTGACAGTTGCTTGAACAGGAAGTGTGGGAGAACTTCAGCGAACCTTGACGTTCACAGCTTTTTTTTAATATCAGTACACAAACGGTGATTTAAATGTTATTTTTGCACAATATAACTAAATTATTGTGGTGGTAGATACAGTAATTCAGAATAATAGTGCACACGATTGTTTCTTCACATCAAAGTGCTCCCAATAGTCGCCTTACAAAGATAATGTATTATTATTAACAATATTGAAAATAATGATCAAATGTTCCATTTGTTTAAAAAACTCTGCGCTAACTTGAATTTAACGTCAAACCCTGTATAAGTGCGCACTAAATAACTAATGCATTTTATCAATGTGTTTAAGAGCTCGCTAAACTCCTCCCCCTCTCCCAGTCAATCACATTCTCACCGTGAATACAGTTGTCAATCACATTCTCACCAGCCAATCAGAGCAAGGGCCAACCCCATGTGAATATTGGGACAGAAATCCAAACGGGAAAAGAACAAAACGTTTAATGCTCGCTAAACTCCTCCCCCTCTCCCAGTCAATCACATTCTCAACGTAAATACAGCTGTCAAACACATTCTCACCAGCCAATCAGAGCAAGGGCCGCCCTCACGTGAATCATGTGAAAAAAACAAAACATTTAAGTGCTCGCTAAACTCCTCCCCCTCTTCCGGTCAATCACTGTGAGTGCAGCTGTCCATCATATTCTCCACAGCCAATCAAAGCAAGAAGTGTATCTCGGAACAAAATCAGGGGACAAAAATCCAAACAGAAAAAAAACAAAACGTTTAAGTGCTCGCTAAACTCCTCCCCCTGTTCCAGTCAATCATTGTGAATGCCCCTGTCAATCACATTCTAACCAGCCAATCAGGGCAAGGGCCACTCCCATGTGAATTTTGGGACAAATAAAAAAACGTTTAAGTGCTTGCTAAACTCCTCCCTCTCTTCCGATCAATCACATTATCATCGTGAATGCGGCTGTCAATCACATTCTCACCAGCCAATCAAAGCGAGGAATGAATCTTGGGACAGAAATCCAAACGGGAAAAAAAAAACGAAAAAACGAAAAATCTGAAGCGAAAAAAAAACAAGTGTCAAATGAAAATGCGAAGAACGTCAGCGTGAAAACAATCGATTTTTCGAAATTTCCACGTACATTTGAAGCACTTTTAGAAGTTTGCGTTTGATCTTTCCAACCCTGACCGGACTCTAGGTCCTGTGTCGCGTGTGCACCCCCATGTGTCTCTTCATCTGCCCCTTCTCGGCGAAGCTCTTCCTGCAGAGCGAGCAGGCGAAGGGCTTCTCGCCGGTGTGGATCCTCACGTGGACCTTCAGGCCTCCTCTGCGGGCGAAGCTGGCGCCGCACTGGGCACAGCAGAAGGGCTTCTCGCCGCTGTGAGTCCTCATGTGCCCGGTCAGGACCTTCCGCTTGGAGAAGCTCTTGCCGCACTGGCAGCAGGAGAAGGGCTTCTCCACAAGCCGAGAAGGTTCCACGGCGTGAACCCGCTGGTGTGAGCTGAGGTTGCCTTTCTGGGCGAAGCTCTTGCCGCACTGGCGACACGTGAAGGGCTTCTCGCCCGTGTGGACCCTCATGTGGACCTTCAGGTGGTCTTTGGCGGCGAAGCCCTTGCCGCACTGCGGGCAGGAGAAGGGCTTCTCGTGGCTGTGCATCCTCATGTGGACCTTCAGGCCCTTCCTGCAGGCAAAGCGGGCGGGGCACTGCGGGCAGGGGTAGGGCTTCTCGCCCGTGTGGACCCTCATGTGGACCTTCACGTTCTCCATGCGCGAGATGCCCTTGCCGCACTGGGGGCAGGTGAAGGCCTTGTGGGACTGGGCGTGGCTCTTCAGGCGGAGGGGGTGGGGGACGCTGTCGTGAGTCTCCAAGTGGGTCTGGAGGAGCGCAAACGTGCCGAGAACGTCGCCGCAGTGGATGCAAATGAACGACGGCTCCTCCTCGTCTTCTTCGTCTTCTTCCGTGTCGGAGGATGAACTCTTCTGCCTCTTCGGAGATGTTTCCACGTCTGCAGTGTTCAGAAGCTCCTGGTGTTTCTGCTCAGTGTCACTCGCTTGGTCACTTTCCTCCTTCACCTGCACCGCAACTGCACAGTCGGACCAAAAACAAAAAAAAAAAAAAATCAAACAATTAATAAAATTAAATCACAACATATACAAGCTAAAAAAAATTGAATTAAAAATTAAAATCGCACAACAAAAATTTTTCAAGTTCAAGTTCCGAGCATTTGTATCCCGTAAACGTAAATGAATACGTTTAAAGTCAGAACAGAGATGCTCCGCCCCCGTTTTCAGAAACTGACTATAGTTTCACTTTGCTGTTATGGAATCAGATTAGTGGCAAAAATATCAAAGTAAATATCGAAGAAAGGAACGAAAATGCTTCCCATTTACGTCTTTTATTTTATTTTCGCTCGCAATCTTCATGTTTTTATTTGAAGCTTTTTTTTTGCTTCAAGATTTTCGTTTCTTTTTAACGTTTGGATTTTTGACCCGAGCTTCACGTGGGGGCGGGGTCAAAAATGCAGCTGTCACCCTTACTTTGGGGTGCAGCTGTCAATCACATTCTCACCAGCCAATTAGAGAAGGGCCGCCCCCTCGTGAAAAAAGCAAACAAAAAACCTGAAGCGAAAAAAAAGGTTTAAACGAAAACGTGAAGATTGCAAGCGAAAAAAAACAAACAAACGAAATTGCAAGCAAAAAAAAAAAACAAAAAAGAAAACAAGAATGTGAAGCATTTTCGTTAGTTTCTTCGAAATATATTTTTGACACTAATCTGATTACATATACTGTCACTGGAAAATAAAATTAATTCATTTGTTTACTATCTTGTTTATTCATTTTGTTTACTTGTTTACTATATATGTTTTAATACCCAAAAATAGCAGGGGGCGGGGTTATTTGGAGGGGCGTGGCGACAAGGACATCACTTTGTGATACAGTTATCGCAATGTGAAATATGTTTTTAGGAAAGTGTGAACACCGAAACATGAAAAACTCAAATCATATTTTATTGGGTGGGTTACAAATATTTGTTTTGTTATGTTATGTCATGTTGTAAACAATATACATGATTTTATTATACTAATAATATATAATTATATGTTTCGTGTAATTAGGTTTTGTGTGTCTGTCTGACCTTAACAAGAAAATAATAATACTGAATTACATTGGATTGTGATCCACTTACACTGTATTTACAGAATTCTTACAAATTAAAATCCGTGACAGTGTGTGAAAACCAGACTAAAATGAGATAAAGTTTGATTTTAGCCATTCATTTCACCATAATTTCATTTGTTGACATGGTTTTACTCAATTAATATTACATACATATATTTCAACTAACTAGCAGAGGGTATTCTACTAGTAATGACTACCTACCCATTTTTATCATTATTTAGCAATTAATTAATTAATTCGTTGACAGTAATAACACTGTCATTACCATGTCCATAAATCGTTTTGGCACTAACTTGGTCCCATATAAAAGACCAATCAAACTAACGTCAATATGACGTTGAGTGTCACCCAATCAAAAGTAGAAAAGAAGCAGCTTTATAAAATGTGTGAGCGATGGACGCGCAATTACAATCAGAAATACGGGAGGCGGGTGGAACCGGAGACCCGGAGGAAACCCACGCAAGCACCAGTAGAACGTGCAAACTCTGTGTGGAGACCTTGACATGTTCTTAGATTAGAAATTAGAAACTGAATTTGCAAATGACTAAACAGATTTAAATGCGAAGCAACACGTTTACACTTGAATCCGAATGCAAAACCGTTTCGCAGCCGCTGGCGATCGTGACGTGTGGCTTGACTTCGTGAATGATGAAGATGAGAATGACACACACCTGGTTTCTCCTCAGACGCTTCATATTCACCGTCATTCTCCGTTTCTTCTTTAATGACGCGCATCTTCGCCGTCGCAAATCCGTCGTTTCGTGCGTCGTGCAGTGTTTAAGCGAAGCGTCGTGACAACTGGCCGGTCGCTTCACATCCCGCGTAGACACATTTGTCCCTCTGACAGTCGCTTTTTAAAATCTACATTACAACGAGAAAAAGCAGTTTTGGAACTCAAAACTGCTGCCCGGCCGCCGCCATGTTTGAATGACGTCAGACCTTAGATGAACGTTCATCTACTCAGGTTGTCCGTTTTAAGCCGCTTTAGTTTTGCGCAAACATTTGTTAGGCGCTTTTTGCATTTGTTTGCATTTCGCGTGAATTAGAGAGTTTGTTGGGTTTTTTTTTTATAAGGAATCTACTGTACTTGAAACTAGGTGCAATGCTGCCACCAAGTGGACAAGGTGTGTCAAGCGAAGCCAAATTAAATGAAACGAATTAAATGTATCATCCCACATCGGATAAATTGCATTTCACAACAGCATCATCTATAGAGGATGACATCTATAGAGATTACAGTATGTATAAACACTTATATACAAATAAACAAGTAAATAAACGTGCATAAATTACATATCAGGACGATTGTTTATAATGAAAATGTACCGTTTCCCCATTGTGAGAATAATAAAGGTTATATTATTCATTCAAGTGTTTTGTCTGTCACTGTCTGGCAGTTCAGGTCATTTCAATAAAGGCAATTTGTGTATGACTTTTGTTACAAACTTTTTTTCATGCTATTCACACATTAAAATTTTTTTATCACTTTCTTATCACTTAAAATTTCTGCCAAAACGAAATCTATAGAGTTTTGCATTTTACTGTTGTGGTCACCGAAAAGTTTGCAAGTCCCTTTAATGCGATGTTAAAAAAGATTGTGCTTGACTACACAACTGATTTAGTGAAGGTAAAATGGTGTTCTCTTGCAACTATTAAAGGAGAAGGATAGATTAATCAGGAAAGACGATGTAGACCAGTTGGGATTCACGGAGAAATGGAGAGAAAAAAGTCAGCAGAAAAGCAAAGTTCCAGTGCCTTAAACAGTGATGAACCTCACCTCTCAGCAGTGGTGCACCTCAGGGCTCAGTCCCGGGACCTCTTCTATTCAGAATCAAACTGAACACAAATCATCTCAGACTATAGGTTCTTTAACACAGTTGTGTGTCACTTTCTTCAAATAGCCTCCACAGTCTCCAGATCTCGCGGATATTCGCATCATTGAGGAGCATTTGACAAATCTGCTCCATCTCAATATGGAACAAAACCTCTGAGGAATGTTTCTAGAACCAAGTTGAATCTATAACATGAGGAATTAAGGCAGTTCTGAAGACAACAGGGAGTCAAACCCTGTTTGCAAAGTAAAATAGCTAATAAACCAGCATGAGATTTTCATCCCGAAATTAAAATAAAACGATTTATTACTATTTTTAGAATTTAGGGATTTTTCTGTTTCTGTATAAATGGAGCTTGTAGAATCATTTTCTGAATATTTATTCTAATTCACTGAAAGTCTTTTGACATTTGTGCCGAGGGCAGTTTAAGGCAATCGTTTAGTTTGTAGAGACGCAATTAACGTGTAAAAACCTCCACAAATTCAGACAAATATATATATATTTTTTTATAAATGACCAAGTACTGGTAATAGCTGTAATTAAATACATATATGGCGATCTTTACCAGGGAAAGTAACTTATATTATTATTCTACATTTGTCAAATAACTTTGCTGCTCTTAATATGAAACTTTGAATATTAAGAATATAAAAATGAATGAAATGGAACACTAAATCAAATTACCGGTAATTATTATTTTTAACGAATTGTACACTAATATTTTAATATTGCTGTGGGTCAATGTGAGAGACACTTATCAAATTCAATATATCATCGTAAGTATTATCATTAGCATAGTGAATAATAAAAGACAATCGATGGTTTAGAACTTTTCATTTTTATTGGATAAACCACAATTGGCCAACAAACAGGTCTAATTATAAATTACGCGTCTTATGTCTTCTGAATGTACCAAAACCAAATGAATAAAACTCAACTGTCACTCTTTCTCACAAAAGTAAACAAGTAACAATACGTGGTCAGCTCTTAATAAAATACTTATACAAAATAAATACAAATACTTATACAAAAATAAAATACAAATTAAAACAACAATAAAAATGTAAATTAAAAGATGTAAACGGGTAGTAAAATAAAACTCATCGCTGACTCCTGCTGTGTGCAACCGTGAACCGTGGTGTGTGCATACTCGTACTTGTGACAGCGAAAAAGTCATTTTTAGGTTTTTATGAAAAGTAATTCCGTACTCGTCAAATTAAAATTTTTAATTTTGTATCACTAAAACTCACTAAAAGTTTTGTTTTGTTTTAGTCCCAATTTAGTCTTCTTTCTTAGTTTTAGTCTAATTTAGTCGACTAAATACCACAAACATTTTAGTCGACGAAATTACAGTATACTGTAGCTTTAGTCAACGGAAATATAGATGCTAAATATTCTAAATGTTTACTAAAGTTGCTATGTCTAAGAAATCTGAATATGTAGTTAACTATGAACATATAAAATATATACATCGATCTTTATGAACGTTTCTTTCAATTCAAATAATTGTGTTTTCATAAATGAAACCTCAACAAAGAGGAAATGAAATACAGTAAAATACAATTAATTATAATTGCATCACCTTTATAAATAACAAATGGTTGCACAGTGAAAGTAAAAGTTTCATCAGCAGGTGGCGCTTCAGGTGTGTTGTATTTTTGCAAATTGTTGTTTCACATGTGACATAGTTTTTTTTTTTTTAAGGTCACGTTGAATGTAAATGGATATATCTGACCGCATTTTTCTGTCAGGAGAAGACATTTTTGAGGGCGTCGCCAGTGAGCGGCATTTTTGTTTCGTTTTTATTCGTTGATGAAAGTGTCAATAAATGTAGTTATAGTTTTCGTCCATAAACACTATAGAGTTTCATTTTTGATCAAATTTAAAGTTTCTCGTTTCGTTTTCGTCAGGGGTAAAGTGTCGTTGATGAATACGATGATGAAAATATTTATTTAACGAAGCTAACACTGGTGTGTCAGGACGGTGAGCAAGAAACAAACAAACGAAAAAAAAAGATGGAGGCGCGTTTGGAGCAGGTGCACAATGAAATTTAATGAAGAGTGGTTACACACTTAACACGACAGTTTGTTTGCTCAACGGCTATAAATATACACAGGAAGTTAAAAATATAAGCGCGTGAGAGAAGAAGGTCGCGAGCTGACCAGCGAGCGGGACTGGCCCGTATCCAGGGCGTTCCACACCCTCAGGCCCGCTCCAGCTCCTCATGACCCAAATATCAGCACAAAAGCAGAGTGGAAAATGGACGGCAGGCAAGATGGCCGACAGAGACGCTGGGGCTTCTGGGAGCTGTAGTCCGACGTGGTGACAGCACACGAGGCTCCAAAAGCAATATTTCAGTAATAAATTGCACGATTGTTTCAACGGACTCACATGTGGACCATCTGACTGTCTTAAAATCGTTCCGACCAATCGGGTTTTGATAACCGAAACTGGGGCTTCTGGGAGATGTAGTCCAACGCGATGTATTAAAAAACCTACGTGGTGACAGCACACGAGGCTCCGAAAATCGATACTCGAATAATAAATTACACAGACGATCGTTTCAACGGACAATCTGACTGCCGTGAAAACGTTCCGACCAATCGGGTTTTGATAACCGACACTGGGGCTTCTGGGAAATGTAGTCCGAGGCGATGTAGAAAAAAGCCTTAAAATCGATATTCAAATAATAAATTACACGGACGATCGTTTCGACGGACAACCTGACCGCCTTGAAAACGTTCCGACCAATGGGGTTCGAGCCACAGGCGTTGGCAGGACGGGCGGGCCTAGGTCTTGGTCTTCTCGGTGGAGTGAACGCGTCCGTGCTTCTTGAAGTTCCCCGGGTCGGTGAAGCACTTGTCACACTCGGGACACTTGAACAGTCTGGCCCGGGTGTGGACCTTCTGGTGCCGGTCCAGGTCGCGGTACTTGTAGAAGACCTTGCCGCACTCGGAGCACATGTAGCTCTTCATGTCCACGTGGCCCTTCTGGTGCTCCTTCACCTCGGGCAGACCCGGGTAGCCCTTCCCGCAGAAGGCGCACAGGTAGCGCTTCTCCTGGGGCTGGGTGGCGCGCTGGCACTCGTGGGCGTCCAGGACCTGCGGGGTGACGAAGTGCTTCCCGCACGCCTTGCAGTCGTAGGACTTGACCTTGTTGTGGCGCAGCACGTGGAGCTTGAGGCTTCCGCGCTCGGTGAAGGTGCGCTGGCACTGCGGGCACCTGAAGGGCCGCTCGCCCGTGTGGATGCGCATGTGCTCGCTCAGGTGGCCCTTCTGCGAGAAGGTCTTGGTGCAGTGGGAGCAGGCGAAGGGCTTCTCGCCCGTGTGGATGCGCATGTGGATCTTCAGGTGGCAGGTCTCGGAGAAGCTCTTGCCGCACTGGGGGCAGGTGAGGGGCTTCTCGCCCGTGTGCGTGCGGATGTGGGCGTTGAGGTGGCCCTTCTGCGAGAAGCCTTTGCCGCAGAGGACGCAGGTGAAGGGCTTCTCGCCCGTGTGCGTGCGCATGTGGCTCTGCAGGACGCCGTTCTGCCGGTAGCTCTTGCCGCACTCGGGGCAGGAGAAGGGCTTCTCGCCCGTGTGGGTGCGGATGTGGCTCATCAGGTGACTGCGGTCGGGGAAGGACTTCTCGCACTGGGGGCAGCTGTAGTTCTTGGCTCGGGCGTGGAGCTGCAGGTGGGACTTGAGCTGCTTGGCGGAGGTGAGGTTCTTCAGACACAGGTGGCAGGAGAAGGGCTTGTCTCCCGTGTGGGTCTGCAGGTGGTTCCGGAGCGAGCTGTAGTCTTCGAACACGTCTCCGCAGTGAGCGCAGATGAACGAGGTCTCGTCTCCGGCCATCTCGTCTCGCGTGGCCTCGTCTCCGCTCGTTTCGTCGTCTGAGGTGCCGTTTCCCGACAGGTCGGAGGAGGAGCTCTTGTCCATCTTGAAGCAACTGATGGAGGCCTCCTCGTTCTCGCTGTCGTAGACGTCCCGCTCTTTGTCCTCGCTTTCTGACTCCGCCCCCAGGGCTGCGAAAAAAAAACACTGGCTGTGTCAAAATGTCGCGTTTGAAACCATCATTGACCGATACATTGGTGGAAGCCCCGCCCCTTTCTGCTGAACAGTAGTCCAACGGTTTCTCCTCACTAGTCGGACGTCATGCAAGCGTTTGTCATTTCAACCACATACAGCAACAAATTCATTGTAAAGGAAGGTGCTTATTGATAAAATGTATTATTATATTATTGATCCTGCTCTTTGTCGTCGCTTTCTGACTCCGCCCCCCAGGGCTGCGAAGAAAAAACACTGGCTGTGTCAAAATATCAAAATGTTGTCCATGTCAAAATGTTGCGTTTGAAACCATCGTTGACCGATACACAGGTGAAAGCCCCGCCCCTTTCAGCCCCGCCCCTCTGTGCGCCTTGAGACAGTTAAAACTGTGAAAAGCGCCTCACAAATGCTCAGAAATTGAACTCGACCAGTAGTCAAACAGTTTCTCTTCACTAGTCGGAAGTCATAAAAGCATTTATTGTCATTTCAACCACATACAGCAACAAATTCCATGAAGGACGGTGCTAAAGGAAGATAAAATGTATTATAATTATTGATTTGAGATGTTTCTTTAGGGCCCAGGTGCTATATTTTTATCCTTATCAGTTTAATTTGTATTTTATTGCTTTTTTTAATCTCTTAAATATATTTTTATTGTTATATTTTATCTGTTTCGCGCACTCACCCCCGTGTTTAAATTCCGGACAATTGTAAAATACATTTCATTGCATGCTGTGCCACGTATAATGTGTGTATGACGATTAAAATTTGAATTTCATTTGATTTGTAGGTGCGACAACCAGACAGGACCGACTCCGACGAGACGCACGGCGACTTGTGAGCAAAGACGTTTATTTCAGACGCAAATTGTTCCGTTCTGACATAATTTATCATATATATTTTAACATCATTAACACATTTAATCAATGACATTTGACATATTTCAATCACTGGAACCGTTTTTGGCCGTGTAAGAACAACACACACGTAAGTGCTCCAGTGTAAAATGCACTTATACATCTGAAATCCTTTACGTTTATCGATTCAGTTGAAGTGATTTGTCCTGTTATTTTCAAATCGATGAAACCTGATAGGCTGCATTTTGCCGATGATGTGGTCTTGAAGGGGCGGAGCCGAAGGCCAAAACCGTAAATTTACCTCGAGTTACTACAAGGTCTCTATTAATTATTATTATTATTATTATTACACTGTAAAGAAATAAAGTTAAGCAATACATGCATGTGTTTTTGTGCAAGATAATATCCTTTACATTCTTTTTTGCATCAGCACTGCCTTTTATTTAATCTCTGCACTTTTTTTTTCACCTTAATTTCGTTAAAAATGATGTTATCCTATGCCATTATGTGCAATAAATTCATGTTTCATTCGATTCACGTCATTGTTTTTCGTTTATTTACATATTTATGTTAACATCTGCAAAATATTGGGGAATGAGGGGAAAAGGCGGAGTCAGACCAAACTCAAATCCTTGTTTTCACTTGCAACTTGGCCAATAAAGTTGATTCGGATTAAGTGTATTTATGCGTATTTATTGTATCTCTTTGCACCTTTTTATCACCTTAATTTCGTTGCACCATTGTGCAAAGACAATACAAATGACGTTATCTTATGTCTTTGTGCAATAACGTTATTTATGTTTCATTAAATTCATGTCATTGTTTTTCGTTTATTTATACATTTATTTATGCTAATATCTGCAAAATAGAGCGGGAAAAGGCGGAGTCAGACCAAACTCGAAACCTTGTTGTCACTTGCAACTTGTCCGATAAAGTTGATTCTGATGAAGCGTATTCATGCGACGTACATCACACACGTCATTATGGCGCGACACTTGTTCGGTTGTTAGGATGACATCATTAGTAGCACGAAAATGTGTTCACATATATATGCACACCGTAAAACCTTAATTTGACCTTAGTATACTTGTCCACTCGTCCTATTAGGGGCGGCTTTCAAATAGAGGGCGACGCTCAATATGTTTTTTCCCATATTTGTTTTGTTTTGACATTTGTTTTGACATTTACGCAAAAACGGAAGCGGGATAACGAGCGAGTGACGACTAATCCCACTGAAAACACAAGGACACGTCGCTGTTATAACTGTCCTCGTCCGTCTCGCCGCACTCCTCCACCAATCGGCTTCGAGCGTTCACGATGCTGGCGATGGCCCGGGCCCGCGCCTGCTTGAGGAGCTGGTGCCCGCTGGGAACGAGGCCGTCCGACTGGAAGCAGCGGATCTTGTAGTCCTCCGAGCCGTCCAGAGCGGTGCTGAGTCCGCAGCCCTTGAAGGACCTGACCACCAGATCCTTGGGCAGCAGATCCCAGGCGTCAGAGATCCACTGCAGATACGCCTCCGCGGGGGGCGCCCTCATGTGGCCGGAGCTGGTGTAGCTCTTCTCGCCCTCCGAGATCCAGTTCGAGTAGAACTGCTGGACCGTGGCCTTGAACGGGCCCTTCCAGAAGACGTTGGCAGCCTGGATGAACCTGGAGCAGCCTGGTGGAATCACGGCGGGGTCGATGCGGAACATCTCCAGCTGCTGCCTGGTGGCGTCCGAGACGTGGCACCGGTACGAGTCCCAGGCCAGCAGGCACCTGCCCAGCGTGGAGGCGCCCAGCACCTTCTGCAGGTAGTCCGAGGTCAGCTGGTCGTTGAAGAAGGTGCGGCCAGCCCAGCACAGCAGGAGCTTGTTCTTGAACCTGGAGGCCAGCTCCTTGACGGGCCGCTTGCTCTTCAGCAGGACGTAGGGCTGGCACTTGAACCCGTCCGAGCGGGCCGTGAGCATGACGTTGACGCACAGCTTGTCGTGACCCTTCCCAGTCTGGTCTTCCAGGTGGACGGCGGTCTCGTCCGCCGCGAAGATGCCGGCGTAGGCGGTGGTGCGACGCCACTGCTCCACGAACATCAGGTAGCTGACGATCTCCTCCGCGCAGTCCTTGGGGTCCTTCAGCGGGGGGGCGGGACGTCGGGACATGAGGTTGTGCCGGTGCAGGAACTTCTCCAGCCAGCCGTTGCTGGCCTTGAAGCTGGCGTCGCGGGACAAAGCCAGCGCCTCCTTCTGGATCAGCGAGCGGCTGACGCGCAGCCCCGCCCGCCGCCGCTCGTGCACCCAGCTGAGGAGCTCCTCGTCAAAGTCCTTGTTCAGCAGGGGACGTCCCGCCCCGTGGAGCCGCTTGCTGGAGGAGGCGGAGCAGGTGCGCAGCTGGGCCTCCAGGCGGGGCTTCTGCTCGGTCCAGTCCTTGACGCAGGAGCGCGGGACCTTCATGTCCTTCGCCGCCTTGGACTTGTTGTGCTTCTCGGCGTACGCCGCCACCTCCAGCTTGAACTGCAGGTCATAGCTCTTTCGCTTAAACGGAAGCGGATCCTCGGACTCGGTATCGCTTGAGACCGGCGCCAAATATTTTACGCTCTCGTGCGGCTCTGCGGAGGTTAAAATACCGTGTGTAAAAGTGACGTTCAGAAAGAGGCCGGCGCTGTGCTTTTCAATCCTTTCGACGAGGTGGCGGTCAAATAGAGGTTTTACAGTACATATATGTAGGATAACTATCAAAAATATAGAGGTTTATGATATATATCATAAATAAATATCATAAATATAATAAATTTACCGTATGTAAAAGTGGCATTCAAAAAGAGGGCGGCGCTGTATTTTTCTATCCTTTCGATGAGGTGGCGGTTAAATAGAGGTTTTACGATATATATATATATATATATAGCATAAATAAATATCATATAGAGGTTTACGATATATGTATCATTACAAAATATCATAAATATGATACATTTACCGTATTTAAAAGAAGGTGGCGCTGTATTTTACAATCCTTTTGACGAGGTCAAATATAGGTTTCACGATACATATATATCATAAATATGACATAAACATATAACAATTTGTCAACCATTATTGTCATTTGTAACAAACTGCTAGTGAAATTGATGATGAGGATGATGAAGAGTGAAGAAAAAAAACCCACTGACCTATTTCCTCAGCCTGTGGATCTGTGACTCTGGACGCTTCGTCTTCTCTCATTTCCTCACTTTCTTCTTTTACATCGTGCGTCTTTTAAACAAAATACATCAGCTACTTAAAACGAGTACATTTGCAGTTCAACAAAAGATCAGAAAAGAGCCATTTGCGTGTGTGTGGTTTAAAGTGTAAAATACAATCAAACACTCTACTGTACTTTTGTTTAGAGTCACGTTATTACAACAGAAACAAAGGGGGAATTAGCATAAATGTGTCAAAAAAAAATCGCGTTTCTGACATTTTTCGCTGCGGTCGGAGTATGAAAATCTTTTCCCTCAGAATCACGCGAAACTCAGTCAGGCAAAGCTCTGCTGATTATCGGTAAACGCGTGTCTATACACAGCACTGTTTAGGACACGCAAACACGTGCAAGTTCAACTACACGTTCACCAGAAATTGTACAATAGGACGTTTAAAACTCACCACACAAATATTCTCCGGCGCCGCCATCTTTGAATGGCGTCGGGAATTTAGAGTAATGTTTCATCGCAGTGGCGTGACGTCACGGAGGGGCGTTCCCACCGGAGTCGCTGGGAAATGTAGTCTCCGCTTTCAAGACAAAGAGAAACAACCCGAACGCGACGATAACGAGCCTAATAATAAACCACAAATACATATCTAGAAACTTAATTCCTCCACGTGTAAATATTTCGTTTCACATGTGTAATAATTAGATTTTCACATTTAATACAATATCTGACCTCATTTTAATTTTAATTAATTAATTACATTAATTGTATTACATATTAAGTTTTACCAGAGACACACAATGTTGCTGTTTGTATATATGTGTGTATATATATATATATATATATATATATATATATATATATATATATATATATATATAATGAAACAGTCCGAACTCTTCTGCATTTCGTATAATATGCTTTCTTTATTACAGTTTAGTCCCAAGACTGTGTGAGTTGTAATGAAAAGATTACATGACCATCATTTACTACAAAATAAGGATAAGCGTATGTGAACAAGTACTACCTAATGTTTTTCTTTTTTTTTTTGCATCGAAAAAAATCCAACAGACTCACTCAATCACTTTAATTCGGTTCAAAAGCGTGTAACATGTTCAACGTGTGAAGCAAAACAAAATAATTGACTTTATACATGATTGGTAACACAAAAACAAAAATAGAAAAAGCATTGTAAGTGTAATATCATTACATAAGGGGTTAACTATGCTTTATATTCAAAATAAAAACGACAGATATACGTCAATTACCATTAGATGATGGAAAATGTTCATGCCTTTCATATAAAGATGGTGACCCAGTTGACCAAACGAATCATGAGATAAATACATTTTTAATCGCCCGCACACTGGGAGTTGTGTTGAGATGGAAAGTAAGTGCTTATTTCCGTCACTCACTGTACAGACAACTACTAAACACACGTGTTTCGTCTTTCCCCGTCTTCGACTCTGAGTAAAGCCTGTAATAGTCTGTAAAAGACCTGGAAGTCACGTCAGATGAAAGAATAAAAGCGGAAGCCGTCCAGTAGAAAACCAGTGTTCAACCGTGACACTCCAATCTGAAAAAAATCATTGTTTTATTCATAATCCCACCCTGTGATTGATTTGCCGGCTGTGTCGAAACCCCATGACCCAGAAATGGAAAAAGCGCGTAAAGAAAATTAAATGTGTGGATTGGGTAGAAGTGGCCACCACTGTGAGGCAGCTTTATCACCACTGTCTTATCAAGGGCGAGTAATGAATATTCCGAATAGGCCACGCCTCCACACGTTTTGAAAATATTGTAAATGAGTTTGATTTTTTTCGCCGTATGTATCCGAGACCACCACGGAAAAGCCCTGGAGAGACTTCTTTCCGTTTTCATCTCCAAAAGTTTTACACGTGTGTTATTAGCCAGCGTAACTGATTGTACTGACTATCTACTTATGGTTTGTGTGCCATTTTGACCCTCGTATTATCCTTCGGCCTGGACACTCGGACATCCTTCAATCCGATCCCTAACCCTCCGAATAGTGTGACCATCACTTCCTTGGCTTGTTCTTCCACGTTTAGGTTGACTTTTAGACCCATGTCCCATCTCCTGGTCAAATCTTGGCATTCTGGGAACAAGGTAGGCTTTTGAAAAACACCCAATCCAATTCTTTTGTTGTTTTCGAGCCTTGAGTAGTTCCTCTGCAACTGGTACAACTACCGGCCTGGTTATAAAGATCCGCAAATGATCGTGTCCCCAACGTTTAATCTGGGCAAAACGGGTGCGAGAGTGACGCCGTCCACACGTCACGCGACACAAATGGAATATTCCGGATTGGGACACCCTTGCCAATTCATTCCTTGACTTTTAGACCCATGTCCTATCTCCTGGTCAAATCTTGGCATTCTGGGAATAAGGTAGGCTCTTGAAAAACACCCAATCCAATTCTTTTGTTGTTTTCTGGCTTCATGTGGTTCCTCTGCAATTGATAAAACTTCCGCTCTGGTTAAAAAGATCCGCAAATGATTGTGTCCCCAAAGTTTAATTTGGGCAAAACAAGTCCGACTGTGTATCAGTCAACCCGTCACACGATAGAAATGGAACATTCTGGATCTGGACACCCTTGTCGATTCATTCCTTGACTTTTAGACCCATGTCCCATCTCCTGGTCAAATCTTGGCATTCTGGGAATAAGGTAGACTTTTGAGATCTGCAAATGATCGTGTCCCCAACGTTTAATCTGGGCAAAACGAGTCCGACTGCGACTCTGTCCACACGTCATACGACACAAATGGAATATTCTGGATCTGGACACCCTTGCCAAACCATTCCTCGACTTTTAGCCCCATGTCCCATCTCCTGGTCAAATCTTGGCATTCTGGGAATAAAGTAGACTTCCCTACTTCCCTACCTTGCCGACACATTCCGTCTTGGCCTTGTCCCTGGAATGAACCAGACTGTGTCGCTTCAGGTGTCCGTGCTGACTGTAGCACTTCTCGCAGTCGGGGCATCGGTACGGCTTCTCCCCGGTGTGAACCCTCTGGTGCCGCTCAAAGTCCCGGAACTTGTAGAAGACCTTGCCGCACTCGGAGCACATGTAGCTCTTCACGTCCACGTGGCTCTTCAGATGCTCCTTCACCTCGGGCAGACTCGGGAATCCCTTCCCGCACACGGAGCATAGGTAGCGCTTCTCCTCAGACTTGGCCTGGCACTCGTGGTCTCCCAGCGTCTCCAGCGAGGCCAAGTGCTTCCCGCACTCCTTGCACTCGTAGGTCTGGACCTCCAGGTGGCGGAGCAGGTGGAGCTTGAGGGTTCCTCGGTCGGTGAAGGTCTTCTGGCACTGCGGGCACCTGTAGGGCCTCTCGTTGGTGTGGATGCGCACGTGCTCGATCAGGTGGCCCTTCTGCGAGAAGCCCTTCCCGCACTGGGAGCAGTTGTAGGGCTTGTCTCCCGTGTGGATCTTCATGTGCTCGCTCAGGTGGCCCTTCTGCGAGAAGCACTTGTCGCACTGGGAGCAGCCGAAGGGCTTCTCGCTGGAGTGCGTGCGGATGTGGACGTTGAGGTTTCCTTTGTGCGAGAAGCCTTTGCCGCAGAGAAAGCAGGTGAAGGGCTTCTCGCCCGTGTGGATGCGCAGGTGACTGCGCAGGACGCCGCTCTGCCGGTAGCTCTTGCCGCACTCGGGGCAGGAGAAGGGCTTCTCGCCCGTGTGGATCCTGACGTGGCTCATCAGGTGACTGCGGTCGGGGAAGACCTTCTCGCATTGCGGGCACTTGTAGTTCTTGGCTCTGGTGTGAATGAGCAGATGCAGCTTTAGCTTTCTCTGCGATATGAACTTCCTGGAACAGAACTGGCAGGAGAAGGGCTTGTCTCCCGCGTGCGTCTCCAGGTGGTTCCGGAGCGAGCTGTAGTCTTCGAACACGTCTCCGCAGTGAGCGCAGATGAACGAGGTCTCGTCTCCGGCCATCTCGTCTCGTGTGGCCTCGTCTCCGCTAGTCTCGTCGTCTGAGGTGCCGTTTCCCGTCATTTCGTCGGAGGAACTCTGGTCGATCTTGAAGCAACTGATGGAGGCTTCCTCGTTCTCGCTGTCGTAGACGTCCTGCTCGTAGTTGTCCAGGTCATTTCTTTCTTCACTTTCTGACTCCGCCACCAAAGCTAAAAATAATAAAAGAAACATTAAGATTATAGACAAAAAAAAGAAAACGAAGATTGCGAAGCTTCTTCAACCCACTGCCACAAAAAATAGTTCCATTTATGAAAAAAACTGTACCTATTATGCACCAATGTCTGATGTAAATATGGTGCATTTTTTAAATCCCAAAATGAAGAAGTGGGATTTGAACCCTATTTTGAAAAAAAAAAAAAATGGAAAAATAAAAAAACAAATTGATAAATAAATATATTTATAATATATACAAAATAAATATAATAAGAAAAATTCAATATTATTTTTAAAAGTGTGTTTCACAGTCGCAACTTTGTGGACTGCACATTTCGCGCATTAGGCCAAATGACTGTAAAGTAAAGAGTGAAAAACTCACACTCCCATTAAAACTATAACTTTTGATAGTTCACAATATTAAAGGACGCTGGGCTGTAAAACAGGGTTAAAACTGCACTGTAGGACACACATACACACTCAGACAATACATTTTGATTTTACAAACTATTTCTGAGAATTCTGAGAACTTTTGATTTATTTAATAATAGTAGTATTAATTAGTACTATAAATAGTAGTAATTTAAAGCTAAAAATGTAATGAAAGTTAAATACCTACTCTTAGGCTCGCTGTCCTTAACATCCTCATAATCTTCTAATGATGTGACTTTATACAGTTAATAAGTAAATAACGTGGACTAATTTGATCGTTTTAACACACTTTTGTGTACTTAACATTTACACGAAATATTTTTTTTTGTCAGACCTGGCTGTATCTACTTACCGATCTACCTCAGAGATTTATTAAAACCCTTTTTAAATCCTTATGAATGCTTATTTCTTTCCCAATTTATTGTTTGTCGTTGAAAAACAACGAAAAAAAACCAGACCTTGTTTCTCCTCGGCGTGTCCATCTTCACATTCTTTTGTGTCTTCTGTCTCTTCCTCTTTAACTCGCTGCGTTGAAATGCAAACACAAACACGTTTTAGTTATTTTTAATGCCGTTTCATGTTTCACAGTCATTGCAGAATTAGGTTTCATCTAACAGCGTGTGAATGAAACGACGCTTCAAAAACAATCCTGTCAGGAAACGAGACGAACCACGATCCGCATTCGATCGTCTGAGGAACAAAATGTCAACCAAAGTCTTTTATGCAACATTTGAGTGTTTTTTTTTTTTTGCAGTTTTCTAGCATCGCGCCGAGTGCGGATGACGACCTGATCGTGTCGCTGATCGATGAAAACAACGTTTGTAACTCACCGAGGAAATATTCTGCAAGGCCGCCATGTTTGTTTGACTGACCCGTGACGTCATCACGTGGCCGCCTCTGGGAAAGTGAGTTACGCACACGCACGCACGCACACATTAAATAGTGTTTCAAAGATTCATTTTATTTTTGGACTTAAACTTTTTGTAAATTATATGCACATGTTTACCGGTATATACCGTTATATATTTACTCCACACTGTAATGTTTTGCTACGTAATACAAAAAAAATAGACTGGAGCTCAAAAATAAGACACTTGTTTGAAATCAATTTCCGTAAAAATAAAGTGCAATTTTTGGAATACAGAATGTATTGTATCATTTATTTTCAACTCAATTTCATTGCACAAAGTGACCAAACCTGAAAAAGGGGTTGAATGTCCAGGTCAATAATACAAAATTAAATTATGCGCATCAAAAACAAAGCACTTTTTTTTTTCATAAATAACATAAAATAGACACATTTTTCAGCTGTTAGGTCTCCAGAAAAGTCGAGTCCTCAGAAGAGCAGCCACATTTGGATCTGATCTGGTTCTTCTCCGGCGTGAATGTCAAACAAAGTGTGACAAACAAGTGTGAAAACGCAAAGTTTGCACGAATGGGACACGATGATCACGAGAATCACTTTACACAAGCAACCAAGTGTAGACGTGAAGGATTGTGGGTAAAATGCTACAAACGGACCATGTGTTCTGCAGTAAAAAAGATTCCAACTTTGCTGGGAAAACTCGTTTTTTTGTTCACCATGTTTACACGAATATAAGCACCCCCTGCAAGTTATTTCTTTTTTACATTTCTGGCTAAATTTTGTTCATTTCCTCTTTAAAATAAACGTTTTCTTTACTTAACAAACCTGATTTGACTTCAATGTTGTTTTACTTAAAAATAATGAAAAAATAATCCAATCTAGCGACCGCAACAACACCTCCCATAATGCTTCGCTGCTCACTTGTTCCCATGAGCCTTTGCACCAAACGAGACGAAAATTCAATTCAAATTTGTTTTTACTGTTGTGACATGAAAATTTCCCCGCTGTGGGACAATTTTTTTATCAATTAAATTCAATTAAAATCAGTTCAAATCAATTCAAATAAATTCTACAAGTAATTCTATCTCATTCTATTTTATTGTTTGCTCTTTTTTTGTTGTATTTCTATTGTTCTTTTATGAACATTCCACATCTATACTATAACCATAACCGCATGTAATGTTACTGTACTGTTTTTCATTGTATTTTGCTTTGTTGTGAAAAGAAGCTGAGCGACTGTTAAAAAGCATTTCACTACATATCACACCATGTATGTATATGTACGTGACTAAAACATTTTGATTCGATTGGATTTGATTTTTTCATGTGCTTATTTGAAATCGCCGCAAGATTTTGAAACATCTCACTTACGATGAAAACAAGATGAAACATCTGACGTATAATATTAAAGAGTCTCCAAGTCTTTCAGGACGTGACTAAAGAATTTTGAATGGATTTTTTCATGTGCAATATTTGAAATCGGCGCAAGATTTTGCGATGAACACAAGATGAAACATCTGACTTACGTATAAGATAAAGATGACATAAGGTAAGATGAAACATCTGACTTATAAGATCAAGAAGCCTCCAAGTCTTTCAATACGTGACTAATGAATTCTGATTTGATTCGATTTTTCATGTGCAAATTTGAAATCGATGCAAGATTTTGAGATTTTGATTTATTTTTTCAATTCAATTCAATTCAATTCTACAAGTATTTCAATCTCATTCTGTTTTATTGTTTGGTCTTATTTTATTGTATTTCTATTGTTCTTTTATTGCAATAACGAATTATAATTCATATCGCGTGTAATGTTACTGTACTGTTTTTCATCGTTGTGAAAAGCTGAGCGACTGTTAGAAAGCACTTCACTACACACATGTACGTGACTACGTAATACATTTCGATTTTGATTTGATTTTTGAATTTTGATTTGTTTTGTTTTTACGTGCATATTTGAAAGGCAGCAAGTTTCTAAACCGCAGGTGCTTATATTTGCGTAAATATGGTTTATCGATGCAGATTCGACATTTCTATCGTTCTTTTATGGCATTCCACATCATTATTTTATTCACATAATTAACCATAAAATGTAATGTTATTGTACTGTTTTTCATTGTATTTTGCTTTGTTGTGAAAAGAAGCCGAGTGACTGCTAAAAAGCATTCACACCATGTATGTATATGCACGTGACTAATACATTTCAATTTCGATTTTTGAATTTTGATTTGATTTGTGTTTTTTTTCCCGTGCACATTTGAAAGGCCGCACTTTTTTAAACCGCCAAAAACTGGTGCTTATATTCGCGTAAATATGGTTTATCGATGCAGATTCGTCATTTATATCGTTCTTCTATATCTCATTCCACATCTTTCATTATATTCATATAATTAATCATATCATTTAATGTTACTGTACCGTTTTTCATTGCATTTTGTTTTGTTGTGAAAAGATGAGCGACTGTTGGAAAGCATTTCACACCATGTATGTATATGTACGTGACTAATGTTTGATTTTTGATTTTGATTTGATTTGTTTTTTTTTCCGTGCACGTTTGAAGTCGCCGATTACAAGCAGGCCGCGAGTCTCTAAACCGCCAAAAGCAGGCGCTTACATTCGCGCAAATACGGTTCATCGATGCGGATAGGAGGCGTCGTCGTGGTTTTCGAAACATCTCACTTACGATGAAAACAAGATGAAACATCTGACTTATAATATCAAAAAGCCTCCAAGTCTTTCAGGGCGTGACTAAAGAATTTTGAATGGATTTTTTCACGTGCAATATTTGAAATCGGCGCAAGATTTTGCGACGAAACATCTCACTTACGATGAAAACAAGATGAAACATCTGACTTACGTATAAGATAAAGACGACTTATAAGATCAAGAAGCCTCCGAGTCTTTCAGTACGCGACTAATGAATTCCTATTCGATTCTTCATGTGCATATTTAAAAATCGCCGCGAGATCTCGAGCCGCCAAAAGCCGGCGCTTACATTCGCGCAGATACGGTTCATCGATGCGGATTGGAGGCGTGGTCACGGTCCCCGTCCTGATGGTTCCTCACGTGCTTGAGCAGGTTGCCCTTCTGGGCGAAGCTCTTGCCGCACTGCTCGCAGGAGAACAGCTTCTCGCCCAGGTGCGTCCTCAGGTGGAGGTTGAGCGCGCCGCTCTGAGAGAAGCTCTTGCCGCACTGCAGACACGGGAAGGGCTTCTCGCCCGTGTGAGTCCTCATGTGGACGCTCAGGTTCCAGTAGCGCGAGAAGCTCTTCCAGCAGTGCGAGCAGGAGAAGGGCTTCTCGCCCGTGTGGATCTTCAGGTGGTCCTTGAGGCTCTCGTTGCGCGTGAAGGTCTTGTGGCACTGCGGGCAGGCGAAGGGCTTCTCGCCCGTGTGCACCTTCATGTGGACGTTGAGGTCTCCGCGGTGCAGGAAGCCGGTGGCGCACTGGGAGCAGACGAAGCGCTTGTCCTGGGCGTGCGTCCTCACGTGGCTCTTCAGCTTGCTGGGGAAGGCGAAGGTCTTGTCGCAGTGGGGACACGGGTGCTTCTGAGGCTCTTTGAGAACATGCTCTCCTCGGAAGTCCTTGCCGCAGGTGTGGCAGGTGCTCTCTGATGGGCTGCTCTCCAGCAGGTGTCCGCAGTGGACGCAGATGAAGGCGTGGTCCTCGGCCCCGCCCGAGGGATCCGCCGGGTGGATGCGCTGGGAATGCGCCGTCATGTGGCGCTTGTTGGAGAAGCTCTTGCCGCAGTGCGAGCAGGTGAAGGGCTTGTGGCCGCTGTGGGTCTTCACGTGGACGTTCAGAGCTCCTTTGAGCAGGAAGCGGCGTCCGCACTGAGCGCAGGAGAAGGGCTTCTCGCCCGTGTGGATCTTGGCGTGGACGCTGAGGTACTCGCCGCTGGAGAAGCTCTTGCCGCAGTGAGAGCAGGCGAAGGGCTTCTCGCCCGTGTGGACCCTCATGTGGGCCTTCAGACGCTCGCTCCTGGAGAAGCTCTTCTGGCAGTGGGAGCAGGAGAAGGGCTTCTCGCCCGTGTGCGTGCGGACGTGCTTGTTGAGGCGGCTGCTGGAGGGGAAGCTCTTCTCGCAGTGAGGACACGGGTGGATCTTCTGGTGGAGCTTCTGGGATGGAGAGATGCTCGTCTCACTTTGACCCGTCGGGCTGGTGCGGTTCGAAGCGGTTGAACGTTCTTCTTTAGATGTTTGGTCCGAGGAACTCGTCTCCGTCTTCAAGCCACTGACGGACGTTGTGGATGGACACGGGTGGAGGAGCTTCTGGGATGGAGAGGTTCTCGTCTCACTTTGTCCGTGATTCACTGGGCGGTTTAACGCTTCTCCACCGCCACTGGGACGTTCTTCTGTAGATGTTTGGTCCGAGGAACTCGTCTCCGTCTTCCAGCAACTGACGGAGGTTTGTACGCTGGCGCTGCTGAACATCTCCGGCTGCTTCTCCTCCGCCTCACACGTGTCTTCTTCACTTTCCTCCTTCACCGTCACGGCCACGACTGCACAGAAGAACATCACGACTCATGTGAAACGACGCCGATCCACCAAAACAGTCCAAGCTGGACGGAGCGCTTGATTTCGTCTGTGTGAGATTGTGTGTGAGTGATCTCCTCGTTGCTTTGTTTTATTCGTTTTATTTTTTTCGTTAAACCATTTTTTAGGTTAACGAAACCTAAAAAAAACTTATAATTCCTGAAAACTAATAATTAGGGATGCACCGAATATTCGGACAGAAGAAGAAGACGAAGTGAGAGAGAGAGAGTTCAGAAACTTGTAAAAACAACAAAAAAGAGCCCTTATTAAAACTGTTTTTTTTTTTTTCGTTAAACCAATCTTTTGGTTTAATGAAACCTAAAAAAAAAAATAATAATCCTGAAAACTAATAATTAGGGATGCACCGAATATTCGGCCAGAAGAAAGAAGAAGAAGAAGAAGAAGAAGAAGAGAGAGAGACCGTTCAGAAATTTGTATTTGAAAAAAAAAAAAAAAAAAAAAAAAAAAAAAAAAAAAAGAGCCTTTATTAAAACTGTTCAATTGTTTGGATATGATCTGTTTTTTTACCTGCTTACAAGTTGAGTCGAGATGTAAAAGGAAGTTTTGAAAGCTAAGCTCTTCATTTGGACATTTATATACTCGCTTATATTTAAAAGTAGCAGGGCTTTTATGTCATAAGTTAGATAACATTGTAAATATATGCTCCATTTGACGACAACAATACGTGTGTGAAGAACATTTATTTGTACAACCTTTCAGCAGGCCAGTAGGTGTGTATATTATTGTTTATGTATTGTTTTATGTAACATTTCAGTTTGAATTATATTTTATACTCTTGATTGTTGCAATATGCTTAATAAATATTTGCATAATTTATAACAAATTTTGTTTCATTTATTCTTTGAAACTTTATTATTAATGTATGCATTTGCAATGTCTTGATTTTAGTAAAGTTAGTACACCATCACAGCAATAAATGCAATGGTGCTGCTAATAATTTCTTTCAGTGTTTCGGTTTTCGGCCAGTTTTACCTCTTTTTCGGCCAAGAATTTTCATTTCGGTGCATCACTACTAATAATTCTTTTTTAGCTGCTATTATTTCGTTCTTCCCCTTCAGATGGCAGAATCACTTCTCCGTCTCAAGTGTGGCTGTTTATGCTGACTGGAAAACCATGTTTGAGCTCACCAGAGGGAAACATTTAATAACTAAAGCCAAAAATGAAAAAAAAAAAACTGCAAGTATCAGCATATACAGCCTATTTTTTAAGACAGAAACTGCTTTCAGCTCTGCTGGGCTCTTCACAATGTCTCATTATTATTATTATTATTAATATTATCATCCATAATGGTGACAGCACGTTTGATTTGAAATTGTGAAATTGTGTGAGAGAAAAACTCCTCGTTGCTTTATTATTATTACTATTTTTTTTCGTTCATCATTTTTCTTTAAAATAATATTTTCTTGACAGTTAAAAATGCTTAATATTATTTTCCTGACAATAAAAAATTCTTTGAAAATGAAAAAAAGTAATCTCTTAGCCTCTTTTTGCAGGATTTACGGCAGAAACTGGGCTCTTCATAATGTCTCTTTCTGTAACCATAGCAACGACAAACGTTTCCCCATTATGTCATGTTCTATTTTCTTCCACGAAATAAAGACACTAGCTCGGTTCAGTTGACAATCTAATAATGGTTACAAAAATGCTCATGTCATTTTAATAAAACTCCTGGTCAGAATAAGTTTATAATTAAAGAAACGAACTAAAATCGAGAGGCGACAATATGACAATATGTTTCATTCTTTTATGATGTAGGAGTTCTCAGTTGCATGAAAACTTTGTGTATTTATTTCAGAACACAGTTTACATTTTAGTATATTGAAATGTGTTTTATTGTTTGATCGGTGTTTTATGAGTGAAGAAGAATCACCGACCTGTTTTCTCTTCATCTTCATCTTCTGCGTCCTCACTTTCCTCTTTAATCTGCTGCTTTGTGGGAACAACACACACGTGTTTACACTCCGTCCCGGTGTTTTTAACCTGGTGTTTTTAACCCGTTTTTTAATGTATGTTCATGACACATTTTCGACACATGCACTACAACAATCGCGTGCGTTTCATCAAATGCATAAATCCCTTGACAAGAATAAATCTCAACAAAATCACGCAAAAAAAAAAAATCGCGACAAACATTAATGTCGAGGAGTTCGTCATGTTACAGATGTGTGCAAATTTAACACTTGACACTCACCATATAAACATCCGGTAACGCTGCCATGTTTGATATCGTCCTCCAGCCGTGGCGACGCAAGTGACGTCATCGAGTGGTTGCTTCTGGGAAATGGAGTAGCGGCGATCCTAACGCAAATTTATTTCAGGGAATTACAAAAATCGCGTGAGTTCAGCAGCATTCCTAAAATAAACGCGTGGATATCTGCTGCTGATAATTCAGTCTCCGTGAAGTGATAAAGAAAACGTAAACCTGCGAATTAGAAACGTGTAGACGTCAAATCAGTGGCAAACAAAAACACTTTTCAAACTAGCTGCGTAAATAGCAGCAACAATTTCGTATGTTTTGCCATCACGTTATGGACACATAAAATAAGTTCATCGAAATGACAACAATTATTTAAGTTTTGTGTTGTTCACAATTTGTGCACGTATACTGTTATTCGCCACCGCTGATTATATAGCATATATCTACGTTTTTCTACATTTTTAATTTAATTAAGCAAGTGACTTGGGATAGAAAGCATGTTTGAGCGAGCATTTATCGCATCGTGGACGGTTGACAGACATTTTGGAATAAATTGTAGACATCTCACTGAAATAAATTGTGATTTTCGTGTGGTTTCGATTGTGTCACTTTATAGTACACAAACACGTGTATTGTGGTGAATATGCACCTTGCTCCTATTTGTAAACTAGCTAGACTGTGAAATGTCTATAAATGGCTTTTTTATCAGTTAGATAGATAGCTATAACATTGAAAAAAATCCTTAACACTACCGTTGACTCCTCGTTAGTATAGTGGACAGTATCTCCGCCTGTCACGCGGAAGACCGGGGTTCGATTCCCCGACGGGGAGAAAACTATCTTTTTTTTTTAAACTTTTGTGTGCCTTTGTCTAAAAAGTGAACAATAGGCGCCTTGTCACGCGGAAATGTCCTTTATGGGTTCGATTCCCCTATTTTAAGCAGAATAGTTTTTAACTTTTGTGTGTTTTTGTCAGAAAAGGAAGAACTTCGCAAATTCAAATTTTATTTAATACGAGGTATGACATGCAGTGAAATGCTTTTAACAATATAAATATACAGCTGGATGTTTATTAATCTAGCAAAAGACAAATGATTACAGATTAATCTACTTCAGCAATAAAATAAATTTAAATCTGGCAAAACGTGAAGCATAATTAGTCTTAGACTCTTTTAAAATAATAAAAAAAATATGAAGTAATGCTCTAAATATCAACTCTTTTATTTGAAAATACAGCTACAACAAAATGTCTAATAATCAGAATCAGAGTCAGTTTGGTTGGCCAATAATGTACATGACAAACCAGGAATTTGATGTGGTCTGACTCCGTCTTTTCTTCCCACTTGTTCCGAAAAAATGCTAGAAAAAATAAAAATAGAATAGAAATACACATGTAAAATGTAGCATATTTAGAAAATAAAAAAGAAACACAGTGATTTGTTACAAGAAACATAAATAAATAAATAGAAAAATATTGTACAAACCGCACGTTCACACAGGTGTTCTTATTGCACAAGATCGGCAATAAGTATAATACATATATTGTATTATAAAACAGTGTTACACAAACAATATAATAAATTGTGATGATAATTACGACATAAAGTCAGCTTCTTGCAGCTTCACATTGGTTCTGGTCCAGGAAGAATATGAATTCGGATGATTTGTTTCGCAGTTCATTGGTGATTTTTAAAAACAGATAATATAGAAAGTTGCAATTTGTTAGTTGATTTGATGTGGCATACACAAACATTGTTGTTTACTATCGTTTCATGTAATAAAATTAACATTTATGACCTAACAGACCAATCAGACGAACGGTGAAATCGGGTTTTACCCAATCAAAAGCGGGAATGTAGTCTTCATAAAATACGTGTCGCATAACTCGCGAGGAGAAGCTGCTTTAAAAAATATAAAAAAAAATTGGGACAAAATTGTCGTTTTTCTATTTTCAAGTAGCCGCGACTTCGATTCCCAGAAGCTCCGGCGGCGACGCCTTTTGTTGACGTCACACGTTTCGCGCACCGCTGCGTTGCTTTAAACATGGCGGCTCTGTTGAGTGATAAACATTAAACTGTACGTCGTTAACATCACGCCTAGTTTACCCGAGTCGTGAGCGCGAATGCGGGCAGTATTTCTCCTCGATCTTGAGCTCGCCACCGATGTTTTTTTCGAACTCTTTTTCCCGCGCTCCACTTAAGCGCACGTCTCATAAGCGCAATTTTCGCCTAGCTCTTCGTTCGTCCGTCCCCTTTTCAAGCGCATCCCAACGACACCTCCAATTCCAAAGATACGGAAATCGCCTCGATCGTTTATCCGTGGATATTGAACAATCACCACGCTGCCGAATTCAAACGCGTCTGACTAGTTCAGACATGGCGTCGAAATCCCGCACGAACAAAACCTTGTCGCTGGTGGACCGCATCAGCGTCCTAAACCACCTGGGCCGCAAAGAAAGCCAAGTGGCCGTCGCCATGCAGTTCGGCGTCCACCCCAGTCAAATCTCACGCATCCTGAAGAACAAGGAGCAGCTTCTCCAGAGGTGGCAGAGTAACGCCAACCCGGACAGGAAGCGGGCACGGACGGGCAAGGCCGAGGACGTGGAACTCGCCCTCCTCCGCTGGTACCAGAGCCACGCCCAGTCGCCGATCAACGGGCCTCAGCTGATGAGGAAGGCGGAGCATCTGGCCAGCAGCCTGGGCGTGGTCGGCTTCACCGCCACCGTGGGTTGGCTGGAGCGGTGGAAGGCGCGGCACGGCATCAGGTTCCGTAAGCAGGTGGGCGAGGACCCGCCGGTGGACCCGCTGACGGAGGTGCTCCACAGCTACGCGGCCCGGGACGTCTTCAGCGCCTGCGAGACGGGGCTGTACTGGCGAGCCACGCCCGGCCAGGGGGGCGGGGAGCGGGTGACGCTGCTGCTGGCGTGCAACATGGACGGCAGCGAGAAGCTCCAGCCGCTGGTGGTGGGCACCGGGAGGAACCCGCGCTGCTTCCGTCACGTCAAGAACCTGCCCGTCTCCTACGCCGCCAACAAGATGGCGTGGATGACCAGCTTCATCTGGGGCGCCTGGCTGAGGGGCGTGGACGAGGGCATGCGGCGCCAAGCCCGACACATCGCCCTGTACTGCCACGACTGCTCCGCCCACCACAGCGACGCCCCTCTGACCAATGTCAAGCTGGTGTTTTTTCCCGCCGAGGGGGCGTCGCCCGTCCACCCAATGGAGCAGGGCGTGGTCACAAACTTCAAGCGACGTTACCGTTCGCTGCTTCTGCGGCGCTTGGAGGCGGAGCCAGCGCCACCCTTGACCCTCCTGGACGCCCTGCACATGCAGAGGGAGGCGTGGGGTCACGTGACCCCCCAGACGATCTCCAGCTGCTACGGGCGCGCCAGCTTCGGCAGAGACGAGATTGGCGTGGAAATGTGCGCGGAGGATGTCCGCGTGCCCGCGGGCATCACGCCGCAGGAGTTTGCCGCCTACGTCGCCGTGGATGACGAGCTGCCCGTGGTGGCCCACCTGCCGGGACCTGGAGCCGACGGCGAATCAGAGGACGAGGATTTAGCCACGCCCTCGCCAACCACCTTCGCCGAGGCTCTTTCGTGTCTGAGGAAAGTTCGCGATTACATGGAGGTCGGCGGATGCCAGGACTACGCGCGGCTTTACGAACTGACGGATCAGGTGCACGAAATAGGGCGGAGCTCCAGAAGCCACACAAGCGAATAGCAGTTGCTGCTTTTCTACATGACACTTTGTTCGCTACTGCACTTCATCGCTGTTCGTTACGATGTTTGTCAGTTTTTCGTTAAACAAATGATGTTTTGTTTAGTCGGTTACAGTTTGATTATTATATTTAGTTCATGTTTTCTAATTAAAACATGTTTGTTTGATTTATAGTTCAAGTTTATTTAGACCGACGCAAAGTCGCTATGCAAATCAGGGGGAAAATATTCTCGTAAAAGAAAAACGTCCATCAATTTTCTGTGTTCAAAAATGAACGAAAAAGAAAAAAAGAAAACAGAAGTCGGAGCTCCAGAAGTCATAAAAGCGAATAACATTTGCTGCTTTTCTAATTGCTACTTTACTTTGTTCATCACTGTTCGTTACGAAGTTTGTCAGTTTTTCGGTTAAACAAATGATGTTTTGTTTAGTCAGTTACAGTGTGTTTATTATATTTAGTTCATGTTTTCTAATTAAACATGTTCGTTTGATTTATTCTTAAGTTTTAAGTTTATTTATCTAGCGCTTTTCTTGATTCGAGACCGACGCAAAGTCGCTATGCGAATCAGGGGAAAAAATAGTCTTGTAAAAGAAAAACGTCCATCATTTTTCTGTGTTCAAAAATTACGGAAAAGGAAAAAAAAAGAAGGCGGAGCACCAGAAGTCATAAAAGCGAATAACAATTGCTGCTTTTCTAAATAACACTTTGTTCACTACTGCACTTCATTGCTGTTCATTACGATGTTTGTCAGTGCCGGTTACAAACCAAAGTTTTTCGGTTAAAAATAAAAAATGTTTTGTTCATTCGGTTACAGTGTGTTTATTATATTTAGTTCATGTTTTCCAATTAAAAATTTGTTCATTTGATTTATTATTCAAGTTTATTTATCTAGCGCTTTTCTTGATATGAGACCTACGCAAAGCTGCTATGCGAATTAGGGAAAAAAATAGTCTCTTAAAAGAAAAACATCCATCGTTTGTCTGTGTTCAAAAATGAGGGGAAAAGAGTGTTAACAAAAGAAAAATCCATTGTCCAATGTCAATTATTGTGATCATTTACGTTACAGGGACCATTACTAAACATTACGCGCCAATTCAAATTCAAATTAAATTGGTCACATACATATTATACGTGGTACAACATGTAGTGAAATGTGTTTTGATCGTTCCAGCATTTTAACAATGGGATGGGCAAAT
The DNA here is from genome assembly GCA_028031935.1 of Paedocypris micromegethes. Lineage (NCBI taxonomy): Eukaryota > Metazoa > Chordata > Actinopteri > Cypriniformes > Paedocypris > Paedocypris micromegethes. Next base: position 16,264,656 of record CM051493.1, read on the forward strand.
ACAATAAAAAGATAAAGAATAGAATTACAATAAAATACAGTAAATATAAGGATACAATTTGAAATATGAAAAAAATATGAAGATTAAAATAATGTAAAAAAGTAAAAATACAGAAATTGAATAAAATACAAAAAAAGCTAATGCACCTTGAACTAATATTATTGCAGTGATTAAAAGTGTGTTTACTATAACATGCGATAACATGATTAAAAGGCATTTACGAACAAATTGTACATGTCTTACTGAAAATAAGTGTGAAGTGTGACAAGTGGTTGTGCTTCTGTTTAAACAGTAAACTGGTTGGTCAGGGGTGAAAGTTACTTGAGTAAATGTACTTTGTTTTAAGTACTTTACTTAAGTATGTTTTTGGCTACTTCATACTTGTACTGAGTATCAAAAATGCTTTTTTCTTTTACTCTCTACTCCACTGCATTTCTGATGAGAATTCTAGTATGAGTAAAATACTTAAGTTGTTTTAAAATTCGATACTTTGCTACTTTGACTCAACTCTTTTTTTTTTTATAGTGGTGACTTTTTACTTGTATTGGAGTAACGTAAACAGCACGTATCCGTACCTTTACTCAAGTATGGATGTCTGGTACTCTTTATAACTCTGTGGCATATCAAAACTGCACATCTTAAACATGTAAAGAGAGTGATGTTATGTGGGGAAAATTTGACTTTTGAAACGGTATTCGAACACATTTAACTATATTCATGACATGTTAGAATTGTCGGAAAGTGGGATAAGATAGAATAGCGAGCACGTGACAGCCACGATCGCCGAGTTTTTTCCACTAGTTAATCTGGATCATACCTATATAATCTATATAGCTGTATATAATATATCTATAATTTCTCTTAAATCCTTAACACTACCGTTGACTCCTCGTTAGTATAGTGGACAGTATCTCCGCCTGTCACGCGGAGGCCAGGCGAATATACCTGTAACGCGGAACCAGCCAATCAAATCGCGGCTATTCAAATCGCTTTTCGCGGTGAGGAAGGCGGAGCTCTCCGTTTGCAACAATCTTTTGGACGCGAGTTCGAATCCCAGTGAGAGTGAAGTCACTCAGACTTTAAGACATGTTTAAAAAGATGTTTGTATTATAAACGTTAATGTTAAATGTTTAAAATGTTAATTTCTTTTTATTCTAGGAAAAGTGGCCAGTAATTTTATAATTACGTATATACCATAATATAATTTAAATAAATACCATATTTATATTTTTCTACTTGCATGTTGTCTTTATGTCAAATAATAATTATGATATACATTTCAATTTCATGATATGTTGCTTATTTCAAAGTGTTTTATTAAAGCTTTTACATTTTAAAAATAAAAACAGCAGTTTTTAACATAAATAAATATGACAATAAAACATATAAACTTATAATATAAATATAAATCAATTGTGCTTATTTGGGGCAAAAATATTTAAATATGCAAATTAATACAAGTACTTCAAAAGTGTTATAGTAATAATTTAATTACAGTTTTTCTCAATCACTAAGATACATTTTTTGTCAGAGCATGAAGCAGGAGAAATAAAAGTTTATTGTTCACTGTAATATAAAAGCAGATTGCAAAACAAAGAAAACCTGCGCATTTAGCACAAAAAGACAAACTGAAATGTTGTGCATTTACATTTAGTGTGTGCAAATTTTCATGCACTGTTTTGCAGTCTGTTGCCTGTGAGGACACATTCGGCAACAGAGAGACTGACTGACTTGAAATTCTCCAAATGTTTATGGTTCTAAATGATCTTATGCTGAATTTCACTTAGTTCACAGTAATGGCTTTGTTCTCACCGACCATATGACCATATCAATTGCCCAAAACGAGAACATGAAGTTGTAAAAAATATACACTGATCCTAGAAACCGTTAGACATCCCATCATTACAATATTTCATATTGTATGTAGTATGTAGACAATTGTATTTACTTACAGTGTACTGTGGTGTGGTGCAGTATATAGAGCTAAAGTAAATGTTCTCACATTTTCTTACTTTGACATTTTTTCAATCTATAGGTCCAGTAGAGTTTATGGATGGGCAGGACTCACAGCTCTATAGAACATATAGTCGTACAGTAACTGTTGTCAATATTTATGTACTGTACTATAGATATGACCAATCTTTGTTGTTGCTGAACACCTCATCCTCCTCTCACACACTCTTCCTCAGATTTCCATCCTTTGTAGAGCCTTAGAAACCAGTTTTCACTGATCTGGCTTACTTTACATATGTTTATGTCCCTCACATCATCAGACAAAAGTGTTATCAATATTGACTTGTAGTGTTCAGACGGTGACAGCAGTGCTTCAGTTGTGGTTGACTTGTGTCACATGTGTTCAGCATTCTGCTGTACAGGTGAATCTCAATGAAATGTGTTGGCTAGTTGTGTTTAACCAGGTGAAAAGTGTTTATGGTTTTGCCAAAAGAGTGACTGATTTGACCAGTGTGTTTAAGCGATTGAGAATTTGGTTCAGACAAAAGAATTTGGTGTCTTAGCGATTGAGAAAAACTGTAATTGAACAGGTAATTCAACAGGCATGAAATATATTGAAATAAATGCCTGTCCTTGTCCCACAGCGGGGAATTTGCATGTCACAACAGCAGATAGATATATATAGTAGAGGAGTAAAGAGTACGTACAGTATATATATATACTTGTTAGATCTATTTTATTGTATTTGGCAAGTACAAGAGCAAGGCAACGAAATGCAGTTTGGTCTAACTATAAGCGCAGAAGTGGCAATTATGAATTTTAAAGAGCATAATGGTGATGAATGAAAGTTATGAACATGTGTGTACATATAAGGAGGCTGACAATAATTTTAGGGGAATATACAGATGGGTGGTGGCACAATATACAGTACATCGGTACATAAATAAATAACTTTAAACTTATATATGATACAAAATGTTCAGTGCTATGGTGCAAATGAGCGTGAATAATCAAAAACAGTAGTGCAGAGGAATGTAAACAGTTGTGTGCACAAAACAAGAAAGTCCAGTGCAAGACCAGATGAGTGTGGTGTGGTGTGGCCAATAGTGCAAATGGGATTGCAGAGGGTGAAATGTAGATGGTGAGAGGGGTAGTGCAATTAATGTTTGAGGCAATTAATGTTCAGGAGTATCACAGCTCTGGGGAAGAAGCTGTTCCTCAGTCGTGTAGTCCTAGTCCTGATGGCAGGAGAGAGAACAGTTTATGAAATGCCGCACACAAGGTTTGCTCTGAATGTCTTTGTTGGCAGGGAGAGATGAGCCAGTGATGTGTTGAAACGAACATAACCATGAATAACACACATCGTAATGATCATGCCACGGAAGCTGCTCTCCAGTGAGTCCACCAGTGGGTGTGAGTCCTGCTCCAGGATGGGTGATGGCTTTTCTCCTCTACTGCACCGTGTCCAGAGTGCAGCCCAGAGCAGAGATGGACATTCTGATGATCCTGTCCAGTCTCTTCCTGTCCTTCCCTGAGATGCTCCTCACCATACAGGATTGCTGATGCCCCCACAGAGAGTCACAGAAGATCTTCAGTAGGAAGATCCCTCACTCCGAAAGACCGCAGTATCCTCAGCAGGTAGAGTAGCTCTGACCCATCCCGTATTGCCAGCTTCTATTCAAATTGAGCAATGCAATAATAAGAATTTGTTAAAAAAAAAAAAACAGTATTTACAAAATCACTTTCACATAATTTCTAATCCTAACACTGTAAGAACCACAATCTCCACCCACCGCTAATGAAGACTGTTGACGGGTCTTTTTCTCTGAGGAGCCGGCTTATCCTGGAGCTTGGGGTTGTTTATAATGGTTCTCGCTTCATCAGAAGGGTCCGTCCTGCCTCAGGAACCCAGTTTGTCCTCGTCTGAAACTCACACTGATATTGCCTGGAAAAATTAGTTTCCTCTTCATTCTGGAGAAGAAAAAAGAGCATAAATAGTAACAAAAAACAAACATAAACGTGTTTATTGGAGTTAATCATCAATAAGTTACCCACTGTTGTAATTCTACCTTGTTATTATTTAACCTTTGCTAAATTAAAATGAAGTTGAGACCATTAGTTTGGACTTTACTTACAGTACTTTTACCCTGAAAAGATGAGCTGGACATTCAAATCAGAAATGTTCAGATGAGAAACCAGCCTGAGATTAAACATACGTGTAAGTGCCTGAATACTATCAGCTAGCAAACATTTCAAACAAACTAAATCCAACTGAAAAATAACTAAATAAACTAATTTCTGTTAATGTATTCAGGGGTCCTTATGAATATGTTCTGATGGGCAGATTCGGAATCTATTACCTCCTCACAAAATAATATGTAATAAATAATTAATAAAGTGGTTATTTATTACAGCTGTACGTTTACATCAACACCGTTTTATACTAAGTATGTGTAGTTAAATGCATGCTAAACTGGATAGATAGATAGATAGATAGATAGATAGATAGATAGATAGATAGATAGATAGATAGATAGATAGATAGAAGATAGATAGATAGATAGATAGATAGACGGATAGACAAATGGATAGATGGATGGATGGATGGATGGATGGATGGATGGATAGATGGATGTGTGTTTTATTTACAACGCGGTTATTTACAACGATTGCCGTTAAGAAAAGCACATGAAAACCTGTCTCGCTTCAACTCGACTGAATGCAATTTGTAAATACGTACTAGATTCATGACAGAATAAGTAGATTTTAACTTACCCTTTCTCTTCCTGTTAATCCAACAGCGTCGCCATTCTCCATAATATCCGCTTCCTTACCGCTACGACAACGGGGAAACAGCGCCCCCAAAACCTCGCTAGTGGTGAAACTGTGTATTACGTCCGTAGTGTTAAGGACTACCATAGAGAATGAATAGGAAAAGTTAAGGAAGTTAAGCTTAACTATTTTCGGCTGCCGCGCGGAAGACCGGGGTTCGATTCCCCGACGGGGAGTAAATCACTTTTTCGTGTCGTTTGTTGTATTTAATTGATTAGTTTTACTGTATGAGTAAAGTTGGATTCGTTATCGCGATCCATCTCGCTATTCTTTCTTGGATTCAATCTCGCGATAACTCGTGGCGTTTGTGCTACCGTGTGAAAACCCTCGCCATTCGAATCAGAACAATTATAAATGCACACAATGATACGTCAAGCGATGAGCAAATATCCACACCTTAGTGTCGAAAGAACTCGTACTCGTACTCCATCACTTATTTACCTATTAAATTTACTCTTCAATAAGTCGCGACTTCACTTCCCAGCAGCTTCAGCGGCGCATTCTGATGACGTCACTCGTTGCCTAGCTTCGACGCCCAGCTTCGTCAGCGAATGAGTTTGTGGTGATTAAATTCAAATTCAAATTTTATTTGTCACATCCACAATTATTTTTCAACAACGTGAAGTGAAATGTATTTTGCAAGCGTCCAGCATGTTAACATGTTAAAAAACATTAAGATAGATGATAAAAAATAAAACACAAAAGCAATAAAATACAATAAAAGAGAGAGATAAAATATGAATAGAATACAAGTGATGAAAAAAATACAAAAAAAATACAACAAGTGAGATAAATACGGCATAAATATACAGATCAATTGTGAATATAAAATACAAATTTTAAAAATACAAAAGCAGAAAAAGTGACTTCAGTGATGATTTAAAGCGTCCCGTTAAAAGTGACCCAGTGTGCAGTGTTGACTGAAGTGAATAATTATTAGACATTACAAAATTGTGCAAGGATCTGGTGCCCTCGTGCGGCCACACGGTGGAATGAGCTTCACGGGAAAGTTAAAAAAAAGGTGCAAAAAATGTAACACGAACCAATACGAAGCAAACAAACATTGATCCGAATAATTCCATTAAAGCAACCTAAACCACCAATTGAAAGAAATGAAATTGATGTTTAATACCTAATACAAAAAATGTATTTATATTCAATAAAATTAATAATCATAGAATTGCTCAATGCAAATTGCACAATAGCGTTTGTTTATTTTGATGTATGCGGTGTGTTATGATTATGTTTATTCATCTATTTTTTTCGCATTCAATTAATGTATGGGTGCGTTATTGTTATTTATTTATTAATTTATTTATTTGTTAATTTATTCTTTGATTTTTTTCCCATTTACTTGATTTATTCCTGCAGTTGTGACGTGCAACTTCCCCGACAATTAAAGACTTTTTCAATTCAGTTGAATTGTGGCGTTTAAGGTAAACATTTATAGACAGATTCAACGTAAACAAAAATACAAAAACAGTGCATTATTTGAATCAAATGTGTCTTTTATTATACGTTACAGGCTTGCGCCTGCGTTCCCACTCAAATTAAGGGCCTGTTGCTTTAAAGGCTGTTGCTTCTGAAGCCGTCAGTCGGAGAAAACGGCGGATCTTTGCGTATTTGGAGGGAAGCTCGTTCATTCGTTAAGAGTTCCGAATGTTCCGTCCAATCAGATCTCACCGTGCACTTTAAGAGTAAAAACGCAGCCATTCTCAGCAAACACACTGAAGACTTCGTCGTCATGAGCGGAAGAGGAAAAACCGGCGGCAAAGCCCGAGCCAAGGCCAAGACTCGCTCCTCCAGAGCCGGGCTTCAGTTCCCCGTTGGCCGTGTGCACAGGCTTCTCCGCAAGGGTAACTACGCTCAGCGCGTCGGTGCCGGAGCTCCGGTGTATCTGGCCGCTGTGCTCGAGTATCTCACCGCCGAGATCCTGGAACTGGCCGGAAACGCCGCTCGGGACAACAAGAAAACCCGCATCATCCCCCGTCACCTGCAGCTGGCGGTCAGGAACGACGAGGAGCTGAACAAACTGCTGGGCGGAGTGACCATCGCTCAGGGCGGCGTGTTGCCCAACATCCAGGCCGTTCTGCTGCCCAAGAAAACCGACAAGCCCGCCAAAGCCAAGTAACCGGTTACCGCTGGTGGTCCAACACAAAGGCTCTTTTCAGAGCCACCCACGTCTTCCCTAAAGAGAAAATCTTATTAATTGTGTGTCATCTAATTTCTGTAATGTATGTCAAAATAAATACTATATTGCATCTACGTTTCTCAAACTACGCTGCATCAATTTCATGGTATTTACTTTAAGGAATCCGTGTCCTCTGCTTAAACCCAAAGGATCAAATCAAATGTATCGGGATCAACATTTGTAAACACGCAGTGTAGAAAGCTTAGTTGAAATTCCTTTTTATTCGCTGTTGTTAATCAAAAAATGTTAAAAAAATATTGTATTTATCCAACATTCAATCCCCTGGAGATATAGAAAATATAATTAAAATGTTTAATGTTTATCTTTGTCATACGTTCTGATAACGTTTAAGACTAACGCGGCTGTTCCGAACAAATAATTTGGAGGGAAAATTGCCGCCTGAAATTTCAAGAGTAAAACGCAAAATCCATTGGTCGGCTAAAATAGAACGTCACATCTTAACCAATCACACGTGACCACGCCTATAGTTTCAGATGCGACGCCCCTATAAACTGACTCACTCAACCTCTTGCTTCACTTACGTTCAGAAGAAGGAAACACTGAGCTCCAGCGATGGCCAGAACCAAGCAGACCGCGCGTAAATCCACCGGCGGCAAAGCTCCGAGGAAGCAGCTCGCCACTAAAGCCGCCCGCAAGAGCGCCCCGGCCACTGGCGGAGTGAAGAAGCCTCACCGCTACAGGCCCGGTACCGTGGCTCTGAGGGAGATCCGCCGCTACCAGAAATCCACCGAGCTGCTGATCCGCAAACTGCCCTTCCAGCGTCTGGTGAGGGAGATCGCTCAGGACTTCAAGACGGATCTGCGCTTCCAGAGCTCCGCCGTCATGGCTCTGCAGGAGTCGAGCGAGGCTTATCTGGTCGGTCTGTTCGAGGACACCAACCTGTGCGCCATCCACGCCAAGAGAGTCACCATCATGCCCAAAGACATCCAGCTGGCCCGCCGCATCCGCGGAGAGCGCGCCTAAGCTTCGCTGACCTTCACACACACACACACACACACACAACGGCTCTTTTAAGAGCCACCACATCTACTGTGAATGACAAGTTTCTTAAGTATGAAATATTCCGTTCTCGAATCTTAATCCCCAATAATTATTTTATTTCCAAATGTATTATACAGGATCGGAATGTATATTAGAATAAACTAGAATGGAAAGTAAAAACAATTAAATAAATCAGAAAAATGCGGATAAGACACCCCCCCCCCCAGAAATCTCTTCTGGACCACTTCAACAAAACACGTTTTAACTTTGTTTTAGCTGAATTTGTCGTAAACTTATTTTATAATTTGAGATAAAAAATAAATGTAAGTTTATAGTTTAATAACAAAGTTCTAAAATAGCTAACTATGCGGGAAATGTAATTCGTATAAGCTAATGATAAACCGTAGATGAGCCGTAAGCCGGTCGTTTAGAGTGACGTAGTTTGGTTTTCGCCGTCCTGCTTTCTTTCAGGTCCGGTCAAAGCGTGTATAAGCGACATGACAGGAGCTCCACCATCATTCTCTCGTTCTTACTAAATTGGAGCAGCGTCATCATGTCTGGCAGAGGAAAGGGCGGTAAAGGTCTCGGTAAAGGAGGCGCCAAGCGTCACCGCAAAGTTCTGCGCGACAACATCCAGGGAATCACCAAACCTGCAATCCGTCGTCTCGCTCGCCGCGGCGGCGTCAAGCGCATCTCCGGTCTGATTTATGAAGAGACTCGCGGTGTTCTAAAGGTGTTTCTAGAGAACGTCATTCGCGACGCCGTCACCTACACCGAGCACGCCAAGAGAAAGACCGTCACTGCTATGGATGTGGTTTACGCGCTGAAGCGGCAGGGACGCACTCTGTACGGCTTCGGAGGATAAACACGCACTCACGACTTTCGTTACTGACCCAACGGCTCTTCTCAGAGCCACCACAACGACACCAATTGACAAATTTCTTTTTAATGCGGCGTACATGGTAAATTGGTTGTTAACATTATTTCTGGTGTATGGCGTTTTTTTTTATTTGTAATTCGTTTGTAAATGAACCTTTTGATCTAAAAAATAAATAAATATTAATAATACATATATATATACACACACATACAAAAACACGGCCTAGGAGGTTAAACACTCATGATCATGTTTAACGAACCAACGGCACTTCTAAGAACCACCACAACAATGATTGACATTTTTTTTTTCATCGCGGTGTTCTGTAGTATTTATTTTCTTGCCCGAATATTTGCGGTGAAATAAACTAATTGAAAACGTTAAATAAGCATATTAGAGAACCACTTTTATTTGTTAGGTCTGTCACAATTATTCGCCGAGTGTTTGGTTTCGTCTTTAGTGTTAAGAGTCTAGATTACAAAGAGCGGGAAGCGGAACATAAAAACGTTGTAGTTACTCCACAATTCCAGCCAGACAATGCGACAAGATTGTTTTGTTGGATCGCGCAAGCGATTGGTAAAATAATATTTTTTCCTGAATTCAGCGATTTTGGGTTTTATTTAAATTATTTTGTCTACATTTCTCAAGTTTTTGAACATTAAAGCGCTTCATTCTAGCTATAGTACAAATATGCCACGGACCAGGTGATATAGTACATTCAATTATATTTTTTGATCTTACATCGGAATTGTCGGAATTGATCTCACGCATATAACTGACAGAATTAAACACTTTTTTTCCTCGTTAGAAAAGCGCGGGAATCGAAACAAAGAAAGCTGAAGGGGGTTGGGAAGATAAAGCCGGACACTCACCTTACAGCGGGTTGGTCACAACATCAACCAATCACACGTAAAATTCAGTTCTGCTTGTCACAGCAGCCAATCGATCTCTTGTCCTGGTTTCAGTGCTATTTGACTCGAGCTCTCTATATAAGGCGGCGCTGCGGAGGCTAGTCATCATTGATTTGCAGTCATGCCTGAACCAGCCAAGTCCGCGCCGAAGAAAGGCTCGAAGAAAGCGGTGACCAAGAGCGCGGCTAAAGGCGGGAAGAAGCGCAAGAGATCCAGGAAGGAGAGTTACGCGATCTACGTGTACAAGGTGCTGAAGCAGGTTCATCCCGACACCGGCATCTCCTCTAAAGCGATGGGCATCATGAACTCGTTCGTGAACGACATCTTCGAGCGCATCGCCGGTGAAGCGTCTCGTCTGGCGCATTACAACAAGCGCTCCACCATCAGCTCCAGAGAGATCCAGACCGCCGTGCGCCTCCTGCTGCCCGGAGAACTCGCCAAACACGCCGTGTCCGAGGGAACCAAGGCCGTCACCAAGTACACCAGCTCCAAGTAGATCAACCGCCCCCAGCGCCGCTACACACAACGGCTCTTTTAAGAGCCACACACATGGTCTATGAAAGAGTTTTACCGTTGCTTTTGTGTTAAACCAGAAACTTGCACAAAACGACAAATAGTCATTGATCTTCAACATTTTTTAGCTTCCGTTTTGTCTGCAGGATCTGATTGATGAACGTTCTTTATATATAGCGTAAACTTAACCAGTTTTACATGACGATTACAAGCCAAGCAGGACCTGTTTCAAAGTGGGGAAAAAAATACTCTCATTTTTAAACTTGTGAAACTGTTCCTTTTAGACCAGATTATAATGTGGGATTTTAAGAGCACCTCACTGTTTAACAAGCGTGTAGAATGTACTTAGACTGAGGAGTTTTGCGAAATGGATATAAAAACAGAATTGGCAGGTTGACTCTTGGCCATGTAGATAAAATGAAAAACAGAGGTGCAAGTATTTACACAGTTTCTCAAATGATTATGAACTTTACTTCAATCGGGTTCACTTTAACAACAACATATTTAGCTGAGCGGAAAAAAAGTTTTCGGTTAATCAAACTGGCCTTTTCAACGGCTCTTTTTAGCAGATAAAGAACAACATAGACCGTAAACGAGCACGTAGCGATAACCGGTTTGAATTAAAAAGTGGGACCCGCCCCTAAAAGGGGCTGGACCGATCAGTCAAGAAACGGACAAATCAAACAAGAGATCTGTTTACGACAGCCAATCGATTCTCGTCTGTGTTTCAGTCGCGTTTAAATGGAGCTGTGGAGTATAAAGAGAAGAGAGAGCAAACAGCTGCACAGTTTCACTTGAACTTCCGGTCAGTAATGTCGAGAAGAAGCTCCAAGCAGCGGGCGCTGGAGAAGATGCTGGCCGATGTGGACCCGTGTGACTCGAGCGGAGACGAGATCGACACTGACCTGCTTCCGGACTCGGACTCCTCACTGACTTCCGGTCAGACTCTTCACAAGTTTATAGCTCATCTATGTCAAGGAAATCGAGTTTATTAAGTGCTGAGTGTGTTTAAATTGAGCAGGAGACGCCTGGATTGGTTTAAGCATTGATATGTCAAAATTGACTTCCTCATCTCTTACACTGATCTCTTTCCCTAACTGCAGACGAGGAGCTAGATGACGAACATGATGAGACTGATGATGATGATGATGATGATGATGATGAGGAGATCAGACCTCAGCCCAGTAAGAGAGCTCGTGTGTCTGACGGCGCATGCGCAGTGTGTCGTGAGGAGCAGCAGGGGGCGTGTCTACCGATCACCCCGGTATAAAGAAATTTGGACGACTCTTCTATTTAAGGATTATGATGGACACTGAGCTCAGATCTATTAGAAGAAACGCCTACGTGAAATATACTGTCACAGAAAAGCGTTTGAACTCTTAAGACCGTGTGATATGTCAATTTATGTTTTTTTTTATTATTTTTTTCAATAAAACTGAACTGAAACATCAACTTCTCAAACGACTTTATTGCCATTTTAGCAAAGAGCATGTTAATTAATTGTAAATGGGATGGAATATCAAGTGTGCAAGAAATCCAGTCAACGTCAGATAAATGTGTGATATCACGTGACTTCCTCATTTCTTAAACTTTGATTATCTCCTACAGACTGTGAGTGTTTTTCAATTTGTTTAGTAAAGAACTTCATTTCACAGAATGCATGTAAATAGGCCCTTTCACACAGAAATGCCGGTAAAATACCAGTAAAGTCGTTCTGCTTTTTTTCCTGCAAAGACTGTTCACACAAGCGTTGCCATTCCTGCATTTTTACGGATAACAAGCTTTCACACGGCGGTTTCAAAATCCGGTACTTTCGGTGACATCATCAACTGGCGACACGCTTTAAACAGCTGCGCCTTTGTAAACATGAATAACGTGGGTAATTGTTTCATAAGAGACGGCGTCACTAACTGTTCCTTTAATGTGGTGACAAATGTTTTCATCATTTTTTTTTCATTATTATAGGTACTTTGATTTCGGGGTCATTTCAGTTGGGCGACTTTTCCGACTGTGATTTCTGTAAACAGCGACGAGTGAATGTTTTGTGACATCATCAACCGGCGGAACCTTTTGAACGGCTAGACCCCGAAAAGCGCGAAATGACCGCGCGAAAATACGAACACGTGACCCACGCCAGAATGTTCGTATTGGCTGAGAGCAGTGGGTGACGTCAGCGCGCTCGGAACTTCGGCGCGCTTTCCCGAAAATGTTCCGTTTCGCTTTCACACAGGTGAATACCGGCTAGGTACCGGGTACGTTACTACTATCCGGAGAGGGAGTACAATCTTTGCGTGGCAGTGACAGCTGCCACCGGAACTGCCACTCCTTATATGGACCTGCCACCGGAACCGCCACCGAAACGACCACTTCGGACTGCGCCTGCCACCGCTATTTGCGCCTTTCAGTGTAACAGCCAGCTCGATTTGCCATCGTCGCCGAGTGTGTTACTGCTTTTTGCGCATTCCAGCGAAACAATCGCCGCTATTTGCGCCTGCACCGGGCCCCGCCACCGGAACTGCCACCGCTATATGCGCCTGTCACACTTCAAGTTCTTCAACCTCAACTTTATTTTTAACGCACCTTAAAATCAACACAGTTTGCGGAAGTGTTTGTACACCAACAATAAAACTGTCAAACTTATAAAAGCCATTTTATAATAATCAACATAAACTGCCACTATAGGACCCGCCACCAAAGCCGCTACCCGTCACACGACCTGCCACCACTATACGCGCCGGTTACACAACGCGCCACAGTTTTGTGTAAGTAGTTCACACGTAAACAAGACAAAACACGCAGCTTTAATTAAAATAACGAAGCTGAGTGCTTCTGGCCAAAAAATTGGGTTGATGATATATACTGTGGTTTTGAACTAAACACAACAAACTCATTCAGGCACAAATGTTTAAATAAAGCAATTTTCTTATTTAAACATGAACACTACAATCAACTATTTTTAACAGAATGCCCAGAATGAAGCTCGCCAGCCTGTAGTTGTGATCTTTGTTTAGTGATTCTGCAGTCACCAGCAAAAAATATTTATTAAGATTTTACATATTTCTATTAAAATATATTTAATATAAAATATTTAAATATTTAAAATAATATATATAAATTTTCTATTAAAATCGAAAGAAGAATATTTTATTCAAACGTATACCTTTCACTTTTACTTTACATTTGTTGTATTAGCAAATCATTGTTCAAGTTGTTATATTGTCATGAATGGTGGTTGCTAGAAAGCAGGTCGAGTCTCGTATGCAGTTTAGATGTTTAATGAAGTGAAGTCCGTTCGGCAGAATCAGGGTCGTAAGACAGGCACAGGGTCGAGGGCAGGTAGAGACAGGATCACAACGAGGTCACAGGCAGGAGGTCAATAAACACGGAAGTAACTAACACACAGAAGACAAGCACAGAAGGCAAAGGCAAAGGCAAAGGCAAAGGCAAAGGCAAAGGCAAGGAACGTGGCAACGGCAGGCGTAGGCAAAGCTTCGCCCCGATCTAACGGCTTGCAAGTCCTTATATAGTCCTCGTGATTGGCGGCAGGTGAATTCACTTTAGGCGCGCTCCCGCGCGCCGCGGAGAGAGAGTGCGTGCACGCGCCAGCGGCACCAGCACGCGCGCCGGCTCGGGAGACTTGCACACGGTCATCACAATATATAGAGCTTTTCTTAGTCCGAGACCAATGCTGTGTGAAAAAGACGCCATGTGAAAAAGTCTTTAAAACAAAAGATGTCGATTCTTTAGGAGTTTAAAAAAGAAATTTGGGGAAAAGTTAAAAAGGAAAAAATATGTCCATGTTGTTCAGACTATGGGCTATGACCAAAGAGCAAGCTAGATCGCGACAGTGGCTAGGGAAAAAACCCTCTCTGGCGGGGTGAGAGGAATAAACCTAGGGAGAACCGACTCTCGTGCCAGTCTCCTCTGGCATGCTAACATTACAAAGTCATTGGTGAAGGTGGAAACGGACGTTATGTCCTGCAGGGCGTGAAGTGTAGTGGCTCCTCTCTCATGATGACGCAGTGGCTCGAGACTGTCTCCATCCTGATGGTAACGACACTCCTCAGCAGCCGTCGTGTCGTCGCCACAGCAGGGATTGTTGTTGCTCCTCCGGCAGGGATGTGGTATGTGGCGTCGTCTCCTCCCGGGGTTAGCGGCGTCCTCCCCTCCAGCGGGTATGCGGCCTGGTCTCTTCCGGCAGGGATGTGGCATCGTCTCCTTCGGCAGGGGTGTGGGTCACGCAGAACCGCAGCAGGGGAGTGAAACGAGCAAAAACAAAAGCTATTAGCACTATGAAGGCTCTAGGAAACAGGTGCAGGTGAGGTTTGGTTCCGGGCTTCTACCTAGTGCAGTCTTCCTATTGGTTAATGCTTGTCATTAAATATTTTGTTATTACAGTTTTAAATATGCGTCATTGAAAGATGTGTTTTTAATCTAGATTTAAACCGACAACCTGTTCAAATCAGGAAAAAAGAGTCAATCACAAAGAAAAAAAAGTCCATTGTTCATTGCTGTTAAGACTATGGGCTATTAAAATGTATCTTTATGTACAGGTGTTAAGGAGATTGATAGATATGTTATGCAGCCAAATGGATTTTCAAGATACACATATGCAAACAATTACCAAATGCTTATGTAGCCAGCAACACAATATGCTTAAAATAAAATGTTTAAGATTCAAACTTCTTACTTTTAAAAGCATTCCAGGGAGTAAAGAAATATAGGCGCAAGGCCGGAGAAAAATAAACCCTAACAGATGGGTGTAGAATCAGGAGGACCTTAAAGAATTGATAAATTCGATATGTTATGTTTTATTTGATCAACTTCTTTGTTTTAAAAGCATTTGTTTTTAGCAATGTCAGCAACTATGTTGTAACTAAAAAATATTACAGAATTCGTATTAAAATAGCCTGTCTTAACATTCTGTTAGCCACAAAGCATCTGTATCTGGGGATTTTCCCAAAGCTCAGCTAGAAGACAATTTTTTTTAAACTTGTGTGGGTAAGTTAAAATTAAAGAAATTAAGAATCATAGAATAATTAACAAAATCTTACCTTTTGATCGATCAAAAGACAATCATCTGTCACAAGTCAGGTGGGGACAGGATCCTTCGTCTCAATCCATTCGACGAAGGATATGTTTACTATTAAAATCATTTCTAAGAGGCACTGTATTTATTTAACAATAATGCAATTACGTATATGGAATATACAATTATACCAACCTGGCTTGTGTATTACATCCTTGTACTGGATCCGATCTTCTGATGACACACGCGTTGTGCAATTCTAAAGGTCTTCTCTATACTTTAAAAATATTGTATGCTACTGTTAATTACAGCAGATACTGTGTTTGGTTGACAATTATATTTTTTCCCATGATGCAATGGGAAACAGTATTTTTGCCATAAAACTAAAAAATCTGCATTTTGATGTTTGTATAGCATTTCTTCATTTTAACTTTTGTTTCAATGTTCAATGTTTTGGAAAAATGATGTTTGGCTCAAGCTTATCATCAAACAGGGGGACATGTTGGATTGTTCACGAAGGATTAGAGCTTTCCGACCTTACTCCGAAAGAGTAAGAGGACACAGTGGTAAACTTTTTTTAAATGAGTTTATAGAACAAATTATATATATATATGTGTGTGTGTGTACACGTATATATACATACACATACACACGTATATATACATATTTATATACATATACACATATACATATACACATACATATTCCACAAAGCTGCGGTGGTCGTGTGGCCCGCACTTATAGTGGTGGCAGGTCGTGTGACGGGTGGCAGTTTTAGTGGCGGGTCTTGGTGCAGGCGCAAATAGCGGTAGGCAGGCGCAGTCAGAAGTGGTCGTTTCGGTGGCAGTTCCGGTGGCAGGTCCATATAAGGGGTGGCAGTTTTAGTGGCGGGTCCTGGTGCAGGCGCAAGTAGCGGCGATGGTTTCGCTGGAATGCGCAAAAAGCAGTAACACACTCGGCGACGATGGCAAATCGAGCTGGCTGTTACACTGAAAGGCGCAAATAGCGGTGGCAGGCGCAGTCCGAAGTGGTCGTTTCGGTGGCAGTTCCGGTGGCAGGTCCATATAAGGGGTGGCAGTTCCGGTGGCAGCTGCCACTGCCACGCAAAGATTGTACTCTTACTGACTATCCGTTCCGGAAGTTCCCTATCGAGCTGTTCACTACTGACACCACAGATGGGGAACAACGTTTCCTGACAAAACAAGTGAAGCAATAGAATGACGCAGTAATAACTGCAGCCAATGGCGACAGAGCGCCGCCCCTTGGGCGTGGCCAAGCTCGCCCAAGCAACCGCTCAAGCCGCCATTTCCTCAGTACAATTTTCTTCACGAAGAGTGAGCATAGCGAGACGCTTGTCTCTAGCTTAGCTTAGCGGTTAGCTTGTTAGCTTAGCTATGGATGATGCTAGAGGCCCCGGGCTTGAGTCGTTCCTCTCCCGTGGAGCGACGGCTCGGCCCGGGAATAGAAGTTGTACGCGATGCGGGGGTCCCGTCGAGGCCGACGATACCCACGCCGAATGCATCGCGTGTTTGGGGCTTGCCCACGCGACACGCGCTCTCGACAGATCCGCCGAGTGTCGAGACTGTAGAGAGCTGTCGGTGGGCACCCTGTGGCGCCGGATCGAGATCGTCAGGCAGGCGGATGGCCGCCCTTCCTCACCTCCTCTTCCCTGCGTGCAAGCCAAGGAGCCGCGACTTCTCTCCTGGGGCTCACAGATGGACCTAGCGGGCCTGTCGCGGCACGATGCGGTGAGTGGAGGGCATTTTCCGGCTGAGGGTGACCACGCGGTCCGGCGCCTCGACGACGACGACGCGGACGGCGGCGGCGGCGACGACGATGACGCGCTTTCGACCACGGCGTCTCAGTCGGGGTTCCGAGAGCACGCGGCGCCGGGCGTCGACCGCGTGCTCTCCGACGACGACCTCGCGGACTGCCTAGCCGAGGCCGTGTCTCTCATGGGCCTCGAGTGGCAGGCCCCCGCGGCTCCGGTGGAATCCTGGCTGGATGGATCCAAGACCAGGTTGGGCGCCCAAGCCACGCGTCTCAGGGCGGCCCCTTTCTTCCCGGAGATCCACAGAGAGCTAACACGCTCTTGGGGAGCCCCCTTCTCGGCCCGCGCGCGCCCAGCGGGCTCCCCTATGATAACTTCTGTGGACAAAGCTGAGGAATCTGCTTATACCAGGATCCCGCGGATTGATCCTGGCATGGCCTCCCAGCTTTGCCCCAACTCGCATTGGGGCAATACCCTCCTGCCGTCTAAGCCTTGCCGCGTGACCGCGGCGGTCGCGGACAAGGCTTTCGCCGCGGGAGGCCACGGGCCGCCGCGCTCCACTCGCAGGGGGCCCTGCTCGTGTTGGCGGCTAGCCTCACTCGTCGGATCCAGTCGGGCGACGACGACCCTCAACTGCTGCCCCGCCTTCTGCGTGTCTTGGACCACACGCTGGAGGCCACACGGAAGACCTGCCAGGGACTGGGCCGCACCATGGGCGGACTGGTGGTGCTGCATCGCCACCTGTGGCTCAACCTTGCCGAGGTACGCGAGGAACACAGGAAGAGGCTCCTCGACGCACCCATCGAACAGGCCAGTTTGTTGGCTCGGCGCCAGAGTCCTTGGTGGAAGGGGTCGACGAGGCGCAGAAGAAGGCCAAGGCGTTCGGCCGTATTTTTCAGCAGCGGGAGCTGCGGCAACCGCAGCCCCGCCCCGCTGAGAAAGGACGTCCCGCGTCGTCCACACGCCGCGCCGTGCCTGGTCCAGGGAACCGCCTTCGACCAGGCCAGCGCAGGAGCCGTCTGTTCGTCGGCCACAGGGCGCACGGCAGCAGAGGGCGCGAGGCGCCGCATCCCAGCAGCGGAGAGACCGCCCCTACACCAGTGCCGGTCAGCAACAGCAGCAGCAGCAGCAGGGCTCCTGACGTGCGGCCGGGCGCGAAGAGGTCCGCGCCTCTCGCCGCGCCGTTCCCGGCCAAGAGGTGTATGGTTCGTGCCGCCGGTCGGGACCGGTTGGTCCCGCCGGCTGTGTTGAATGTGGCAGTCGCTTGTCCGCGTGTCTCGGGGCATTGCGAGCCGTTATTAAAGAGTGTGTCAGCAAATGTGAGTGTCGTTCCTTCCTCGGTGGGGGTAGTTTCCCGACGGCCTCTCGGTCAGGCCCAGGGCGAGTGCAGCACAATGAGCGCGATTATCGCGACACGCTCGACGACACACACACACAACTCTTTTCCCCGCCCCGGCCTCGGTCGGCTCGCAGGTAAGACTCTGCCCAGCGGACTGCGTGCAGCAGTGGAGGGCCCTCCCCCACGTCTCCAGGTGGGTACTGGGCATCGTGGAGCGGGGCTATACACTCCAGTTCGAGCGCAGACCCCCCAGGTTCAGCGGGGTGCTCGAGACGGAGGTCAGCCAAGTGCTGGCCCCCCTGATGTGGGAGGAGATTGCTTCCCTCCTGCGCAAGGGGGCGGTCGAGCCCGTTCGGGACGAGGCAAAGGAGTGCGGTCTGTACAGCCGCTACTTCCTGGTCCCGAAGAAAGGAGGCACTATGAGGCCTATTTTGGATCTGCGGCCGCTCAACAAGGCGCTGGTCACGCGCCCGTTCCGGATGCTGACCCTCAAGCAGATCCTCGCTATGGTCCGGGCCGGGGACTATTTTGTCACCGTCGACCTGCGAGAGCCTATTTTCACATCCAGATTGTCCAGAGGCATCGGAAGTTCCTCCGATTCTCCTTCCAGGGCAAGGCGTTTCAATTCAGGGTCTTGCCCTTCGGTCTCTCGCTCGCGCCGAGAACCTTCTCACTGTGCGTGGAGGAGGCCTTGAGGCCGTTGAGAGAGCAGGGGATGAGGATCTTCTGCTACTTGGACGATTGGTTGATCATGGCTCAATCGCCCGAGTGCCTGAGGCGGCAGACGTGTCAGCTCCTGTCTCACTTAGAGCAACTGGGTCTGAACGTCAATCTCGAAAAGAGCAGGCTGACCCCTACTCAGGCCACGTGTTTCCTGGGGGTCGAGCTGGACTCTCGGTCCATGAGGGCTTGCCTCTCTGCCCCCAGGGTGGACGCAATCCGACTCGCGCTATCGGATTTCAGACTGGGGCGCTCCGTGTCGGTGAGGCAATGCCAGAGGCTTCTGGGCCTCATGGCTTCGGCGACGTCGGTCTGTGTGCTGGGTCTGCTACACATGCGTCCGTTGCAGTGGTGGCTGCGCGACAACGTCACGACCTCGGCTTGGGACGGGGGCCGGGCGAGGTTCCGCGTGTCACCGGGCTGTGTCAGGACGCTCGCTCCGTGGAACGATGGTCGCATGTTCGCGAGGGGCGTGCCCATGGGTCGAGTACCCATGAGGGTTGTTGTCTCCACCGACGCATCTCTTTCGGGATGGGGCGGAGTGTGCCACGGGACCCCGGCTTGGGGTCGGTGGCCGGAACGCCTGGCGGGTCGGCACATCAATCAGCTGGAGCTGAGGGCGGTGTCCCTGGCACTGAGGGCATTCTTGCCGCAGGTGAGCGGGAGGCACGTCCTTGTCAGGTCGGACAACACGGCGGTGGTGTCTTACCTGAATCGCCAGGGTGGTGTGAGGTCGAGGGCCCTGCACCGTGGCGCCAGGGAGCTTCTGCTATGGGCAGACGAGGAGCTTCTGTCGTTGAAGGCCATCCACGTCCCGGGGAAGGGGAACGTGGGGCCGGATCTCCTGTCGAGGGGCGGTATTGTCCATGGGGAGTGGAGGTTACACCCCCAGACGGTTCGTCTCATTTGGGAGCGCTTCGGAGAGGCTCGGGTCGATCTGTTCGCTTCGAGGGAGAACGCTCATTGCGCGCTGTTTTTCTCACTGACGGAGGCTCCTCTGGAGGGGGATGCACTCTCGTCGGTCTGGCCCAGCGGTCTGAAGTTCGCTTTTCCGCCGGTGAAGGTCATTCCGGTGTTGTTGGAGCGGATTCGGCTGCAGGAGGACGCTGTCCTATTGGTGGCGCCCTACTGGACGAAACAAGCCTGGTTTCCAGAGCTGGTAGGGATGTCGTGCGGCCCCCCGTGGGAGATCCCGCTCAGGGGGGATCTTCTTACGCAGGCGGGGGGTTCGATTTGGCACCCGCAGCCCGAGCTGTGGAAGCTCCATGTGTGGAAGGTGGTCCCCTCCTAGCGCGGTCCTTGGAGCGCCGGGCGCTCGAGACTGTGGAGGAGGCGAGGGCCTCTTCTACGCGCAGGCTGTACGCGTGTAAGTGGCGCGTGTTCGTGAGATGGTGCGAGACGGCGGGTCTGGACCCGCGGGCTTGCGGGGTCCACGCTGTCTTGTCGTTCTTGCAGCACCGGCTTGAGAGTGGGGGTTCCCCTTCTACGCTGAAGGTGTACGTCGCGGCCGTGTCAGCGCATAGGGGCGACTTTGAGGGTCGCCCGTTGGGCAGGCATAGGTTGGTGGCCGGGTTCCTTAGAGGGGCGAGGCGTCTGAGGCCGGCTCGTTCTCGGTTAGCCCCCTTGTGGAGCCTGACCTTGGTTCTGGAGGCGTTGTCGGGGGCGCCTTTTGAACCGTTGGCGGACTGTAGTCTGGCGTTGTTGTCGGCCAAGACTGCTTTCCTGCTGGCGTTGGCTTGCGGGAAGCGGGTTGGTGACTTGCACGCTTTCTCTGTTGATCCTTCGTGCCTGTCGTTCGGTGAGAACGATTGCGTGGTGAGACTGGTTCCTAGACAGGGCTATGTCCCCAAGGTTTTGTCTACGCCGTTTTCGGACCAGGTGGTTACTGTCCGTGCATTCGGTGCGGGGAGTTCGCTTTTGTGTCCAGTGCGGGCGTTGAGGGTGTACGTGAACAGAACGGCGGGTTTTCGTCAATCCGACCAGTTGTTCGTGTGTCACTCAGGTGCGAATAAAGGGAGACCGTTGTCTAAGCAGCGGTTGTCGCATTGGATTGTCGACGCTATAAAGCGGTCGTATGTGTTGCGGGGTCAACATTGTCCGGATGGCGTTCGGGCTCATTCCACAAGAGCGCTGGCGGCGTCTTGGGGATGGGTGCGGGGCATGTCACTGCAGGACATCTGCAGGGCCGCTGGTTGGGCGTCTGAGGACACCTTCGCTAGGTTTTATAACCTGGATGTCGTTTCGTTTGCGCCGCATGTGTTGCTGCAGAATCGGGACGATAGCCTCGTTCCGGCGGAGCCGGGGCCGTAGAGGCAGGATGCTTTGGATGGACGTGGTGCGGGTTTTGGCCATGGACTTGGGTCATGGTGCTGGCTCGGTGCCCGGCCCCCTTGCGGCGGGGATTGTATTCGTCCCCATCTGTGGTGTCAGTAGTGAACAGCTCGATAGGGAACTATATAGTTACGTATGTAACTCCGGTTCCCTGAGAGATGGGAACGGATGACACCACATAGGTTGCCGCAAGGGGGGCGATAGGAGTAGGGGTGGTTGGGGAGGCTCTCCTGTCGTTCATTCATTGTACTGAGGAAATGGCGGCTTGAGCGGTTGCTTGGGCGAGCTTGGCCACGCCCAAGGGGCGGCGCTCTGTCGCCATTGGCTGCAGTTATTACTGCGTCATTCTATTGCTTCACTTGTTTTGTCAGGAAACGTTGTTCCCCATCGTGGTGGTCACTACTGACACCACATTGGGGAACAACGTTTCCTGACAAAGCAATGAAGCAATAGAATGACGCAGTGATAACTGTCAGCCAATGGCGTTGGAGCACCGCCCTTCTGGGCTGGCCTGCGAGCCCAAGCTAGTGCTCCAGCCGCCATTTTCTCAGTACAATTTTCTTCACGAGCAATTGAGCATAGCCTAGACTTTACTAGTCTTTTTAGTCCTTTTGATAGTTTTTACCGCCGCTTAGAGATTGGCTAGTGATAGCAGAAGCACCGGGCTGGAGTGTTCGTCCCGGCGGGCGAACAATTCAGCCCGGTGGGCGGCGGTTGTTCGGTGCTCGGGGCCACGAGTCTAACGACACCAGCGCGGAGTGCGTCTCGTGCCTAGGGCTCGGTCACGCTACACCGGCCCTCGACAGATCCGCCGCGCGTCGTGACTGTCGAGTGATGCCTGTGGGCGCCCTATGGCGAAAGTTGGAGCGGGAAAACATCGGATGGCCGGCTTTTCTTCCCTTACCTTGCGCCGGGCAAGGAGCCACGTCTCGCTCTTGGGACTCGGATGTTTTTGGCGGGAGATTACCTCAGATGGAGCCGGTAGTGCTTTCCATCTGCTGCAGGCCGCGCTTCCTGATCGTTGGACGACGACGTCTCAACCGGGGTTTTTCCTGAGCTCGCGGCGCCAGGCCGCGCTGCCCGGCTGTCGGACGACGACGACGACGTCCCACCCGGGTTCTTACTTGAGTACGCGGCGCCAGGTGCCGACCGCGGCTCGCCGACGAGGTCCTGGCCGAGTGCCGGACCGTTGCCTCGCATGGAGCGGGTGAGTGAGTTTCCCCCTTTTCCATTGCTGCAGGCCACGCTGCCCGGCTGTCGGACGACGAGACGTCCCACCCGGGTTCTTACTTGAGTACGCGGCGCCAGGTGCCGACCGCGTGCTCGCCGACGAGGTCCTG
Organism: Paedocypris micromegethes; assembly: GCA_028031935.1. Classification (NCBI taxonomy): domain Eukaryota; kingdom Metazoa; phylum Chordata; class Actinopteri; order Cypriniformes; genus Paedocypris; species Paedocypris micromegethes. The sequence continues at coordinate 16,287,465 of CM051493.1, forward strand.
GCCGAGTGCCGGACCGTTGCTCGCATGGAGCGGGTGAGTGAGTTTCCCCTTTTCCATTGCTGCAGGCCGCGCTGCCCGGCTGTCGGACGACGACGACGACGTCCCACCCGGGTTCTTACTTGAGTACGCGGCGCCAGGTGCCGACCGCGTGCTCGCCGACGAGGTCCTGGCCGAGTGCCGGACCGTTGCCTCGCATGGAGCGGGTGAGTGAGTTTCCCCCTTTTCCATTGCTGCAGGCCACGCTTCCCGACTGTCGGACGGCGGCTGCGACGTCCCACTAGGCTTTTCCTGAGTACGCGGCGCCAGGTGCCGACCGCGTGCTCGCCGACGAGGTCCTGGTTGAGTACCGGACCTTGCTTCAGATGAAGCGGGTGAGTGAGGTCCCCTTTTTCCATCTGCTACAGGCCGCGCTGCCCGGCTGTCGGACGACGACGACGTCCTACTCCCCATCTGTGGTGTCATCCGTTCCCATCTCTCAGGGAACCGGAGTTACATACGTAACTATATAGATTTCCGGAACGAATTTTCCGGCATTTGTCTGTTCACACATACGTGTGTGCAGGATAAATACCGGTATTTTTCCGGGAATGTCAGTATGTGTGAAAGGGCCTAGTGTTACTGTAGATAAACACGTGCAATGCAAAAACTGGTGACATTAACATTGCAATCAATTCTTAATTACATAAGTAAAAATATCTAAATGTTACTTAAAACATATATAAGTGATATCAATATTTTAAATTAAATGACACCATTATTTGTAGCCTATTGCTTGTACATTTGTAACAAGACACAAATGTATGTTGTTTTATAATACAACTGATGTGGAAAAATGGCCGTTGAAGAAAAAACAAGATAAAAACAGTGGATATCTGGAGAAATTGTTTGCAAAACGTGGTATTTTGCGAAGTTTGAAAACTTTACCACATAAATCATTTTCTGAAATGTTAAATAATCCCAATGTGCGATCCTGCAGTGTGGCATCAACATTAAGTAACGCTTTGTAATTAAATAATTAAATTAAATAATGTTTTAATAATCAAATTAAGTTATATTAATGAATTCATTAAATTAATAATTAAATTAAATAACCGAGGACGTGATATATCGAAATATCACGTGATTATTTATTTAGTTAAACCTGAGTAGACCTATCAGCGTAGGACAAACGCGTTGGATCCGCCCATTGTCGTGACGTCATTTCAACATGGCGGCGGTCGAGTAATTGTGAATGATTCGAACATTGACTTTGGTCAAACCAAGTTATATGTTTATAAAACCTAAACTAATCAGCGACAGAACTTTACCGAGTTTGTTCTCGCGAGAGTGTAAAGATGCGCGTTATTAAAGAGGAAAGAGAAGACGCGGGAGAATATGAAGCGTCCGGAGTCACTGATCAACACGCTGAGGAGAAACCAGGTCGGAGATTCTCTTTGTTCCGCGGGGCTTCAAATATGTAGTTATTTACCTTAATTTAAGTCTTAACTTAATGTTTTTTGCGTTTTTGTTGCAATGTAATTGTAAGTGGTTGACTGTGTATTGCTTAGTTTGATCAAAGGTGGTGGTGTGTGTGTGTGTGTGTGTGTGTGTGTGTGTGTGTGTGTGTGTGTGTGTGTGTGTGTGTGGTGCAGTAAGTGTAGTGCTGGTGTGTGTGTCGCTCTTCTCAGCTTCTTCTCACACACACAATTCTACAAGGTCCAGCACAGAAACTCCTTCAGAAGCTTCACACACTGTTCTGTTCTCCACCAGACCATTGTGCTCCTCAACCTCAAGCAAACACAGTTTCTCACCAGATTAATAGTTAATAAACCAGTAAACAAACCCACAACTCGCCACAATCACCAAACCTGCGCTTTCCCAGTCAAACAAACCTTTACTGATCTTTCACTGAGATCACAGTCTGAAATGAGCCTTTAGTGTCTTTATTCTCTGATAATAAGTTTCTGTCAGTAAGTTCTGTTGTGTTTTCTTTTCAGACGTGAAGGAGGAAAGAGAAGAAACGTGTGAAGTGGAGAATAAACAGCAGGAGCTTCTCAACAGTGTGACTGAACAAGCCTCTATTAGTTGTTTAAAGACGGACAAGAGTTCCTCAGACCAAACAGCAGAAGATCAACCAGTGTCTGCTTTCCTTCACAGTGGAGATGTTTCCTTCAGCAGCAGTTCCACACTCACTCCTCTAGAAGAATCTGTGTGTGTGTCTCAATCTGAAGAACTGAAGAACAAACACGCGCCGATTCACTCAAACACTAAGAAGCACAAATGTCCTCAGTGTGGGAAGAGTTTTTCCATTAGAGGAAATCTAAATCGTCACATGAGGATTCACACCGGTGAGAAACCCTTTGTATGTCCTCAGTGTGGGAAGAGTTTCTCTCGTAAGGAACTTCTGAATGATCACATGAGGATTCACACTGGTGAGAAACCCTTTGTGTGTCTTCAGTGTGGGAAGAGTTTCTCATGTAGTAACCATCTAAATGATCACATGAGGATTCACACCGCTGAGAAACCGTTCTCCTGTTCTCAGTGTGAAAAGAGTTTTTCGCTAAGAGGGAATCTGAATCGTCACATGAAGAGTCACACTGGAGAGAAACCCTTTGCATGTTCTCTTTGTGAGAAGAGTTTCTCTCGTGGGGCTTTTCTGACTGATCACATGAGGAGTCACACTGGAGAGAAACCTTTCTCTTGTTCTTTTTGTGGGAAGAGCTTTTACCGGAATTCCTTTCTGCGTTCTCACATGATAACTCACACCGGTGAGAAACGTTTCTCTTGTCCTCAGTGTGAGAAGAGTTTCTTACGTAGTCACCACCTGAAGGAACACATGAGGATTCACACCGGTGAGACGCCGTTCTCATGTCTTCTGTGTGAAAAATATTTTTCGAGAATCGGAAATCTGAATAAGCACATGAGAAGTCACAGTGGTGAGAATTAGAGCTGCGACAAGCTATTTTTTTGGTAACCAATTAATCTATGGATTTTTAGAATGATTAATAGTAATTCCTTGTTCCAAAGATGAATCTGTCGGATTATTCAGCTTTTTCAACCAGTCAAAACAACGAGTGACACATTCTTGACGATGAATAAAATGGCAAAATCAATTCAACTGTTGAAATAATCAACTCGTGTTGTTTTAATGAACTTAGAGCCACTAACGGGTCATTCATTTTCTTGGTTTCTATTGTTTACAAATTATGTTTCAATTCAAACGAATAAACGAATCAACTGCATTACAGACAAAAAATGCTAAATGTGAACATATGCTGATCAAGAGTTCAGATATTGGATGAATATTGGCTAATATTAAAACTGTTTTAGAGGATAATATTGATAAAGAATTTGGATAAAACATCGGTCGTCCGTTGCAGTGACAACTATCCGATCATAAACTCGTAAACGGCAAATTTCCGTTTCTATTTTTACACATTTGAATGTTGTTTATCCATGTACTAAATGTAAAGTTTTATATAGTAATGTTTTTATGTAATGTGCTTGTGTGTCTGACTTACCCTTTACTAGCCAATCATATTGCATTGGATTGTGATTAGGGCTGCACGACATACCGCAAAAATACCGTTATCGCGATTTTAGGGTACTCGCGTACTTGTATAGCGGAAGTTGCAAAGTTGCGATAAATAAAATTTTTTTAAAAAGGGCGTGTCAAGCGTTTGCGTTTTGCATCATCCAAATCTGACCATTCGGCCCGCCTCCCAAATAGACGTTATATTATTGGCTATAGCGGCTGAAGAGTGAACCTGAGCGAGATGCGTGTTTAAAAGATAACTGGGACCAACTTGAACCTGAAAAAAGGGTTTTATTCTGGGCGTGTGTGTGTGTGTGTGTGTGTGTGTGTTTACTGCGGTTTCAAACCAGAAGATGACACTCATTAAACCACACACAGCAAACATCTGCAGTTGAGGACACAATTATTAGCCTAGTATTTCAAAAGTGCTTTTAAACAGAGCTAATCATTTGTCCTCAACTTTACATAATGCTGTACCTTGGAATGTTTATTTTTAAGTGTAATGGTGATTATTGAACAATCACTTTTACATTACAGTATGTGTTTCATTCAATGTTTTTACATTTGAAGTATTATACATAATATGTGGTTGTTATATTGTTTTTTGACAACCTGATTTTCATTGGTTGAATATCCCTATATATAAATTGTATATCCATATATATAAATAATATAAAGGTCGAATATCCCTATATTTTATTTATATATAAAATGTTAAAATGTCCAGAAAGAAGCATGATGTGTTTCATTCCTCCAGGTGCTATAGATACGACTAATAGGACAGGAAACTCTTCAGAAATTGACCATTGACAAAAAAAAACAAAAAATAAAAAATAAAAATTGACCAAGAAAAAGGGAAAAAGGACAAGCTAAGTGGTTACATTGCTTCCTTTTTGTTGTAATAAGAAAAATATATGTATTTATACATTTATTTTGAACATTTTTATTTCTTTAATCATTTATACATAAGACAATTTTTGTTTGTCATTTATAGATTATTTTGGTGGTTTTGGTCCTTCATATAGACGTGTGCGCGCGCGCGCGAGAGAGAGGCGGTCCACGTGACGAAGCATGGTTTTTGCCCCACCCAGATCCGTGACGTCATTCAAACATGGCGCCGACCGTGTATAGTGAAACTTTTGACAAATAAGCGCTTATGGTTCCGTGAAAGAAGTTTGCTCTTTTTGATGTGGTGAGAGTGTAAAGATGCGCGTTATTAAAGAGGAAAGAGAAGACGCGGGAGAATATGAAGCGTCCGGAGTCACTGATCAACACGCTGAGGAGAAACCAGGTCGGAGATTCTCTTTGTTCCGCGCGTTTTTAAATATAATCGAACATTTTATTTTTCGTGATGGTTGCAAGGAGAATATAAATTTGCAAAATGATCATTTGGTTTAGTTTTCCTCTGAGATTCAAAAGTTGGACGGATTAGTAGTTGAATCTGAGGTTTAATAGTTTCAAAACTTTACTCGCCTGAAACGTTTGAAAATTAATAATTAAAGTTAATAATTAAAACCCAACAGTAGCAGAACCGATCATTCAGTGTAGTGAGCAGACCTTTACTGATCTTTAACTTTTGAGAATCTGAAATTAGTCTTTATTGCCGTTATTGTAATTATAAGTGTTTAATAATTGTCTGTTTTTAAATACAAGTTTTTTTTTCTTCCTGTCAGACGTGAAGCTGGTGAAGAAGGAAAGAGAAGAAGCGTGTGAAGTGGAGAATAAACAGCAGGAGCTTCTCAACAGTGTGACTGAACAAGCCTCTATTAGTTGTTTAAAGACGGACAAGAGTTCCTCAGACCAAACAGCAGAAGATCAACCAGTGTCTGCTTTCCTTCACAGTGGAGATGTTTCCTTCAGCAGCAGTTCCACACTCACTCCTCTAGAAGAATCTGTGTGTGTGTCTCAATCTGAAGAACTGAAGAACAAACACGCGCCGATTCACTCAAACACTAAGAAGCACAAATGTCCTCAGTGTGACAAGAGTTTTACTGCCTCTAGTAAATTAAAGTGTCACATGAGGATTCACACTGGTGAGAAGCTTTTTGTATGTTCTCTTTGTCGTAAGAGATTTTCTCGTAATGGCCTTCTGACTGATCACATGAGGATTCACACGGGTGAGAATCTTTTTGTATGTCCTCAGTGTGGGAAGAGTTTCTTGCGTAGTGACCATCTGAACGTTCACATGAGGATTCACACCGGTGAGAAACCGTTCTCCTGCTCTCAGTGTGGGAAGACTTTCGCACACTATGCAGGTCTGAAGAGTCACATAATGAGTCACACTGGAGAGAAACCCTTTGCATGTCCTCAGTGTGGGAAGAGTTTCTCACGCAATATCTATCTGACTAATCACATGAGGATTCACACCGGTGAGAAGCCGTTCTCTTGTCCTCAGTGTGGGAAGGGTTTGTCTCGTAATTACCTGCTGAATGATCACATGAGGATTCACATCGGTGAGAAACTTTTTGTATGTTCTCAGTGTGGGAAGAGTTTCTTAAATAGTCACAGTCTGAAAGGTCACATGAGGGTTCACACCGGTGACATGCCGTTCTGTTCTCAGTGTGGGAAGAGTTTTTCAACAACAGGAACTCTGAATGTTCACATGAGGATTCACACCGGTGAGAAACCTTTCTCCTGCGCTCACTGTGGCAAGAGCTTCACCCGTAATTCCTATCTGAATTCACACATGAGGACTCACACTGGTGAGAAATAGAGCTATTATTTTGGTAATAAAGTAATCTATGGATTTTTAGAATGATTAATCGATTAGTCATATTAACAAGCAGGATTATTCAGCTTTTTCAATCAGTCAAAACAATAAATTCTGGCTATTAAATAAAGTAACTAAATACACTCCAGCTTTTGAAGTCGTGTTGTTTTAATGAACTTTGAGCAACTAAACTGGTCATTTTCTTTCGATTCTGACTCAAATGACACACAAACACTTAAAATATAATATTACATTGGATTGTGATACACTACCTGTTTGTTTAAATTACATTTTTGCAAGTTGCGATGTGTGACACGGTGTGTGAAAACCAGGCCTGATGAGATAAAGTTTGTTTTGTGAATTATTTCAGACATTTCACTTCATTTTTCACCGTGATTTCAGTTGTTGACCATGACCAAGTAATATTAAACACACATGCTTTATGATCACAGACTGTGTTCTTTATTTCACGTGGAAAACAGTAAGTTACACAACTTGTTTTGCGTTTAAGCGCTGGAACAATGTCTGTTTGTTGTAATATACCGTTTTTTGCTGGGAATGTCTGTATGTGTGAAAGTGGCTATAATATACAAACTTTTTGACCGTAATAAAAATTAAGACCGTATATGATATTTCAATTTATGTTATTTTATTCTTAAATCAAACTGAACTGAAACACCAACTTCTCAAATCACTTTTGCCATTTTAGCAAAGAGCGTATTGATTCATTTGAAATGGAATTGAATATCAAGTGTGTCAACAAATCCAGTCAACGTCAAATCAAAAAGACGTTGAGCTGAATAACTGAAGAGACTGAAACAGTGTCTAAAATCTTTTTAACATAACAATATTTATAGGTGTTTTTTTTATAAACAGTTTTTGTACAACATTTATCAACAGCTCATTGAATAATTTGCTAGGAATTGATTAGGAACGTCGACGTTTTGTTCCAGCGTCACACATTATTAATAGTGGTGCCCTGAAAAAAAACGTTTATTATAAGACTTGTAATAATATATATATTTTAACTGTTTATTTATTTGACTGTTCTACATTTTAAGAGTTGGGAAGTTTCTGGTAACTTGGCGCGCTACACGTTAGGGCTTCTTCGTGACGTCACTGACTAACCCGGATGCAGCGTCACTGAAACATGGCGGCCGCCGGCGATGTTGTTTTGGTGAGTTTTAATTCCTGCTCTGTTTAAAATGTCTGAAGAAAAGTGGATACAATTATTTTAATGAATACACTCGTCTTAGTCTCTGCTGTAACTAACTACCGATTCACATGTACAAACTTGCTGGACACGTTTGCGAGTAATTTAGCCGATAGCCACGGTTAAAGAATGCAAATCTCGGCTAGAATAATAATAAGACAGAACATGTTCGTTTACAATGTTGACATTTCGTATAATGTTTGTGTTAATGTTATTGTTGCTGTAAATAAATGTATTGTGTAAAATATCACACGTTTATAAAAAGGTAATTCGTTTTTTCTTTATCCAGCAGGAAGTCAAACTAAAGCAGTTTATTATTATAGGTAAATAATTAACAACATCATTAACAACATTAACAGCAGTTTAGTATAAAGGGCTTTAGGACAATCTTAAGATATTTATTAAAAGTTACAATACACGTGTTGATGTTATTAAATGTACAAATATATACATTCCGTAATAAACTTTTTTTTTTTCTTCTAATTTTGGACTTCCATTGTTTTGTTTTGATCCAGAACTCGGGCATTTACTGCTTGGATCTCTGGACCATTGGATCATCCATAAGGTGAGAAGAACTCCGATGTCATCCTTTACTCGCTATAGTAACGTGTTGTTTTTAATCGCTATATTTTATCACCTGCAATTTTAATATATATTTAAATGTTTCGAAATAAAAAAATTGAAACAAATGCTACTGGCAGAAAGCATCAGAGTTACTCAAAGCTTTATTTTTTTATTTTTTCTGAATAGATGCCTGGTATGATGGCAAAGGATTCTGGGAAAGAGAAAACCAACGGCTGGACGTACGAAAGCGCTGAAGAGGATTCGCAATCGCATGTAAGTGTCGAGATCTTTGTGTGATATTAGACGACGGTTTCATCCAGAAAACGTTAAGAATGTTTTTGCCACGAAAGGTTTTACGATTTTTAACCGAAATCAACATGATTTCATTTAGTATGATGAGCTTTTTATCGACTGTTATAGAGATGCTTCTCTTTTTGAAGTGTAAAATTGTCAAATTAATATAGCGTTAATATAGCCACTGAAGCTAAGATGGCGTAAAAAATCAAACAAATAAACAAATGAATAAATATAAGTGTCGAGATCAACGGGATTCACACGCCAGGAGAAGTTAGAAAAGTCGCTTAAGCGCGTAGAAATGTCAGACATTACGTAGTGATATAAACACACAAAAAAAACGTCCCACAATATACGGTGAAAACAATGAAGTAAACAACTAAACAGCATTAACGTGATCTCTGAAACATCTCTACTGTATATAATCAGAACGTATATCAGTTACATGCATACTATATATATATATATATATATATATATATATATATATATATATATATATATATATATATATATATTTAAAGCAGTTATAATTTGACATTTTACAGTTGAGGCTCTGTTTTTGTACGTTTTTTAACGTTTTTTAAGTTGAATCCAATTAAAACACCTATACACTTATATTCAAAATCACATATTGAAGTCACAATCTGAACATCTTCTGGTCAAATTCAAATTGTATTCGTCACATACACATTATACATGATACAACATGCAGTGACATTAATTTTTCCAATCGTCCAGTGTTTAAACGTGAGGGTGCATGCAAATAATTAAATATATTAAAATACAATAAAGTACAATACAAATAAAGATAAAATATGAATAAAATACAAAAAAAACTATGAAGATGGAGAAAAAAGATAAAAATAGAATCAAATTAGCAAAATACAATTTTTTTAAATTGTATTCCCACAATAACATATTTTCATTTACTTACTGTTATAATTTCAGAAGCGTACTTCTGATTTCCGAGGCTTCGGTAGATGAAATTCTAGGATCTAAATGTCTGTTATTCTGCCTCCGTTGTATGAAATGCCATTTTTATTTGAAAATATTTCGAATGGAAGCGTAAGAATCCAGCAAACACGTGATTTGGCTGTTCTAGGCGACGTTTCCAGGTTGTAAAGAGGAAAGAGAAGACGCGGGAGAATATGAAGATCAACCAGGTCAGAGATTCTTCATTCTTCCGCTTTAAACGGCTTGAAACTTGCTGACTTTTAATCTCTTTTAAGCTTGTTTAAAGCTTCTGTGAGGGTGTGAAGGACAGTAAAGACACAACTCTTCAAAGTCATAACTAGTAAAGACAGTGAGCAAATACTGAATGATTCATTGTCGTAGATCAAAGTTTGAGATGATAATGAAAATGTATTCATTCAAATGATTCATTATTTTTAGAATTATTTTTATATTTTATATTTTTATATTATTTTTATAATTCTAAATACGTAGAACATTGCGTCTGATGGTCTTTCTCCTCAGGGTTTTATTTCTCTGATGTTGATGGTGTTTGTGGCTTTTTAATAGATCTTTTATTTCACCGGTTGTTTTATATCTTCATCTTGTGAAATGTTTTAACAGTTAATGTTTTTTTTTTTTTAGTTGCGGTGCAGGTGAAGGAGGAAAGAGAAGAAACGTGTGACTTGGAGAATAAACAGCAGGAGCTTCTCAACAGTGTAACAAACCTAATTACTACATTGGGTTTATAAAATCATTTTTTTTTTTCGTATCAGTAACAAATAACTGTTTTTTTTTTTGCTTGTTTTTCACTTCCTGATGCTGATTGGCTTACAATTTCTCGTTGTCTTCTGTTGCTATTCTTCAGTCTGTTTCATTGTCTCAGATGTATGAAGTGTTATTTTTATATTCATATTGTTCCTGCTAAAATGGAATAAAAAATGTTGTTATAGGTGAATTTTCCGGCTTGTAAAGAGGATAGAGAAGACGCGGGAGAATATGAAGCGTCAGATCGACACGCTGAGGAGAAACCAGGTCCGTGTGTTTTTACTCACTTTTGACTTTTAATCACTTTTAAGAGCCACTTTTTTGTGCAAAGCTTCTATAAGGATGTTGAAGTCAAACTTAAATTACTGTTATTACATAAGCAGTGTGAAAATACTGGACGTTTTACTGTTGACATGGACCAAAGTTGACATTGCGTTTCATTGCTATGATGATGATGATGATTTGAGGGTTTTTGTGTGTGTTTGAAGCATTTTTTCTCATTTTTAATAGATATTTTATTATTGTTATTATTTTTTTTATTTTGTTCATATCTTCTACGTGCGAAATGTTTTATCAGTTATTGTTTTTTTTTTTCAGTCGTGGTGCAGGTGAAGCAGGAACGAGACGAAACGTGTGACGTGAAGAACAAACAGCAGGAGCTTCTCAACAGTCTAAACACAGAAGCTTCTGGTTGTTTAAAGGCGGAGAAACAATCATCAGACACGACGGCAGACGAGCAGACGCTCAAAACCACAGACAAGTCCTTCATCTGCATTTACTGCGGAGACGTGTTCAGAATCTACAGTAACCTGAAGAACCACCTGAAGACTCACGCCAAAGAGAAGCGCTTCTCGGGCTGGTCGGGCTTGACGCAGGAGACGTGTCCGGCCGAGCGCCACGTGTGTTCCGTCTGCGGGAAGGAGCTGATCAGTCTGCAGAGCTTGAAGAACCACCAGACGCTCCACGACAGCCAGCGAGTGAACAGTCACGTCTGCTCCACCTGCGGAAAGACCTTCTACTACCTCCAGAACCTCAAGTCGCACCAGAAGCTCCACACGCAGGAGAAGCGCCGCCAGCAGGAGCCCAGTGAGGCGGGGAAGAGCTTCTTCACCTGTCAGGTGTGTCACAGACACTTTGCCTGTGAAGACGACCTGGACATTCACTCGCAGACGCACCGCAGGAGCAAGAAGTTCCAGTGCCAGCAGTGCGGAATGTCCTTCCACGTGCGTTATTCCCTCAAGTGCCACAGCAGGATCCACACCGGAGAGAAACCCTACGTCTGCTCCCAGTGCGGCAAGAGCTTCTCACAGAAAGGGAACCTGATCAAACACACCAACACACACACGCCCAAGACCTTCACGTGCTCCCACTGCGGAAAGACTGTGAGCGGGAAAAGAGCCTTGAACTATCACCTGAGGACACACACGGAGTAGATTCCTCATCGGCCTGTAGAACACAACGAGTTTCCCAGAGCAAATCAAAAAGATGAAAATGCACAAGTTTTCCCTCAGTTTTGTGACATCTGTAAGAGCCAAAATCCAGTGTCCCACGCACGGTTTTTGTATTAATGCGTTCGTTTGCTTTTTGGATAGTAAACTCTCTTTTCTGGGAGGTTCTCCTGCCATACTAATAGATAAACTTCAGTGAGTTCAGAATGCAGCTGCTAGATTACTCACCAGAACAAAAAAAGTATAGCCACATTAGTCCAGTGTTAATGTCGCTACACTGGTTACCTGCAAATCTCTGTGGACCCAGTCTTCCTCTTCTGCTGTCCACTGACCAGATGAAGAGCTGATTTGAGCATCTGGAGCTCCTGGTTTTGCTGCAGGTATGATGAGCAGGACTGAACACCGTCGGGGTCTTCTTCACCTGGGGAAAGAGTCTGTAATGTCACTACTATGGGCACAATGGGCTCATCTCTCAGCCCGGCAAGTCAGCAAGATCATGTAGGACAAGCTGTGGGTCTCGCTGGGAAACCTCTAGTTCCTCGACCCTCTGAAGCTAGTGCTAAAAGTAGTCCAGTCTTCAGTCAGAGCGTCTACAGTCTCAATGAGCTCAAATGGGCCAGAGTTTAGCGTCGACACTACCGAGTTCAAGTCCCATGACCAAGTCTAGAGGTCTTCTCCTGGTGATGGATCCTCTCAGCATCTCCCAGCTACCTTTTAATTTCGCGTTCCCAGCCACCTGACGGAGCTCAATGGAGTTTTGTTTCCCTCTTACAACCCTTGACTGGAGGGTTCTCGGGCCTGGACAAGAGCATCTATTACTGTTCTGGGTGGATCAGTCAAGGTCGCGACTCGTCCTCTCAGCTCACACTAGCACTTGACACGAGCGGCGTCTCCAATGGCGGATCTAGAAGCCGCTGTGAGTTCTGCAAGACCCAACATCTCTGAGAAGATTGAGATGACCAGCCCAACAATCATCTGCAATCTGAGATGCTGTGCGTGTCTTTTATATTCATGTTCCGGGGTGAAAGGTCACCGTATGCAAATTCATGCCACTGTTTTTCATTGGCTTGTTGATGGAGCTGAATTAGCTTCACTAGCGCGGTGATGAATATTCATGAGCAGTTTCCTGCCGCTTCTTTTTTAAATGACGTTTGCAGCGTTCTAACACCGTGTCACAGCCGTTCTAACACCATCTCTAGCTCCTTTATTTACAAGCGTCTCAGCAACAGCTTTTCTGCCTGAGGTGTCGCCTGTTTGCGAGTGTTTTGAGGAACATGGTCGACGGTAAATGCTGATATTAATAGTGTGATGCACGACTGTTGCAGGGACGTTGTTCCATCACGCTCTTGCTGCTCTTGCTGCTTTCTGTGTAAACTTTGTTAAAGAAAACACATGATGGAGTTCATCAAAATATGGATTTTTTTGGGGAATATTTTAGAATTAATTAATTTTAAGACAACAGTGGTCTAGACATGACATAACGTGAAGGGACGTAAAGGTAAACAGGATTTTAGTTATAGGATTATATATAATGAACTATAACTGAATATTAAACGCAGCAATATTAAAACAATCATCCAGTGCAGAACAGTAAAGCATTACAATAAACATTACAAAAAAATTGTTCAACTTACATTAAACTGCGCAAACACAATATATGATGAAGTGAAAGGTGAAATACCAGCAGCACAATCGATATATAAACACAGACTGTACACACACACACATTTTTACATGAATACAGCAGAATGTGGATGTGTATTTCAGTAAGTAAAACATGAGTTGTGAACGTCTGTTGTACATCAGACAACTTTCCAACCGTGTGTGTTTTTTGTAGGAATTTTTCAATGCAGAATTAAATCTTATTTATAAGAGACTAAAACCCACAATATTCACCTCAGACTTTTAATAGACTTTGATTTTGTAAAATAGAAAAATACACTAACATAACATATAATGATTGTTTTCACTAGTTATTGTTCTAGAATCGTGTAAACCTGAGCCAGATGGGACTTGAACTTGACATGGAACTTGAACTAGTAATCTGTATAAGTTGACCTAACCAAGTGTAATTCCTCATCTTCCTGTAATCAGAAAAATAAAAAAACACACTGATATAAAACACACTGATATAACATCTACTGACGTGGTTTCACCTGTTAATATTCTAAAAAATGTAATTGCTGATGGAGATGGAACTGGAAGCCACAATCCTCCGCTCTGAAGACTGAAGCCTCGTCCATCAGGACACTGGTCAAACGGATCCAGTCAACCACTCCACAGCATGAAGAAGAGAGTTTGACTGTTAAAGTTGTAAGAAGCAGAACATTTGAACATCTTTGTGTCTCTGGGACCTGATGAGAAAAGCTTCATCATTAGTATTATTCTTTACGGTTGAGTAGATTTAACACGTTTTATTAACTATGTGAGCAAATAAAGAGAAACGTCTGATCAAACACACTCTTACATAGAATCTCTTCCTCTTTTAAGAGACACAACATACAAGACATAAAACACACAAATTACGTTTATCATTTTTTTGCTACGTGAAACGTTTTTTTTCTGTTAATGTTCTGAGAACAGAAGAATGAGAAAGAATCGCCTGCTTTTCATATAAATAAAAAGTTCATTTGTCCCATTGTGAATTCACAAAAACGCGTGCGCGCGTCTTCTGCCGCTTATCCGGGGCCGGGTCGCGGGGGTACAGCCTCAGTAATAATAATAATAATAATAATAATAATAATAATAATAATAATAATAATGAGTATTTGTAAGGCGCTTTTCACAGTTTTAACTGTCTCAAAGCGCACATGTAAATATGTTAAAGCAGTTATAATTTGACATTTTACAGTTGAGGCTCTGTTTTTGTACGTTTTTTAACGTTTTTTAAGTTGAATCCAATTAAAACACCTATACACTTATATTCAAAATCACATATTGAAGTCACAATCTGAACATCTTCTGGTCAAATTCAAATTGTATTCGTCACATACACATTATACATGATACAACATGCAGTGACATTAATTTTTCCAATCGTCCAGTGTTTAAACGTGAGGGTGCATGCAAATAATTAAATATATTAAAATACAATAAAGTACAATACAAATAAAGATAAAATATGAATAAAATACAAAAAAAACTATGAAGATGGAGAAAAAAGATAAAAATAGAATCAAATTAGCAAAATACAATTTTTTTAATTGTATTCCCACAATAACATATTTTCATTTACTTACTGTTATAATTTCAGAAGCGTACTTCTGATTTCCGAGGCTTCGGTAGATGAAATTCTAGGATCTAAATGTCTGTTATTCTGCCTCCGTTGTATGAAATGCCATTTTTATTTGAAAATATTTCGAATGGAAGCGTAAGAATCCAGCAAACACGTGATTTGGCTGTTCTAGGCGACGTTTCCAGGTTGTAAAGAGGAAAGAGAAGACGCGGGAGAATATGAAGATCAACCAGGTCAGAGATTCTTCATTCTTCCGCTTTAAACGGCTTGAAACTTGCTGACTTTTAATCTCTTTTAAGCTTGTTTAAAGCTTCTGTGAGGGTGTGAAGGACAGTAAAGACACAACTCTTCAAAGTCATAACTAGTAAAGACAGTGAGCAAATACTGAATGATTCATTGTCGTAGATCAAAGTTTGAGATGATAATGAAAATGTATTCATTCAAATGATTCATTATTTTTAGAATTATTTTTATATTTTATATTTTTATATTATTTTTATAATTCTAAATACGTAGAACATTGCGTCTGATGGTCTTTCTCCTCAGGGTTTTATTTCTCTGATGTTGATGGTGTTTGTGGCTTTTTAATAGATCTTTTATTTCACCGGTTGTTTTATATCTTCATCTTGTGAAATGTTTTAACAGTTAATGTTTTTTTTTTTTAGTTGCGGTGCAGGTGAAGGAGGAAAGAGAAGAAACGTGTGACTTGGAGAATAAACAGCAGGAGCTTCTCAACAGTGTAACAAACCTAATTACTACATTGGGTTTATAAAATCATTTTTTTTTTCGTATCAGTAACAAATAACTGTTTTTTTTTTTGTTGTTTTTCACTTCCTGATGCTGATTGGCTTACAATTTCTCGTTGTCTTCTGTTGCTATTCTTCAGTCTGTTTCATTGTCTCAGATGTATGAAGTGTTATTTTTATATTCATATTGTTCCTGCTAAAATGGAATAAAAAATGTTGTTATAGGTGAATTTTCCGGCTTGTAAAGAGGATAGAGAAGACGCGGGAGAATATGAAGCGTCAGATCGACACGCTGAGGAGAAACCAGGTCCGTGTGTTTTTACTCACTTTTGACTTTTAATCACTTTTAAGAGCCACTTTTTGCGCAAAGCTTCTATAAGGATGTTGAAGTCAAACTTAAATTACTGTTATTACATAAGCAGTGTGAAAATACTGGACGTTTTACTGTTGACATGGACCAAAGTTGACATTGCGTTTCATTGCTATGATGATGATGATGATTTGAGGGTTTTTGTGTGTGTTTGAAGCATTTTTTCTCATTTTTAATAGATATTTTATTATTGTTATTATTTTTTTTTTTTGTTCATATCTTCTACGTGCGAAATGTTTTATCAGTTATTGTTTTTTTTTTCAGTCGTGGTGCAGGTGAAGCAGGAACGAGACGAAACGTGTGACGTGAAGAACAAACAGCAGGAGCTTCTCAACAGTCTAAACACAGAAGCTTCTGGTTGTTTAAAGGCGGAGAAACAATCATCAGACACGACGGCAGACGAGCAGACGCTCAAAACCACAGACAAGTCCTTCATCTGCATTTACTGCGGAGACGTGTTCAGAATCTACAGTAACCTGAAGAACCACCTGAAGACTCACGCCAAAGAGAAGCGCTTCTCGGGCTGGTCGGGCTTGACGCAGGAGACGTGTCCGGCCGAGCGCCACGTGTGTTCCGTCTGCGGGAAGGAGCTGATCAGTCTGCAGAGCTTGAAGAACCACCAGACGCTCCACGACAGCCAGCGAGTGAACAGTCACGTCTGCTCCACCTGCGGAAAGACCTTCTACTACCTCCAGAACCTCAAGTCGCACCAGAAGCTCCACACGCAGGAGAAGCGCCGCCAGCAGGAGCCCAGTGAGGCGGGGAAGAGCTTCTTCACCTGTCAGGTGTGTCACAGACACTTTGCCTGTGAAGACGACCTGGACATTCACTCGCAGACGCACCGCAGGAGCAAGAAGTTCCAGTGCCAGCAGTGCGGAATGTCCTTCCACGTGCGTTATTCCCTCAAGTGCCACAGCAGGATCCACACCGGAGAGAAACCCTACGTCTGCTCCCAGTGCGGCAAGAGCTTCTCACAGAAAGGGAACCTGATCAAACACACCAACACACACACGCCCAAGACCTTCACGTGCTCCCACTGCGGAAAGACTGTGAGCGGGAAAAGAGCCTTGAACTATCACCTGAGGACACACACGGAGTAGATTCCTCATCGGCCTGTAGAACACAACGAGTTTCCCAGAGCAAATCAAAAAGATGAAAATGCACAAGTTTTCCCTCAGTTTTGTGACATCTGTAAGAGCCAAAATCCAGTGTCCCACGCACGGTTTTTGTATTAATGCGTTCGTTTGCTTTTTGGATAGTAAACTCTCTTTTCTGGGAGGTTCTCCTGCCATACTAATAGATAAACTTCAGTGAGTTCAGAATGCAGCTGCTAGATTACTCACCAGAACAAAAAAAGTATAGCCACATTAGTCCAGTGTTAATGTCGCTACACTGGTTACCTGCAAATCTCTGTGGACCCAGTCTTCCTCTTCTGCTATATATATATATATATATATATATATATATATATATATATATTCAACATCAAAATAAAAGCACTGCAACTTCAGTCGATAAATGAGGTAAAATAAGAACATGCTTTTATTTAGTAATTTCCAGTAAACATTACACGGTTTTAATTATATTTTCAAGTATCGTATTTTTTTACCGTAACACATTTTTTTTCAACTTTTTGACGCTCAAAAACTTGGGGGCTGCTTAATTGTCGAGTTCAAGCATGTGTGTAAATATATTCGTGTAAATACAGACGCGCTACAGTAGAAGCTTTTATTGTCTCAATAACAGAAATAAAGAAACATCAGACACGCCGCCACACTTAACAGAGACAAAATAACACTGGAAGAAGTGAGAATAAACTAAATACAGTCATTAGTATTACAGCAAACAAAAGTCAGATTTGTTAAATAAAAAAAATTTTGTATGTTCAGGAGAATATTAACATAGTTTAACCAGAAATGTAAAAAACTATTTTTTTGTGGCTGAAAAAACAGCGGGCGCTTTTAAATGCGTAAATACCATATTTACAGTAGTTTAAAAACTGAAATCCAGGCGTCAGAAAGAAGAATATGATCAGTATATAATATAATCAGTCACTACTGGAGATGATCTAGTGGTTTGTGACGTGGTGTGGAGTGTGTGAATCAGGAAGTGTCGAGTCTTTAACAGCTTCGTGTCTTTCAGCGTCAGTCGTTCTTCATCAGGATGAAGCTCCAGCATCTTCCTCTTCTGCTCCGTGAGTCTGGTTTCTTCTCTCTCCTCCAGCGGATGATGGAGATCTCACCGCTTTACACAGTCTGAAGAGAACGAAGAGAAAAGCTTCTGTCGCTCTTCAGGGTTTCTGCCTTTCTCTCTCTGTGTAGTTCAGTGTTTCTGGAACATTCTGTCCGTCACTTTCACTGGGAATCAATCTGTCGCTGATTATTGAGTTTTTCTCTTTGTCTTTCAGTGTTTCTCACCTCAACAATCGACTCTGGAGAATCTCAGGGTGATTAAACATGTTCAGATGATCTTATTAAAGAACATGTTGGTGATTTAAACAGCTTTTGTGTTTTATATTGACAGATATTATCACTGTAGTGACTGTATCACATCGTCCAGTCGTCACTGGAGACACAGTTACTCTGAGATGTGACGTGATTGGTCAGTGGAACAGAGACATTAATGTGACAGGATGGAGCTTCTACTGGAGTAAAGACTCAGACACTGAAGTCAGAGGATCTTCTACTAAAACTCTGAATAATGTGAACGTGTCTGATGGAGGAGAATATAGATGCAGAGCAGCATCAGATCATCACAACTCATCTGACTCAGAGACTCTGACTGTCCTGGGTGAGTTTCTCTCTGACGCTGAAACTTGAAAGGTTCACTTACTAAATATCTGTTCAGATCGAGGTTCGGAAAAATAACCAAATGTAGTTCCTAATAGAGAATTCCAACAACAAAAAAGCGCAAACCTCAAAACTTTAGAACTTTACACAAAGAATGTGTTAGACAATTTTTAGCGTGAAAGGCAACATCTTGTTTGTGCCACAAGCTGTTTGAACTTGGACATAAAGGTGTGAGACAGAGACGCTGATAAACACCAGCTGCAGTGACCATCTCTGTCCAGAAGGTGGCGGTGTCACAGTCAGATTCCTGCAGCTCAAGCTTTTCTCAGAGTTCATTCGCTGTTTGCTGAGTAGCAGCTTTGACCTATGGCAAAAGCCATTTTTTATGGCTTCACTGGAGAATTCTGTTTTTTTTTTCCCTCCAAATGGAATGTATTGCAATATTTCAATGCATACACTTTAAGTATAAAATAATAAACTAAATATGTCAGCGATCGATATTTACAAGTGATCTTTACTAATACATTAGAACTATTAGAACTAATAGAACTAATCTGGCTTTAAAACGATAAGTGAACACAAGTAGCTGATAGAACTGAACAGAATAAATAACAGTTTAAATTAACGGTGGATGAACTATGCAGGTAGTTCAGAAAGCTGTACAAAATAAGAGTCCTTCCGTTTAATAAACATTTTGAAGTCAGCGCTGACCAGTAGATGTCACTGTTGTTGTGAGATTACAGTTTGTTCTCAAGATACCGGAATGTTCATCACAGTGACAGACTAGTGTGTTTACATGCAGAAGTAGATGATTCTCTGTGTGTCTTTCAGCTTCAGTTCCTCAGATGTCTGTGATGAAGCTGCTCAGTTTTCTGGTGGCACTTTCTTCTTTTCTGACGGCCACAGTCGCGATGATGTGTAGTAGCGTGTATTTCCAGTAGGGGGGGCTGTGATTCCACTTGTTATGTCCATTAATGGACTTATTCTGAGTTTTCATGACAGCGGGTTCCTCTTATGTTATTTTACTTAATTTAGTGTTATGTCCAGTGATACTTAGCCACTGCAAGGATTCTTTATTTCTAATTTTCAGGTTTTTTTATTCATATAATAAAGGATTTTTCAATTCAATTCAATAATTTATATTCGGTTGCATGTGAGAAGCAGCTTGTTGTTTAGTTACTAGTAAGTGTCGCGTAACCTGGTGCTGCTCACCCGTTCCACTGCTGCCCTACTGATGGTTAGTGGGGCACAGGGGCGTCACTAGGGTTGGTGTCACCCGGTGCGGTAAAGCCATGGTGTCACCCCCCC
>CM051493.1:16307388-16332836 GCA_028031935.1 Paedocypris micromegethes
CTCTCTCTCTCGCCGAGAGTTTTCCATTATACCAAGGTGATTCTTTAAATGTAAGCCCTGCTTTTCTTTGCTGGCCTCTTCGATTGATGTTGATGTAGTGATGAACAGTTCTACCGCGTGTAACCACGTCTCAACCGCGCCCGTAGCACGCCCTAGCGCGTTCAGTCCGCGTCAGTACAGCGTCTATAGCGGGCGTAACGCATGTGGGCGTGGCAGCCGGCCGCAGTTACCCGCGCGCCGAATTTTTGGTCGGCGACCTGCTCACAAGACCGTCTTGATCGATTATGATGTATTGAAACGAAACCGACTCGATCGAGGCTCGAGGCGAGCTACGTCTGCTCTGTTAAATTCGCATTTTTCTTTTCATTTTGGTGTCACTCTGTGATTGGTGTCACCCGGTGCGTTGGCGTGCAGTGATGCGTCAGCAGAGTGAAGAGGAGGAGGACTCAGCACACGTCCTTGTGGAGCTCCCGTGTCTGTGAGGTTGGTCCTGGAGGTGTTGCTGCCGACTCTGACTGCTTGTGCTCTCCCTGTTAGAAAGTCCAGCCGCCAGTTACTCAAGGGGGTTTGAGCAGTTTGTGTATTAGCTGCTGCGGGATGATGGTGCTCAACGCTGAGCTGAAGTCAATAAACAGCATTCTGGCACGAGAGTGTTTTGTTTGGAGGTGGGTGAGGACTGGTTGAAGAGCAGTGGAGATGGCATCAAACTGGTAGGGGTCCAGGCTGGGGCTGGGGGGGCAGACTTATGTGCTGCATGCATGTGGGTGATTGGGACCGGGCGATAGTCATGGAAGCAGGAGGGAGAAAATCACTTTAACATTAAAAACACGCAATGTGTTTCCTCAAATCTGACCGTGAATTTTTAAAAGCGCTTATTTTTGTCGTCCGCGGTAAACAAAGCTGACACTGCGTCTTGTAAGAGACATTCATTTTTCGAAACCAAAGTAGTATTTCGTTTAAATAAGGCTGATGGATGATGGTCCAGACCGTCACGTTCTAGTTACTTCTGGATGTGTTTTTACACACGGGCACGTTAAAGTCCTAGAGACACACAATCTAATGAAAAGGTCATTTATTCTTTCTGTGTGTATTTCACTTTCACCGTTTGATTTTATTTTTTAACGCCAAGCATCAATAATATCGCGTGTGCTGCGAGTCGTCGTCTCGTGTTGACTATTGCTGTACGTGTTAAAACCTGGTGTGTGTGATCCGCCGTCTCCGAAACTGAAAGAAATCTCACCATAGTAGGATACAAAAAGTAATTCATTCATTAACACTACTAAGGCTAGCAAGAAAATGCGTCAACACACGACCAGGCAGAAAAGACGTCTGTCACTGCACTCGACATCGGTTTTTTACAGTAAATTCTTGCGATGTGGCGCCCTCGTGCGGCCGTTTGAGTTCAGCAACGCCGCGTTTATGTGTGAAACACCTTCCAGACACAAAGAGACAGAAACACACGAGCAGGCAAAAAGAAACCCAATGCTAGTGGAGTGTTACTTAAATGTGATATAAAACCAGTAACTAGTAACTAGGTTTATTGCTTTTAAGGCATCTACGATACTTAAACGCTTTGAGCAATTTGATTTAAGAACACGGCAGTTTCTCTTTACAGTAACAATAATGAAAGTGACAGAAATCTCTTTCATAGACCGTGTGTGTGGCTCTTAAAAGAGCCGTTGTGTGTGGCGGCGCTGGGGGCGGTTGATCTACTTGGAGCTGGTGTACTTGGTGACGGCCTTGGTTCCCTCAGACACGGCGTGTTTGGCGAGTTCTCCGGGCAGCAGGAGGCGCACGGCGGTCTGGATCTCTCTGGAGCTGATGGTGGAGCGCTTGTTGTAATGCGCCAGACGAGACGCTTCACCGGCGATGCGCTCGAAGATGTCGTTGACGAACGAGTTCATGATGCCCATCGCTTTAGAGGAGATGCCGGTGTCGGGATGAACCTGCTTCAGCACCTTGTACACGTAGATCGCGTAACTCTCCTTCCTGGATCTCTTGCGCTTCTTCCCGCCTTTAGCCGCGCTCTTAGTCACAGCTTTCTTGGAGCCTTTCTTCGGCGCGGACTTGGCTGGTTCAGGCATGACTGCAGATCAATGATGACCAGCGGCCGCAGCGCCGCCTTATATAGAGAGCTCGAGTCAAACAGGACTGAAACCAGGACAAGAGATCGATTGGCTGCTGTGACAAGCAGAACTGAAATGTACGTGTGATTGGTTGATGTTTTGACCAACCCGCAGTAAGGTGAGTGTCTGGCTTTATCTTCCCAACCCCCTTCAGCTTTCTTTGTTTCGATTCCCGCGCTTTTCTAAGGAAAAAAAAAGCGTTTAATTCTGTCCGTTTTAGGCGTAAGATCAATTCCGACTCTATATATAATTATACAAATATATAATTGAATGTACTATATCACCTGGTGGAGGGTAAATTGTTCAAATTGTGCGTGTTTGGATTAATAAATGGCATTTCACGATCACTTTTGACGATCGCGACCGTCTCGTTGCAGATTAAACACATTGGTTTTCTGCTTCGCACGGGCAGCGCGGATGCATATTATTCTGTCCACTCGTTCTTAAACTCGCAGTTTTCAAAGTCAACTTTTCTTTTCTAATCGACGGCCAGCTTTGAGCTCGCCATATTCTTTAAGGTTAAAAAAATCTCTCGATTTACGCAAACGACAGAGCGCCCGTTCGCCTAGCTCTGGCTACTCTGAAGACCTGAGCGACTGCGCGGCGCGGCCGTGTTCTAAAGAAACTGAATGCCGCCAGTCGCGCAGATGACGTAGTTGTCACGTTGCTCTTACAGCGGCTGTGATTGGACAAATCCCGCAGCTAAAACGAGCACAATCATTCAAGATAAATTATATACATTTAGAAATATATTCGTTTGCGTTGGTGCGTGTGTGTGAATAAACAATGCAGAATAAAAATTGCGAAACGCCTGAAAACGTTTATATATTTTTATACTTATACTTTAACAAACGAGTTGCACGTCAAAAATACATAAGAAAAAAATGTTACTAAACAACCAATTTACCATGGACACCGCATTAAAAAGAAATTTGTCATTTACTGTCGTTGTGGTGGCTCTGAGAAGAGCCGTTGGGTCTGTAACGAAAGTCGTGAGTGCGTGTTTATCCTCCGAAGCCGTACAGAGTGCGTCCCTGCCGCTTCAGCGCGTAAACCACATCCATAGCAGTGACAGTCTTTCTCTTGGCGTGCTCGGTGTAGGTGACGGCATCGCGAATGACATTCTCCAGAAACACCTTCAGAACACCGCGCGTTTCTTCGTAGATCAGACCGGAGATGCGCTTGACGCCGCCGCGGCGAGCGAGACGACGGATGGCAGGTTTGGTGATTCCCTGGATGTTGTCGCGCAGAACTTTGCGGTGACGCTTGGCGCCTCCTTTACCGAGACCTTTACCGCCCTTTCCTCTGCCGGACATGATAAGGACGCTGCTCTGATTCAATGAGAACGAGAGAATGACAGTGGAACATCTGTAATGTCGCTTATGTACGCTTTGACCGGACCTGAAAGAAAGCAGGAAGGCGGAAACCAAACTACGTCACTCTAAACGAACGGCTTACGGCTCATCTACGGTTTATCATTAGTTTATACGAATTAAATTTCCCGCATATTTAGCCATTTTAGAACTTTGTTATTAGACTATAAACTTACATTTGTTTTTTATCTCAAATTATAAAATACGTTTACGACAAATTCAGCTAAACAAAGTTAAAACGTGTTTTGTTTAAGTGGTCCAGAAGAGATTTCTGGGAGGGGGTGTCTTAAACGTACTTTTCTGATTTATTTCATTGTTTTTACTTTCCATTCTAGTTTTTAATATACATTCCGATTCTGTATAATACATTTTGCAAATGTAATAAAGTAATTATTAGGGATTAGGATTCGAGAACAGAATATTTCATACTCAAGCAAAAGAAACTTGTCATTCTCTGTAGTTGTGGTGGCTCTTAAAAGAGCCGTTGTGTGTGGGGTCAGCGGGGCTTAGGCGCGCTCTCCGCGGATGCGGCGGGCCAGCTGGATGTCTTTGGGCATGATGGTGACTCTCTTGGCGTGGATGGCGCACAGGTTGGTGTCCTCGAACAGACCGACCAGATAAGCCTCGCTCGACTCCTGCAGAGCCATGACGGCGGAGCTCTGGAAGCGCAGGTCCGTCTTGAAGTCCTGAGCGATCTCCCTCACCAGACGCTGGAAGGGCAGTTTGCGGATCAGCAGCTCGGTGGATTTCTGGTAGCGGCGGATTTCCCTCAGAGCCACGGTACCGGGCCTGTAGCGGTGAGGCTTCTTCACTCCGCCGGTGGCCGGGGCGCTCTTGCGGGCGGCTTTAGTGGCGAGCTGCTTCCTCGGAGCTTTGCCGCCGGTGGATTTACGCGCGGTCTGCTTGGTTCTGGCCATCGCTGGAGCTCAGTGTTTCCTTCTTCTGAACGGAAGTGAAGCTAGAGAGTGAGCGAGTCAGTTTATAGGGGCGTCGCATCTGAAACCGTAGGCGTGGTCACGTGTGATTGGTTAAGATGTGACGTTTTACTCTTGAAATTTCAGGCGGCAACTTTCCCTCCAAATTATTTGTTCGGAACAGCCGCGTTGGTCTTAAACGTTATCAGAACGTATGACAAAGATAAACATTAAACATTTCAAATATATTTTCTATATCTCCAGGGGATTGAATATTGATAAATACAATAATTGTTTAACAATTTTTTGATTAACAACAGCGAATACTAAAGAATTTTAACTATTACGAATGACGACACACAATTAATAAGATTTTTTCTTTAGGGAAGACGTGGGTGGCTCTGAAAAGAGCCTTTGTGTTGGAGCACCAGCGGTAACCGGTTACTTGGCTTTGGCGGGCTTGTCGGTTTTCTTGGGCAGCAGAACGGCCTGGATGTTGGGCAACACGCCGCCCTGAGCGATTGTCACTCCGCCCAGCAGTTTGTTCAGCTCCTCGTCGTTCCTGACCGCCAGCTGCAGGTGACGGGGGATGATGCGGGTTTTCTTGTTGTCCCGAGCGGCGTTTCCGGCCAGTTCCAGGATCTCGGCGGTGAGATACTCTAGCACAGCGGCCAGATACACCGGCGCTCCGGCACCGACGCGCTGAGCGTAGTTACCCTTGCGGAGAAGCCTGTGCACGCGGCCGACGGGGAACTGAAGCCCGGCTCTGGAGGAGCGAGTCTTGGCCTTGGCTCGAGCTTTGCCTCCAGTTTTTCCTCTTCCGCTCATGATGCTAATGTCTTCAGTGTGTTTGCTGAGAATGAGCTGTGAGCGGCTCCGCTCTTCCTTTTAAAGTGTCTAGTGAGATCTGATTGGACAGAATCTGAGGGAGTCCTAACCAATGAACGATCTTCCCTCCAAATACGCCAAACCTCGCCGTTTCCAACAATTTTTTCCAACAAATCTAGATTGTGTTTATTCGTGTGTGTTTCTTGACACGCTTTATTGTTTGATTCTATCTTTCACTCTTGTGCTCAAGTTGACGATAATAGTGACGTAAAGGCAACAGTGTATTTAATGACAGTACAATAAATAATAACAACAACAATAACAACAACAACAACAACAACAATGGAAACGTGGGGCAATTCTTTTTACTCTGCATTTAACCCATCCGAATTTACACAAATTGTTATCATGTATTGTTTTTGTCAGACACCTAGTGTTCTGTAAAAAGTTAAAGCATGTTTTTTTTTTATTCATATGTTAAATTAGTTGATTATTTAACTCCGATTCATCACAGCATCACTGCTTGTTTCTTTCACTCCATTACAACATAGACACAACAGCCACACACACACCCACACGCGCAAAACATTTATTAAAATAATTAGGTGTGTGTGTGTGTGTGTGGTTAAATTAATGTTCTCGTGTTTTATTATATAACAAAACACACGCACAAATGACCAAAAAAAAAAAGATAAAAATATAACCATAACATAAACCCCAATAACTTTCCTTGACAGTGTTTGTAACAAAGACGGTAAAAGACAGACAATGTTTCATGAATTCTAAAGTCAAACAGAAATAAACAAATGTTCAAGAGATTTTCTCTTGGAAGAGAAAAGGTCTTAGAGCTGCAACAAATGATGAATCACAAATTTCTATTTCAAAGCAGTGTGAATTCTGATGTGAAGCTTTAAGTTTCCCTTTTGTGTAAAACTTCCCACACTGAAGGCAGGGAAAAGGTTTCTCACCGGTGTGAATCCTCATGTGTGAATTCAGACTGCAATTATGAGAGAAACTCTTCCCACACTGAGAACAAGAGAACGGTTTCTCACCAGAGTGACTCCTGAAGTGAACAGTTAATCCTGCCGTACATGTAAAACTCTTGCCACACTGAGAACAGTTCAAAAGATTCTCACAAGTGTGAATCCTCAAGTGATCATTTAGATGGTCATTACGAGAGAAACTCTTCCCACAAAAAGAACAAGAGAAAGATTTCTCACCAGTGTGACTCCTCATGTGACCTTTCAGATGGGCACTACAAAAGAAACTCTTTCCACAAAGAGAACATACAAAGAGTTTTCTCACCAGTGTGAATCCACATGTGAGTCCTTAATTGACTAGGGAAAGTAAAACTCTTGTCACACTGAGGACATTTGTGCTTCTTAGTGTTTGAGTGAATCGGCTTGTGTTTGTTCTTCAGTTCTTCAGATTGAGACACACACACAGATTCTTCTAGAGGAGTGAGTGTGGAACTGCTGCTGAAGGAAACATCTCCACTGTGAAGGAAAGCAGACACTGGTTGATCTTCTGCTGTTTGGTCTGAGGAACTCTTGTCCGTCTTTAAACAACTAATAGAGGCTTGTTCAGTCACACTGTTGAAAAGCTCCTGCTGTTTATTCTCCACTTCACACGTTTCTTCTCTTTCCACCTTCACCAGCTTCACGTCTGGAAAGGATAAAAATTTATATAATATTTAATTAAAATAAAAACATTACCCAAGAATTTAGACACTAAAGGCTCATTTCAGACTGTGATCTCAGTGAAAGATCAGTAAAGGTTTGTTTGACTGGTTTATTAACTATTAATCTGGTGAGAAACTGTGTTTGCTTGAGGTTGAGGAGCACAATGGTCTGGTGGAGAACAGAACAGTGTGTGAAGCTTCTGAAGGAGTTTCTGTGCTGGACCTTGTGGAATTGTGTGTGTGAGAAGAAGCTGAGAAGAGCGACTACACACACACAACAGGATCAAAATAAAACCACGTTTAACGCAAACGCAACAACGCAAAACATATTAAAAACTAGGTGTGCATAATAATTCGGAACAAAGAGAATCTCCGACCTGGTTTCTCCTCAGCGTGTTGATCAGTGACTCCGGACGCTTCATATTCTCCCGCGTCTTCTTTTTCCTCTTTAATGACGCGCATCTTTACACTCTCACCACATCAAATAGAGCAAACTTCTTTCACGGAACAATAAGCGCTTGCTTTTTAAAACTTGCATTATACTCGGCGCCATGTTTAAATGACGTCACGGATCTGGGTGGGACAAAAATCAGGTTTCCTCACGTGGGCTGCCTTCTTCGTCTCGCGCGCACGCGCACACACTCTGGCACGTCTATTTGTAGGACCATAACCGCCAAATTCAAAAATATGCTACAAAGAAAAGACAAAGAGGGAGTTTACTGTGTGAAGACGATCGTAGCGAATGAATGGGAAACGCTGGACAGCAGATAAATTATTACAAAACATTGATTTTTTTGTTGTTGTAACAGGTTCATTAGCCTCTGCTAAGTTTTCCCGTGTGACTAATGTTTATAAAGCTAATACATTCTGTTTCTGGAAACAGGACACATCGCACACTCGCACCACATGCTGATCTGCCTTCGCTCATCGAGAAAGGGCTTGAGAAAAGAAATTGCCAGAATTTTTCCATTTTAGTTGTAATAACATAGCAATATGTATGTAAACATTTATTTTGCGTGTACGTATTTCTGTAATTATTTATACGGTAAGTACATTTATTTCCCGTCGAAACAGTTTTGTCCTACCCAGATAATCTGTGGATTTTTAGAATGATTTATTGATTAGTTATTAAATATTCCAGTGATTATGCAGAAGGGTTATTCAGCCTTTTCAACCAGTCTAAACGATGAGTTACATATTCTGGCTAATAAATAAAATAACTAAATACACCCCAGCTTTTGAAATAGTGTTTTTTTTTTAATGAACTTTAAGCAACTGAACTGGTCATTTTCCTTGTTTTCTGATTCTGAACTCAAATGACACACAAACACTTACTAATCATTGTTTTCATTTCGTTTCAATGAACATTACAGACAAAAAAAAAAGTTCACTGTGAACATATCCTGACCGTTCAGGTATTGGGTGAATATTGGCTAATATTTAATCTGCTTTAAATGTAAATATTGATGAAGAATTTGGCTCAAACATTGGTCGTCTGTTGCAGTAACAACTATACAAACATAGAAACAGAAAGTAGCAAATTTACTAGTTCATAATCTTTACACGTGTGAATTATGCTGTTTATTAATTCTATCCTGAGCATCTTCCACTCTGACTCCAGCTGACCTCTTGTCCTCTCTTACAGCATCCATACATCTACCATTTTCTGAATCGTGAACACTGCATGGATTTTATAAGCAACACGCTAATTTGAAAGTGTAAATATACCGTACAAAGGCAGACATGACTTCAGATGTTCACACGCACACAACATTTACGTGAATTAGTAAAACAGACACACACACACGCACAACAGAGTCGTTTCATTCCAAAGGCTTTATTGATGATATTGCCATGGTACTTTGGTTTAAATATTTCGCTTTTTGCCTTTCAACACACATTTGATGTTATTTTTAAAGGTCCTGTTTGAGGGGTCTCCACACAAGGTCAAAGGTCAGAGACCGGTCAAATAAACCGTCTCAGTGTCCAGCAGCAGGAATATAAACGTGTAAATCACGACATATTGGAACGTTCACGTCTCGTCGGCGCTTCAATCAACCTCTTGGAGGTTTGGATATTATATAACATTCAAAATATCTTTGAATATTATATGAATGATGTTTACAATATTTCTTTCACTTTACTATTTCGTTTAGCAGTTCCGTCGCGTCTAAAGCGCCTCGTGTCAAAACCTTCTCGTCTGGACGATTTAGAACAACCAACTCTGTTTTTTTTGCAATTTTAAATCAAGTGCCTTTACACAAATATGGTATGAAGAATAAGAAGAAGGAGGAAGAAGAAGAAGAAGAAGAAGAAGGAGGAAGAAGAAGAAGAAGAAGAAGAAGAAGAAGGAGGAAGAAGAAGGAGGAGGAGGAAGAAGAAGAAGGAGGAGGAGGAAGAAGAAGGAGGAAGAAGAAGAAGGAGGAGGAGGAGGAGGAGAAGAAGGATTGTGTGAGCGTGATGAGCATCAGTGGAGCTTCAGCAGGTCCAGCAGTATCAGCTGCAGCCGCTCGTCCGCCGGACCCTCGACTCCGCCCACAAGCTTCTGCTGGACCAGCGTCTGCAGCGACGTCCTCAGCGCCCACAGCAGCTGCCAGGTGTGAGGGGGGAGGAGCCAGCGGATGAGGTCACGCCCCCCCAGAGTCACCTCCACGCCCTCGCCCACCGCTGCAACACAGACATTTTACCTTTTGCAAGGTTTAGATTCACAAACGTTGCATTTGTGTGTGTTCACACGCTCAATTTCACAAAATTCCGATGTGTGGTTTTATAATTACTCTACGACAAATTGCACATCATGTGTTATTTGCACTGATTTTCTACACTTACTTCAAAATAATGAATTTTATTTCGTGTCAGGACAGGCTACTGCCAGATTTTACAGTCAATTTAACAAAATTATAAAATGTTAGTTCTTTTTATTAT
Source organism: Paedocypris micromegethes (assembly GCA_028031935.1). Taxonomy (NCBI): domain Eukaryota; kingdom Metazoa; phylum Chordata; class Actinopteri; order Cypriniformes; genus Paedocypris; species Paedocypris micromegethes. The sequence goes on from CM051493.1 coordinate 16,317,236, forward strand.
TGTACGACACAATATGAGTTATTTGCACTGATTTTCTACATTTCCTTAAAAAAAAAGAAAGTCATATTTTTTGTGAAATTGAGTGTAAATTGAATTTATTTTATTTTAATTACTATATTTTCTACATTTCCTTAAAATAAAATACATTCTTGCTATATTTCAGTTATATTTTAATCTACGTTATATTTCAGAATGGTCTGAAAACAAAAACAAATGCTAAATCTGGCGTTGGTGGCCTGATGCCTGATGCCTAGCCACCAAAAAAATGTCTTTTAAATTTAGATTTTGTGTTTAAACAGCGCAAATAGCTGCCAATGTTTGTCGTACGATAATAGAACTACACACCTACACACTCATATTTCACATTGGCTTGAAGATTCCGAACAGTTCTGTTGGATTTGAAAGGTCTCGTACAATTCCGAGACAAATCTGGTATAATTCCGCGTTTACCGTAAACCTACAGGTATGTGCGCAGGCAGTTCTCACCTCTCTGGGTGACGTCGAGGTCGGTGAGGAGCAGCAGTGCCAGCGGAGGAACCACTGAAGAGTCTCGCACAAACACCTGAGCGTTCGACTTCACCGCAGAGAAGAAGGTCAGCCAGCGACTCGACAGCTGACGCTCGCCACTAGAAACACACAGCAAATAAAAATAATACAACTTTATTGTCATTGTGCAAAGTACACGTACAGAGACAATGAAATGCCGCTAGCATCTAACCAGAAGTGCATGTAAGGTATGTTTACAAATGAGATGTAAATAAATATAGGATATGGAAATATAAAGGTTCGAGGAAGTAGACAGTGCAGTAATGAGAAATACACAGGTGCGTGGGAATATACAAAATATATACAAAAGCGTGCCATGAACTGTGCAACAATTGTCACAGTGCAAGTAAAAAAAAAAGTGGCAGTGCAATGTAAAAAATGCAGAAAAACACAAAAAAAAAAAACACGTGCTCTCTGATTGGCTAATAGGTCGCCATGCGCCGAAATGAAAATTCCTGGCCGAAACCGAAAAACCAAAAAAAAGAGGAAAACCGAAACACCGAAAGTAATGATGGCAGTTATTATTAGTACCTTTGCATTTATTGCTGTGATGGTGCACTAACTTTACTAAAATCAAGGCATTGGAACTGTATTATTAATGTAGGCATTGGCAAAAATCAAATGAAATACAATTTGTTATGAATGATCCAAATATTTATGAAGCATATTGCAAAAATCAAGAGTATAAAACATAATTCCAAACTACAATGTTACATAAAACAATACATAAACGATAATATACTGGCCTGCTGAAAGGTTGTGAAAATAAATGTTCTTCACACGCGTATTGTTGTGTAAAATCAAATGGAGCATATATTTACAATGTTATCTAACTTATGACATAAAAGCCCTGCTACTTTTAAATATAAGCGAGTATATACACGTTCAAATAAAGTGTTTAGCTTTCAAAACGTCCTTGTACATCTCGACTCAAAACTTATAAGCAGGTAAAAAAAAAAAAAGAAAAGATCGTATACAAACAATTGAACAGTTTTAATAAGGGCTCTTGTTTTTTTCTTTACAAATTTCTGATCTCTCTCTCTCTCTCTCTCTCTCTCTCATATTTGGTGCATCTTTACTAATATGTAGTAGTGGGTGTGGCTCTGAGAAGCCGCTTCAGGTAAAAACTCTCTCACACACACACACACACACACACTCACACACACTCACACACGTTACCGGTTGACGGAGCTGCGGTGGATCAGCACGGCGCCGCTCTCGCTGCGGTACGACAGGTTCTCCGGCCGGAAGCTTCCGCCTTTGGTCACCGTTCCACGCTTCACCTGCCGAGACATCACACACGTCAACGTCTGGGGCGCCGAGGAGGATCATGGGAGACGGAGCGATCGTGAAGAGGCGGGAAGAGAGCGAGAGAGAGAGCGAGAGAGAGTATTCCAGAATGAATTGGATTTGTAACCCCCCGAGTCCTGATGTCCTCGTCTGTGTACTGACAGTTACTGAAGTTTCCCAGCTGCTGTAACGCATCCACCATGTTGCCGTGGTCTTAGACGCCCTCTAGTGGTCAATCGTCAAAGGGTATTTTGCAGTTATAGCAAAAATTGTGGAGAGTTGTGTCGGCAGCAGTGTGAGACGCAAGGAACAGTCGACTCTGCTTAATCGGGCCACAACGGGACAAGATCAATTCGGCCCAATTAAGAGGCCATTCCGAGACCGTCACCCCCCCCCCCCCATCACTCGGCTTCCATTATTAGCCAAAACAAGACGAGGAGTAACGTTAAAACAACATTAAACCTCTATATTTTCTAAATTTCACATGTAATGTTGCGCGTTTTTACAGATTTCACATCTGAATGTTGGCGATTCGTGGTCATTCTCCCCGCAAAATTTTGTCCCATTAAAGCAGCTTTTTTGGCCCAATTAAGCAGAGTCGACTGTATTTAATTGTATTATTTATTTATTGAGCGCAATGTTTAGATAAGAAGTATCTCTTTTGTTAGGCCACGAAAGATCGATAAAAATAAGTAATCATTTAGTAACGACACTAAAACAGGTAAAAAAAAAAAAAACAAAATGATTTTTTTTTTACACTTATTTTGCTCCTAAAAAGCTCAACTAGCAAAGTAAATTAAAAAAAAGAATATAACTTCAGAGCTCGAGTCTCCAGAGGTTAAAAGTGACAAAAAAAATGTTGTTGATTTGTGTATGAACGTTGTGCAAAATGCACAAAAAAAATGAAATGTGTTACACCGCTGACGCACTGCATTGTGGGATCAGTAGTCTGGGTGTCGTCAACCATTATTACCAGTAATAACCTGTGAAAATTCACTTAAAAATGAAAACAAAATAAATAAACAAAATTCCGGCTGGGAAGAATTCTACGCTCTCTGCCTTGAGTTTGACACTTGGGGACTTGAGTTTTAAGATCGTAAAAAGATGAATGTAAATGTTCACATGTGAGAGAATGAAGCGAGAAGCGTTGAGGACGAAGTGACCTGGATGAGGTTGGGGTAGAGTCCCGCCGCCATCACGGCCTTCACCAGCTGCTCGTCCTCACTGTGCCGGTTCAGAGCAGACGACGCCCGTAGACACTCACCCACGTCCCTCGCCAGTCCAGCCTCACACAGACCCTCACTGAACTGCTGCATCAGACCTGCATCACACACACACCCACCACATGATGATCAGAGAGAGAGAGAGAGACAGAGAGAGAGAGAGAGAGACAGACAGAGAGACAGAGAGAGAGAGAGACAGAGAGAGAGAGAGAGAGAGAGAGAGAGAGAGAGAGAGAGAGAGAGAGAGCAAGAAACAGAAACGGTATGGTGGGGATAGAGAGAGAGAAAAAAAAAAGAATGAGAGAGGGAGCAAGAGAACAGTGAGAATCAGAAACAGTAAGACGACAAAATAAGGGGAAAGAAAGAAAGAGAGAGACAAATATCTTGAGAAAGAGAGAGGGAGAGAGAGAGTAAGCAGAAAAAGAGAGAAAGGAAGAAAGAGATGGTAAAGAGAGAGAGAGAGAGGGAGAGAGAGAGAGAGAGAGAGAGAGAGAGAGAGAGAGAGAGAGAGAGAGAGAGAGAGGGAAAGACAGACAGAGAGAGACAACAATAAAATGAAAAAGAGAGAGGAGGTAAAGAGACAGCAAGAAACGGAAACAATATGAAGAGATGGAAAAAAAGAGAAAGAGAGAGGGACCAATAGAGATGGTAAAGAGAGATAGAAACAGAGGAAGAGAGAGAGAGAAAGAGATAAACCAAAACAGTAGGAATAGATAGAAAAAAGAAGAGAACAGAGAGAAAGGGGAAAGCAAGAAAGAGAGGGAGAGAAAGAGATAGACAGAAATTTTGTTTGAGAAAGAGACTGAGAGAAAGAGGGAGGAGGTAAGAGAGAAAGAGAGCGAGGGTAAAGAGAAAGAGACAGAGAAAGAAAGAGACAGATAGATAGAAAGGGAAAGAAAGAGGTAAAGAGACAGCAAGAAACAGAAACAATAGGGAAGAAAAGAGAAAGAGAGAAGGAGAAAGAGAGATGTAAAGAGAGAAAGAAACAGAGGAAGAGGGAGAGAGAGAGAGAGAGAGAGGAGGTATAGAGTTCAAGTTCAAGTTCAAGTTCATTTGTATAGCGCTTTTCTTGGTCCGAGACCAACGCAAAGACGCTGAATGTTCGAACAACGTCGACACCGTATAGAGACAGAGATAGATCAAAAAAGAAGACAACAGAGAGAAAGGGGAAAGCAAGAAAGAGAAGGAGAGAAAGAGATAGACAGAAATTTTGTTTGAGAAAGAGACAGAGAGAAAGAGGGAGGAGGTAAGAGACAGTGAGAAACAGTAACAGTAGGTAAGAGGAAAAACAACAGGGGAAGCGAGAAAGAGAGAGAGTAAAGAGAAAGAGACGGAGAAAGAGACAGAGAGAGAGAAAAGAGACCAAGAAAGATGGAGAAAGACTGACAGTCACAGAGAGAGAGAGAGAGAGAGAGAGAGAGAGAGAGAGAGAGAGAGAGAGAGAGAAAAAGAGAGAGAAAGAGAAAGTGAAAGAGAGAGGAGGTAAAGAGACAGCAAGAAACAATAGGATTTAAGACAAAGAAAGGGGGAAGCGAGAAAGAAAGCTAGGGTAAAGATAAAGAGACAGAGAAAGAAAGAAAGAAAGAAAGAAAGAAAGAGAGATAGAAGGGGAAAGAGAGAGCAGGTAAAGAGACAGCAAGAAACAGTAGGAAGAGAGAGAGAAAAAGAGGGAGTGAGAGAGAGTGTGTGTGTGTGTGCTCCTGACCGTGGATGAACTTGATGCTGGACCCCGACAGGCTGAAGGTCTCCAGGAAGTGTTGTTTGCTGTGGTGGTCCAGACTCTCCCTCCATCCCTGCAGCACTCGCCCGAACATCACGTAGTCGCTGCAGCTGGAGCCGCTCAGACGCTTCTTAGCCTGCGGACACACGCCTGCACTCTTCAGTTCGCTGACGGAATATTTTCGCCATCAACGACACTTTCTCCCGGACGAAAACGAAACGAGAACTACAGTGTTCCCTCGCTACGTCGCGGATTCACTGCTTCGCGGATTTTTTTTCTTTATTACGTATGCTCGCGTATTCACGACTTGGCGGATTTTTTTATTACGTATGCATAAATTATAAAAGAAATATATCGCGGATTTTCCGGAAATTCCGAAAATAGGTGCGGCGAAACGATTTTTCCATTTTTTACGTGGTGTAATTATTGTTTTATTGCTTGCATTCGTTCCGTTACTGTACGCACCTAAAATACTGTGAAATTCTATAGTACGTGGGTAGCATGATCATTTTTCGTTTTTTACGTGGTGCATAAAAAAAATAAAACACTGTTTTATTGCTTAACATTCGTTCTGTTGTACTGTATGTATCTAAAATACCGTTCAAATTTTTTGTAACAATCTTTCGTTTTTTTATGTTACTTAGTGTTTTATTACTTGACATTTGTTCCTTAGATTTCTGTACTGAGATATTTTTTAACATTACTTTAATAAAGAATACTACGTGGAAAAAAAAGTGTTTTAAAAGTCTTAATAAGTGTTAAATAAATACGTAAATGTTGTGCCTCTACTTCGCGGATTTCCACCTATCGCGGTCGGGCTTGGAACGTATCTACCGCGATAAACGAGGGTTCACTGTATATAAAAACTCCCTCTCAGGGACGAAAACTATAACTACATTTATTGACACTTTCGTCAACGGAAAAAAAACGAAACAAGAATTCCTTTTGTGACGTCCAATCATAATCCGAGCTTGTGGAGAAAGGTGTGAGACCTCGAGTGAGCGGTAGTTATAGTGACGAGTGTCTTCAGTAACGTCTTCTCCGGATGGAAAAAACGCTCAGATTCGCACAGATTCGTTTTACAATCAACGCCACCTTAGAAAAACTCTGTAGCCGCGTGTGAAGCAACAATCACCAGCAGAAACACAACACACCTGAAGAGACTGAAACTCTTCTTTTTCACCGTGCAACCATTTGCTACTTATAAACGTGATGCAATTTTAATACATTTTATTTTATTTTTCTCGTTGTTGAGGTTTCATTTATGAGAATACATTTATTCGGATTGAAAGAAAAGTTCATTTAGGTAAGTTAAAGAAAAAGAATCGTATATTTTTATATGTTCATAGTTAACTACGTATTCAGATTTCTTAGACATAGCAACTTTAGTAAACATTTAGAATATATAGCACTTATGTTTTCGTATTTTAGTCGACTAAACACCACAGCATTTTAGTCGGACTAAATTACTGTATAGATTTAGACTAAAACAAAAAAAAAAATTAAGATGACTGAATTGGGACTAAAACTAAGCTCAAAAAGTCAAAAGACTATGACTAAAACTAAATAGCAAATCTTTAAATCCGTGAAGCCTGACCTCAGACACCAGCGGGCGGTTCTGCTGACTGTTGAGGAAGGGGTCCCGGGTCAGACAGGCCACGGCCGACAGGACGGGCAGCACGCAGCCGAAGACGGCCGACAGGACCAGGACCTTGCCCAGCCGCGGGTCACATGACATGCACGCCACCTTCTGGCCCAGCGGGGTGAGGCGCTCCGAGGCGTCCAGCACGCCTGAGAAGACAGGAGAGGTCTTCAGTGTAGATCACAAAATCCCTCCAATCAGATGAGAGAGAGACAGAGAGGGGGGGGGGTGAAGAGACAGCAAGAAACTGAAACAGTGTGGAGAGGATAGAGAGAAAAAAAAGAGAAAGAGAGAGGGAGCAAGAGGGATGGTAAAGAGAGAGAGAAAGACAGAAATAGAGGAAGAGAGTGAGAGAGAGAGGAGGTATAGAGACAGTGAGAATCAGAAACAGTAAGAAGAGATAGAGGAAAAGAGGAAAAGAGAGAAAGAGAAAGAAATAGAGGAAGAAAGTGAGAGAGAGGAGGTATAGAGACAGTGAGAATCAGAAACAGTAAGAAGAGATAGAGGTAAAGAGAGAGAGAGAGACAGAAGAGAGCGAGAGAGAGAAAGAAATAGAGGAAGAGAGTGAGAGAGAGAGAGGAGGTATTGACAGTGAGAATCAGAAACAGTAAGAAGAGATAGAAGAAAAAGATCCCAAACTTCCTCCAATCAGATGAGAGGAGAAAACAAGAGGACCCAGCACTGAGCCCTGTGGCTCCCCGGGTCAGAATGATAGTTCTCCACCTGACTGAAGTGAAGCTCGGGAGTCTTCTCTGAGACTAGAACGTTCCTCTCCTTTACACTGCTGCTCAGCACATCACACTCACCGATCTCCATCAGGCTCTTCACAGCCACGCCCACAGTCTGAGGGTCCGGAGGGTCCAGCACCTGAGAAAGGAAGTCAGCCGCCTGCAGGACAAACGAGTCAGGAGATCCATCGTTTCATCTTTACTTTGAAAAGCATGATAGAGAGAGAGTAGGGTGGACAGAGACAGTAAAAAGAGAAAGAGAGAGGGAGAGGGAGAGGTGGACAGAGATGATAAAAAGAGACAGATATATGGCAGAGAGACACTAGAAAAAGAGAGGGGGGAAAGAAAGACGGTAGAGAGAGAGAGAGAGAGAGAGAGAGAGAGACGGTGGAGAGAGAGAGTGAGAGAGAGAGAAAGAGAGACAGTGGAGAGAGTGAGACCGAGAGAGAGAGCGACACTGGGACAGAGACACAGACAGAGACAGAGTGATAGAGAGAGTGAGAGACAGAGGAGTGAGAGAGAGAGAAAGAAAGACGATAGAGAGAGAGAGAGAGAGAGAGAGAGAGAGAGAGAGAGAGAGAGAGAGAGAGAGAGAGACAAAGAGCGAGAGGGTGACACAGAGAGAGAGACAGAGGTAGAGGGAGAGAGAAACAGAGAGAAAGTGAAAGAGAGTGAGCGAGAGACGGTATAAATAGAGAGAGACGTTAGAGAAAGCGAGAGAGAGATAGAGAGACGGTAAAGATAGATAGAGAGAGAGACAGACGGTAAAGAGAGAAACAGAGAGAGACAGTAAAGAAGGAGAGAGAGAGAGAGAGAGAGAGAGTAAGAGGAGATGAGGAGAGAGAGAGAGAGAGAGAGAGACAGATGTAGAGAGAAGAAGAGAGAGAGAGAGAGAGAGAGAGCGAGAGAGAGAGAGGAGGGAGAGAGATGGTAGAGAGAGGGAGAGATGAGAGAGAGAGAGAGAGATGGGAGAGAAATGGTAGAGAGAGAAAGAGTGAGTGAGAGAGAGCAGACTGTAGAGAGAGAGAGAGAGAGAGAGATGGGAGAGAGATGGTAGAGAGACAGAGAGAGAGAGAGAGAGAGAGAGGTGTAGTTGTCACTCACTCTGCAGTGGGGCGAGTGAATCTTGGCCTGCATCACTACACTCTCCAGCGGGGTGCGCTGTATCTCGGGCACAGGGAAGGCGCTCATGGCGTCCAGCCGCTCTGGCGGGAACAGGTGGTAGGCGTGGCCAGGCTGGCACCGCCCCGCCCGGCCCCGCCTCTGAGTCACGTTGGCGCGTGAGATCCAGACGGTGTTCAGAACCGAGACCTGAGGAGACGAGGCGGATCAACCCTCTGACCTTTGACCCCCATGACATTTGACCCCGTGGGCCCCTCACCTTGGTTTTGGGGTCGTAGCTCTGCTCCTTCTGGCAGCCCGTGTCCACCACGTGGACGATGTCGTCAATGGTGATGGAGGTCTCGGCGATGTTGGTGGCCAGGACGACTTTACGCTGGTGCTGCGGGGGGCGCTGAAACACCGCCTGCTGATCCCACACCGCCATGCTGGAGTGCACTGAGCCACACACACCACTCTTACTCTCTACTCCACTACATTACTCACCGAGTAGCCGTACTCTCTACTCCACTACATTACTCACCGAGTATCTGTACTCTCTACTCCACTACATTACTCACCGAGTAGCCGTACTCTCTACTCCACTACATTACTCACCGAGTATCTGTACTCTCTACTCCACTACATTACTCACCGAGTATCTGTACTCTCTACTCCACTACATTAGTGACAGAGTAGCTGTACTCTCTACTCCACTACATTAGTGGCCGAGTATCCACTACATTAGTGACCGATAAGCAATTTCCTCCCGGGGCTGACGTTATTTATGTCGAATTGAATTTTTCATGTGGAACTTTTTCAGTGTGTAAAAAGCGTTAAACGTGAGTGAGACTGATCACATGATCTGATGCGGCGACTTACGGGGTAAAATCAGCAGCGAGTCGCTGTCATCACGTTCCTCCAGCTTCTGCTGAACACACTTAATCTCCTGCCAGCCGGGGAGAAAACACAACACTGCACCTGGACACACACACACACACACACACACACACACACACAGGGTTCCTACACTTTCTGAAAGACAAAAATCAAGCACTTTTCAAGCACTTTCAAGGACCATGTTCAGGTTTTCCCAGCACCACACTGTTGCGGTAAAACGTATATTTAAATCGAAGCCTAAACACAATAAAAAAAAAAAACAAAAAACAACAACAAATTGATTGACATAAAATGAAACTTCAAATACAACACGGCTGTCTTTATGTATTTATTAGCATTCTGAACGCATGTTTAAATGCAAATAAATACTATTATATGTGAAACACTAAATTAAATACGAAAATCTGAAAAATTACCCCGCCCACTTCCCACCCCAGGGCCTTGGTAAAATGATCAAAAATCGACCGGACCGTGACAACAAAAAGGTTGACCACTGCGTTAACGCATTACATTTTATGTGCATTGATATTCATAATAGAGATGAAATTGTTTGTCGCCACTTCACGTGACGCCTGTCGCTGCTGAATCTGAACACACCTCAAGTTGGTTAAAGTTTAGTATGAACATGGCGTTGAAATCTCGTACGACCAAAGAGATGGAGAGATGTTTTGACTCCGCCTCCGTTCGGACCCGGCATTTAACCGGAATCCAGTGTAATTAAATTTTCAAGCATTTTCAAGGCCTTAAAAACTCATTTTCAAGGATGTCAAGCACCCGAAAGTCACCCGACACACACACGCACACACACACTAGAGCTGCACAATTATGGATAAAATGAGAATCATGATTTTTTTTTTCTTAAATTAAAACCACAATTCTTTCTGGATTTTTTTATTATTTTAAATATTCAACCCTGGAACGCAGGTTGTCCAAAAGCAATATAATATCACATTTTACTTGTAATACTTCAAATGTAAACACATTGAATGAAGCACATAATGTAATGTAAATGTAAAAAAAAAAAAATCATCATTAAACTTAAAAAAAAAAACATTCCGATGTACAGTATTATATACAGTTGAGGACAAAATGATTAGCTCTGTTTAAAAGCACTTTTGAAATCATAGTCATAGTGATATTCATAGCCACATTTAAACACCAACTACCCATTTTCAATCGTGCACTTTGAGACAGTAAAAAACTGTGAAAAGTGCTTTACAAATAGACTGAACTTGAACTTGCCATCTTCTAGTTTGCTGCAGTAACACACACACACACACACACACACACACACTTCAGAATAAAATTCTCTTTCAGGTAGTAAAATGTCTGACATTTGCTGGTCGTAGATCGTTTGGCAGAATCGTATAAATTCTGAATAAAGATCGTGAAGGGGAAGAATCGAGATTGCGATCTTTTAACGATGAATTGTGCAGCTCTCTCACACACACACACACACACACACACCTGGTTCTCCTCGTCTGTGAACGTGCTGGATCACATCAGCCACCAGATCCAGATCCGGTGTGGCGTCACCATCATCAACCTCCTAGTCAACACACACAGGGAGCGTCACGTTACCCACAATGCACCACAGCAGCCGCAGCAGCATCGTCATCAGCAGAGAGGCGCACCAGTGGTGGGCGGGGCCTCCTCATGTCGCGCAGCAGCTGGGGCAGGAAGTGCTGGCGCACCGGGTGCATGAGGCCGGGCACGTGCAGGCTGGCGCAGCGGCTGAAGTATGTGCGCAGGCGCTGGGTGTCTCCGCTGGCGCTCATCAGCAGCAGACGCAGGCGCGGGTTCAGCCGCAGGACGGGCCGCAGCAGCGCCAGCAGCAGGTCGGTGTGGACGTCCCGCTCGTGCACCTCGTCCACCAGCAGGTGAGACACGCCCCTCAGGGAGGAGTTACCCTGCAGCTTGCGCAGCAGCACGCCCACCGTCACGAAGAGAAGGGCGCCGCCCCTGCGCTCCGGGGGGCGGGACTCCAGGCGCACCTGCCCCACAGCACACAGTGCTCGTTAAAGTTTATTTATATAGCACATTTATATTTATATAGCATAACGCAACGTCGCTATGCAAATTGGGGAGGGGGGGGTTCTTTAAAAATTGCAAAGAAAAAAAAAAAAAAAAGACATTTTGGAAATTTTAGAAGAGTTTAGAAATGTTGAACGTTGAAGCAATATGAGTGGAAACCTGAATTGTAAGGAAATATTAGGCGTCATTTTGTAAGAAACGATGGAAAACGCCTCACGATGTGTGCGCTTTATTTGGTTGTCAAATTTTTTTTTATTTGATCAAAATTTGATAGTGTGTAGTGACAGGCCAAAAATGTAAATGAATGACGATGAATGAAACAATAGTCATTAAAGAAGAAACATGGTCGTTATTAATCTGTGTTGAAAAAATACGAAAAAGAGTCAAAAAAAAACAAAAAACAAAAGACATTTTAGTAGACCAACGCAATTGGGAATTAGGGGAAAAGATGTAAAGAAAAAATTACTCTTTCAATTTTGAAGAAAAATGTCCATTATGTATTTGTGTTCAAAAACAATGTAAAAGAGTCAGTCAAAAAAAACAAAATAAATAAATAAATACATTTTAGAAATGTAAAAAAGTTTAGAAACATGAACGTTGAAGCAATATCAAGCGTCATATTGTAAGAAACTTTAGAAAATGCCTCACGATGTGTGCGTTTTTTTTGTTATCAATCTATTATCCAGATTTTAAACACCGTGACAAAAATATATAGAAAACACAAACTGTAGAGAAAGGCCAAAAATGTAAATGAATGACGGTGTGTGTGTTTTTCATTTATTTTTTTTTTTCGCAAGCAATTTTTCCTTTTGTTCGAAACAAAAATGTGTTACATTTCGTTTCGTAGAATTTTTCTGCTGTGCCGGGACTGTGCTCACCTGGTATCCCACACAGTGGCGGAGGGCGGGGCCTAACTCCTGCGCCACCCGCTGTGCCACGGACACGGCGCTGATCCGGCGCGGCTGCGTCACCAGGACGTTGCACTGGGCTCCGTGTCCCTCCATCACGCCCTCCTCCAGCAGGAAGCGAGGGATGCGGGTGGTCTTACCACAGCCCGTCTCACCCGACAGCACCAGCACCTGGGCGTGGCTCACCGCCTCCAGCACCGCCTCCTCGTGGGCGTCCACCGGCAGCTCCGCCCCCTGCAGAGGCCCCGCCCTCTGCCACAGGCCCAGCAGGCGACTGTTCACGCGCTCCTCCTCCTCGTGGCACAGGGGGTGGTACGGCTTGTTGGTGATGACGTCCATCACTTGCTCCGCCTCATCCGCGTCATCACCACCACTGACGGTGGACGACTCACGATGCTCCTCCCACAGCCGCTCAAGCTCCGCCTCAGGTGGGTGCTGAACACACAGAACAGCGCTTAATTAATTGAAAAGTAATTGACAATCAGAATATAATCGTTCACATTTTTGAAAATAGGCCTATTATTTCGATTACTTTCCCGCGTGTGGAGTTACGTTACGTTATTTTGCCGTCATCTCGAGTTTATACACTGAAAAACAAGAGTAGCTTACAAATAGAAAATAAATGAATTTACTCTTACATTACAACGACTTGCTGTTTACACTGACACATCGTACAGTAATATATTTATTTACAAAAGAAGCAAGAAATGCACAGGACATACAAGAGTTGTTTTATTTAAAGAGAACTGCTCATGCTCTGGTAAAACAATTATTTATTTGCTAATGAAGTTTTTTTTTTCTTTCCTTTTTTTTAATAAGAACAAAGTGTTCAATTTAGGCAATGTGTGCTTTCATGTCAGTTGTTGATGTTCAATAAATAATCATATAGAAGGTGAGTGTGTGTGTGTGTGTGTGTGTAATTATTTTAAACAAGTAAAACGCACTCTTTATTTAAAAATATCTCACTTTTGTTATGTGAGCATATATCCTGTTCACAACTTGGCAGTGAACTATGACTAAAAAATTAATAACTTAAGATAATTAATAAGACTAAAAAATAAATAAATAAAATATTTGTTCAGTAATTGTAATCGTGTTAAAATGTTCAACTAATTGAGATTTCGATTTTAGGCCTTATTGTCCAGCCTTAGTTCTCGCGCATCTCTACAGTGAAAAAACAGCAAATACATACATAGGTAAGACTTTTTCATGGCATAAATGTTTTTTGATGTGCACAATTTTACAACGCAAAATGAAAAGCAGCCAATAAATAACAATAGAAGCACAACACTTTAATTTAACATCTAAAAAAATAAAAATAACTAAAAATAGTAAAACCTAATGTGGTGAAACATTCCTAAAAATGCCTGCAAAATTTTTCTCCGAATAAAATTGTCGTCTAATATCATCCCATTGATCCCAGTCAATTTAAATGTGCTTTACCCATCACAAAGTGTTTTTTCTTCGCCCGGTAATAAAGATAAACGAGTGATTCTGGAGTGTCGAATTCTACAAATTCTACAATTCTAAAAAAAAAAAAACGTGATTTCTGCTCAACCTTTTCTGCCATTAGAACAATAATGGAATCTTTTGTTTACAAATGGATTCACTTCATATTTTTACAGATGGATTCCCTTCATAAAGTGTGTTATTTTTGCATTCATCCCATTCACTCTTGACGTATTTAGGTCCGATTTAGTGTCAGAAGTTAACACAGCCGGTGGTAAAACTCCGTGAAGGTCAGTACACAGACGTGTCCCTCAGGACTCAGGAGGTCAGGGGTTAAAGCTGACCTGACGGAGAAGCTCCTGCAGACGCTCCTGGAGCTCCTGCTGAAGCTGGACACCACACGGCCGTCTCTCTCTCTCCGCCGCAGCGCGGACTTCCTGTCTGTGGTAGCGAGCGTGAGACAGCGGCTTGTTCTGCTCGTCCAGCAGATTCAGTTCCTGGGGGGGGGAGCAATGGACGTGACGCGCGCGCGCACACACACACACACACACAGGTCAAGAACCTTCAGCCTGAGACACGCCAGTGCTGCTGCCGCAGACTCCGCCTCTGCTCTGCGTCGGCCCCGCCCCCTGAAGGTCACGACCTCTGGCCAGAGCAGCGTCAGCTCACACTCCTTCACCTTTACTCCTGAGCACTGGTACCGCAGCAGCTCCTACACACACACACACACACACACATTACAAGTTGATATAAATAAAATACGTGTGTGTTCCTAAAACATGATTCTACAAACAGTTAATATATTTTTCCATTATATTATTGTAAACAGGAAAAGTACAGTTGTCATCACAGACACGCGACTGAACTCACCTGAGCCGCAGAGGAGGAGGAGGCGGAAGAGGAAGAGGCCGCCTGCAGGACATGGTTGAGAAGAGCTTTAGGTTTGGGGAACATGGACAGAGCCTGAGTGACGAGGGCCTCCTCTTCATCATCCTCTCTCCAGTCCAGACGCTTCACTGATCTGCCGTTACCCAGCAGCCCCAGCTCCTGAGAAAGAGAGAGAGAGAGAGAGAGAGAGAGAGAGAGAGAGGAGAAGAGATACACAATTAATCATTAAAAGATCTCAATTCTACCATTGAGGACAAAAATTATTAGCCCCGCCTACAAATTAATCATTGTTTGATAAGTATTTTAAAAGTGCTTTTAAACAGAGCCAATAACTTTGTACTTGGAGAGAGACTCACTCTGAGTTTCTGACAGGCAGCTGCAGCCGCTCGTCGTTCTGCGTCCATCTTGCGAGACGCGAAGCCCTCGACCTCAAACATCACCGGCCACTGAAGAGTCACTGTAGCCCGCTGAGAGACAATAGTGACATATGAGAGAGAGAGACAGAGAGAGAGAGAGAGAGAGAGAGACAGACAGAGAAAGAGACACAGAGAGAGAGCGAGAGGAGAGAGAGAGAGAGAGAGAGGAGAGAGAGAGAGAGAGAGAGAGAGAGAGAGAAGAGAGAGAGACAGTGAGAAGTGTGTGTGAGAGAGAGATGAGAGAGAGAGAGAGAGAGAGAGACAGACAGACAGAGACAGGTTGACAGACAGACAGAGAGAGAGAGAGACAGACAGACAGACAGACAGACAGAGAGAGAGAGCGAGAGACAGACAGTGTCTGACCTTCATGTCTCCGTCACTGCAGCTGTACCGGATGTAGCGGCTGGTGTCGGTGAGTCTCAGCGCGCGGCTCAGCGTGTCGTGCAGGAGGCTTTTCGGCTGCGGAAACTCCCGGAGCAGATCCGAGGCGCCTTCCCCGTCGCCCTTCTGCCGCCACCTGTGAGCCGCGCCCGGCTTGGTCCTGTAGCAGCGCCGCGAGCGCGTGTCGGCGCCGAGTTCCGCCGCTTTCCCCGTCCAGCCGAGCAGCGCCCGAGTCCGCGCGACTCTGTAGGACATCGCCATGTTTGAACCTCTTCTTCTTCTGCGCTCGCCAGACTCTCGAGGCTGCGCGCGCCACCTGTCGGTCTGAAGGCGGGAGTCACGTGACCGCTCTCTCTCTCTCTCTCTCTCTCTCTCTCT
>CM051493.1:16335293-16352085 GCA_028031935.1 Paedocypris micromegethes
TTTTAAACAAATTTCTTATCTGCTGTTAGACGGAGATTAAACGCTTTGAGTTAGATCAAGCATAAAGTAACGACACGCCTTTTTACAGTGTAGTCAACATTAACTTTAACATTCAACAACATTAACTCCTACCTTCTTCCAACTGATTTGAACTCGACAGCTTCCATAAGAGAGAAACTGATTTCAGATTCAGATTGCTTTCATAAGAGGTTCTGAAGACTAAATTTACTATAAAGATCATATGTAGATAATATTAATCTAATCTCACCGTTACGCTGGTAAATGTTAAATGTTCCGGAAGTAATATATCTGTAACCGACTAATGTTTTTTTGGTGTTGTGTGTTATTGACGTGTGTGAAGAACAATCAACCATGTGAACTTGTAAAATAGTAACGAAAGTCAGATTTGTTGTAAGTTTTCTTCATTTTCATTTGGAATTAAAGCACATATTTCCTTCATATCCCAAGATGCGTATTTTTTCTCTGGTGAGGTGAGGATGCCAAAGCACAGCATCCTTCTGCTCCGGGTCCGACCTCTTGTTCAATATTAGAATCCATTGTGGCCCGCGGATGAAAAAGTTTCCCTGTTTTAGACCCATAAGGCCAGTCTGTGCTAAACGACACACAGACACCACACACACACACACAGCAAAAACAATGATCAAAACGTGATTGACAGTGTTTGTAACAGATCTGACACAATTTTTCAAGAATGTTGGTTTTTTTTCTATTACATCGCTTTATAAAATAAGACATTTTCCATCAGTTGCTGAATAGCACATGCTGAAGAAGAGAGAATAGCTGAGAGCGTGATAGGATAAATGCTTTATTTGTACCGAAAATGACTATTTTACCCGAAATGACTAATGATCTTCTCTACAATATTTGGGGAAAATTAGATCTACAGTACTCCCAGTGGCTTATGCTCCTTCGAAATCTCCAAATCTCCTCAGACATTCTCTTGGCTTCCAGAAGAGAAGCAACCGACATTAAAATTCGAATTCAATATTCATTTCAGAATCATTTAGTCAATCATGTCACTGAGGGCAGATGTTACTTTCCACGTGGAGTAGTTTGGGCACCTCAAGTCTGGCAGATTGTCCAATCATCAGCCATCTGGCACTGGATCTGCTTCTCGATGTCGTCCATCCGTCTCTGCACTTCCTCATTTCTTTCCTGTTCCTTTGAGAAACCAGAGTGACACCTTCGCCAATCAGTATCAGTCCAAAAAGTGAAAGCGAAAAGTGAAAAAGTCCGAATGAAAGTGGCAAAAAAATGAACAATCATCAACGTCCTCAATGGACAACGATTTCTCGGACAGACCCAGCAGCGAATGTTACCTGAGGGCAGATCGGTTCTCCAGATGATTCCTTCTTTTGGGAAACAAATCTTGTCCAAAGCACTCAGTGACCAAATTAGGATTTCCATTTTTCTTCAAAAGCAGAACCAGCTAAGCTCCGAAAAAAACCACGAGAGATACATGTCAGCAGATCTCCTTCCTCGGGCTTTGTCTCACGCCTTTACAGTTTTGGATCCAGGTGTTCCAAGTGTTCAAAAAAATAAACTTGAACTTGAACAAGAACTGTCTAGGTTACGTAGGTAACCCTTCGTTCCCCGAGAGATAAGGGAACGGAAGACATTACACATGGGAAATCCCGTTTTCCCCTATTTCACTGAAGTCAAGTAGAATCTCGCAGCGAACACGCTGCCAGAGCGCAGGCGCGCGCCCGCCCAGCGGGCGTGGCCACACCCTCCTCTCCCCGCGCCCGCGCTCTGCTCGTCAGAATCGTCCTGAACCAGAACACCGACACACTGCCGCATGGCATCCCGTGTAATGTCTTCCGTTCCCTTATCTCTCGGGGAACGAAGGGTTACCTACGTAACCTAGACAGTTCCCCTTCGAGAACAGTCACTCCGACATTACACATGGGAACGCAATCGAACCCCGCCGTGCGGAACACCGCGCACCGCCCAGCCGACGGCTAACAAGCGCAGCATAAGTAGCGACAAACCCACGGCCAGCGCCGTGAAATAACACCGCAATACTCACATACTCCGACCCACCGAGAGAAGTCAGTCCACCAGACCTCCCGATCCGGTCGTCGATCCGCCCCTCGCAGCCAAAACATGGTGGCCAAACGAGGGAACATCCAGACAGTAAAATCTGGCAAACGTATTCCGAGAAGCCCAGCCCGCAGCCCGGCAGATCTCCTGGATATCCATCCCACTCGCCCAAGCCCACGAAGTAGCCAAGGCTCTGGTGGAATGCGCGCGTACTCCGTCCGGGCAATCCACACCCGTCTCCGCATACGCCCGCCGGATGGCATCCACAATCCAGTGCGACAACCGTTGCTTAGACAACGGACCGCCCTTCTTCACGCCAGCAAAACACACAAACAGCTGATCCGTCGTCCGGAACTGGCTCGTCCTGCTGACGTAAGCGCGCACGGCCCTCACCGGGCACAACATCCTCTCCGACGGAACCGCCCCCTCCGTTAGCCCAAACGCTCGCACAGAAACGACCTGTGCCCTGTACGGAGTCGAGAGAGACTTCGGGTTATACCCCACGCGCGGGAGCAATCTCACAAGACTGTCCTCCGTCCCGAACTGCAAACAAGACGCACTCACGGAAAAGGCGTGTAGATCACCTACTCTCTTCCCGCACGCTAGCGCCAACAGCAGCGCCGTCTTGCACGAAAGCAGTCCCATATCACACTCCTCCAAGGGCTCGAAAGGGGCTTTGGTTAATGCGTCCAGCACCAACGCCAGATCCCACACAGGCACCAATCTCGTCCTCGTGGGGGCAAGTCTCCTCGCCCCTCGCAGAAACCTGGTCACCAGGGCATGTCGTCCCACCGACGCTCCGTTCACAGGCTCGTGGTTAGCCGCGATAGCCGCCACGTAAACCTTCAACGTAGATGGCGCGCACCCCGCGTCCATCCTCTCTTGCAGAAATGACAAAACCGCGTCCACTCCGCAGTCGCTCGGTCCCACGCCAGCCGCACTGCACCAGGAAGAAAACGCCTCCCATTTGCCTGCATACAGCCGTCTCGTGGACGGCGCTCTCGCCTCGGCCACCGTGCCCATCGCCCTCATCAAGGCTGGAAATCGCTCAGCCCCAGTCCGACTCGCCAGACGTGCAGGTTCCAGAGCTCCGGCTCGGGGTGCCACACTTCTCCTCCCCCCTGGGACAGCAGGTCCCGGTGCACCGGCACTTTCCACGGAGCCGCCGACATCCCGACCAGCTCCGCCAGCCACGGCTGGGAGGTCCAGAGCGGAGCCACAAGGGTCAGTTGTCTCCGCTCCATCCGGCACTTCCGCAGCACCGCCGGCAAAAGCTTCACCGGAGGAAAAGCGTATAGCTTCCCCTGCGGCCACGGACTCGACAACGCGTCTCCCCCCAGCGGTGCTGACGTCAGCGAGAAGAACCTCTCGCACTGAGCGTTCTCCTCCGAGGCGAAAAGGTCGATCTCCGCTTCGCCGAACAGACTCCAAATGAGCCCCACCACCTGGGGTTTCAGCCGCCATTCCCCAGGGACCACGCCCCCTCTGGACAGCAAATCCGCACCCGTGTTGAAGCGCCCCGGAACATGCACGGCCTTCAATGACGCCAGTTCCCGATCCGCCCACAGGAGCAGGGCCCTGGCCCCGATCTGCAAAGCACGAGACCTCAGCCCCCCCTGGTGGTTGATGTAGGCCACTACTGCTGTGCTGTCCGACCTGACTAGCACATGTCTGCCGCTGATCACCGGTGAAAAATGATCCAACGCCAGGCGTACTGCCTCCAGTTCCAGAACATTGATGTGGAGCGCCCTCTGGTGGTCCCCCCAGGTTCCCGAGGCTGCGCGACCGTCGCAGACGGAGCCCCACCCCGTAAGGGATGCATCCGTTGTCACGACAACTCGCCGGACCACTATACCCATGGCCACTCCTTCCACATACGCTTCTCCGCTGACCCACGGGACAAGCGCCCTGACGCACGCCTGCGAAACCCGCAGCAGCGAGCGCCCCGATCTCCATTCCCAGCTTCCCACTCGCTGACGGAGCCACAGCTGCAACGGTCTCATGTGTAGAAGTCCCAGCCGCGACACTGGCGCCGCGGCCGCCATCAGTCCCAGCAGCCGCTGAAACTGCTTCACGCTGACCAACCGGCCCCTCTGGAACGCAGACAGCGCAGCCTGGAGCGTACACGCCCTCTCCGGGGACAGCCGCGCCGTCATAGAGCGTGAATCCATCGCCACGCCCAGAAACACCAAGGATTGGCTGGGCAGCAAGACGCTCTTCTCCGTGTTCACCACGAATCCCAATCCCGCGAGATGTGCAAGGACTTCGCGTCTGTCTGCCTCGAGCTTGGCCCGAGAATTCGCCAATACCAGCCAATCGTCTAAAAAATTTAGGATACGGACTCCCGACATCCTCAGCGGGGCCAATACCGCGTTGGCGCAAACCGTAAAGGTGCGCGGAGCGAGCGACAGGCCAAACGGAAGGACGCAGAATTGATACACTCTCCGCTCGAATCCAAACCTCAGAAAACTTCTGTGTCTCCGCGCGATCTGAATATGAAAGTATGCATCCTTCAGGTCGATCGACATCATAAAATCCCCCGGCTGTACGTGTGCCAAGACCTGCCGTACCGTGACCATCTTGAACGGCCGTCTCGCGAGAGCTCTGTTCAGTGGCCTCAAGTCGAGAATGGGCCGCATAGCGCCCCCTCTCTTCGGCACCAGGAAGTACCTGCTGTAGAAGCCGCTCTCCCTGTCCCCGTCCGGCACTTCTTCTATCGCTCCCTTGGCTAGGAGCGACTGGATCTCCGCGCGCAGCAGTGGCGCGTCCGTCTCCGTCACCTCTGACATCACCACCCCTCGAAAGCGCGGCGGTCTTCGCGCGAACTGAAAGGCGTAACCGGAAGTGACGGTCCTCAGGACCCAACTGGAGGCAACCGGCCGCATCCTCGACCACGCCCCCGCGTCCAGCTTCAGCAATGGCCGACCCGCCGAGGGACTTACCGGGGCCGACCCGCTCGCTTCTCGTGCCGGAGAGACTTCGTGGTTCATACAATAAAGATGAGAAACAACCGATTTGTCCGAACTCTCTTTTATTGCACACACAGTCTGAACGTCTGCAACCGCAACGCGGGGAACACCGGCAACACGGGAGTACTCCGTGCGAACAGCCGAACACAACCGCTTCCGCGGAACCGCGGCACTCAACGCCTGGTCGGCGGAACAAATGTCAGGAACCCTGTCGGGTCTGCTGAACCTGCTGCTGCCCGGCCCGCTGGGCTCCATCGCGGGAAGCTGAGCCGCCGGCCCGCGGCCTCTCACGCCGCTGCCGCTGCTGCTGCCGGAAACGCGGCTCCTGCCGCGGCCTTTGCTCCTGCGGCCGCGGAACAAAGTCGCGCTGGGCTTTGCGCGGCCACTGCTCCTGGCGCCTAGGCTCCAGCTTCGGTTTTTGCTGGCGCGAACGTGACGGCAGAAAGTGCGAGAACGCCTTCGCGTTCTTCTGCGCCTCCGCAAAGCGCTCCGTCACCTCACCCAAGGGAACGCCGAAGAGCCCGTCCTGGGAAATTGGAGCGTCGAGCAGGCGGCGCTTCTCGGCGTCTTTCAACTCTGTCAGTGTCAGCCACAGGTGCCGCTGCAGGACAACCAGGCTGCCCATCGCCCGCCCGACGCCTTGCGCGGCCCTCTTCGCCGCCTCCAACGCCAGGTCTGCCGCCACTCTTGCGCGATGCAGGGTCTCGCCGTCCCCGGTGCCCTCCTCCAGGTCTTTGAGCAGCATCGCCTGGTACAGCTGGAACACTGAGAGGGAGTGTAGAGCCGCCGCTGTGTGGCCGATGGAGCAGTAGGCCTTGTCGGCCATGTGCGCCGTTGCCCTGCAGGGCTTGGATGGAAGTGCCCCGTCGCTCCACGCTCCGCCCGGGCACAGATGCGCTGCGACCCCCGGTTCCACCGGGGGAATTTTCACATAGCCGTGCTCCGCCGCTCCGTCCACCGAAGTGAACAAAGACGAACCCTGGACCCGCGCGCGGGCTGAATAGGGCGCGCTCCACGCCCCCGCCACCTCCTCGTGCAGATCCGGAAAAAACGGCGCGGACCTCTGCCGCGCCGCCTCTTGCCTGTCGGGAATGCAGAGTCCGTCTAACAGCCTTGGTCTCGTCTGGCTCGGCTCCCGCCATTGCAGCCCCATCCGTGCGACCGCGTCCGCGAGAGTGTCCAAGGCCCTCTTCTCCTTCGACTCTCCGGCCGAGGCGCCGTCCGACCACGCTGCCGACGCCGCCGTCGACAAAATGTCGTCGTCGTCGTCCATCCCACGTGGCTCTTCCACGCCGCCCGCCGCCTCGGCCATCTCCTCCCGGGAGCCCCAGGAGTGCAGGGCCGGCTCCCCGGCCCGAGGCATCAACGCGTCGGTCTGGGGGGGCTCGGCCCCGGGTCGCCCACCGCCCGACCTGACCTCCACCACCCTGGTGCGCAAGGCCGCACCAGAGAGCTGCGCGCAGTCCGAGCAACCGGACCCTGTAACGGCTTCGAGCGCGTGGGCGCGTCCGAGACAATGCACGCAGCTGCGATGGGGATCAGGAAGGACTATGGGACCACCACAGGTCACGCACATCTTGATGCCCTCCACGCCTGACTGCCCGACGGGGCCTGAAGGTAAGCCGCCCTGTCGCCCTTGCATCCTGTCAGGAGTGGGGGGGGTGCGTGGTGACTCCATCTGTGAAGAAAACGATTCTGACGAGCAGAGCGCGGGCGCGGGGAGAGGAGGGTGTGGCCACGCCCGCTGGGCGGGCGCGCGCCTGCGCTCTGGCAGCGTGTTCGCTGCGAGATTCTACTTGACTTCAGTGAAATAGGGGAAAACGGGATTTCCCATGTGTAATGTCGGAGTGACTGTTCTCGAAGGGGAACTGGACTGGCGGCATTATTTATGAAAAACAATGATGAAAAACCTTTCAGCTTTTCACAGAAACGTATTAAACATGTGTCAGCCTTTACTCACCTGGAGAATCAAGTCGCTGCCATCCAGCACTGATCTCCACTTACTATCTCATTATTATGATCCAGTATCTCATAATTACAATCTTGATTGAGTTTAATTGCAAACGGCAGCAAAACTATTTTTG
Organism: Paedocypris micromegethes; assembly: GCA_028031935.1. Taxonomy (NCBI): domain Eukaryota; kingdom Metazoa; phylum Chordata; class Actinopteri; order Cypriniformes; genus Paedocypris; species Paedocypris micromegethes. The sequence goes on from CM051493.1 coordinate 16,342,411, forward strand.
TAACATGCGTGTTTTCTACGTGAAATAAAGAACAGTCTGTGATAATAAAAAGTATAGACGTTTAATATTACTTGCAAAACGATGTCAACCACTGAAAGCACAATGAAATGAATGTCTGAAATAATTCACTAAACAGACTTCATCTCTCCGCCTTGTCACACATTTTGATTTTTTTTTAAATCTGCAAAAACAATGTGTATCACATTCCAATGAAATATCATGATTTGCTGGCTAAGGTTAAGTCAGACACACACGCACTAATGTATTACATAAAACATTACATTTAATACATGAATAAACAACACAAGAGACGTTTGTATAGACTAAACTAGTAAATTGCAACTTTCTGTTTCTATGTTTGTATAGTTGTCACTGCAACAGACGACCAATGTTTTAGCCAAATTCATTATCAATATTAAACTTTAAAACTGTTTAAATATTAGCCGATAGTCACCCCACACCTGAAGTCTTGATGTTCACATTGAACTTTTATTTTGCCTGTAATGCAGTTTATTATTTTGATTTAGAAGATAATTTATAAACGATGCTTAGAAAGCTTTTGTGTCAATTGAGTTGGACAGAATCAGAAAACCCAAAGAAAATGAATGACTTGACTAGTTGCTCAAAGTTCATTAAAACAATTATTTCAAAAGCTGAAGTGATTTTGATATTTTATATTATTTATTAGCCACAATGTCTAACTAATACTACCTATGAATCAAAAATTGGAATAAACAATGACTCATCATTTGTTGCAGATCGATTTCATACCAGTGTGAATTCTAATGTGAACCTTTAAGTTTCCCTTTTGTGAAAAGCTCTTCCCACACTGAAGGCAGGGAAAGGGTTTCTCACCGGTGTGAACCCTCAGTGATCAGTCAGAAAGGAATCACGAGAGAAACTCTTCCCACATGAGGACAAAAGAACAGTTTCTCACCAGTGTGAGTCCTCATGTGAAGCTTTAGGCTTCCCTTTTGTGAAAAAATTCCCACACTGAGAACAGGAGAACGGTTTCGTTGTTCCGTTAATCCTGAACTACATGTAAAACTCCTGCCACACTGAGAAAAGTTCAATAGGTTCTCACCAGTGTGAATCTTCATGTGTCTATTCAGACTTGCACGATTTAAAAACTCTTCCCACAATAAGAACAAGAGAATGGTTTCTCACCAGTGTGAATCCTCATGTGAACCTTCAGATGGCCACTTCGCAAGAAACTCTTCCCACACTGAGGACATTTGTGCTTCTTAGTGTTTGAGTGAATTGGGCGTGTTTGTTCTTCAGTTCTTCAGATTGAGACACACACACAGATTCTTCTAGAGGAGTGAGTGTGGAACTGTTGCTGAGGGAAACATCTCCACTGTGAAGGAAAGCAGACACTGGTTGATCTTCTGCTGTTTGGTCTGAGGAACTCTTGTCCGTCTTTAAACAACTAATAGAGGCTTGTTCAGTCACACTGTTGAGAAGCTCCTGCTGTTTATTCTCCACTTCACACGCTTCTTCTCTTTCCTCCTTCACCAGCTTCACGTCTGAAAAAAAAAACATGACAGAACTTACTGACAGAAACTTATCATCAGAGAATAAAGACACTAGAGACTCATTTCAGACTGTGATCTCAGTGAAAGATCAGTAAAGGTTTGTTTGACTGGGAAAGCGCAGGTTTGGTGATTGTGGCGAGTTGTGGGTTTGTTTGACTGGTTTATTAACTATTAATCTGGTGAGAAACTGTGTTTGCTTGAGGTTGAGGAGCACAATGGTCTGGTGGAGAACAGAACAGTGTGTGAAGCTTCTGAAGGAGTTTCTGTGCTGGACCTTGTAGAATTGTGTGTGTGAGAAGAAGCTGAGAAGAGCGACACACACACCAGCACTACACTAATGGCACAACACACTTCTGTGCTGCCACTGTTCAAATTTCAAGTTAAGAACGTTTTTATACTATTAAACCTAAAATTCAATCGCTGATCAGTGAAATCACTTTTGAATCTCTGATCACAATAAAAATCACGTTTAACCGATCATTTTACAATCCTCCTGCAACAATAACGATATAAAATATTACACTTACTTTATATTAAAATATTAAAAACTAGGTTTGAATAAAAACAATTAACAAATAAAGAAATATTTAAAAACACGCAGAACAAAGAGAATCTCCGACCTGGTTTCTCCTCAGCGTGTTGATCAGTGACTCCGGACGCTTCATATTCTCCCGCGTCTTCTCTTTCCTCTTTAATAACGCGCATCTTTACACTCTCACCACATCAAACTCAGTCAGGTTCTGTCGATTTGTTCCGAAAGAAAGTAGTTTTTCAGGTAAATGTGAAGCGTAACTTCACACAAGAAGCTGATGATGCGAAACATTCAATATTGTTATTTTTATTCGTATTATTGTTGTTGTTGTTGTTAATATTTGTATCTATATTTGTCGTACCTAAACATCACACTCATAATTCACGCACAAACGACAATGTTTGTTTATTTCTGTTTCACTTCATAAATCAAGACGTTCTCCATTAGTCGCTGTACCGAAAAATCACATGTAATATCTACTGCGATTCTTAGAGTGGTGATAAAGTTCTCCTTCAAAAGCTCAGGCGAACCATGTTCTTCCAGATCACAAGTTTAACATAGACACACACACACACACACACACACATCTGATCACACACAGTCACAACAATTATGATGAAAATCACGCTTTTCACAGAGAAGTATTAAACACTGGTCATCATTAACTCACCTGGAGAATGAGATGCTGCCGTCCTGCACTGATCTCCACTTACTGTCTCAATAATATGATTTAGTATTTCAGAGCTATAATTTGTATATTACAATCTTGATTGATAATGTTTCAGAGCTTGAACACAAACAATTTCTGTAACTATGAGAAAGAAAGCCTGTTATAAGTTAAATTAATGTGCAATTAATATAGCACATTTCTTAGTCCGTTAAAGAAGAAAGTCGTTAAAGAAGAAAAATTGTCTTATGTTATATATATTGTAACATTTAGGTAAAAATAGAGTCCTTCAAAATTAAAAATGTCCTTTGTTCATCGATGTTCAGACTACGGGCTTAAGACCAGAAGAGCAAGCTACTCCTCATATAGAGGTATTCATGATAATAAAAAGTAGGATAAAAAAAAAGTACACACGTTTAATATTACTTGCAAAACAAGGTCCACAACTGAAAGCACAGTGACATGCATATCTGGAATAATTCACTAAACAAACCTTATCTCACGTGGCCTGGTTTTCACACAGCGTCACAAAAATGTGTTATAACTCAGTGAAAACAATGCAAGTGTGTAAAACTCCAATGTAATATTATGATTTGCGAGTGAAGGGTGAGTCAGACACACAAGCACTAATGTATTAGAATAACTTTTAAAAAGGCGCTAAAACTTTTTTCACCAGCACCTCAACACTGAATTGGGGGGAAAAGAAATAGTGTGTGTACTGACTATCATGCCGTTCTGTCTAGTACGCTTCTTTATAGAGCTCTGTGTGAACATCTACTCTGTCCTTTCTTAAAACAATTGCTTCACTTGCTCCTCGTTTTGCATATCGCTTTGGATAGAAGTGTCGGCAAAATGACTGTAAAGTAAAAGTAAAGTTATGGCAATAGATGACTAATATTTTAGCCTAATCAATATTAACATTTTCAACGGTTTTAATACTAGACAATATCGACCGATAAACCACACTTGATCAGGATATGTTCACATTGTCCTTTTATTTTGTCTGTGTGGGTGATTATTTTGTTCTTGGAATTGGATTTTGGAACATAATTTGTACATTTAATTGAATTTTACATTTGAAATTTAACTTGAACTGTTCCACAGCGTGGGAAACTGCATTATGCAGTACAACAGCATATTAAAATCTATATTAATAATATATATATATATATATATATCATATATATGAAATAATAAAATAAGTAATTGTGCATGCATTAACATAAACGTAAATAACACTGCACACACACATCATAATGAACAAACACAAACCATAAAAAATTGGCGTTCAGTATGTCACAAGATCTTCAGTAGTATGTCCATTCCCTGGATCCACTTAATTTACAATGCTTAGAAAGTGTTTGTGTGTAATTTGAGTCGGACAGAATCAGAAATCTTAAAGAAGTTGACCAGTTTAGTTTCTCAAAGTTCATTGAAACAACACAAGGTCATCGTTTCGAAAGTGTTATTATATTAATTAGCCAGAATGTGTAACTCATTGTTTCGACTGGTTGAAAAAGATACTACTTTTTAAATCCTGCCGATTAATCATTGGAATAATCCATAGAATAATCGATTACCAGAATAGCTGTTTGTTGCAGCTCTAATTCTCACCAGAGTGACTCCTCATGTGAAACCTCAATTGTTTATTTCGTGCAAAACTTTTCCCACATTGACAGACGAACGGTTTCTCACCAGTGTGAATTCTTATGTGATTAGTTAATCCTGCCTTGCATGTAAAACTCTTGCCACAATGAGAACAGTTAAATGGTTTCTCTCCAGTGTGACTCCTCACGTGAATCTTCAGATTTCTACTTTGTGAGAAACTCATCCTACAGTGAGAACAGGAGAAAGGTTTTTCACCGGTGTGAATCCTCATGTGACGATTCAGATTTCCTCTTATCGAAAAACTCTTTCCACATTGAGAACAGGAGAACGGAGTCTCACCGGTGTGAACCCTCATGTGAACATCCAGGTGGTCACTACGTAAGAAACTCGTCCCACAAAGACGACAATAGAAAAGGTTCTCACCAGAGTGAATCCTCATGTGATCAGTCAGATAAGCCCTACGTGAGAAACTCTTCCCACACTGAGAACAAGAGAAAAGTTTCTCACCGGTGTGTATCCACATGTGTTCCTTTACTTTACTAGAGGCAATAAAACTCTTGTCACACTGAGGACATTTGTGCTTCTTAGTGTTTGAGTGAATCGGTGCGTGTTTGTTCTTCAGTTCTTCAGATTGAGACACACACACAGATTCTTCTAGAGGAGTGAGTGTGGAACTGTTGCTGAAGGAAACATCTCCACTGTGAAGGAAAGCAGACACTGGTTGATCTTCTGCTGTTTGGTCTGAGGAACTCTTGTCCGTCTTTAAACAACTAATAGAGGCTTGTTCAGTCACACTGTTGAGAAGCTCCTGCTGTTTATTCTCCACTTCACACGTTTCTTCTCTTTCCTCCTTCACACGGTTCATGTCTGAAAAGACAAAAAAAAACATTATTTAGTTTGACTGGGAAAGCGCAGGTTTGGTGATTGTGGCGAGTTGTGGGTTTGTTTTACTGGTTTATTAACTATTAATCTGGTGAGAAACTGTGTTTGCTTGAGGTTGAGGAGCACAATGGTCTGGTGGAGAACAGAACAGTGTGTGAAGCTTCTGAAGGAGTTTCTGTGCTGGACCTTATAGAATTGTGTGTGTGAGAAGAAGCTGAGAAGAGCGACTACACACACCAGCACTACGAACACACACACACACACACACACACACACACACACACACACACACACACACACACACACACTATCAAAACACTTCAGAATCTTTGATCAAACTAAGTAATACACAGTCAACCACTTACAAATACGTTGCAACAAAACGCAAAAAACATTAAGTTAAGACTTAAGAATTAAGTTAAATAACTACATATTTGAAGCTCCGCGGAACAAAGAGAATCTCCGACCTGGTTTCTCCTCAGCGTGTTGATCAGTGACTCCGGACGCTTCATATTCTCCCGCGTCTTCTCTTTCCTCTTTAATAACGCGCATCTTTACACTCTCACCACATCAAACTCAGTCAGGTTCTGTCACAAAACCATACGCGCTTATTTACTAAAACTTTCATTATACCCGGTCGGCGCCATGATTGAATGACGTCACGGATCTGGGTGGGACAAAAACTGCATCGTCACGTGGGTCGACTCTCAGTCTCGAGTCGTGCTGAGACTCGAGACTGCGCACGCAGTCAACAGCGCACACATGGAGGTGTTACATTTCGTTTTTGTATTAGTAAATAAAACCTCACGAATAGAGTTTTTTCACATGTATTAGTTTTATTTTATCCTAAATTCAGTACGAGTAAAATACGTAAGTTCTTTTAAAAATAGATACTTTGCTTTTAAAGGTTAAAATCGCTTGCCATGACTCTGTTTGCGGTGTCACGTGTTCGATCCGTCTTCGTCATTCCAACATGGCGGTGTTCGAGTAATTGTGAAAGATTCGAACATTACCTTTGCCCGAACCAAGTTGTTTGTTTATACCACCGGAAGCCTAAACTAATCCGCGACAGAACCTGACTGAGTTTGATGTGGTGAGAGTGTAAAGATGCGCGTTATTAAAGAGGAAAGAGAAGACGCGGGAGAATATGAAGCGTCCGGAGTCACTGATCAACACGCTGAGGAGAAACCAGGTCGGAGATTCTCTTTGTTCCGCGTGTTTTTAAATATATCGTTATTTGTTGATTTTTTTTTAATTCAAACTTAGTTATCAATATATTTTATTCTTTCGTTATTGTTGCAGGAGGATTGTAAAATGAACGGTTAAACGTGGTTTTATTGTGATCAGAGATTCAAAAGTGATTTGACGGATCAGCGATTGAATCTCAGGTTTAAAAGTATAAAAACGTTCTTAACTTGAAATGTAACAAGCAGCACAGACGTGTGTGGTGTGTAGTGAAGTGCTGGTGTGTGTGTCGCTCTTCTCAGCTTCTTCTCACACACACAATTCTACAAGGTCCAGCACAGAAACTCCTTCAGAAGCTTCACACACTGTTCTGTTCTCCACCAGACCATTGTGCTCCTCAACCTCAAGCAAACACAGTTTCTCACCAGATTAATAGTTAATAAACCAGTAAAACAAACCCACAACTCGCCACAATCACCAAACCTGCGCTTTCCCAGTCAAACAAACCTTTACTGATCTTTCACTGAGATCACAGTCTGAAATGAGTCTCTAGTGTCTTTATTCTTGATGATAAGTTTCTGTCAGTAAGTTCTGTCATGTTTTTTTTTCAGACGTGAAGCTGGTGAAGGTGGAATGTGAAGAAGCGTGTGAAGTGGAGAATAAACAGCAGGAGCTTCTCAACAGTGTGACTGAACAAGCCTCTATTAGTTGTTTAAAGACGGACAAGAGTTCCTCAGACCAAACAGCAGAAGATCAACCAGTGTCTGCTTTCCTTCACAGTGGAGATGTTTCCCTCAGCAACAGTTCCACACTCACTCCTCTAGAAGAATCTGTGTGTGTGTCTCAATCTGAAGAACTGAAGAACAAACACGCGCCGATTCACTCAAACACTAAGAAGCACAAATGTCCTCAGTGTGACAAGAGTTTTACTGTCCCTAGTCAATTAAAGGAACACATGTGGATTCACACTGGTGAGAAATCATTCACTTGTCCTCAGTGTGGGAAGAGTTTCTCAAAAAAGCAATCCATTGCCAGGCACATACGAATTCACACCAGCGAGAAACCTTTCACCTGTTCTCATTGTGCCAAGAGCTTTAAAAGTAGCGGAGAATTAACTCTTCACATGAGGACTCACACTGGTGAGAAACCTTTCGTCTGTTCTCATTGTGGAAAAAGATTCGCATCTAGTAACAGCCTGATCAAGCACGTTAGAATTCACACTGGTGAGAAACCTTTCTCCTGTCCTCATTGTGAGAAGAGTTTCACACAACGGGAACATTTAAAGTGTCACATGAGGATTCACACCGGCGAGAAACCTTTCTCATGTTCCCAGTGTGGGAAGAGTTTCTCACAAAAAACAGATCTGATTGTTCACACGAGGACTCACACCGGCGAGAAACCTTTCTCCTGCTCTCAGTGTGAGAAGCGTTTTTCAGAACGTAAATGTCTGAAGAAACACATGAGGACTCACACTGGTGAGAAACCTTTTTCTTGTTCTCAGTGTGGGAAGAGTTTCGCAGTGAGTGGAAACCTAAAGAGTCACATGAGGAGTCACACCGGTGAGAAACCTTTCCAATGTTCTCACTGCCACAAGAGTTTCTCGCGTAAAATAGATCTGAATGGTCACATGGGGGTTCACACTGGTGAGAAACCATTTCCCTGTCCCCAGTGTGGCAAGAGTTTAACATGTAAAGCAGGATTAGTTGTTCACATGAGGATTCACACCGGTGAGAAACCGTTCGTCTGTCCTCAGTGTGGGAAGAGGTTTTCACGAAAGGATAACTTAAAGTATCACATCAGAATTCACACTGGTGAGAAGTAGAGCTGCTACTAACGATTGCTTTGGTGTTCGATTATAACTAATGGATTATTACAATGGTTAATTGATTAGTCATTGATTATTCAAATTATTTATCAGTAGGATTATTCAGATTTTTCAACTAGTTAAAACAAGGAGTTACACGTTCTCACTAATAAGTAAATAAATAAAAATCACTTCAACTTTTGAAATAATGAGCTTTGAGTTTAATCTTACTGCTTCCTGTGTTATTTTGTCCCTGTTAAGTGTCGCGGTGTGACTAATGTTTCTTAATTTCTGTTATTGAGCCAATAAAAGCTTATATCCACGTCTGCCTCAGGAATCATTATTTAAAGAAAAAAAAGGACACATATATAAATATTAAATATGGTAGAATGAGAATCACGTTTTTTTTTTCACGATTCATGATCACAATTATTTCACAATTCTGGACATTTTTTTATTGTAAAATTGTAACCCTGAAAATCAGGTTGTCAAACTGCAATATAATAACGCATATGACTCGGCTTTAAATTTAAATAAATGGAACAAAATGTAATGTTGTAAAGAAAAAAAAATACCATTAAATAGTCTATCACAATAAAAATAAACATACCAAGGTACAGTATTATGTACAGTTCAGGTCAAAATTATGTGTCTGTGGCTAGATTTGTTACTGCAAAGAAAGGAAAAAAAAAAAAAGCTAACAAACACTTTGAATGTCCCGTCCTCATTCTTATAGCGTTTAATGTTTGAACTTAACTCATTAACTCACAGTCATGTGACTTCAACAGAAAGTGAGTTCTCCTAAAAGCTGGTATTGTGTGCTAATTCAAAAAGTTTTTTGGACACTTCAGCTGATTCAAAAACACTTTCAACAGTTCCAATGCTTTGATAACATGTTCTATATTACATCCATCTTGGTTTCACCTTATTTGTTGAAGAAAGTAATTTTAAACAAGCTACGGAAAAATCATTGTAAAATATGTCACATTTGGCTTTACACTTTTTTCAAATGAACCTGATGTTGAATGTCAAAATAGCAAACACGCCAATAATATAGCTGTATTGATTAAATTAGGAGAACATATGTTTGGCTGATTATTTTAAAAGTAAAACTGTAAAAATGTGAAATATTTGGTTTGTATTACAAAAGACTTTTTACAAATCTGCATAATGCTAAACAACATTGTACAATAAAGCTGATTCCAAAAAAAATGTAGTTGTCTGACTCTTTATTCTTTAATTTCTACAGTATGCAAAAGAACAAGCGCTACATTCTTCATTGTGAATAATATATAAATAATTAAAACAATTTCTGCCTAAATACTTCTCTTAAAATGCTCCTTCTGTTTTTTTTTTAACAAACCCTATCTTGTTACTCGTATCATTTCAAAATAGTTTTACTTGAATAATCGATAAAAAGGCGATTATAGTGATCAGAACTCAACAAACACAATGAACAAAA
>CM051493.1:16352105-16377147 GCA_028031935.1 Paedocypris micromegethes
AAAAAACAAAAAACAGCTGCCCTTTGGCCTACGCTCATTGACAAAAAATAAAATGTATAAATATAATAAATGAAAAAGAGCCCTAGGAAAGGACAAGCTAAACGGTTACATCATTTCCTTTTTGTTGTAATGACATAAATATATGTATAGATACATTTATTTTGAACATATGTGTTTCTGTACTTTATTTATACATGAGCCTATTTATTTCGTTTGTCAATTACCGGTATTTTTGATTTTGGCGGTTTTGGTCCTCCATGTAGACGTGGGCGTGCGTGCGTGCGCGCGAGGGAGGCGGTCCTCATGACGAAGCATGATTTTTGTCCCACCCATATCCGTGACGTCTTTCAAACATGGCGCCGACCGTGTATAATGAAAGGTTTGACAGATAAGCGCTTATGGCTCCGTGACAGCAATTTACTGCGTTTGATGTGGTGAGAGTGTAAAGATGCGCGTTATTAAAGAGGAAAGAGAAGACGCGGGAGAATATGAAGCGTCCGGAGTCACTGATCAACACGCTGAGGAGAAACCAGGTCGGAGATGCTCTTTGTTCCGCGGGGCTTCAAATATTATCGTTATTTAAATAGTATGCACACCTTGTTTTTAATAGTTGTTTGCGTTATTGTTGCAAGAGTATTGTAAAATAATCGTTTAAACGTGGTTTCCCAGTTAAACAAACCTTTACTGATCTTTCAGAGAGATCAGAGTCTGAAATGAGTCTTTAATTCCTTTATTGTTAGATAATAATAGTCTTAATTGTATATTTTTTCTTCCTGTCAGACGTGAAGCGGATGAAGGAGGAAAGAGAAGAAGCGTGTGAAGTGGAGAATAAACAGCAGGAGCTTCTCAACAGTGTGACTGAACAAGCCTCTATTAGTTGTTTAAAGACGGACAAGAGTTCCTCAGACCAAACAGCAGAAGATCAACCAGTGTCTGCTTTCCTTCACAGTGGAGATGTTTCCCTCAGCAGCAGTTCCACACTCACTCCTCTAGAAGAATCTGTGTGTGTGTCTCAATCTGAAGAACTGAAGAACAAACACGCGCCGATTCACTCAAACACTAAGAAGCACAAATGTCCTCAATGTGGGAAGAGTTTTACTTTCCCTAGTCAATTAAAGACTCACATGTGGATTCACACTGGTGAGAAACCCTTCTCTTGTTCTCAGTGTGGGAAGAGTTTCTTACGTAGTGGCCATCTGAATGTTCACATGAGGGTTCACTCCGGTGAGAAACCGTTCTCCTGTTTCCAATGTGAAAAGAGTTTTTCGACAAGTGGAACTCTGAATGAGCACATGAGGATTCACACTGGTGAGAAACCTTTTTCTTGTTCTCAGTGTGGGAAAACTTTCTCACAAAAGGGAGGTCTGAGGAATCACATAATGCTTCACACTGGAGAGAAACCTTTTGGATGTTCTATTTGTGTGAAGAGTTTCTCTTGTAAAGCCTTTCTGAATGATCACATGATGATTCACACTGGTGAAAAGTATTTTGTATGTTCTCAGTGTGGGAAGAGTTTCGTACATAGTTGCAGTCTGAATGATCACATGAAGATTCACACTAGTGAGAAATCGTTCTGTTCTCAATGTGGGAAGAGTTATTCGGCAAGAAGAAGTCTGATAAGTCACATGAGGAGTCACACTGGTGAGAATTAGAGCTGCAACAAACAATTATTTTGGTAATCAATTAATCTATGGATTTTTAGAAGGATTCATTGATTAGTCATTGATTATTCCAATTAGGGCTGCAGATAACAATTTTTTTTATATAGAATAATCTATCAATTATTTTGGTGATTTTATCGACTAATCTATTAATCAGCTAATTTTTCGACAATTCTTACAATTATATTTTTGTCCAAACTGTTATTTGTTTATAAAAATTAAATAAAGCGTATCTTGCACATAACTACATAGTACGTTTCAATAACCCTTACAAACAATCATTTCAGGCCAAACTAAATAAAGACACAAAATAAATTAAGGCCTTAAATGTTTTTAGCACAAATTCAGTGCAATGTGAATTAAGTAAGATTGATTGTAAAAACTAAAGTGCGAAATAAAATATCTATTCTAAAAAAAAATGTAATCACACACAATTGCAATGGGAAAAAAGTTATGTCTACGTGCTCAAGAGTGACGCTTGTTCGTTTTTTTTTGTTTTTGTTTTTTTCACTTTTAAAATCATTTTAAAATAATTTAAGGAAGCACAAATGGTCTATAGGATTATTTATTTATCATCAGCAACTTAAATTAATTCTTGGTGCCTAAATGTTTTCATATTTACATCGGAAATGAGCAGTTCTCTTCTAAATAAAACAACTATTATAATTATTAATATTGATATTATTATTTATAATGAGATATTAATAGTATATCCTGCGTATTTCTTACATGTGCAGCATACCAGAGAGAGAGAGAGCGAGAGAGAGAGAGAGAGTTACTTTGTTTCACACACTTTTGACGACTTTTTTGTTGCCATTTTCTGCTCCGATAGTTTCCTGTGCGCGTTTTTTGCGTCGACGTATTTGCTTAAATACTCGTTGCACCTCTAATTCCCATTTAATCAGTAGGACTATTCAGCCTTTTCAACCAGTCAAAACAATGAGTTACACATTCTGGGTAATGAATAAAACATCGATCCACTTCAGCTTTTGAAATCGTGTTGTTTTAATTAACTTTTAAGCAACTGAACTGGTCATTTTCTTTGTTTTCTGATTCTGTCTGACTCAAATGACACCCAAACACTTCCTAATCATTGTTTACAATTTATGTTCCAATGAACATTACAGACAAAATAAAAGTTCAATGTGAACATATTCTTATCAAGGCTTCAGGTATTGGGTGAATATTGGCTCATATTAAAACTGTTTTAAACACCTTTCGGGTCTTTGTGTAGAGCTCCACACTGTTGAAGATCTGTTGGAGGTTGAAGAGATTTTAATGCCGAGGTAATAACTGAGTTTTTTGTTTTCCAAAGTTTGACTTCGGTTTCGTTTCTGTCAGTAGAAACTGACATTGGGAACATGAGAGATCTGGTTCTATCGCTTTGAACCGGAAACGTCGTGTATCCTTTCTGACTGAAGCTGGTCGTGTGTTTCGCGCTTCAATCCTCTTCTGAGATCTTTCCCTTTTTTTTTTTTTTTAAAGCTCTTTGAACATAAAAAAAAAAACATGTACGTATATGTTTTTACATATATATACAAACACAAAAACCTGATTTCTTACATTTATATACGTATTCCATTTTGCACAGAATCTCGTCTGTTTGAGTGTTTTTTGAGGCACAAATATTAGACCGTGTGACTTTTGTTCATTGATAACGAGAATAATAAAGTAGCAGAATGATATTAAAATGTAATAAAACACGAGAACATCAATTTAACCACACACACACACACACACACACACACACACACACCTAATTATTTTAATAAATGTTTTGCGTGTGTGTGGCTGTTGTGTCTATGTTGTAATGGAGTGAAAGACTCAGACTCCGATTCATCACAGCATCACTGCTTGTTTCTGAGTTAAATAATCAACTAATTTAACATTTTGAAAGATTGTAATCTTTCTTGGAGGCTTCATAATAATTATAAATCAGTCAGGCATTCCATCATGGCCGAGATAGCAGGTCTCTGTCGAAGGGAGTTGTCCAGAAGCTGGATCCAGGAATAATACATGAGCCGACACCGCGTTAGAGGTTTAACACGTGTTTATTTTGCCGTTCAATGCATTACTCAATCTTAAATTCTCCTTTATACCCTAAATGACATCAGATATCGCGTGATATCAACAGGAAGCGAGATTTGTCAGAGGACTGACTTACACACGTGGTCTCTGTTCAATAACAAAAGATAGACGTTGCTATGGTGATATGTAATCAGGTCTCCATTCCATCAAGTATGAAACTATTCAACGGCTTTCAGCCTTGGCCTGGCTGTGCTGCGTTGATGCAGGCTAAAATATAATAAGCTCTTAATGTTAATATTGGAAATAAGTTATTGAATATTAAAAATATTCTAACACATATGAATAAAAAAAACATGCTTTAACTTTTCACAGAACACTAGGTGTCTGACAAAAACAATACATAATAACAATTTGTGTAATTTTGGATGGATCGAGTTAACTCTGATGGGTTACATGCAGAGTAAAAAGAATTGCCCCACGGGGATGAATAACGTTTAAACTGTTGTTGTTGTTGTTGTTGTTGTTGTTATTTATTGTACTGTCGTTAAATACACTGTTGCCTTTACGTCACTATTATCGTCAACTCGATCACAAGAGTGAAAGATAGAATTAAACAATAAAGCGTGTCAAGAAACACACACAAATAAACACAATCTAGATTTGTTGAAAAAAATTGTTGGAAACGGCGGGGTTTGGCGTATTTGGAGGGAAGTTCGTTCATTGGTTAGGACTCCCTGAGATTCTGTCCAATCAGATCTCACTAGACACTTTAAAAGGAAGAGCGGAGCCGCTCACAGCTTATTCTCAGCAAACACACTGAAGACTCCATCATAATGAGCGGAAGAGGGAAAACCGGAGGCAAAGCCCGAGCCAAGGCCAAGACTCGCTCCTCCAGAGCCGGCCTTCAGTTCCCCGTCGGCCGCGTGCATAGACTTCTCCGCAAGGGTAACTACGCTCAGCGCGTCGGTGCCGGAGCTCCGGTGTATCTGGCCGCTGTGCTCGAGTATCTCACCGCCGAAATCCTGGAACTGGCCGGAAACGCCGCTCGGGACAACAAGAAAACCCGCATCATCCCCCGTCACCTGCAGCTGGCGGTCAGGAACGACGAGGAGCTGAACAAACTGCTGGGCGGAGTGACCATCGCTCAGGGCGGCGTGTTGCCCAACATCCAGGCCGTTCTGCTGCCCAAGAAAACCGACAAGCCCGCCAAAGCCAAGTAACCGGTTACCGCTGGTGCTCCAACACAAAGGCTCTTTTCAGAGCCACCCACGTCTTCCCTAAAGAGAAAATCTTATTAATTGTGTGTCATCTAATTTCTGTAATGTATGTTATAATAAATACTATATTGCATCTGCGTTTCTCAAACTACGCTGCATCAATTTCATGGTATTTACTTTAAGGAATCCGTGTCCTCTGCTTAAACCCAAAGGATCAAATCAAATGTATCGGGATCAACATTTGTAAACACGCATTGTAGAAAGCTTAGTTAAAATTCCTTTTTATTCGCTGTTGATAATCAAAAAATTTATTATTATAAAATTATTATACAATGTTAAAAATATTGTATTTTTTTTCAACATTAAATCCCCTGGAGATATAGAAAATATAATTGAAATGTTTAATGTTTATCTTTGTCATACGTTCTGATAACGTTTAAGACCAACGCGGCTGTTCCGAACAAATAATTTGGAGGGAAAATTGCCGCCTGAAATTTCAAGAGTAAAACGCAAAATCCATTGGTCGGCTAAAATGGAACGTCACATCTTAACCAATCACACGTGACCACGCCTATTGTTTCAGATGCGACGCCCCTATAAACTGAGTCACTCAACCTCCTGCTTCATTTTCGTTCAGAAGAAGGAAACACTGAGCTCCAGCGATGGCCAGAACCAAGCAGACCGCGCGTAAATCCACCGGCGGCAAAGCTCCGAGGAAGCAGCTCGCCACTAAAGCCGCCCGCAAGAGCGCCCCGGCCACCGGCGGAGTGAAGAAGCCTCACCGCTACAGGCCCGGTACCGTGGCTCTGAGAGAGATCCGCCGCTACCAGAAATCCACCGAGCTGCTGATCCGCAAACTGCCCTTCCAGCGTCTGGTGAGGGAGATCGCTCAGGACTTCAAGACGGATCTGCGCTTCCAGAGCTCCGCCGTCATGGCTCTGCAGGAGTCGAGCGAGGCTTATCTGGTCGGTCTGTTCGAGGACACCAACCTGTGCGCCATCCACGCCAAGAGAGTCACCATCATGCCCAAAGACATCCAGCTGGCCCGCCGCATCCGCGGAGAGCGCGCCTAAGCCCCGCTGACCTCCACACACACAACGGCTCTTTTAAGAGCCACCACAACTACAGAGAATGACAAGTTTCTTTTGCTTGAGTATGAAATATTCTGTTCTCGAATCCTAATCCCTAATAATTACTTTATTACATTTTCCAAATGTATTATACAGAATCGGAATGTATATTAGAAAAAACTAGAATGGAAAGTAAAAACAATGAAATAAATCAGAAAAGTACGTTTAAGACACCCCCTCCCAGAAATCTTTTCTGGACCACTTAAACAAAACACGTTTTAACTTTGTTTTAGCTGAATTTGTCGTAAACGTATTTTATAATTTGAGATAAAAAACAAATGTAAGTTTATAGTCTAATAACAAAGTTCTAAAATAGCTAAATATGCGGGAAATGTAATTCGTATAAGCTAATGATAAACCGTAGATGAGCCGTAAGCCGTTCGTTTAGAGTGACGTAGTTTGGTTTCCGCCTTCCTGCTTTCTTTCAGGTCCGGTCAAAGCGTATATAAGCGACATGACAGGAACTCCACCGTCATCCTCTCGTTCTCACTGAATTGGAGCAGCGTCATCATGTCTGGCAGAGGAAAGGGCGGTAAAGGTCTCGGTAAAGGAGGCGCCAAGCGTCACCGCAAAGTTCTGCGCGACAACATCCAGGGAATCACCAAACCTGCAATCCGTCGTCTCGCTCGCCGCGGCGGCGTCAAGCGCATCTCCGGTCTGATCTATGAAGAGACTCGCGGTGTTCTAAAGGTGTTTCTGGAGAACGTCATTCGCGATGCCGTCACCTACACCGAGCACGCCAAGAGAAAGACCGTCACCGCCATGGATGTGGTTTACGCGCTGAAGCGGCAGGGACGCACTCTGTACGGCTTCGGAGGATAAACACGCACTCACGACTTTCGTTACTGACCCAACGGCTCTTCTCAGAGCCACCACAACGACACCAATTGACAAATTTCTTTTTAATGCTGCGTACATGGTAAATTGGTTGTTAACATTATTTCTGATGTATTTTTGACGTGTAACTGGTTTGTTAAAGAACCTTGGATCTAAAATATATATATATATATATGTCAATATATTGACATATTTCTTTATCGCCGTGTTCTGTAGAATTTATTTTCTCGCCCGAATTCATGTGGTGAAAGAAACTAATTGAAAACGTTAAATAAGCATATTTAAAACGTTTTTAAAGTTAACAATGATTTGTTAACTTTTTTTTTCTCAATATATTGAAAAAAATGTTTTGTGGCTCTGCGTCAAAAATGACCATAAACTTCATAAACTACATATAATGTTAATGAAAAATGAAACATAATTTACAAAGACGTGTGTTATATTGTCCCTCTGTAATAGTAAGGTGACACAGCAACTTTAATTCTGTAAAATATATTTTTTAGGTACATTTTACGACATTTCTTAAGTTAAAATTGTGTTGTAAAAAAATGGCAAAGAGCAAATGGCCTAGAACAAAAAGCTTTTAAAAAAATAATTTGATGGATAAGGAAACCTAACAAGAGAACCAAAAGATAGGGGGAAAAAACAATTGGGTGATAAATAATAGTTTAGTGTGTTTTATAGCTGATATAAAATGCGGGATATTTAGTGTCATTCGCCATTACACCAGAAGGGGGAGCAGTGCGGTGTGTTTTTTTCTCGAGAGCAAAATGAAAATAATCGATTTTTTTTTTAAATAAAATAAAACGAGTTTGAACTCTGAGAGTGAAATACACTCAAAAAGGATAAATTACCTTTTTATTATATCGTGTGAGTGTCTCTTGGACGTATCCCTTATTTTACGTGCCCTGTGTGTAAAAACACAGTTAAAACAAACGTTTTCTACCAAGACATTAATACGCCAATTTCAAATATGCTTCTTTATTCAGCTTCTTTATTTTCTTTTTCTTTATTTTATTCTTCTTATTCTATTTTATTCTTTATTATTCTTTATTTAAATAATGGTTCACAGACGAGCATATAAGCTTTTATTGGCTGGAAAACAGAAATGCAGAAACTATAGCCACAACGCGACACTTAGCAGTGGATAAAGAACAAGTAAACACTGTTAAAAACAATTACAACAACATTGCAAAAACAATGACATAAAAACATTACAATATCATAAGGACAGACCTGCTTTGTGTGTCTGTGACCTATACAGCGTGAAAACCAGGAATAAGTCCATATATGGTCATAGCAAGATGAATCACAGCCCCTCCCCACTGTAAATACACTGCTACACTTGTAAATATTATCTAATCGTTAGTGTTTTACATCAATTGTTCCAGTAAAACAACAACAACGTGAAACACGGGGTCGAGTCACAATATTTAGTCAGAGATTTTAGTTTTCTGGAAAGTCGGAACAGTGAGAATATAAGTAAGTAGGTGGTTGTGTTCGCCTATTAATACATGTTTTATTGTCGTGCCTGAAAAAAAAGTGTAAATTTGCGAGGTGCATGAATTCACTTTAATACGATACCCTGGTGAACAGATTAATTACGGACTGAACTGAAGTGACACTAAAAAGAGAGGTTAGATGTCGGAGGCAGCTATTAGTATTTTTTAGCAATTTTAGTAAACGTCAAAGATATTTCTTTGATTCTTCAACTCTTCAACAAGCGTCAAGTTTATGGTTGCGTGTAGTTGTGACTGTGATACAGTCACTACAGTGTAAATATCTGTCATTATAAGACACAAACGTAAATGATTAAAGACTTGCAAGAACCTAAACTTGGAGAAAGTTAAAAACTATTGAGAAATCCACAACAGTTAGTGAGATAATGTGCAAAACAAATGAATCGAAATGCAGAGCAACTTCATGAAAGAGTAACGTGTGATCTGAGAAAGATCTGAGCTATCTGTCCTTCACACAGCGATGGTGGATCAGACACCGAAGTACTGTGGAACTGCACTGAATGCAAAGTTCATCATTTGACGTTTCATCATCACAAATACGATATATACGATACTTCTATAGTTTAATATAGTCACTAAGTCAGCGCAGTCGTCCCTCCACACTAAATAACGGCGTGTTGTCTATTCGCTTTATTTATGGAATTTACCCACAATTCTGATTAACTGAAAAGCAGTTTAGGATTCGGATGAAAGCAAAAGATGCGTGTGAAAGGAGACTAAAATGCCAGAGAAATGCATTTATTGCATAGTTAAACACGATAGTGACTGAAACGTGTCGCGCTGAAGAATCAAACAGTAATAAACCACTGAGAAACATCAGTTTCCTTCAGACAGAATTGACTCTTTATTTTGTTCTGCAGAAGCTCAGAAGACCAGAAGAAGCAGGAACTAGAATTAAAGACCAGAAACACTTGATCTACCGAGGTAAAAAAAAAAACAGAACACACACACACACACACACACACACACACACCTACACACACACACACACACACACTAACTAGTTCCTGGTCGTGGTTGAAGTGTCGCGTCTATTCTGAGAAGCAGCAGAAGCAACATTCACCACATCATCACACATCTCTCACTCAAGACAAAGTGAGAAGTGACATTTATTATCAGACATTAAATATACACACAGCAAACTGGATAAAAATGTTTCCCTTTCTATCAGGAGTTAAATCATTTTTGCAGATGAAACTACTTTGCATGTTTTATTGTTCATTTGTTTTTAATTAATCTTGATTGTTGTGTTGAGATTCAAAGAAATACTACTAAAACTTCACTTTATTACCATTTTATTCTTTTTATTTATCACCATTATACAGATGTAACGCTTATTTTCTCACTCTTGACACAAGTGAGTCGTGTCACTCGGTGGATATTGTAGCGATGAAGGACAAGCACAACACAAAGTCTGAGGTGAATACAGCTGAACGTTTCTTCACAGAGCAACGTAAGTCACTAAACGCAGCGCTACTGGAGTGATGAAGACGTGATGAAGGTCAAGGTGCTCACGAGCTTTGCTGATCTCTGATTTTTCACTCTTTACCAGTCATTTTTCAGTCTCATTTTTCACTCTTTTTTCACTCTCATTTTTCACTCTTTACCAGTCACTTCCTGATACAGAGAGGAAAACAAGCATTAGTCATTCGTCTAACTTCACCTGCAACCACGTCAACGAACAAAATACACGAAAAAAAATAAAACAACACTAACTTAAAATAGATTAATACCAACTTAAATAACCAGAGTTACACTCATCCCCTCCTTACAAAGAAACGTCCTCAGTGCAAACTCACTTGTGAGGTCACACTATACAACAGTTGTGTTTACATTACATCGCACACAGAGGAATAATTAGCGTCGTATGCTAGTAAACCTTCTGCATTCCCGTACGACCATTATAACAAAAACCGTCAAGTTCACAGCATCAAAGAAAATAATTTCTGGAATCAGAACTCGACTCAATTAGTACAAGCATTTATGGTGACCAGACGTTTGAGGGTGTTGAGTCTGCAGAAGTTTCTAGAAGCTTGTCGACTGAGTAATGGCGACTGTGCCAGGCTTGTTCTCTGTCCTGGAGCAGTTACTTCAGCAGATCTTTTACTCACAAATGGTGGTAATGAAGGGCAAAGCTCCTGAAAGCGCTGTGGGAGGAACTGACAAAGAATCAGAATCAGAAGCAGATTTATTGCCAGGTTCTGTGGTGACAGAGCTAGGAATGTGTCTTGGTGTCAATCACTGAGGCGCCAACGTAGTCTTCCTCAAGAGAAAAAGTAGGAAAAGTAGAAAAGGCGTCAGATGTTTCTCCACAACAGAAGGTGAAGACGGTAACAAGGAACATCAGTACGGCTTTAGTCCAGTGAAAGAATCGGAGGCTTCATCCTAATATTATAAGTCAGATTACTCAAAAATACTCATATTATAAGTCAGATGTTTCATCTTACCGAGGCGGTGCGTGTCTCTCTCGTGAAGCAGTTTCTCGTAAACGGATCGGTGAGTAACCAGCGTTAGAGTTTAACACGTGGTTGTCAAGAAGTACACATTTTCTACCCTTTATTAATCATATATCGTGTTACTATAGGCAGGCGGCGAGATTTGTCATAGGATGTGAGAGCGGCACGAGGTATTAATCATGTTCAAAACATAGAAAGGCTTTGGCATCGGGACACAAACAATGACACGTGACAGGTCTCCATCTCATAGTCTTCACGTAGTCTCATCACGAGGATCACGAGAATTATGAGTAATCACTTAATCACAAGCTCTCGTAATACAAATATTGTCTTAGGTCAGTTACAAATAGAATTCATAGTAATGTCAGGAAACTCAGGATTTGTTAGTACGGCCTGTTGACCTTTGACCCAAATTCAGCTGCACTTTCAGATGATCAAACAATATTTTAAAATGTTAGGATATATTAAAAATACAGATTTGAACACAAATGGATCCTTTCATCCAGTATGATGGACCACACACCTCCTCGACTGAGGGTCTTGAGCATCACGTGCTGTAATAAAACAACCATTGATTTTGCGGTAAAAAAACAGGTTGCCAGATCCTCACTATATAAAGTACACAGCGCACACACAGTCACACACACCAACAACTAGGCGTCAGCGATTCAACACCGTCAGAGGAGTCGACTGGAAACATCATCACTGCTTTACTCTTGTTGAGGTGAAAGGCAAGAACGTTGAAGTGACGTGCAGTTTATGTCCAGGAAGAAAGAGTCTCTCCGCATCGGTGACAGGAAGTTCTAATCTGATGAATCATCTGGTATCAGGAGAAACTCTGTGTCTCAGTTGTGTGGATCTTTACGCTGCAGCTCCTCATCGCTAAACACCATCACGTGTTAACGCTCGCTGATCAGTCTCTGACGCACATCATCTACCTGACCGAGAGTGTTATAGTGCTCGCTTTACTGACAGACACTCTTTCTCCACCACACAACACCTCGTTTCTTCCTGATAATGTACATGACGCGACTCAAATGAGCTTCTTGATGTTCCTGTAAGAGCGTCATCACCGATTCCTTAATCTGACGCATCAGTCTGTAGCGTACACGGTTGATCAGCTTTTCGTCCTGTCGTAGAAATGATCCATGATCTGTTTTCCGTCGAATTGAGAAAACTTGTCAGAGTCGAGGGTAGAAGTCAACGCCAAGAGGTTTTATTGACCAAATCTAATACATCAGCTAGATGGAACTCAGATGAAAATGCGTGAAGACTTCAGGCCTGAAGATGCTCACGGTCGAATCTCCAGAAATCTGCGCCCTTACCAATATCCTTATTCAAATGACATGACATGACTTCATTCTAATGCATAATACATAATCAATATTCAAATTGATAGTGTTAGAACAATCCTCTTTATTTCATTCCCAAAACTATTTGTCCACTCCAGACGCCTCTCACCTCAGGGACCGAGTGCTGGCTAAGGATCTCACTAAGGTCGAGTTGTCTACATTTCAATCCCTTCGTATCTAAAATACACCCACACACAGAGAAATCCAGAGTGTCCAAGCTTTTGTTTATCACATGAGTAAAAACTCACATACAAAACTCCCATCTATAGTCGCGCACACTGGGTTAGAATGACATCAGTTAGTAAACACATCCATCCCTTACACACACACACACACACACACACACACACACACACACACACACACACACACCAGTGGATTAGTACATCAGCAATACATTTCAGAATGCAGAGTAAAATAATAAAGAAAAATCATAATAAAATAAAAAAAGATACCCAGTAATTTGAGAATATACAGTGGATTATAAATCTTTTATAGAAACATTTTAGATTCATTGAATTTACCCCCACATTTCATTGAATTTCATTGAGTTTCCCTAAGCAGTGGCTTAGTAACACTGGAAGTAAAACTAAATGAAGTACAATAATATATCCGGAACCCTCTATGTCTGTCTACCTACCTTACGCAGCATGAAAACCCGGAATAAGTCCATATATGGACATAGCGAGTGGAATCACAGCCCCCCCTACTGGAAATACACTCTACTACACTTAGAACTATGATCTAATCCGTACTAGTTGTTTATCTATTATCAAAGAACAACAAAAGTGAAGTGAAATAGGTTGACGAGTCACAGGTTATGGTTTGATATTTAGTCAGAAACTTTCGGTTTCTGTACAGTCCAAACACAAAGAAAGTAAGTTGGTGCCTATGTTCGCTTATTAATAGAAATGTTATTGTCTGCCTGAATACGTGTGTATCGGCAATCTACTTTCTACTTTATCTGTGTAACGTGAAGCTCCGATTCTCTGGTTAGAGGGAAAAACAGATCAGCAGGAGAAGAGAATGAACTGATTAAACTGAAATAGCAGAAAGAGCAGAGAAGGAGTAAAACTGAGTTTAGTTCTGGTCCAGAGTTTGAGTGTGTGTGAGATGATGAAGGGAGACGGACGGCGAATCCTGACAGACGCGTGAGGAATCAGCCTGACGTTTGATCCTGCGGCGTGTGACCATCATCACGACTGTGGCCGTCAGATAAGAAGAAAGTGCCACCAGAAAACTGAGCAGCTTCATCACAGACATCTGAGGAACTGAAGCTGAAAGACACACAGAGAATCATCTACTCTATCTGCTGAGAGGAAAAATATCATTCATCTGCCGTCAGAAATAATAACAATAATGTAAAAGTAATGATGATAGAAGGAAAAATGAAACAGAATTTGACATTTATATATGAGCTGATTTTTTGTTAGAGGTGAAAATCGTTTTGAACTGTTTTCTTTCTGCTCCGAAGCTTTTACATGCTGGACTTGTTTTCAGGCGCTAGCCATTAGCCGTTAGCGCGGATCTACCAAATGCAATATGGTCTGTCTGTTCAAATACTGATTGTTTCGTTAGGTGAAAATTTCGAAATGTAAGACGCATTTTGCATGTAAATGTGCTAGTCTGTGACTGTGATAAACATCCCGGTATCTTGAGAACAAACTGAATCTCACAACAACAGTGACATCTACTGGTCAGCGCTGACTTCTAACTGTTTATTAAACGGAAGGACTCTTATTTTGTACAGCTTTCTGAACTACCTGCGTAGTTCATTCTCCGTTAATTTAAACTGTTATTTATTCTGTTCAGTTCTATCAGCTACTTGTGTTCACTTATAGTTTTAAAGCCAGATTAGTTCTATTAGTTCTAATAGTTCTAATGTATTAGTAAAGATCACTTGTAAATATCGATCGCTGACTTATTTAGTTTATTATTTTGTACTTAAAGTGTATGCATTTAAATATTGCAATATATTCCATTTGGAGGGAAAAAAAAACAGAATTCTCCAGTGAAGCCATAAAAAATGGTTTTTGCCATAGGTCAAAGCTGCTACTCAGCAAACAGCGAATGAGCTCAGGAATCTCACTGTGACACCGCCACCTTCTGGACAGAGATGGTCACTGCAGCTGGTGTGACCATATATATAATATATACATATATACATATATATACATATATATAGTACATATATACATATATACATATATATATACATATATACATATATATATAATATATACATAATATACATATATATATACATAATATACATATATATAACATATAATACATATATATATATACATATATACATATATATATATATATATACATATATATATATATATACATACATATATATATATACAGTATATATGTTGTAAACACCACAATAATGAAAAATTATAATACTTTTTCTAAATGTTCACTGGTTGTTATTTTTTCACGTCTACATGATTTTTTATTTACTGAGTCAAAGGTAAAGCCGTATAGTTTGAATTTGAATTACCAGACGAAACCTGCGGAGAAATACAAAAACGTAAATGATTCGCGGACGTCATTTTTTTTTTACCACTTATCCAATAACTGACATTTTTTGCAAGACAACTTCACAATTTCATTACTTATATGAATCATAAACTCTTACAGTCTCACCAAATTGTCAAAAAAATACAGTTTTTCATCAAGAACTGTGAAACTATTATTTTTGAGCCATTTTGACATAAACTTCATTTAACAACGTGCTGTACAGGAAAATATTAGGTAATAAATGCCATGAAAATACCATGCTGAATAAAAGCAGCAGGTAGTAAAGAAAAATCAAATAACAATCAAAGCAAAAAGACATTAAAAAAATCAGGTTTTTATATAAATGTGGACATATTTGCACCTTAATTTTGCTGCACCGCTGTGCTATGGCAATAAAGATGATCCAAAGTCAGTTGGCAAGTACATGAGTAAACTTTTGGAATTTTTGTACATTTTGTAAATATTGCTTTACTTTGAGTATTTTTGGCTACTTTGTACTTGTACTGAGTATCAAAAAAACAAGCAAAGTTTAAAACCACGCAGTGCCAATAAATTCACGCAATTAATAAAGTACAAGTACAAATACAAGTACAAATACTATGATCAGTGTTTCAATGTCTAAGGAATTGGTTCCAGTTTCTTTACGCATTTTGTGTACTTTTTTTGTAGAACCAATTGAATTATATGTATACATATTCTAAATTTACAGAATGTACAAAAATTCAAAAGGTTTACTCAAGTACTTTACACCTCTGAGTTAGGATGGCGCCTGTCTGAGGTATCAGCTCGTTCTTTAGTTTCAAGAGCTAAAACCATAAAGAAACACAATTAATATTACGTATAATTTAGTTCAGTGTTTTGGTGAAAAACCTCCACAATATTTTCTGCTTCTCGTGCGGCCGCACAGAATAAACACTTACTCACCGCTGATCTAAAGGCTTGAACTCGTCATCTAGAGCGTTTGCTGAGAAGCTGCTGAGCTTGTTTGTCTCCACACTCGAGAAGATCAAGTTCTTTATCATCAGCTTGAAGTTATTATTATTATTATTGCTGAGCAGAAGTGAGACGGAGGTGTGAGATAGAAATGATGCTGCAGCTCCATAAATACGAGAAATTGCTGGTTGTGGTTGAAGTTTCCGAGAAACATTCTGAGAACATTCATCACAACATCACACGTCTCACGTCGTCGACTAAAAGAATGTAGAACGAGGCGAGTAAAGCAGACTTTGAGAGTGAAGATGGAAAAGAACTGAGATGTTCATCACTTTACACACACATTATTACAGAAATAATAATAATAATACACGCAGAAAAGTGTTATATGTAAAAGGTGTGTTATAAGGTTGTTATAAGTTGCTGTGTTGTAATACAATTTATGTTTCATTGTCTCTGAACAGGCACCAAATCAATATTTCACAAACAAATTCACTCAGAAATATTATAATAAAGCAAGTGAATTCAGTTGTAACCGTTTCTTCACCAAATAGAAACGATTAAATATAATTAATATTTTTTGTCATGTTTTTTTTGGAATTCCCCTCTCTGAGTCGCCACCTTATCGTGGTAGAGGGGTTTGCGTGCCCCAGTGATCCTAGGAGCTATGTTGTCGGGGGACTTAGGGCCCCTGGTAGGGTCACCCATGGCAAACAGGTCCTAGGTGAGGGGGCCAGACCAAGCGCGGCTCAAAAAACCCTATGAAAGGCAAAATAAAGACCAGTTTCCCTTGCCCGGACGCGGGTCACCGGGGCTCCCCTCTGGAGCCAGGCCCGGGGGTGGGGCACGAGAGCGAGCGCCTGGTGGCCGGGCTTTCGCTCATTTCGCTCACGCTCATGACGCACAGCTTGGGCTCTGGAACCAGCCTTCTTGACAGGGGTTGGACCCTGTTCTATTCTGGAGTTGATCCGGGTGAGAGGCGCCGGGCCGGTGGGGCATACTTATTGCCCCCAGCTCGGCTCCTGTGTGTTGGGGTTCTCCCCGGAGGACAAAGGGTGGCTTCCCTCCGCCTTGGGTGGGGGGACGGTTCCTCACTGTCATTTGTTGCTATGCACCAAATGGCAGTGTGGATTATCCTCCCTTTTTGGGGTCTCTGGGGAGAGTGGTGGAGAGGGCTCCCCCCGGAGACTCCATAGTCCTCCTGGGAGACTTCAACGCTCACGTGGGCAACGACAGTCAGACCTGGAGTGGGGTGATTGGGAGGAACGGCCCCCCCGATCAGAACCCGAGCGGTGTTCTGTTGCTTGACTTCTGTGCTTATCACGGATTGTCAGTAACGAACACCATGTTCAAACATAAGAGTGTCCACATGCACACGTGGCACCAGGACACTCTAGGCAGAAGTTCGATGATCGACTTTATAATCGTTTCATCGAACTTGCGGCCGCATGTTTTGGACACTCGGGTGAAGAGAGGGGCGGAGCTGTCAACTGATCACCACCTGGTAGTGGGTTGGCTCAGATGGTGGGGGAAGAAGCCGGTCAAACCTGGCAGGCCCAAACGATCTGTGAGGGTCTGCTGGGAACGTCTGGTAGATCCCTCCATTAGAGAGAGTTTCAACTCACACCTCCGGCAGAGCTTCTCCCAGGTTCCGGAGGAGGTGGGGGACATTGAGTCAGAATGGACTCTGTTCCGCACCTCCATTGTCGAAGCTGCAGGCCGGAGCTGTGGTCGCAAGGTCATCGGTGCCTGTCGGGGCGGCAACCCCCGAACCCGCTGGTGGACACCAGTGGTGAGGGATGCTGTCAAGCTGAAGAAGGAGTCTTACCGGGCCTTTTTGGCCTGTGGGACTCCTGAGGCAGCTGACAGGTATCGGTGGGCGAAGCGAAACGCATCTTCGGTGGTCGCTGAGGCAAAGGCCCGGGTTTGGGAGGAGTTCGGCGAGACCGGAGAACGACTTTCAGACGGCTTCAAAGAAATTCTGGTCCACCATCCGGCGCCTGAGGAGGGGGAAACAGTGTGCCATCAACACCGTTTACGGTAGAGATGGGGGGCTGTTGACCTCAACTCAGGACGTTGTGGATCGGTGGGGAGAGTACTTTGAAGACCTCCTCAATCCCACCAACACGTCTTCCGAGGAGGAAGCAGAGCCTCTGGAATCGGGGATGGGTGCTCCTATCTCTGTGGCCGAGGTTGCCGAGGTAGTTAAAAAGCTCCGCGGCGGCCGGGCCCCGGGGGTAGATGAGATCCGCCCAGATCTCCTTAAGGCTCTGGATGGTGTGGGGCTGTCTTGGTTGACACGCCTTTACACCATCGCGTGGTCATCGGGGACAGTGCCTCTGGAGTGGCAGACTGGGGTGGTGGTTCCTCTTTACAAGAAGGGGGACCGGAGGGTGTGTTCCAACTACAGGGGGATCACACTCCTCAGCCTCCCTGGGAAAGTCTATTCAGGGGTACTGGAGAGGAGAGTTCGTCTGATTGTCGAGTCTCGGATTGAGGAGGAGCAATGTGGTTTTCGTCCCGGACGTGGAACTACGGACCAGCTCTATACCCTTTTCAGGATCCTGGAGGGATCATGGGAGTTTGCCCAACCAGTCTACATGTGTTTTGTGTTGGAGGTTCGCCGGGGACTCCTGTGGGGGGTGCTCCGGGAATATGGAGTACCGGAGCCCTTGTCACGGGCTGTCCGGTCTCTGTATGACCGGTGTCAGAGTTTGGTTCGTATTGCCGGTAGCAAGTCATTTCCATTTCCAGTGAGAGTTGGGCTCCGCCAAGGCTGCCCTTTGTCACCGATTCTGTTCATAACTTTTATGGACAGAATTTCTAGGCGCAGTCGAGGCGGAGGAGGGATCCGTTTCGGCGACCTCGGGATCGAGTCTCTGCTTTTTGCAGATGATGTGGTCCTGTTGGCTTCGTCGGGACGTGATCTCCAGCTCTCACTGGATCGATTTGCTGCCGAGTGTGAAGCGGCCGGGATGGGAATCAGCACCTCCAAGTCCGAGACCATGGTTCTCGACCGGAAAAGGGTGGAGTGCCCCCTGCAGGTCAGAGACAGGGTCCTTCCCCAAGTGGAGGAGTTTAAGTATCTCGGGGTTTTGTTCACGAGTGGGGGGAGGATGGAGCGGGAGATCGACAGACGGATCGGTGCTGCGTCCGCGATAATTAGGACGCTGCATCGGTCCGTCATGGTGAAGAGAGAGCTGAGCCAAAAAGCAAAGCTCTCGATTTACCAGTCGATCTACGTTCCTACCCTCACCTATGGCCACCAATTGTGGGTGGTGACCGAAAGAACGAGATCCCGGATACAAGCGGCGGAAATGAGCTTCCTCCGCAGGGTGGCTGGGCTCTCCCTCAGAGATAGGGTGAGGAGCTCGGCCATTCGGGAGGAGCTCGGAGTAGAGCCGCTGCTCCTTCGGGTTGAGAGGGGCCAGATGGGGTGGTTCGGGCATCTGGTAAGGATGCCCCCCGGACGCCTTGCTGCTGAGGTGTTCCGGGCATGTCCCACCGGGAGAAGACCCAGGGGCAGACCCAGGACGCGCTGGAGAGACTATGTCTCCCGGCTGGCCAGGGAACGCCTCGGAATTCTTCCGGAAGAGCTGGAGGACGTAGCTGGGGCAAGGGAAGTCTGGGCCTCCTTACTGAGGCTTAGGTGTCATTTTAGATAACAACTCTCTTTTGAAAGTCACGTGCACAACGTCTGTAAAACTGCCTTTTTTCACCTCAGGAATATCTCAAAGCTGCGTCACATGCTCTCCCGACCGGATGCAGTAAAACTGATACATGCGTTTATGACATCACGGTTAGATTACTGTAATGGTCTTCTGGGAGGTTCTCCTGCTAAACTAATAGATAAACTTCAGTTGGTTCAGAATGCAGCTGCTAGATTACTCACCAGAACAAAAAAATTTAGCCATATTAGTCCAGTGTTAATGTCGCTACACTGTTTACCTGTTAAATATCGCATCCAGTTTAAAATTCTCTTAATCACTTATAAAGCACTAAACGGTTTAGCTCCTCTATATCTCAGTGAGCTCATCACTTACTACGAGCCTACACGACTGCTGCGCTCTCAAAACTCCGGCCAGCTTATAATACCGCCAATCTCTATAATCTACCAGGGAGGAAGATCCTTTTCATACTTAGCACCCAAACTATAGAATGCTCTGCCTAGTCCAACTCGAGACTCAGAATCAGTGAGTCAATTTAAGTCTAGACTGAAGACGCATCTCTTCAATGAAGCATATATTGACCTGTTATAATAACTTACAGAAAATATTAATATATCGTATAGAAAGGCTGCCTAGTTAGTGCTCGGAACCGAATTACACCTGCACCTTCAGAAAATTGTCAAAATCTATAGTACTTGAATTTTTCTAATTGCCTTGTATTTTTTTTTCTCCCCTCCTCTCCTGAGCGCCAAGTGTCGTACGACCGGAATCTCCTAGAGCTTCGGAATCATTGGTGGTGCTTCCTCGACCTCTGTGGACCTGATGACGCTGTTGGCTTGGAGCAGTGGAGCCGCCTCTTTCCCCATTGAGGAGGGAAACATCGTTCCAGAATCATCATTAAAAATGACGCGGAACAACCAACGCACTGATTGTGTAGTGTTAGAATGCCGGAGGAGACTGGCACCAGTGAGCCGGGTTCTCCCCAGGGTTTTTCCTCGTTAAAGAGGTTTTTTACCTGGCCACTGTTGCGTATGTGCTTGCTCGCTGGTTTTTGTCTTTGTCTTGTCATAACCGCAGCCACTTAGTCAACACCAACAATCCAGACGACAAATTGAATAAAAAGCATAATTTCCCTTACATATTTACATGTGCGCTTTGAGACAGTTAAAACTGTGAAAAGCGCCTTACAAATACTCATTATTATTATTATTATTATTATTATTATTTTATTATTATTATTATTACTGAGGCTGTACCCCGCGACCCGGCCCCGGATAAGCGGCAGAAGACGCGCGCACGCGTTTTTGTGAATTCACAATGGGACAAATGAACTATTTTATTTATATGAAAAGCAGGCGATTCTTTCTCATTCTTCTGTTCTCAGAACATGAACAGAATCACGAAGCAAAAAAATATAAACGTAACTTGTGTGTTTTATGTCTTGTATGTTGTGTGTCTCTTAAAAGAGGAAGAGATTCAGTGTAAGAGTGTGTTTGATCAGACTCGCTGTCTCTCTTTATTTGCTCACATAGTCAAACGTGTTAAATCTACTCAACCATAAAGATTAATACTAATGATGAAGCTTTTCTCCTCGTGTCCCAGAGGCACAACAATGTTCAAATGTTCTGCTTCTTACAACTTTAACAGTCAAACTCTCTTCTTCATGCTGTGGAGTGGTTGACTGGATCAGTTTGACCAGTGTCCTGATGGACGAGGCTTCAGCCTTCAGAGCGGAGGATTGTGGCTTCCAGCTCCATCTCCATCAGCATTTTTACATTTTTTACAATTCAAACATTAGATGTTATACCAGTGTGTTTTTTTTTTTCTGATTACAGGAAGATGAGGAATTACTTTAGATCATGATTACACAAGCATAGTTAGATCAACTTATACAGATTACTAGTTCAAGTCCAGTCAAGTTCAAGTCCCATCTGGGTCAGGTTTACAAGGTTCGAGAACAAAAACAATCATTAGATGTCAGTTTTACAAAGTCTATTAAAAGTCTGAGGTGAATATTGTGGGTTTTAGTCTCTTATAAATAAGACTTAATGCTGCATTGAAAAGTTCCTACAAAAAACACACACAGTTGGAAGGTTGGCTGATGCACAACAGACGTTCACAACTCATGTGTTACTTACTCAAATACACATCCACATTCTGCTGTATTCATGTGTGTTCCAGTTCAAGTTCATTTGTATAGCGCTTTCTTGTCTGAGACCAACGCAAAGACGCTATTTGAAAAAAAAAAGTAAAAAGAGAAATGTGGATTATTTAAATGAGTTTTAAAAATATGAGGGGGAAAGAGTCAGTTAAAAGGGGAAGAACAAAAATAACTATTGTGTGTGTGTGTATAGTCTGCGTTTATATGCGTACTGCGTGTGATAGTGTGCTGCTGGTATTTCACCTTTCACTTCATCATATATTGTGTTGCGCAGTTTAACGTAAGTTCAACGCATTTTTTGTAATGTTTATTGTAATGCTTTACTGTTCTGCACTGGGTGATTGTTTACATATTCTGCTTTAATATTCAGTTTAGTACATTACTATTAATCCTATAACTATAATCCTGTTTACCTTTACGTCCTTTTACGTTACGTCACGTCTAGACCACTGTTGTCTTAAAATTAATTAATTCTAAAATATTTCACAAAAAATCCCATATTTTGATGAACTCCATCATGTGTTTTCTTTAACAAAGTTTACACAGAAAGCAGCAAGAGCAGCAAGAGCGTGATGGAACAACGTCCCTGCATCAGTCGTGCATCACACTATTAATATCATCATTTACCGTCGACCATGTTCCTCAAAACACTCGCAAACAGGCGACACCTCAGGCAGAAAAGCGTTGCTGAGACGCTTGTAAATAAAGGAGCTAGAGATGGTGTTAGAACGGCTGTGACACGGTGTTAGAACGCTGCAAACGTCATTTAAAAAAGAAGCGGCAGGAAACTGCTCATGAATATTCATCACCGCGCTAGTGAAGCTAATTCAGCTCCATCAACAAGACAATGAAAAACAGTGGCATGAATTTGCATACGGTGACCTTTCACCCCGGAACATGAATATAAAAGACACGCACAGCATCTCAGATTGCAGATGATTGTTGGGCTGGTCATCTCAATCTTCTCAGAGATGTTGGGTCTTGCAGAACTCACAGCGGCTTCTAGATCCGCCATTGGAGACGCCGCTCGTGTCAAGTGCTAGTGTGAGCTGAGAGGACGAGTCGCGACCTTGACTGATCCACCCAGAACAGTAATAGATGCTCTTGTCCAGGCCCGAGAACCCTCCAGTCAAGGGTTGTAAGAGGGAAACAAAACTCCATTGAGCTCCGTCAGGTGGCTGGGAACGCGAAATTAAAAGGTAGCTGGGAGATGCTGAGAGGATCCATCACCAGGAGAAGACCTCTAGACTTGGTCATGGGACTTGAACTCGGTAGTGTCGACGCTAAACTCTGGCCCATTTGAGCTCATTGAGACTGTAGACGCTCTGACTGAAGACTGGACTACTTTTAGCACTAGCTTCAGAGGGTCGAGGAACTAGAGGTTTCCCAGCGAGACCCACAGCTTGTCCTACATGATCTTGCTGACTTGCCGGGCTGAGAGATGAGCCCATTGTGCCCATAGTAGTGACATTACAGACTCTTTCCCCAGGTGAAGAAGACCCCGACGGTGTTCAGTCCTGCTCATCATACCTGCAGCAAAACCAGGAGCTCCAGATGCTCAAATCAGCTCTTCATCTGGTCAGTGGACAGCAGAAGAGGAAGACTGGGTCCACAGAGATTTGCAGGTAACCAGTGTAGCGACATTAACACTGGACTAATGTGGCTATACTTTTTTTGTTCTGGTGAGTAATCTAGCAGCTGCATTCTGAACTCACTGAAGTTTATCTATTAGTATGGCAGGAGAACCTCCCAGAAAAGAGAGTTTACTATCCAAAAAGCAAACGAACGCATTAATACAAAAACCGTGCGTGGGACACTGGATTTTGGCTCTTACAGATGTCACAAAACTGAGGGAAAACTTGTGCATTTTCATCTTTTTGATTTGCTCTGGGAAACTCGTTGTGTTCTACAGGCCGATGAGGAATCTACTCCGTGTGTGTCCTCAGGTGATAGTTCAAGGCTCTTTTCCCGCTCACAGTCTTTCCGCAGTGGGAGCACGTGAAGGTCTTGGGCGTGTGTGTGTTGGTGTGTTTGATCAGGTTCCCTTTCTGTGAGAAGCTCTTGCCGCACTGGGAGCAGACGTAGGGTTTCTCTCCGGTGTGGATCCTGCTGTGGCACTTGAGGGAATAACGCACGTGGAAGGACATTCCGCACTGCTGGCACTGGAACTTCTTGCTCCTGCGGTGCGTCTGCGAGTGAATGTCCAGGTCGTCTTCACAGGCAAAGTGTCTGTGACACACCTGACAGGTGAAGAAGCTCTTCCCCGCCTCACTGGGCTCCTGCTGGCGGCGCTTCTCCTGCGTGTGGAGCTTCTGGTGCGACTTGAGGTTCTGGAGGTAGTAGAAGGTCTTTCCGCAGGTGGAGCAGACGTGACTGTTCACTCGCTGGCTGTCGTGGAGCGTCTGGTGGTTCTTCAAGCTCTGCAGACTGATCAGCTCCTTCCCGCAGACGGAACACACGTGGCGCTCGGCCGGACACGTCTCCTGCGTCAAGCCCGACCAGCCCGAGAAGCGCTTCTCTTTGGCGTGAGTCTTCAGGTGGTTCTTCAGGTTACTGTAGATTCTGAACACGTCTCCGCAGTAAATGCAGATGAAGGACTTGTCTGTGGTTTTGAGCGTCTGCTCGTCTGCCGTCGTGTCTGATGATTGTTTCTCCGCCTTTAAACAACCAGAAGCTTCTGTGTTTAGACTGTTGAGAAGCTCCTGCTGTTTGTTCTTCACGTCACACGTTTCGTCTCGTTCCTGCTTCACCTGCACCACGACTGAAAAAAAAAAACAATAACTGATAAAACATTTCGCACGTAGAAGATCAACAAAGTGTACCAGTAACTGAAATTTAAAAAAATTTAATAAATTATCTATTAAAAAACCCTCAAATCATCATCATCATCATAGCAATGAAACGCAATGTCAACTTTGGTCCACGTCAACAGTAAAACGTCCAGTATTTTCACACTGCTTATGTAATAACAGTAATTTAAGTTTGACTTCAACATCCTTATAGAAGCTTTGCGCAAAAAGTGGCTCTTAAAAGTGATTAAAAGTCAAAAGTGAGTAAAAACACACGGACCTGGTTTCTCCTCAGCGTGTCGATCTGACGCTTCATATTCTCCCGCGTCTTCTCTATCCTCTTTACAAGCCGGAAAATTCACCTATAACAACATTTTTTTCCCATTTTAGCAGGAACAATATGATTATAAAAATAACACTTCATACATCTGAGACAATGAAACAGACTGAAGAATAGCAACAGAAGACAACGAGAAATTTTAAGCTAATCAGCATCAGGAAGTGAAAAACAAACAAACAAAAAAAACAGTTATTCGTTACTGATACACATTCTATTTACGTAAAAAACTGATTTTATAAATTCAATGTAGTAATGTGGTTTGTTACACTGTTGAGAAACTCCTGGTGTTTATTCTCCACTTCACACGTTTCTTCTCTTTCCTCCTTCACCAGCTTCACGTCTGAAAAGGTAAAAAAAAAAACAGTGGAACATTTGAAGACAAAGGTTTTTAACAGTTTAACAGAAATAGATACAAAAA
>CM051493.1:16387292-16421702 GCA_028031935.1 Paedocypris micromegethes
ATACAATAAACATATATATTATCATACAACATATATAGCACAAATTATGCAGGAAAACATCAAAGAAATATAATAAATAAAAGTAAAGTGTGTGTGGTATATTATTACATGTACAACTACTTATAAGTAGTTTGAGTAATCTTTAAAACCTTTAAGTTAATGACAAACACAAAGCAGTGTTTATTTAATGACATCAACACGTGACTTTATAGTTTTAAAGGAAAGGCATTTATAAAAAATGTATATTAAATTACATACATTATACGTATAATAAATATATAATAAATATTTTACGACACATTTATTCACAGTAACAATACAATGATTATAAATAGTATACGCGATTTTAACATTGCAAACGAACATGTTAGTGTTTATTCTAGCCGAGATTCGTTAACCGCGGCTTTATTCGGCTAAACTATTCCCAAACGTTTCCGGCAATTTTGTAAATGCAAATCGTTTAGTGGTAGCAGAGACAGTGTAGAAACTGATATATCGTTTTTTACAAAAATAACGTTATCCACTTATTTTCAGACATCTTTAACAGAAAAAAAAACTCACCAAAACGACGCAGGCGGCCGCCATGTTTGAGTGACGCTACATCCGGGTTAGTCCGTGACGTCACAAGGAACCCCCACCGTATAGCGCGCCGAATTACCAGACACTTTCAAACTCTTATAACGCAAAGTAATTAAAGAAAAGAACGAATAAATAAATAAAAAACGAGTGATCACACGTTTAAACGCACTATTAGTTTCAGCAATGGACATATGTGACTCTGGAACTTCAACAAAAGGTAGCTATCCGAAACCTGACCTCTGACCTGTGGCATTTGGTCATGAATATCAAATTATTCAATGTACTGTTGGTAAATGTTACGCAAAAAAGAAAAGAACATATGCTTCGCTCCCTGATGGCCGAATGTTGTGAGAAATAGTGACAAAATCACGTGAAAAGATGCCAAACGAGTGTGTGAACGTTATATTCACGTCACTTTTTACTGTGAATTTCCTCAGTGGGAAAAAATGGACGAATTAAAGAAGAAAACACGCGTTGGAGAAAGAAATGACTAACGGCGAGACCGTGAGATAAGTACACGTACAGTATATTTATCTATCTACCTGTCTGTCTATCTTTCTGTCTGTCTATCTATCTTTCTGTCTGTCTATCTATATATCATGGAATGAATAACGGCAAGATCGTGAGATAAATACATGTACAGTCTCTTTGTCTGTATATCTAATCTATCTATATCTATCTATCTATCTATCTATCTCTCTATCTAACTATCTATCATGGAATAACCAATATGGCTAGACTGTGAAATTAAAAGTTTATATATCTAACTATGTCTGTCTATCTATTTATCTATTTATTTATCAAAATTTGCCAGATTTCTCTTAGCTTGGTTTTTGCAATATTTTTATAACCAAAGAAACCTATCTATCATGAAATGAACAACGGCAAGATCGTGAGATAAATACATGTACAGTTTGTCTGTCTATCTATCTAATCTATATCTCTTTATCTATCCATCCATCTATCTTTCTGTCTATCTATCATAGAATAACCAACTGCAAGACCGTGAGATAAACACAGTTTATCTGTCTGTCTGTCTATCTATTTATCTATCAAAATTTGCAGGATTGTTTCCGGATGCTGAGATTCACGATTTCTTTGGTTATAAAAATATTGCAAAAACCAAGTAACAGTTTTTAACATCAAACACACACACACACACACACACACACACGACACAAGTGTTATTAAAACACACATTTTAATTCTGAGGTTGTAGTAGCGGCGAGTCGTAGTAGTTACTCCGTGTGTGTCCTCAGGTGATAGTTCAAGGCTCTTTTCCCGCTCACAGTCTTTCCGCAGTGGGAGCACGTGAAGGTCTTGGGCGTGTGTGTTTTGGTGTGTTTGATTAAAGTTCCTTTCTGTGAGAAGCTCTTGCCGCACTGGGAGCAGACGTAGGGTTTCTCTCCGGTGTGGATCCTGCTGTGGCACTTGAGGGAATAACGCACGTGGAAGGACATTCCGCACTGCTGGCACTGGAACTTCTTGCTCCTGCGGTGCGTCTGCGAGTGAATGTCCAGGTCGTCTTCACAGGCAAAGTGTCTGTGACACACCTGACAGGTGAAGAAGCTCTTCCCCGCCTCACTGGGCTCCTGCTGGCGGCGCTTCTCCTGCGTGTGGAGCTTCTGGTGCGACTTGAGGTTCTGGAGGTAGTAGAAGGTCTTTCCGCAGGTGGAGCAGACGTGACTGTTCACTCGCTGGCTGTCGTGGAGCGTCTGGTGGTTCTTCAAGCTCTGCAGACTGATCAGCTCCTTCCCGCAGACGGAACACACGTGGCGCTCGGCCGGACACGTCTCCTGCGTCAAGCCCGACCAGCCCGAGAAGCGCTTCTCTTTGGCGTGAGTCTTCAGGTGGATTTTGAGGTACGTGCAGCTTCTGAACACGTCTCCGCAGTGAACGCAGATGAAGGACTTGACGGCTTCTTCAGAGGAGCTGGTCCAGACCTTCTGGAGTTTGTCCTCCACCTCGCGCGTTTCTTCTCGTTCCTGCTTCACCTGCATCACGACTGCACAGAAGACAATAAAACAGTCAGGAAACGTTCAGAAAGAAGAGAGACGTGATGCTGAGGGAAACGAGTCTTACTGAATCACCCTCAGGATCTTTATCTCAACAAACGTTAAACAGAGGTGTAAAGTCGACTTTGTTACGTTAGGTATTTTTTTTACTGACTATTAAATATATAAGCTTTTAAATTAACACAGTCCAATACATTTACTCAATCAATAAAGTACAAGTACTAATACAAGTACAAACACTATGCTGAGAGCTTCATTGTCTGAATAATTTTTACAGTTTCTTTACGTGTCAGTATTTTTTTTTTTAAGAATCAATTGTATTGACATTTGAATACATTGTTACTATATTGTATGTTTACATGTGTAAATTTACAAAAATACATAATCTTAACACAAACAACATTCCTCACTTGCAATCTTAACAACATCTTTTGAAACTTTGAAAAAAAGGTCTTGAACGCAAATGTGAAGATTTCAAGCATTTTTATAACCTGATTCTATACAAATGTAAAAACTCTACCAACAATACACAATTAAAACGCAATTGTGACTGAATGAATATACACGGAAACTTAAGATTTTTTTAGGGATTTTTTGACGTTTGAATAATCAAAATGGACTGCTTCTGAACGTGTTAATTATTTATAAATAGCTTATAAAACAAAGGTCGTCAAAAACGAGACTATAGAATGTTTGGAACACTGATGTTGTTCATGGAACATTCCGCTGAAGCACATTAAACACAGCAAACGTCAGGAACTAATCAATACGTGAATACATTCAACTGTGAATATAATTAATCTAATCTAAAGTCTGAAACACACACACACACACACACACACACACACACACACACACACACACACAAGAAGAAAAAACCTGGTTTCTCCTCAGCGTGTTGATCGGTGACTCCGGACGCTTCATATTCTCCCGCGTCTTCTCTTTCCTCTTTAAAACCAGGCAATGTTGCCTATAACATGTTGAACAAATTAAGTTCAAATACAGTAATAAAAAAAATCGTTTAAAAAAACAATTTCTTAAACCTCAACGCTGGTCAAATTAAAAGCTAACTACGAAGGTGACGATAAATGTCAATTTTTATGTAGAAAGAGGTGAAATAAATGGAATTTAAATATCACATAGGTATTTAATTGTTTGACCACTGAATACGTAAATGAAATGTGAAACACGGTCGTAAATGTAAAGAGTCGAGCCGGTATTAACGTCATCATTATTCAAATTAAAAGGACGATACTGCGAGAGCAAAGATGAAACGCGTCTCTCGATAATTACAGCAATTCACTTTTAAAACTCACCGCAAAATTGTTCCCCGCGGCCGCCATGTTTGAGAGATGTTTTTTTCCGGCGAAGGGTTATGACGTCACGAAGAAGCGCTGCCTCGGATGCGGACAAAAATGCTGTTGTTTTTCGAAAAAAGTTTATACGTAACATATGTTAGTTTTAACATTTATATTTCAGAAATACACACTAAATAAAAAAAGACAGAACACGGAGGGAAAATGAGAACTCAAATCGACTTCCAGCTCTTGCATAAACACGAGCTGGATGGTCAACGTCGGGTGTAAATTATCTTTGCGTTGAAGTAAGTTGGTAAATGTGTTGTTTACGGCATCATTTACTACTCCAACCGATCTTATTAGCGAGTGTCACCATCAGAAAAAGAAGCACAAGCGCGATCTGAACAGTGACGTCATCAATCGGCGCCGACCGTTAAGACACAAAACTCGCAAATAAAAGACGCAAGACACAAACTCTTTTCAATTTAAGTTTAGTGTGCGCAAATAAACCAATTGTACGTATTACACAACTTGCACAGCGCGTCATCAATTGTTATAACACACGCCACATCGACTCAGAAATCAGAAACTTTGTTGGCCAAGTTGCGAATTACAACAAGGAATTGCGTTTGGTCTGACTCAGTGTTTTCGCTCTTTAACAAATATTAGCATACATATATAAATAATCAGGGAAAAAAAAGCAATAAAATGACATGAAATTAGTGAAACATAAATAAATCACTCAAAAGTCCGCAGCACAAGACAAAATGCTTAGTTTTACATAAAATAAAATTAAAAACAAAAACGGGAGTGAAACAAAAAGGCAAGTTACTCTTTCGCTAGTCTTAAATGCGTCAATCACTTTTAGAAGCAAAATCTAACTAAACTCAGCGGAGTTGTCGATATAAGAGCAAGAATTTAATGCGATACTTCAAATAGGTTTAAAAAAAAGTGAATTAAATGAGTCAAAAAACCCGCAGCACAAGATAAAATGCTTAAAATAAGCAATAAAACTATAAAAGCCAAGTTGGTGTTTCACTAGTCTTGCGTTAATCGCTTAAAGAATGCGTAAATCAATCTCTTTTAAAAGCAAGTTTAAACTAAACTCAACCGATATCCCGAATTAAGAGCATGTTAATGCAATAGAACAGAAAAAACGTTGACAGAAATCTCTTTCATAACCCGTGTGTGTGGCTCTTAAAAGAGCCGTTGTGTGTGGCGGCGCTGGGGCGGTTGATCTACTTGGAGCTGGTGTACTTGGTGACGGCCTTGGTTCCCTCAGACACGGCGTGTTTGGCGAGTTCTCCGGGCAGCAGGAGGCGCACGGCGGTCTGGATCTCTCTGGAGCTGATGGTGGAGCGCTTGTTGTAATGCGCCAGACGAGACGCTTCACCGGCGATGCGCTCGAAGATGTCGTTGACGAACGAGTTCATGATGCCCATCGCTTTAGAGGAGATGCCGGTGTCGGGATGAACCTGCTTCAGCACCTTGTACACGTAGATCGCGTAACTCTCCTTCCTGGATCTCTTGCGCTTCTTCCCGCCTTTAGCCGCGCTCTTAGTCACAGCTTTCTTGGAGCCTTTCTTCGGCGCGGACTTGGCTGGTTCAGGCATGACTTCAGATCAATGATGACTAGCCTCCGCAGCGCCGCCTTATATAAAGAGCTCGAGTCAAATAGCACTGAAACCAGGACAAGAGATCGATTGGCTGCGGTGACAAAAACTGAATCTTGCATGTGATTGGTTGATTTTTTGACAGACCCGACCAGTCAGCTGTAAGGGGAGTGTCCTGCTTTGTCTTTCAAACTCGCTTCAGTGTTCTTTGTTCCGTTTCCCGCATTTTTACTTTCCTCTTTTCTGTGAAACAAGCAAAATGCTATTAAATGCTAATAATCATCGGATAGTTTTCGTATGGTCACGTGTAGGCATAATATCTATTCCGAGTCTTAAATAATTTTATGTAATACAATATGGTCCGTGGTATATATCTACTTTAGATTCAATTGAATTTGAAGTGCTGTAATGTTGAGAAAATAAATGTTTTTTTTTCCACGTGCATTTTCACTTTAGAAAAATAGACAAAACGCTAGTTCAGGTAAAACTCTAAAAGTCTGATACTTAATGCTGACTTTAGGCGAACATTTGTCTGTATTTCGATTCTCTCGCTTTTAAAAGACCTATAATCAACAACTGTCATCTTCTACCGCTTCCTCCTTTACAGGGTCGCGGGGAGCTGGCGCCTATCTCAGCGTCTTAGGGCCGGAGGCGGGATACACACTCTGGATTGGTGGCCAACCATTCGCAGAGCGGGACACACAGACAAACACATTCAACTGACGAAACAAAAACTGCTTAGAGCGGATTAGGAAACAATGATTTTGTACGTGTATATTTTAATTCTAAAGATTGTTTTACATACAAGTTCAAAAACTCACGAGGAAATGTTGTTATTGAACAACTCCTCATTGACAAGGCAATAAAAAGAAAGTAGTCTTTTACTGTGGTTGTGGTGGCTCTTGAAAGAGCCGTTAGAATTCGTAAAACACGAATTTTGTTAAAGTGGCTCAGGTATTGATTATTTGAGAGATATTTAACGCTTGGGGGAAAAAAACATGCAAACTTGAAATTCCGTTAGCATTTACACGGAGTCAAACGTTTTTAAACAATTTTATTAATTAATCAATTTGTACATTTTCACGTTATTAAATTCGAGAAATTATAATTAAAATATTTTGATGAGAACATAATTTGTAAAGAAAATCTGTCATTCTCTGTAGCTGTAGTGGCTCTTAAAAGAGCCGTTGTGTGTGGGGTCAGCGGGGCTTAGGCGCGCTCTCCGCGGATGCGGCGGGCCAGCTGGATGTCTTTGGGCATGATGGTGACTCTCTTGGCGTGGATGGCGCACAGGTTGGTGTCCTCGAACAGACCGACCAGATAAGCCTCGCTCGACTCCTGCAGAGCCATGACGGCGGAGCTCTGGAAGCGCAGATCCGTCTTGAAGTCCTGAGCGATCTCCCTCACCAGACGCTGGAAGGGCAGTTTGCGGATCAGCAGCTCGGTGGATTTCTGGTAGCGGCGGATCTCCCTCAGAGCCACGGTACCGGGCCTGTAGCGGTGAGGCTTCTTCACTCCGCCGGTGGCCGGGGCGCTCTTGCGGGCGGCTTTAGTGGCGAGCTGCTTCCTCGGAGCTTTGCCGCCGGTGGATTTACGCGCGGTCTGCTTGGTTCTGGCCATCGCTGGAGCTCAGTGTTTCCTTCTTCTGAACAGAAGTGAAGCAGGAGGTAGAGCGAGTCATTTTATAGGGGCGTCGCTTCATAAACTATAGGCGTGGTCACGTGTGATTGGTTAAGATGTGACGTTCCATTTTAGCCGACCAATGGATTTTGCGTTTTACTCTTGAAATTTCAGGCGGCAATTTTCCCTCCAATTTATTTGTTCGGAACAGACGCGTTGGTCTTAAACGTGCTCAGAATGAATGACAAAGATAAACATTAAACATTTCAATTATATTTTCTAGATCTTCAGGGGATTGAATGTTGGATAAATACAATATTTTTGATTTTGATTAACAACAGCGAATACAAAGGAATTTTAACTAAGCTTTCTACACTGCGTGTTTGCAAATGTTGATCCCGATACATTTGATTTGATCCTTTGGGTTTAAGCAGAGGACACGGATTCCTTAAAGTAAATACCATGAAATTGATGCAGCGTAGTTTGAGAAACGTAGATGCTATATAGTATTTATTATAACATTCATTACAGAAATTAGATGACGATACTCCATTTTTAAGACTTTCTCTTTAAGGAAGACGTGGGTGGCTCTGAAAAGAGCCTTTGTGTTGGAGCACCAGCGGTAACCGGTTACCGAGATCCGATTGGACAAAACATCCAGTTGATTTCACGCTTTTTCTCCGCGTCCAGGTGAGGGCGCTATTGTGCCGCTTCCAATTGCACAGTTCTTTACCTCTCAACTCTTGGCTCATATAAATTGCCGCTATCTCATTAAGATAGACGTTCACATAGAATATTTACATGATACGTTAAATAAAAACGTGATGTTTGTGTCTTCGTTTATTTTTTTCCCCTTTATAATGCTTATAATGAACCACCATCACTCCTAGGCTTTATAACCCTCTCAAAGAGGAGACGTATGTCGTATAATCTGCGTCCTCTCTTCCACGAAATCGTCATAAGAAGCAAACTTGTGTTGAACTAAACTCGTGCACGAGCAGGTTCACTTCCGTAACGAGGTTGCCAAGATTACCTAAACAAAACGTCTCTCGTGGACAGAGGTGTAAGGTACTTGAGTAAATGTATGTCTATACTTTACTTAAGTATGTTTTTGGCTACTTTGTACTTGAGTCTCAAAAATATAAGCAACTTTTACTCTCTACTCCACTGCAATTCTGATCGAGTAACTGTACTTTTCACTCCACTACATTTGAATTGACACCTACTCGTTACATTTTGATTGTGCGCGACAAACCGTAATCGATTTTTATCGCGGTTTATTTTCTTGGGCGAACGAGGCGATTTTGCAATCTATAGTCTGCTGAAGATATTGGAAGCTAAATATGAATTAGAAACCACATGAACGTGAATTAGAGGCGTGAACGTATGCGAATTTATGGTTAAGTTAAACTATCAGATCTTCCCTGACTTTACAACGGTATTGTAATGTTACCAAGCCTAACATGGCAAAAATCACTGTGACGTGACTACATTTATTCAGGTTGCACCAACAAAATTAAGCTGAAATATAATGTCTATTGCAGGCAATGACTTAAATTACTTCAGTAGAATCACATCAAAGTCAGCTCGGAATTTTTATTTTATTTTAAAATATTATTTTTGTTTTGTTATCTATTTTGTTTTAACATTTTTAAAACACGGAAATGTTGAATTTCATGGGAAAATAAAACCTCATGAATAGAGTATTTTTCCACTTTTCTTTGCTTTATTTTAGCCTAAATTCAGTACGAGTAAAATGCTCAAGTTGTTTTAAAATGTGATACTTTGCTACTTTGACTCAAGCCTTTTTTATAGTGGTGACTTTTTACTTGTATTGGAGTAACTTATACAGCACGTATCCACACTTTTACTCAAGTATGGTCGTCTGGTACTCTTTACAGCTCAGCTCGTGGAACCCAAATCCGGGTTTGCTCTCACGGTAGCGGACAATCTCACAGTTTATAATGTGGTTTATTCACAGCACAAGCATCACTCAACACATTTCAGAAGTGACGTCTCCTTTATATCAGAGTCAATACAAGCGTGTGTGAGAAAGCATCTCTCTCTTATCTATCAGCAGACTAGCGGCACAAAGAGAGAGACAGAGTATGTACTACTGATCATTCTAGTCTAGCTAATAGAATTAAACACAACAGTCTCATCATCCAAAGCATTCCTTTAGCCTCACACATCTGAGAACATAGAGACCTTTACTTCTGAACACTGTACACGTGAATTAAACACCTTAAATCCCACACGCACCAGTGTGAAGAATTACACGACACTTCAGAGTGTTTTACTGCGAGTGACTCTTCTCACTCTCTGAACGGGAGAACGATTTCTTAGTGTGAGTCTTCAGATGAGCGTTTAGATTTTTCTTTTGAGCAAAACTCTTCTCACAGTGAGGACAGGTGAAAGGTTTCTCACCGGTGTGAATCTTAACATGAGTACTTAACTGTGAACGACACGAAAAACTCTTCCCACACTGGGAGCAAGTGAAAGCGTCTCCAGTGTGAACCTTCATGTGATTATTTAAATAATCAGGACAAGAAAAACTCTTATCACACTGGGAGCAAGAGAACGGTTTCTCACCGGTGTGAGTCAGTATATGTCGCTTCAGAATATTTATTTGAGAAAATCTCCGGTCACATTGAGAACAGGAGAAACGTTTCTCACCAGTGTGAAACCTCATGTGACTTTTTATATAATCAAGACAAGAAAAACTTTTATCACATTGGGAGCAAGTGAACAGTTTCTCACCGGTGTGTGTCCTCATGTGAACTTTGAAATGCTCCTTTCTAGAGAAACTCTTCCCACACTGAGAGCAACTGAAGGGTTTCTCATCAGCGTGAAGCATTATGTGACGCTTCAGGGTTTCTTTCTGTGTGAAACTCTTCTCACAGTGAGGACAGGAGAAAGGTTTCTCATCAGTGTGACTCCTCATGTGAGCATTTAAATTTGATATATATGGGAAGCTCTTTCCACAATGAGAGCAACTGAATCTGTTCCCAGTGAGATTCTTCATGTGACGTTTCAGAAAGCGAGTGTGAGAGAAACTCTTATCACAGTGAGAACAGGAGAAAGGTTTCTCATCAGT
Source organism: Paedocypris micromegethes (assembly GCA_028031935.1). NCBI lineage: Eukaryota > Metazoa > Chordata > Actinopteri > Cypriniformes > Paedocypris > Paedocypris micromegethes. The sequence continues at coordinate 16,397,515 of CM051493.1, forward strand.
GTGAGTCTTCAGATGATTACCTAAATAATAGAGACATGAAAAACTCTTATTACATTGGGAGCAAGAGAACGGTTTCTCACCAGTATGACTTCTCATGTGCTGCTTTAATCTACAAGCGAAAGAGAAACTCTTGTCACACTGAGAACATTTGTGCATCATGCTATTTGAGTGAATCGGCGCGTGTTTGTTCTTCAGTTCTTCAGATTGAGACACACACACAGATTCTTCTAGAGGAGTGAGTGTGGAACTGCTGCTGAAGGAAACATCTCCACTGTGAAGGAAAGCAGACACTGGTTGATCTTCTGCTGTTTGGTCTGAGGAACTCTTGTCCGTCTTTAAACAACTAATAGAGGCTTGTTCAGTCACACTGTTGAGAAGCTCCTGCTGTTTATTCTCCACTTCACACGTTTCTTCTCTTTCCTCCTTCACCAGCTTCATGTCTGAAAGGAAGAAAAATGTGCTAATTATTAAAACTGATCATTATTATCCAGCAATAAAGATTTCAGACTCTGATCTCACTGACAGATCTGTTTGACAGGGAAACTAGAACTAGAATTGTGTGTGTGAGAAGAAGCTGAGAAGAGCGAACGAGCGACCACACACACACACACACACACACACACACACACACACACACACACACACGGGTTTAATCATTAACATTATTTGATACGTTTAAAGTTAGTAAAGTTTTTATACTATAAAACGATTCAGTCACTGACCCGTCAATCTTCTGAATAGAGATTTCTGAACAAAACAAAACCACGTTTAAACGATTATTCTACAATTTATGTAGCAACAATAACACACCTGGTTTGCACGACAATTCCCGCCATGTTTATATACGTCACGGATCTGGGTGGGACTAACACCTGGCGGACCGCCTCTTTCTCTCTCGCGGGCACACGGCTTTAGCGCTACTTTTAAATAGCGTGACCATATTTTGATGATTAAAAAACAAATACATACATAAAGAGGACAATGAAATGCTTTGCAATGTAAAAATAATTTCATGCACTTTTCCTATGCAAGTATATGTACAAGGATTACAGTGGTCATTTCCTTCATCAGTTAACTCATGGCTCAGGAGAACTCACAAGAACTGGAATTAAACCAGTTTGTGTCGCACATTTACATCTACTATAACAATGAAAACAATGGTAGATAAATGATTTGCTCTATCATTACACAACATGAGGTTAGACGTGTTTTTAACAGTAACTTACTGGCAACACTGTTTGTTACAGTTAGTTACTGTAATTCTACTATACATTACTTTAACTGTGTTTTAGCTCAAACTTCAAGGCGCCTGAGAATGAATTGCCAGCCCGAGGCGTCTTCTCAAGGTCATCCAGGCTTCTGCTTTTGGTTCTGATACACAACATAAACACTGATAACGTCTGTTCGCCGCTATAACTGATCTGTCTCTCACTCCCAAATTCCAGTCGTATCCCTTTTATATAAAATATGGATTTCAATTTCTTGAAACTTTTTGAAACTTAATTAAATTATATAATTACTATTAATACACACACAGTTATTGGTTTATTTTATATTTATTTCATTAAACTAAATAATCTGTTTAAAAAATTAAGGTTTTAAGCACTTGGAAAAACATACAACGAATAAAACCATGTTTCAATAGGATGTTGTCTAATCTGATCACGGTAATAACATTTTCTGAGTAAACGCTTGGGAAATAAAATAGATTTTAATTATATTTGATGATTGTTAGCTTGATAAAATTGCTCAGAATTGGAAAATATGTTTTATTTGAAAATCTGAATTTGAGAATTTAAGTTAAAGAAAAAAAAACCTCTTGACAGGAACAAACCATAAAAACTATATGAAACTTTCTGTACGTAATCCATAATATTCCACTCAAACTCAGCAAAGAAAGAAAGAAACCCTAGTGTCAGTGTTTTTAACACTTTTCCGTTTTGCAACTCACTCCCGTCCTCATCAAAAAAAAAAGAAATCTTCAAGTAAAAACAACGTGAAAAGCATGTTTTGCAATCATTTATCACCCCACTAGTTTTTTATTCATTTTCCTTTTCTATTATTTAATTCTATAATTCTTTTAAAGAGTAAAATTAATCATATTTCATTTTCTATTCACATTGTCACATTGCTTGTAAACTGACGGCTCAGACTTTGTTGACTCGCATATTTCTCTTTCAATCAGACAGACTATCAGCCAAAACATTATTATAAATGTAAATCTCATGTAAATGCAGAGACATTTCTGAACATGATTGTGAAAAAGACGCAGAAAACACAGAAATAAGGTGACCCTTTATTGAAAGAGTCAGAAATTAAAAATTGTATCAAGAATGAACGTTTTTATCGTGTTGTGATACACATGTAAAATATAATCCTTTCTTAAAAGTGTCTGTAACTCAGACTTGTGATGGGCTTCGTTAGTTCACACTCCATACCCAGAATCCTTTGAGTGTCGAGTGTGTATCTAGTCAGACACGTCACACACTTTTACTGATGAATAACCTGAAACAGAGAGTCCAGGACAGAGCGGCTGAGTGAAGGTGGTGTGGACTCGGTGGATGAGGGTCATGGTGTCTGAGACGCTGTAGAAGGACAAAGATCCTGCGTCATGATCCACAAACACTCCCACTCTCCTGCTGCTGAAGCTGCCGGACACCCAGTATTTAGTCTCTATGTTGTTGTGCTCGAATATGAATAATGAGAAATAACATTTCAAGCTCCAGGACTGGTCGATATCTCCAAACACACACTCCTGACTCCGCCCCTTCCTGCTGATGCTCTTGTACGACACTGATATTCCCACACCTTCTCCAGTCACGTCCAGCTCCCAGTAACAGCGTCCGCTCACACAGAACCTGAGAATGATGATCACCAAATCTGTCGGGATGATCTGGATACGGCTGATTTAAGTAATCGTGAGTGACTGTGTTTCCCTCAGACAGACGGAGACGATTATGAATCGTGTTCATATCCAGAGTGAACTGACGAGAATCTGAGGGGAACAAAAACAGCGTTATGGATCATCTGTGTGTGTGTGTGTGTTATCTGCAGAAGATTGTGAAGAGCATCACTGAGAGTTTATTGAGAAACCTACATTGTCGAAAGTTCCTCCGACTCCAGAGATCAATGTTGGTGACTGTGGAGACAAAGAGACAGAAACATCAACTGCTTTGGTCCCTCGGGATGTTCTACTGAGATGAGATGATGGAAGAGAAGGATCTTCTGGAACCAACCTCTCTCGTAGATCTCCTTTGTGTTTTCGTGACAGAAATCCTCTAGTCTGCTGCTCATCTGATGAAGAGATTGTGTCACATTGTTGAAAGAGAAGAGAGAAGTGAGGGGGACAAATGGAAATTCACGACGAGCTGATTGGAAACTCTAGGAAAGAAGAGAATCGCATCATCATACCAGGACCTGTGAGATTTCAGCAGCACTCTCATCTACACACACACTCACACACACACACACACACACACACACACACTTACCTCCCTCAATCTGGCAGTTTCATCACGTTGCATGATTCTCACCAAATCTGCTCAATCTGCCTTCAAGAGAAGTTCCTCTGTTCCTCTAGATCTGTTACCTGAATGAAGCTGATGTCGTCGTGTGTCGGTAGAAGTTTCTCCATCTGTCCGTCCATTTCCTTCAGATCACTGATCTCCTGCTGAAGTTTCTCCACGATTCTACTGACGGACGTCTCCTGATCTCTGATCTGCTGCTTCAACACATCACGTCTTCTCTGGATGGAGTGGACCATCTCTGCAAAGATCTTCTCCGTCTCTTCTAATGCTTTTAGTGCAGATCTCTGTCAGAAACACACCAGCATCAGCATCTTCCTCTTCATCACTCACTCCAGACTCTTCTCTTCTTCTCCAGACTGACCTTACGCGACTCTACGTCCGTCCTTCAGCTGCTGGAGATCACTCTCTCGCTGCTGGATCTTCTGCTGAAACTCTTTACGAGTTTCATCCAGGCGTTTCTAGAGGTAAAACAAGAAATGCATGCATGTCAAAAGATTGATTGTGTGCCAAATTTCCACCAGATCGGATTAGAAAACGACCACTTCTTGGATTTCGTACCTGTGTCTTTGTCCGCTGAGCTGCTGCTGATACCGTGTAGTGGTCTTTGTGTTCTTCTATCACACACAGCACAAACACACACACACACTGTTGATCCGTCCTGCAGAAAACCTCCAGGAGCTTCCTGTGTGTGGAGCAGAACATCTCCTGCAGTCGATCAGTGGCTTCAATCATTCTGTGTCGTTGAGAGTGAAGCTCCTGGTGAAGCTGGAGGTGAGTGAGACAGAACGACTCCTGACACTCCAGACAGGATTTCACCGCTTTATATTCGCTTCCTGTACAGGCGTCACACGGAACATCTCCAGCTCCAGCGTGAAGCTCAGCAGAAGGTGTGATCTTCAGCGTCTCCAGCATCTCAGACAGGACGGTGCTTGTGGCTAACGCAGGTCTGGGACTGAAGGTGTGTCTGCACTGAGGGCAGCTGTAGATCTTCTTCTCATCCTCCTGGTTCCAGCAGTCAGTGATGCAGCTCCTGCAGTAACTGTGTCCGCAGCTGATAGTGACCGGCTCCTTCAGGAGATCCAGACACACGGAACACTGAAACGCTTCCTGAGAAAACATTTTAAGTTCTGCCATTTTACAGACAAAAAAAACACGTGGCAGCTCGACGACTTCGTTTGCTTTCACTTTCCCAGAGCGGAAGTTTCTAAAAAGGAGGCGGAGTTTGTCAACGTGACGTCGGGGCGGCTGCTCTGAACATTCCTGAACAGATAAGCTCGTTACTACCAACTAGTAGTATTTTTACAGACGCCGCACTTTTTTTTACTAGCACAATTTCTACACATATGACCTTAAAACCAACCCTTTATTAACCTGGGTTTATAACACTGATTACCTGTCTACCTCATAAACAAGTCCTCTTGTTAACCCTTAAACTGGTCAGTCATCCAATCTCGACCGTTTCAAACAAACCGGACGATCTTTTTTACGAACGTTTTTGCAAATTAAGATTTAGTTTTAATTGCAGTCTTGCTATGCACGTAAATTAGCTTTTTTTTTCTCAAGTTCAAGTTTATTTCTATAGCGCTGTTCTTAGTTCCAGACCAACGCAAAGTCGCTATAAATAGTCGATTTTTTTCATTTCAATGTTTTTATTTCTTCCAAGTTACTTAACGACGGCGCGATCACCGCCTAGTGGCCAAGAACTATTTCTGGAATACAGCCAACAAAAGCACGTGTGCATGAAGAAACCTTTATACTGTACTCGGTATAGAGAAACACAACGCTGCAGATAGTAAACATGTTATAACAATTGCAAAAAAAATGCAACATACAGCATATTACGTAAACACAATGTATGGATCAATTTATGGACCAATCACTTCAATGTGCAAACTGAAAAGCTTAAATTGTCATTCCACTAATTGGTGTAGCACCGGAAGATACCATATATGGTTATAGCAATTTCACCGCCGCTTGTTAAGTTCATGTTCAAGTTTATTCTTAGTTCGAGATCGATGCGAATTAGAAAAATATACACTTTAAAAAAAATGTCCATTATGTATCTGAAAAATTAGGAGGGGGGGGTAGAGTCAGTATAAAGAGAAAAATGTCCTTTGTCCATCGTTGTTCAGACCATGTTAATTAGAATAAGCTTAATACTGTATGTGCGTTTGTTCCGCTGGTTTGTGCACACAGGGTTTGTCTTTACTCAGACTGTAGCGCTGCTGCTCAAGAACTGACGGCTCAGACTTTCTCACGTGTTTCTTTAATCAAACAAACCGTAACTAATACAAAAACACAAGTTGTTTCTTTCAATCAGAAAGAGTCGAACAATCGTGGCAATGTCAAAGGCAAAGACATTTCTGAACACTATTGGTGAACATTTCACCAGCTTGACGCTCGTGTCCGGATCACCAGCAAACACACAAACCACCAACAAAGTGACAAACACGGAACTGGAGTCTGATTAAAAAAAAAAAAAAAAAAAAAAATCAAGTCAGCGTTAAATCAATCGGGTAGAATCAAAACTGTCTTGTTGTGTTGAGAGAGGAACTAGTGACTGTGAATCTAGCCAGACACGTCACACAATTTCACTGATGAATCAGAAGAATAAGAATAATAGGACGAAGACTTCTGGACAGAGAGTCCAGGACAGAGTGGCTGAGTGAAGGTGGTGTGGACTCGGTGGATGAGCCTCATGGTGTCTGAGACGCTGTAGAAAGACAAAGATCCTGCGTCATGATCCACAAACACTCCCACTCTCCTGATGCTGCTGCTGCTGCTGTCACACACTGAGAGTTTAGTCTCTATGTTGTTGTGCTTGTATATCCATTCAGAGGAGGAATATGCAGAAGAAGAATAACTCAAGCTCCAGGACTGGTCATTACACCCAAACACACACTCCTGACTCCGCCCCTTCCTGCTGATGCTCTTGTACGACACTGATATACACACATCCTTTCCAGTCACATCCAGCTCCCAGTAACAGCGTCCGCTCACACTCTCCTCACACAGAACCTGCTGATAGTGATCACCAAATCTGTTGGGATGATCTGGATACGGCTGAGCAGAGTTAGAGTAAACGACTTTGTTTCCCTCAGACAGACGGAGAAGATTGTGCATCGTGTTCATATCCAGAGTGAACTGACGTGAATCTGAGGGGAATAAAAGCAGAGTTATGGATCATCGATAAAGAATCTGTGTGTGTGACTGTGAGAAATCAATCTAAAGGTCGTTTATTCTAAGTTCTTGAAGATCTTGGAAGAGCATCACTGAAGGTTTTCTGAGAGACTTACAGCGTAGGAAGTTCCTCCGGCTCCAGTGGTCAATGTTTGTGACTGTGGAGATAAAGAGACAGAAACATCATCTGCTTTGGTTCCTCAGACACGTCTATCAGGATCTCCTACACAAACGTCTTAGTTACTCATCACTAAATTCAGACAGCCTGTATGTTTGTTTATTGCTTTGTTCTAAGAGCTCCAGCGAATCAGGAGTCACTCGCCTTCCCGACAGAACGTCTCGTGGACTGATAGAAGATGATGGAGTAGAAGAATCTACTGAAACTAACCGCTCTTGTAGATCGTCTTCATCTCATTGTCACAAAACTCCTCCAGTTTGGTCCTCAGCTGATGAAGAGATTTGGTCACATCACCAACAGAGAAGAGAGAAGCGAAGGGAACATCTGTAGATTCAGGCGGAGCTGAGAGTGATAGGAAACTCTAGAGAAGAAGAGAAACTCATCATCATCACACCAGAGAAGATTACACGGGTAAGATCTCAGAATCTTCTGACTGACAAATGTTGTGTAGGTGATAAAAGTGTGTGTAGGTGACAATCTCCTCAAACCATCACACATCTTCATCACTTCACGTGATTCTCACAAAATCAGCTTAATCTGCCTTCAAGAGAAGTTCCTCTAGATCTGTTACCTGAATGAAGCTGATGTCGTCGAGCGTCGGTAGAAGTTTCTCCATCTCTCCGTGTTTTCTCTTCAGATCACTGATCTCCTGCTGAAGTTTCTCCAAGATTCGTTCAGTGTCACTGACGGCCGTCTCCTCCTGATCTCTGATCTGCTGCTTCAACACATCACGTCTTCTCTGGATGGACTGGATCATCTCAGCACAGATCTTCTCCGTCTCCTCCACAGCTTTTAGTGCAGATATCTGTCAGAAACACACCAGCATCAGCATCTTCTCCCTCTTCACCATCACTCACTCCAGACTCTTCTCTTCTTCTCCAGACTGACCTTACATGACTTTACAGAGTTTCTCAGCCTGTGAAGATCTCGCTCTCGCTGCTGGATCTTCTGCTGAAACTGTCTCAGTGTCTCAATCAGCTTCTTCTGCAGGACACAGAAGAGAGAAGCTGATTAGAAGGTTTTTGCTCATGAATGAAATTAAATATTGATGTTTTTGACAAAGTATCAAAGCTGACAAATCAGAAACAATACAAAACTCTGGCCCAAAAGTATGGAGTGTAGTGACATCCGGGTCATTGTGAAGAATAGATCAATGATAAATATAGTCAGACGGCGAGTGTAGAGTCTTTGTGAGTTTAAAAATCACTAAAAAAAAAAATCTGTCTGGAACTTTTTCGGTTTCGAGGCAAATGAGCGTGTGAAGCTGGATGCACCAACACCTCATGTACCGAGACGCAGACGTGGAGAAAGAATTACGAGAAGTTAGTAACCGATTTCATTATTAACACACGTGTTTGAAGTGACGTGAAATACAATCCGCCTCAGAGCGAGAAACGCCTGATCAACGCATCTGACGAATGAGAAAAAAAAACTAATAATTCAAATGTATGTAAAGAAATATATATTTTCTAGTAATCACAGTAAAAATCGATTTATATAAATGCTGCTGTACAACTCTGGTTCATTATGTGATTTATTTTTCACGTTTGAGAAGTAAGTTTATTAATTTTAAAAGCTCGATCATTAAAAAAAAAAAATACAAAAATGTTTCTAAATGTGTAATATTTCTTTTAAACCACCAGAAGGAGGCTGAGGACCAACAATCTGCAGTGAAAACTCTCACATCCTTCAAAAGAAAATACTGTATTTGGTTTGTACGTTTTTGGTTTGGAATAAAGAGCTCCCACCTAACTTAATCTTTTAAATTAAAATGTAATCTTTTGATTGAATCTGAATGGCTTATAAGTGGAGTATTTTTCCCCCTCCTTATGGAAAATTTAAGATAGTTGTATTTATTTTTGCACTTTTTGTTATCTACTTTTTTCAAAAATAGGCAAAAAGTCCCTAACATTGTTGCAGTTTCTCACCGTGGTATCGAGTAATATTGATACTTTTCTCAGTATCTTATCAAAGTTCTAGAGTAATTTGTGCTGAGGCCCTCTCTCTTGTGAAATTTCCCCACTGCGGGACTAATAAAGGCTATATTCATTCATTCATTCATTTACTAATTCGATACTAGGTCATTTCCAGTATCGCGACAACACTAGTTTAGACGGTGATTTTCAGCAGGTTCCTGGTGTTTCTGCTGCTGATGCTGAGATGTTCCGAGGTGATTAGTCTTTACCTGCGCCTCTGTCCGCTGAGCTGCTGCTGAGACCGTGTCGTGGTCTTTATGTTGGTCCATCACACACAGCACACACACACACTGTTGATCCGTCCTGCAGAAAACCTCCAGGAGCTTCCTGTGTGTGGAGCAGAACATCTCCTGCAGTCGATCAGTGGCGTCGATCATTCTGTGTCGTTGAGAGTGAAGCTCCTGGTGAAGCTGGAGGTGAGTGAGACAGAACGACTCCTGACACTCCAGACAGGATTTCACCGCTTTATATTCGCTTCCTGTACAGGCGTCACACGGAACATCTCCAGCTCCAGCGTGAAGCTCAGCAGAAGGTGTGATCTTCAGCGTCTCCAGCATCTCAGACAGGACGGTGCTTGTGGCTAACGCAGGTCTGGGACTGAAGGTGTGTCTGCACTGAGGGCAGCTGTAGATCATCTTCTCATCCTCCTGGTTCCAGCAGTCAGTGATGCAGCTCCTGCAGTAACTGTGTCCGCAGCTGATAGTGACCGGCTCCTTCAGGAGATCCAGACACACGGGACACTGAAACGCTTCCAGAGAAAATCGAACTTCTGCCATTTTACAGACAAAAAAACCACGTGGCAGCTCGACGACTCCGTTTGCTTTCACTTTCCCAGAGCGGAAGTTTCTTAAAAGGGGGCGGGGTTTTTTTTATCAACGTGACGTGAAACATTCCTGAACAGATTAGCCCGTTATACCAACTAGTGGAATTTTTCAGACGCCGCTTTACTAACACTACGTTTTATATATATATATATATATATATATATATATATATATATATATATATATATATATATATATATTACCTTTAGATCAACCATTTATTAGTATGGGTATTTATTATTATACTGGTGCGGTCAAATACAAATCCTCTCGTTAACCCCTAAACAATTAATCACCTGTCACAAATCCCTAATCACCTCCCGACCGGACGATCTTTTTTAATTAAGGAACGAACGTTTTTGCAAATTAAGATTTTGTTTTAATTGCAGTCTTGCTATGCACGTAAATTGGCTTTTTTTTTTCCAAGTTCAAGTTTATGTATATAGCGTTGTTCTTAGTTCCAGAGAAACGCAAAGTCGCTATAAATAGTCGAATAAATAGTTTTTTTTTTATTTCATTGTTTTTATTTATTCCAAGTTACTTAAATACGGCGCGATCGCCGCCTAGTGGCCAATAATTTCTGGAATACAGTACAGCCAATAAAAGCACGTGTGCATAACGCAGATTGTAAACATGTTATAACAGTCGTAGCAAAACAATTGCAAGATATTACGTAAACACAATATCCAATTCTGAACCAATCACTGCAATGTGCAAAAGGAAAAGATTGTCACTCAACCAATTGGTTTGCACATGAAAGACCATATATGGTTTAGCAATATTACCAACGCCTGTCAAGTTCAATTTTATTTATATAGCGCTTTTCTTAGTTCAAGACTATGCAAATTAGGTCAGTTAAAAGAGAAAAATGTCCATTGTCCATCGTTGTTCAGACTATGTTAATTAGAATAAGCTTTGTGTCAGTTGATCAAACAATGTCTTTATAGGAAAATGTTGTGGGCTAGTTTAATGAACATGTTGATATTAAATGAAGAATGTTTTAATCCACAGCATGAACGGATTAACCAAAGTCACAAAGTCACTTTATTGTATTTTACTCACTTTTTTTATTATTATTTTTACGTTTTCAACGTTATTTGATTGTATATTTATCTTGAGAATTTTGTATTTTTATTCCCATTTCATATTTTTTTTTATATCTACTGTTTTTTATTTATTTATTTATTTTCTAATTGTATTTCTATTCTTTATCTTCATTTTTTTGTACTTCCCTTTTGCACATTTTATAGCATCTCCCACAAAAACTGGAACGATCACACACACATTTCACCACATTGTGTACCACGTAATAATATGTACGTGACAAATAAAATTTGAATTCAATTTTTTTACAATGAAATAGTGATGTAAGGCTGAGGACGACCTTCTGATTGGCTCAATTCCTCCCCCTGGTGGTTCACTATCGACACTGCAGTCCTTAAAAGTTCTTAAAAGTCCAGCAAATAATTTATTTAAAACAACAGCAACACTTGCACGTTAAAAACAGGTTTAAAAGACGATAAAAGCATCTCCATCCAGGACAGGAAGCCATGGACTCTCAGCAGTTCTCCTGGGCTCCTGACACACACACACACACACACACACACACACGTCAGTGGTCAGACTGGGACGCTGCGATCAGACACACTCACCCTGGACTTTCACTCTCCTTCTTCTCCGGCACAAACACACCGTCCCACACACCAGGAGCAGAGACAGAGGAGCCACCAGCAGCAGCAGCAGCAGAAGAAGCAGCAGCAGCAGTGCCGAGTCGTGATTGGTCGAGAGCGAGGAGGGCGGGCAGAAGTCTGACAGCAAGAAGCGGGCGCGGCGGGTGCTGATTGGGTTCCGCACCAGGCAGCTGTAGTTCCCGCGCTGGTGCGGCGGCACGGTGAAACGGAGCGAGGGGGCGGGGCTGCTGGTCAGCCAGAGGTCAGAGGTCAGGAAGGTCAGCGTGGCCTCCGACACGTTAAGCACGGAGCAGCGCAGCACGCACTCGCCCGCCGGGCAGCTTCCTGACCCCGTGGCATTCTGGGAACAGTCGCGGGTGATGACGGGCACGGGCAGAGGAGCTGGAATCACATCACGGGCAGAAATAAATAAATAATAAATAAATAAATAAAGAAAGAAAATTGTACACCTGATATTCTTGACCTGCATTTTGTTGTTGTCTCTGCTATTTCTTGTTGTTGGTTGTAAAGCTGATTCAGTTATATTTAAACGATAGGCCACTATAAGCGATGCTTCAGCCTATTCCTTTGTTTTGGTCAGTTTTATGTGAAATTGTTTGCTGGACGGAATGTCTATTTATGGATTTTGGACCAAACAATAACATTGAATTGAATCCCATTCGGTCAAAATGTGGTGGGCAACCTGCGGCCCGCGGGCCAACTCTGGCCCTCAGACCTCTGCTCATGTGCTATTGCCGAGTAGCTTTGAAAAAATGTTTTAAGTACTTGAATAACAAAGTCCATTTTATTTATGTTTTTTGCTACGTTGTACGTTTACAGAGAACTTTTACTCTCTACTTGACTACATTTGTGACTGAGTATCTGTACTCGTTACTTTACAACAACTGAATGGACAATTGCCGTTACTCGCTATTGTGATTGTCCTCAACCAGCCGGCATTTTTCCCGCAGTCAAGTTCTTGGGGGAATGAGGTAATGTTGAATGTGCAATTTGGGGTTTTTGCAGTTTGATGAAACACATTGAGGCAAGAGTCCATTAAATGTGTACTTAGTGAGTAGTACTAAGTAGTAGTAAGTAGCAGTTAGAGTGTACTTAGTGATGTACTTTTCATTGAATTTGTACGTAGTTGACCAAGTTGAAAAATAACACTGCATCACTTTGTTTAATTAAAATTAACATTTGAGATGCGTTAACCTATACCTTGAGGAAAAATGTTTAACCAATTTGATGAAAATCATATATAATTTATTATATATTATTTATTCATCTGAATTTTATTTCACTTTTTTTCTTTGCACATTTCAGCGACTGAGACTACCTTTTTGTTCCTTTTATCTACTTTGCTAAACTTTAAAAACTGGCCGAGGTGTTATTCAAAACACATCGATGTGTTACATTTAGTTTCTGTATTTAAAAAAAGAAATGACTAGGGTTTGTTTTCACATTTTTGGTGTGTTGTTTTTTGTTGTTGTAGTTGCCTACATTTAGTGCGAGAAAAATACTCAAGTACTTTAAAAATGGGATTATTTGCTACCAAGACTCGAGTCTTTTTGAAACTGGTGACTTGTTACTAGTAACGGAGCAATTTTTACAGTAAGTATCTGTACTTTTACTCAAGTACGGCTGTCTGGTAGCCTTGAGGAAGAACTCAAAATAGACCTTTAGGAACACGGTTTTACAAATTTTATTATATCATATATAATTTATTATATAGATAATTTAATATGTAATATATAACTAATATTTTACTACTTCATTCTTTGCACATTTCAGCGACTGAGACTGCCTTTTTGTTCTATTTATCCACTTTATTCTACAGTTTAAAAAAAAAATTGGTGTAAAATTTAGTTTCTGTATTGTTGCCTGAATTCAGTGCGAGAAAAATACTCAAGTACATTTAAAAGTTGGGCTCTTTGCAACTATGACTCGAGTCTTTTTAAAACTGGTGACTAGTTACTTGTAACGGAACAATTCTCACAGTAAGTATCTGTACTTTTAATCAAGTACGGCTGTCTGGTAGCCTTGAGGAAGAACTCAAACTAGACCTTTAGAAAGAATATTTTACTAATTTTATTATATCATATATTATGTACAATTTTTAATCAGAATTTTATTTTACATCTTTTTTTCTTTACACATTTCAGCGACTGAGATCAACTTTTTGTTCCGTTTATCTACTTTGCTCTACCATTTTTAAAAACTTGTCGAGGTGTTAAATTTCATTTCTGTATTTAAAAAAAGAAATGACTAGGGTTTGTTTTCATATTTTTGGTGTGTTGTTTTTTGTTGTTGTAGTTGCCTACAGTTAGTGTGAGAAAAATACTCAAGTACTTTAAAAATGGGATTCTTTGCTACCAAGACTCGAGTCTTTGTAAAACTGGTGACTCGTTACTAGTAACGGAGCAATTTTTACAGCAAGCACCTGTACTTTTACTCAAGTACGGCTGTCTCACCGTAGACCTGGAGGCGGAAGCTTCTGAAGGACATCTTGTTGTTGCGGCTGATGGAGACGCGGTAGACGCCCGAGTGAAGCGTCTGTGCGTGTGTGATGGTCAGATCTCCGGTGCGGTTGTCCAGCTTCAGGAGGCCTGGGAAGGGCTCGGCGTGGCTCAGGTGGATGGAGAGCAGGTAGAACCAGTTGATGATCTCGGCCAGCTGGAGGTCTGGAGTGAGCGCTCCAAACATCCACACCACGTGATCGTTCCTCTCGATAGACGCGAGATCCGTGCCGAGAGTGACAGAGTCGCCCGCCGTGACCCGCACGCTCTCCACAGACTCCTCCACACACACGCCTGCGGATAAACACACACACACACGTATAATTCACCTCTCGAGTCCTGATGTCCTCGTCTGTGTGCAGACCTTCACGGAGTCTTCCCACCTGCTGTGTTAACCACTGACGTGCTAAAACGCATCCACCATGTTGAGATTCACCTAGATTTTTTCACCATTTTTATTAGTGGTCAACAATTTTAAAAAATAACGTAATTTCAGAGCTATTCAACTTTTTCAACAATTAAAAAAAAAGAATGTAATTTCAGAGCCATCATCTACAACTATAGCTGAAAATTGTTAAGCCAGTAAACATCTAAATATTTAACGAAAATGTCCATCTAATAAACGAATGCAAATCTGAAAGTTCTCGAGTCGCTTTAAAATGTGCATTCAGTTTTAAATGCGAAGACGAGTACGAAGACATATAGTATGCGAGAGACATGTATTCATTAATACATGAAGTTATATCCAAGTACTTGAGTGAATAGACATTGTTATCTTAGGTATATAGTAAATTTAAATTATACTATACAGATGTGTAATACTATTATTATATTTATATATTATAATATTCTGATTCTATAAAAAGTAAATAAATAAAAAGAACGTATAAAGAAACTGGAAAAAATGTAGACGTTGAAGCACTGTGTTTGTACTTGTATTAGTACTTTTTTAATTTACTGGGACTGTGTGAAATTAAAAGTTGATACTTAGTAGCCAAACAACCTAAAGTAAAAATAATTACAAAATTTACAAAAATACTCTAAAGTAGCAAAGTTTTTTTTACTCAAGTGCTTTACATCACGGGATGATGACGACTTTACACCTGTGGAAGTAGCCAAAAATACAAAATGTACAAACACACCCCAAAGTAATGAAGTCCATTTTACTAAAGTACTTTACACCACTGGTGATGATTGTGTAGCGCTTCAAGACGCGCACGTGCTTCAGTTTAGGCGCCATTGCTTCGACTTACCGAGGGGAAAACACAACAGAATCCACAGAATCCACAGCATTGTTGTAGTTTGAAGCAGTTGAAGTCGGTCAAACTGGATGATTCAACCGTTCTTCGGCTCGAGGGTGAGTTTTGCGCTTCAGACACGCGCTTCTCTGCGAGATTTTACGTCAGTTTCCTTCGAACAAACGTAGAGAAGCAGGTGCGTGATAAGGCGTGATGAGAACAGCTGGTGGAATCCGTGATAACGACTCGGTTCACGCGCGTGACGCTTCGTTCGCGCGGGACGAGTCGATTCGTGTGAATCTTTTAAATGACTCGTTTTTACGTTGCCATTTCCTGCAGCTGAAAGGAGGAAATATATTGATGCTTTGCATATTTTTAACCAATTATTTCTTGCTAGAAGCAAGTTAATAAACAAGAATTCGGTATTTCATTTGTTTAAAAAAAGAAAAATGTGTTTGAAACTTGTGTTTCTTCATCTAAACATCTGTTGTGTTATTCAGTCCATTAAAAAAAAGTAAAATAAAAAAGCAAGTAAAATAAAAAAAAGTTGAAAAACTTGAATTTGCTTTATTAAAAACTATACAGTAACAAGGCAATTCCATTTTTCCCCTCATGTTTAAAATGAATAGCTTTGAAATCAATGGATCTCACAGGATTACCACATTATTAAATTAAAGTAAAGAACGTGTCAACAAACGTTTTCATGCAATCAGGAATATAATGGTTTAAGACGGTAAACTGTGTTCGAAATCAGTTTTTTCTTCATCCAAAAATCTGTTGATTGTTAAAAAATAAGTATATTTGGTTTTTACAAACTAGACAGTAACAAGAGAATTCCATTTTATTCTCTACTCATGTTAAAAATGATTTGCTTTGAAATCATTTGATACTTATAGGATTATATGAATTAAAAAAAAAATAATGTTCAAAACAAGTTTATGAAATCCGGAATTCCATTGTTTGAAGACTGTATAACTTGTGTGTAATTTTGAATCCACATGAGTGTTTTCTTTATTGAAAAATCTGAGTATTCTTGAGGTACAAGTTTAAAAAAAAAAGTGAAAAAACAAGTGTCATTTGGTTTATTAAAAAACTGTAACAACAGAATTCCTTTTTCCCCTCAACTCATGTTTACATTTGTAATAGAAATTACTATGTATAAATTATGTTAATAAATTACTGTAATTTGAATTTTAAGTAATGAATGTTCAAAACAGGTCGACCCATTTCAAACGGGGATTTAATTCCATTATTTATATATTATTGAATTATTACAATTCCACAATTACTTATCACGCAACCAAGACATTATGATACATGTTGATAAAATGAAAAACTGGTAAATAAAACACGTCATTATTCATTTTAAAAAGTGACTATTTTTCAGCATGAAATGGTCCAGATGAATGATTGTCCACGTTTGTCCTCACACTTTCTACAAAACCGATGGTCATAATATAAAAAAAAAAAAAAACACAAATGATTGACTGCTTTTCTGAAGCGCGTCCGGCCCTTTGGACCTTCTCTTCACGTGTCGGAGTCAAAAATCTGGAGGAAGCGTGTGTGCGCGTGTTGAAGTGTGTCAAGGGCGGCGTCCATCTTCTGCTGCTCCACAGCTACACACACCCTGAGGAGTAGAGGAGTGTAATTTAGACACACTTAAACATCTACACCCTGAGGAGTAGAGGAGCGCTCTTCAACATCTACACCCTGAGGAGCAGAGGAGCGCTCTTAAACATCTACACCCGAGGAGAGAGGAGCGCTCTTAAACATCTACACCCTGAGGAGAGAGGAGCGCTCTTAAACATCTACACCCTGAGGAGTAGAGGAGTGTAATTTAGGCACACTTAAACATCTACACCCTGAGGAGTAGAGGAGCGCTCTTAAACATCTACACCCTGAGGAGGAGAGGAGCGCTCTTAAACATCTACACCCTGAGGAGTAGAGGAGCGCTCTTAAACATCTACTTCGTCTTGGTGGTGGTGCTCACACCTGAAGTGATGCGTGCCGGCCTTCTGTCCGAACTCCGAGCCAGGCCGGATGTGAAGACCACCTTCCTCCAGCAGATACAGACAGTAGAGAAGATCCAGATCCACCTGCTGCTCCTGAAGAACACACCAGTCACTCTCTCACACACACACACACACACACACACACCTGAGACCAGGCAATGGCTCGTGGTGGGAAGTCCAGCCTCGGGAACAGGAAGTAGCCAGCCTGTAGGGCGTGGCAGCTGATGCCGGGCAGGTCAGACAGGAAGTCCACGGCACGCCTGGCATTTCCTGCGATCTCTCGTCTCACCGCGTCCACTTCCTGAACACACTGATTCGTTAACACACTCACGAATGTACTCACTCTTTAACTCTACTTCCTCGTCAATAAATTTCAGTTTGTAACGGTACTTCATTAATTAATTCCTTTATAATTAATTACTTCATTAATAATTCACTTTGTCTTTAACTCACCCTCACTCATATGAACTCACTCATTAAACGAAATTATTTCACTATACGATAGAACAAATCTTTTTTTTCTTCTATTTTTCTTACCACTAATATGCAGGGCGATCTTTTGACGTGTCCATACGTATAAAACCTTCATTTGTATGCTTTAAATTATAAAAAAAAACACTTTTACAGAAGTAACACGGTTACAAAAATATTACTTCCGGAATCGCTGAGGCGTCACTTTTGTCGACAAAGCCGTTTTTCTGTGAAACTGCGACACCCGGTGGCGAAAAAAGGCAATGCAAGTGAAGATGCACGGAGACTCTTTGTTTAATGACGCACTGATGAGCATGAAAATATTTGAGTGCGACCAACTGTTGTGTTATTTTGCAACAACGCAAACATTACAAAGAGAACACGGAATAGTGTCTGTGCCATTTCATTACGTTTACGCAAGGGCTGTCAAACGATTAATTTCTTTAACTTGTTAATCGCACTTGCCTGACCAAATTAATCGCGAATAATGACTGAAGCTTGCAATACTAGATATTGAGGTGTAATATGTAAATTTATGTAAACACAACACTAAACAAACATGTTTAAATACTGTAAAATTATTTAGTATCATTTTTGTTCAATATGCAATGAATTGTCTTTGTTTTTTAACCCTCCGAGGTCGAGTCGCACTTTTTTCTAGATAAAACGCACAAAAAAAAAGTCAATTTTGGTCTTACATAAAACACAAAATCTTAATGAGCCGCACCTGGAGACAGCGCGCGACTCTCTTGGTTCTAGTTGTTGCATTTTGCCAAACTGAAAGTAAAAAAAAAAAATTAAAATGTTTAAATTTGCACTTAAAATAAATCATGTGTGTTGACGTGTTAACTTTTATATCACTAGTTTACGCACAAAAGTACAACCCGAGTGAAATTTTTTTTATCGAGACAAATTATAGAATTTTTACATGCAAAATCCAGCCCATTTTTCGAAGCTGCTTTAAATTTTGTAAAAGGTGGGAGTCAAGATGGAGACTGACCTCACAGAAGGTGGAGAACGAAGGATCTCCAGGACGTGGAGGATCAGTCATGAGGTGGAGAGCGATCTGCCCCGGCACGGAGGAGCAGGAGGTGGTGCTGAAGAGCTTACGAGTGTGATGCATCACCTCCGGGTCCAGGTTCAGAAGCTCCACGTAACCTCCGCGCAGGCCACACCTTCACACGGAGCAGCAGCGTCAGCTTCACCCGGAACATCTCACGGAAGAACGCTGCACTCACTCGCCAATGAAGCCCTTGGATGCTGAATTGAACGAAGCCAGCTGGACTGAGCTGGAAATAGAGGGGTGCATTTCTGACAACACCTTCCTGTACGACAGAATCTCTGTGTCTTCTTCAATCACACAGTCTTGGTACACCTGAAGACATGATCACAGAACCTGAAGACATGACCACAGAACCTCACAAAACTTGAAGACATGATCACAGAACCTCACAGAACCTGAAAACATGATCAGAGAACCTCACAAAACCTAAAGACATGATCACAGAACCCCTCGGAACTTGAAGACATGATCACAGAACCTCACAGAACCTGAAGACAAGATCACAGAACTTCACAGAACCTGAAAACAAGATTAGAGAACTTCACAGAACCTGAAGACATGATCACAAAACCTCACAGAACCTGATGACATGATCAGAGAACCTCACAGAACCTAAAGACATGTTCACAGAACCTCACAGAACCTCAAGACATGATCACAGAACCTGAAAAAATGATCACAGGATCTCACATAACCTGTAAACATGGTCATAGAACCTCACAGAACCTCAAGTCATGATCACAGAACCTCAAGACATGATCACAGAACCTGAAGACATGATCACAGAAGCTCACAGAATCTGAAGACATGATAAGAGAACCTCACAAAACCTAAAGACATGTTCACAGAACCTAACAAAACCGGAAGACATGATCACAGAACCTCACAGAACCTGAATACACGGTCATAGAACCTCACAGAACTTAAGGTTATGATCACAGAACCTGAAGACGTGATCACAGAACCTCACAGAACCTAAAGACACAATCACAGAACCTGAAAGCATGATCATAGAACCTCACAGAACCTGAAAACATGATCATAGAACCTCATAGATCTTGAAGACGTGATCACAGAAGAAGACAAATAAACGAAATAGAAACCATTAACAGATAACAGAGCATGAGCAGATTCTAAACCACAGAACACGCAAAAAACCTACAGAACCAAATCTTTTGAAATGACAGAAAAGACCACCAAGCAGAAGAAAGCCCAAAAGGATTGTAAATCAGAGCGCAGAACCAAAACCCATCAAGCCTCTAAACCAATCACAGTCGGAGCTGGACTCACCTCATCCGCCATCACAAACAAACCTTCTCCAGCAGCCAGACGCAGAACATCCTGCATGGACCTGCGGCTCTGAACACGGCCTGCTCAACATCAATCACCGGGTTAGCCACAAAGCCACACCTAGTCTAAGCCACGCCTCTTCAGCAGGAGCAGTGGTCTTCTCCTGGCGTACCTGTGGGGTTCCCCGGGTTGCAGATGTACAGCGCCACTGGTTTTCCACTGGTTGGGCTGGTGTGGATGGCCCTGAGGAGCTCCTCCGCCTGAAGGCTCCAGCCCTGCTCCTCACACAGCAGGTACGGGACGGCCACCACGCCCTGCTCCTCCAGCGCGCGGGTGAAGGAGGAGTACGAGGGCGCGGGCACCAGAACTCCAGTCTGCTCGGACCCCCGACCACCAACCAGCAGCTTGAGGACCATCTGCAGGACACTGGCATCAGCACCACTCTGAGAGCGGGTTGTAGAAGGCGAGAAGGTCCTCGGACCCTGAGGGCGTGTTGAGAGCCGGACGTGATGAAGATGTTGTGGGGCGAGCAGGGACCTCCACCGTCTCTCCGGCTGATGTAGCTGGCCACGCTCTGGCGGACCTCCTCCATCCCTGCCGAGTCTGTGTAGGAACCTGCAGGAACACGCTGGAGACTTTACCCTTTTTTCCGTTGTTTTTTTTTTTCCGATTTGACATGAAAGTTCTCTTAAAAATACGGCAAAAAAAAAAACGTTAAAATGAAAGGGTTAAAATTCCACACACAAAAAAGTACCACGCCACAATCAAGAAACGTTTGAGTATACATTTTGTTGCCCCCCCTCCCACCAGACCAACAGAACTATTTTGAAAATTTGAAGAAAAAGAAGGATTTTTCCAAATTGTGGAGCAGCTCCCCTAGTGGTCACCGCAATGGAAACACCATGTAGCGACTAATTGCTGCCACCTGGTAATCCAATTATGTATTACACGTGTTTAAAAACCTAAAATGTTACAATTAGGGTTTTGGAATTTTTTTTTAAATAATTCCCTGTAAACTGTGTATAAACAAACGGTATCACCAGTGATACAAAAATGATTAAAGGGTGGAATGAAACATTAGGAAAAAACGTAAAATTGCACCACCTTTGTGTCATCTTGCCCCATGCATGTAGTCAATTTTAGCAGATATGCTAATACAACAGCTAATCGGCGCCACCTGTGTGGGCGGGGCCTATCGTGTTTCGTTTCCCATACTGCTTTGCTCCGCCCTCTCCCCTCTCGCTGGCATCCCATGTAAACGAGCTGCTGCTGCACAGTGAACAGTAAATAACTTGGTACCTCTACTTACGAACGCCTCTAGATACATAATATTCAATTAACAACATGACTAATTGGAAAAACTTTGCTTTTGTTTACGAAAGAAATGACAGAAAGAAACGTAGCTGCTCTGCCATTGGCTGGGAGGGACCTCTGTGTGTCTGTGTGTATACCAGCGTTATAAGAAAAGTGGAAAAGAAGAAGAGAATTTTATTGTTCAAACAAACAAAGCAAAAGATAATAGAAGCGTATGAAAAAGAGATGAGAGAAATATGGCTGGTATGGTGTTAACACAAAAAGAAGCAAAAAGTGTTTACTAGTCGGGCTTTTGCTCACTATTATCGTGTTTGCCTTGCGCACTTTTGATGGATTGTTAAAAGACGAAACGACTTTGGCAAAACGAGGCAAAAGAAAAAAAAAACGCAGATGAAGATAACGTGAGCTCAAACAGGTAAATTAACATAAATTATATTATTGTCGTCATTCGTTGTTACATTGTGTATAACTCTTTATTGTTTGTTGTGCAGTAATCTAATTGTAACATCTATTTGTTACTTGTGTTTTCTTTTCAAATTCGAATTCAAATTTTAATTGTCATACACACATTATACATGGTACAACATGCAATGAAATGTATTTTACAATCGTCCAGCATTTAAACATAGGGGGTGTGTGTGAGAGAGATACAATATTAAGAGAAGAGACAAAAAAAAAACAATAAAATACAAAATAAATAGAGAAGGATAAAAATATGAATAAAAACCAGAAAAAAAAACCATGAAGATGAAAAAAAACATAAACAAAATGAGGAAAATACAAAAAAAATCGAGAAATCCACGTAAAGTAAAGATGCGTGTAAATAGATCCACGTAAAGTTAAGTGTCCAATAACCATCTTAACACTCCAACGCCTTTAGTTTTATACTTTATTAAAAAAATGTATTAAATAATAAAAAGTGTATGAATTTTTGGAGCGGATTCAGACACTTACATGAACACCTCTACTTGCAACATTTTCAGGTTACGTAACTACCTCCAGAACAAATGTTGTAAGTAGAGGCACCACTATAAACCCTATCAACACTCATATAAGCAGCCTTTTTCCCCAACTTTATTCAAAATATTCGAAAAATGCTTATGTCTGCTTAAAGATGTCCGGACAAACCCAAAGAGAAGTCTCCTCACCCACACTCTGGCCCTCACACTGCGTGAGAAGAACCTCGGCTCTCCGCCTCACGTCCTCCGGCAGACCCTCGTCCTTCAGCAGGTCCGGGTAAAGACAAGCAGCGAGAACCTGAGTCCACACATTATTCACACCATCACTGATATCCCAGCATCGTTGTGAAGACCTCACACGCACCTGACGGACGAAGGTGAGAGGTTTGAATCCTCCTAGGTGAAGATCTCCTGAAGACAAATCCATCACCTCACTGAAGTCTCTCCTCTCACCCTGCGTCCAGGAGACATCCAGCCATCATCTGACCACCTGGATCCTCTAGTAGAACTTCTACCTGTCTGAGTCCAGCCGTGATCTGAGCAGCTCGTCTCAGCAGGACGTCCTTCTGAGAGGCGTACGGAGTCTTGAGGACCACGCTGAGCTCTCCCAGCCTCGCCATCGCTCCCAGCATCACTTCTTCTTCTCAGCCCAGTGTGGAGTAAAAGCCTTCCTCTCACTCAGATCAAAGTTCCCCGCTGAGTTACAGAACACTGACAATGATCTACTGGAGAGTCTGGAGACGCTTCTGCTTCTTGGTCTGTTAGGTAGAACATGATTATATAATTCAATAGAATACTGTATAATTAAAAAAGCTTGAGATGCGGATGAGAGCAGCTTAAGGAGCTTTCTAATTTATATTTCTATTTTTCTAAATTTGTCAAATTATTTGGCTTCTGTCAATATTACATGACACTAAATGTAATATTTATTATTCAAATAAATTATTATTATAAAGCACTATACATGAATCTACACTATTTTAATATTGTTGTGGGACAATGCGAGAGACGCCTATCAAATTCAAAATAGTATTAGTAAAGTGAATAATAAAGCACAATAGATAACCAATAACTTTTAATATGTATTCCACAGACCACAACTGGCCAACAAATAAGACTAAAATATAAATGATACGTCTTAAGGAAGGTAACAAAAGTAAACAATTTAATGAGAAGAAGTGTTCTGCTTTCAAAATAATACTTAATGTACCTAAACTAAATAACAGTAACACTAATGTACAATCTTTCGACTCTTTGGCACACACACACACACACACACACACACACACACACTTGCTACAATTAAACATTCACGGCCTGTCTGGAAACGCTGTTTAAATATCAACAGACTTAAAGAACATTTGCATGGAGCGTCGACTTTAATCAACTTTTTGTTATTTATTATTTACATAAAAGAATATCAAAACGATACAAGTCACAAATTAAGTTTATTCAATGAAAAACATGTGTTATTAAGTGAGTAATAACGTAATTGAACCAGAAATGTTGAAAAAACAAAAGTTTTGTTTTTTTTTATTCGTATAAAAACGGTAAATCTTGATTAGCCTCACCTGTCCAACTGTTCATTAATGAAAGTCAGCCAATCGCATGGTAGCAGCTTGATGATGTCATCGGTTGAGGATGTTTTCTGCTGTGATATTCAGAATTTGGCATCGACAACGTGAAAGCTGGGGTCCGTTCGGAGGGTTAAAAAAAGATTTATCTTATTTTATATTCTAGTATTTTTGCTGATCAAAGGCTCTGAGAAACGCTTTTAGAACCTTGTTGAATCTATGAGATGGAGAATTGGGCAGTTCTGGAGGATAAAGGGTTCAACCACTAGTGGCCGCCGTATTTCTACGTACCGTATTTATGCGAATATAAACACATTTCGATTTTCAATTGTGTGCTGAGGCTTCTGGGAAGTGGAGTTCCAATCGATAGAATATATATATATATATATATAT
>CM051493.1:16426354-16454859 GCA_028031935.1 Paedocypris micromegethes
CCGGACAACTCCCTTCGACAGAGACCTGCAATCTCGGCCATGATGGAATGCCTGACTGATTTATAATTATTATTAAGCCTCCAAGAAAGATTAAAATCTTTCAGTTACAGTTTCAGTTTAAAAAGCAGCATTGTTTTGACAAGAGAAAGTTAGAAACAGAAAGTACTGCGAGTAGTGTGACGACTCTTTCGATTGTTTTTTGCGCAAAAATGTTTTTTGTTAGACTGAACTCAATCCAAAGGAAGCATGGACGAAAGCAGAAAGCGCGAAAATGAATGAAAGTGTGCAGAAAAGAATGCGAGAGCAAAAAAAATGCGAGAAAAATTTTTAAATAGAATAACCATTGAGCTAATGAAGGTAATTTTAGAGAAGCGGGATCGTGGCATTCGTCTGTTCTCAGCGAAAGATCTATAAACGCATATGCGCAAACCTTTATTGTTTTGTGACTGACAGTGTAAAAATGAATGTTAAAAATGCAGTCCAATGAGTACAAAATAGAGTACAATGGTCCCGGTTTTTAAAATGTGTTCACAAAATAAATAAACCTTCATAACGAATAAACCAAAAAGAAAAGTTTTTTTCGTAGTTTGCCCAGGTCTGATCTAAACAAACTCTTTTTTATGAACTAGTCTCACACTTTTAGTGTAAATATTCAGCCGCACTGTAAAGTCCAAGACTCACGGTAAATGTAAAGCTGTAAATGGATTAAGAGATAATTATTATTTAATTATTATAAATTATAATTTTATTAACGACAAATTCTCCACAGTACGAGATGAGCGAGCGACCTCAGCGAGAATAAACGCACTGAGAGAGCTGAATCAGCAAGATTTCACATGAGCATTTGATTGAGAAATAAGTAATATTATTAATAATGAGACGCACCTGAGCTCCGGGTCGCGAGGGGCGTCGCCAGAGGGGCGGATGCTGAGAGACACCTGCTGGGCGGAGAGATGAGCCGCACAACGCTCAGCCGCCATAGCGTTTCCCGCCTCGATCGCCCCGGACAGCTCCACACACAGCTCCTCTAAACACACACACACACACACACTATACTTTAGACTCATTCATGTTATTATGATATTATTATTATTATTATTATTATGACAAAGAGTCAGTCATAAATCAGTGTTCAGTTTCTTGTCTTCTTCTAGAGAGAGAGATAGAAAGACAGAGGAGAGAGGGAGAGAGAGAGAGAGAGAGAGAGAGAGAGAGAGAGAGAGAGAGAGAGAGAGAGAGAGAGAGAGAGGGATAGAGAGAGAGTAGAGAGAGTTAGAAAGTAGAGTCGAGCTAAAGAAAAACTTAAGTGATGGAGAGGAAATAGACAGACAGATACATAGTGAAAGTGAAATAGAAGTAGAGAGATTTAATATTTTAACATGAACTACTACAAGCAGACTGACCCGTGCTTGACAGGATGGACGAGCCCTTCTCTCTCCGCTGCACACTGGACGAGTCAGGAGGAATAGCACCAGCCACTGAGAGAGAGAGAGAGAGAGAGAGAGAGAGTGAGAGAGAGAGAGAGTGTGTGTGTGTGTGTGTGTGTGTATGTGTGTGTTCACTCACTCATTTGAATTTATTTAAGTGACGTGTAATGTAAAGATTGTGATTTATTAATATGGCCAGTAGGGGCAGTATATACACTGAGATCTGCATCTAACCAGGATCACACACGCACACACACACACACTCTCTAGGGCTGCACGATAAACCTATCAAATCGATATCGCAGTTTTAACTACGCGTTTTTTAACTGCGATTTACCAAACATCAGGAGCCTGTGGTTTTTTTACCCCGCCTCTGACGTTTGAGTGACACGCCTATTAGCCAATCAAATTAGTTGAATCTCCCGTTCCTGGCTTGCTGACCAATCAGAAATGACAATAAAACAGGGTTTGTTTTTTTTAAGACAAAAAATATGTTTAATTAAGGATTGTTCACTTTTTCATTTTTCTGCCAGTGACAACATTGTCTGATTTAATTTCAAATAAGAACATTTTTTTTCAGACTTTTTTCAGAGTTTCAGACTGTTAAATTAATAATCAAACAATCTCATGACCTCAATCACTTTGTACGTAGTTTTTTTTAACTGTGTTGTAAAAGTAAAAATATATATTTTAAAAAGTCGCAATATTAAAAAAAATCGCAATATTTTTCAGAACAATCGCAGTCACAAACACACACATACCTCTGTGCGCCTCCCGGAGCGATGACATCATCACAGTCGCCCACTCCTGAGCCTCCTGCTCGCTGCGGAAGGTGAAGGTCAAGAGGTCGTGAGGAGGTTTACTGAGACGCAGCTGATGACAGCGAGAGGAGGTCACCTCATACCTCACCGAGCGCAGATCAAACTCCACCAGAGACTGAGAGAGAGAGAGAGAGAGAGAGAGAGAGAGAGAGAGAGAGAGAGAAGGACAGAAAGATAATGGAGAGAGAAAGAGAGAGGAGACATGGACACAAAAAAGATGATAATGAGAGAAACAAAGAAAGAGAGCAAGAGAGAAGAGAGAGAGATTTGTTGGGGGGCGAAAAGAAGATAGAGGATAGATAAAATGGGACAACAAGAGAGAGAAATGAGAAGAACACAGAATAATAGGGAGAGAAAGAGCGAGGTAGAAGAGAGACACACAGAGAGGAAAGTTGATAGAGAAAGAGAGAGAGAGAGAGAGAGAGAGAGAGAGAGAGAGAGAGAGAGAGAGAGAAGAGTTAAAGAAATGCAGAGAAGAGAATGGGAAAGGGAGAAAGAGGGAGACCGAATGGGAGGATGAGAGAGAGACAGACAGGATGATGAAGACAGACAAGGAGACAAGGGCACAGAAATAGATGATAACGAGAGACAGAGAAATAGAAAAGAGAGAGATATGTGGGGGGGGGGTGAAAAGGAGATAGAGGAGCAGAAAGACAAAGACGGAGAAAGACAAAAAAAGGGATGACAAAATCGATATAAAGAATTAGTTAAAGAGAAACAGAGAAAAAGAGTAATAGAGAAAAGAGAGAGAGAGCGAGGTAGAAGACACAGAATAGTGATGAAGAAAAAGAAGAGAGAGAGAGGGAGGGATAGAGAGAGAGAGAGAGAGAGAGAGAGAGAGAGAGAGAGAGAGAGAGAGAGAGAGAGAGAGAGATGTTTTATGAAAAGATAAAACAATTATTTCAGCATGTCAGCAGCACTAGTAATAAACACAAACAGCGCGGTCCGGTCGATCTGTTGAGCTCTAGCGTTTGCGAGATTAGCGGAACATTCCTGAGAGTGATGGAGTGATGGAGGTGAATGAGTGGATGGATGAGTGAGTGGGTGGGGCGCGTGTGTGTGTGTGTGTGTGTGTGCGCGCGCGTACCACGCTGCGTCCTCCGCGGTCCGTGTGTCTGAGCGCGAGCGCGAACAGTCCCGCGTGGTTGGGGTTCATGCTGAGCTGCAGGCGCAGAGAGTCGGAGCCCACACTCAGCGGCCGAACCGACACCCGCACCGACATCAGCACCGTGCTGCAGCCCAGACTCAGCGCCATCACGCCCGCACGTCACATCACGGACTACAGGCGGCTCTAAACAGGAAGCCGGTCCGTCTCGAAACGGCACTCGGGGCTCCGCGAACGATCAGATGAAAACATCACGGACTACAGGCGGGTCAAAACAGGAAGTCGCTCCGTCTCGAAACGTGATTCGGCGCTCCGCACCGCGAGACAAGGTTCCGCTTCTTTAGCTTGATCATGACTGCTGATGTTCAATTTTTGTCACGGTGATTTTATAGATTTAAAAAAATTCAGCCGGACGGAACTTGTTTAAAGCTTCTGTATAAAAAGAGTTATTTATTATTAGAAATCAGAAAAAAAAACTTTATTGGCCAAGTTGCAATGACAACTTGGCCAATGGGTTTGGACTGACTCCGTCTTTTCAACTCTTTTGTAAATATTAACATAAATGTATAAATAAAAGAAAAACAATGAAATGATATAAAATAAACATTAAAAAACGTCGTTGCACATGTATTGCACATTCTTGTAGCCGGTTTTGAACGGATAAAAACAGACCAGTCAAAGTTGGTCGAAGAACAATTAAAAGATCGATTTTTTTTTTTAATTTCACGGTGATTTAGTAGATTCATATAAATTCAGCTGGCCGGAACTTCTTTAAAGCCTTTGTATAAAATGTAATATTTATTAAGTTCATTACCAGATGAAAACAGACCAGTTTGAGAGTCTTGTTTAAAAAAAAACAGAGTCTTGTTTACTTTTCTCGGTAATTTATTATTTCAGTAATAGTCTCTCTGTTTTATTTCTTTCCAGTTTTCCTCTTTCAATCACGCTGCCGAACCCTGGGCGAGACTTTTATTCTGCATTGTAGTGACGTCACTTGCGCGACTCCGAGGCTCCAAGGTTTGTTGTTTTCAGGGCTCCGTCAGCAGGTGTGAAGGGCGCGGATGGAGATTCTGGATATGGAGCCGATTAAAGAAGAAGACAAGGAGACGCCGATCTCACAGATAGACAGAGTCAAAGAGGAGGAGGAGCAGACTGGTGCGTTTATATCCGATTGACGTGTGCTCTCTCTCTCTCTCTCTCTCTCTCTCTCTCTCTCTCTCTCTCTGTGACTCTCTGTGTCTTTCTTTCTTTCTTGGTCTCTGTTTTTTGTGTCTGTCTCTATCTCTCTCTCTCTATGTCAGTCGCTTTCTTTCTCTCTGTCTGTCTCTCTCTCTCTGTGTGACTGTCTGTGTCTTTCTTTCTTTCTTGGTCTTTTCTCTCTATCTCTCTCTCTCTCTCTCTCTCTCTCTCTCTCTCTCTCTCTCTCTCTCTCTCTCTTTTTCTGTACGTCACTTTTTGTCTGTCTGTCTCTTTCTATTTCCTTTCCTCTCTTCGTTCTCCATCTTTCTCACTCTAAACACAGGCTCACCTGTAACTTCTCTCCCTGCAGACATCACGGGTGTGGCAGTGAAGCGTGAACACACCCCAAAGGAGGAGGAGCAAGAGGAGGAGGAGCAGAAGCCGTTGGCCCCGCCCCCCTGCGACAAGAAGCCGTTCCACTGTGAGGAGTGTGACAGTAGCTCTCTCTCTCTCTCTCTGTGTGTCTGTCTGTCTTTCTCTCTTTCTTGTTTTTGTGTGCTGTGTCACGCGTTCCAGTCTTTATCGCCGTGTCTCCCTCTCTCTCTGTGTTTGTCAGTGCCTCTATCTTTCTTTCTTGGTCTCTGTTTTCTCTCCATCTGTCTCTGTGTCCGTCGCTTTCTCTCTCTCTCTCTCTCTCTCTCTCTCTCTCTCTCTCTCTCTCTCTCTCTCTCTCTCTCTCTCTCTTTGTCCGTCACTTTCTCTCTCTCTGTCTCTCTCCCTCTCTCTGTCTGTCAGTGCCAGTCTTTCTTTCTTGATCTCTGTTTTCTCTCTCTCTCTCTCTCTCTCTCTCTCTCTCTCTCTCTCTCTCTCTCTCTCTCTCTCTCTCTCTGTCGCTTTCTTTCTGTCAGTCTCTTTCTCTCTTTCTTGGCTTTTAAATCTCTTTTTCTTTGCTCACTCTAAACACAGGCTCACCTGTAACTTCTCTCCCTGCAGACATCACGGGTGTGACAGTGAAGCGTGAACACGCCCCAGAGGAGGAGGAGCAAGAGGAGGAGGAGCAGAAGCCGTTAGCCCCGCCCCCCCGGGACAAGAAGCCGTTCCGCTGCCCTCAGTGCGAGCGCAGCTTCTCTCGGCGCGACCGTCTGCACATGCACGTCATCAGCCACGGCGGCGTCAAGCCCTTCTGCTGCCCGCTCTGCGCCCGCCGCTTCCGCCTGAAGGAGAACCTGCGCCTGCACCTGCGCCTGCACACGGGCCACAAGCTGCTGCGCTGCCCGCACTGCGCCAAGCCCTTCACCAGCGCCAGCTACCTCAAGGCGCACGGGCGTGTCCACACGGGCGAGAGGCCCTACAGCTGCCCGCAGTGTGGCAGGAGCTTCGCCCACAAGAACAACCTGAAGACGCACCTGCGCCTGCACACACGAGCGCCCGGCCACACCCGCAGGAAGGAAACAAACTACAGGAAGCAAAAGCCACACCTGCGCACGCACGCCCCGGAGGCCACGCCCACACCAGGGAGGGGGCGGGGCTTCGGCTGCCAGGAGTGCGGAGACGCCTTCAAGTCCCGCGCCCTGCTGACTCGGCACCGGGAGTCTCACCGGGCCACGCCCCCCGCCGACCACGCCCCAGCGGGGGAGAAGCACGGCTGCTCGACATGCGGAGGGAAATTCGGCTCCTCCCTCTTTCTGCTGGCGCATCGCAGGAAGTGCAGCGGGCGGGGCGGGTCAGACGCGGCGTCTCCACCGTGACCGTGTGTCGTCCAATAGTGGCATTAGT
Source organism: Paedocypris micromegethes (assembly GCA_028031935.1). Lineage (NCBI taxonomy): Eukaryota > Metazoa > Chordata > Actinopteri > Cypriniformes > Paedocypris > Paedocypris micromegethes. The sequence goes on from CM051493.1 coordinate 16,432,663, forward strand.
TTATTCGGAACATTATGAGGGCGGAGACCGGCTCCTATCTAGAGACAAACTGTATTTTTAGCTTTATGGAATATTATATAGTGCCGTATTTGCGCATATATAAGCACCGCCCTGTTTTTCAGGCGCAAAATTGAATTTCAAAAAAAAAAAAAAGTTTTTTTTCCCCTTCATTTTCACACTGTGACCGTGTGTTTTTATTATATTATGTTGTCTACTGTATCGTATATTTTATAATTGTATCTGTAGTTTATTCAAAACATTGAACTGGCTCTTATCCAAAAAAAAAACTTTTTACTTAAATAACTGGATTTTACTTTATTGAATGTTATATAATGTAATATATAAAGTAAACATCACTTATATATGTTATATAAGCAATTATAAGCATCACTCGAATTTAAGCACCTCCCTGATTTATCAGGCACAAAATAACACTTCCAAACACTTTTTTTTTAACATTTCTGGTCTAATTACGTTCATTTTGTCATAAAAACCTATGTCTTACTTCATTTAACAAACCTAACTTGGGACTCGTATCATTTTGATATTGTTTTACTTGGAATAATAGATTTTTTTAAAGGTCGATCCTAGTGATTTATAACTCCAACTCCCAGAATTCTCAGCCGAATTATTTTCCCCTGCACAGCAAACCCAGCGTTTTGATTGTGTTTGTTCCCTGCTATCCCCTCCTTGCCTGTGTTCTTCGTTTTCTACTGTTTGCTTACTGTTTTTGCACTTTGTTTCCAGCCGTTAACTATTAGCGGTAATTTACCAGTTGTTCCGTCCATTCAAATAATTTTTTTTTGCTTTAACGCATTATTTAGCCCCTGCTAAGTGTCGCTGCGTGACTAATGTTTCTGGATTTCTGTTATTGAGATAATGAAAACTAAAAGTTAATAAAAGTATTTCCATTTATTTGTGATCGCTCCTCAGTCGAAATGTGGAAACATTTGCTTATATTTACATGCATATTTGAAATTGGCGATTATAAGCAATACGCAAGTTTTTGATCCTCGAAAATTGTACAAAAAACGGGTGCTTATATGTGCATAAATACGGCATATAATATTCTAAAGAATAACATCTGCTCACGTCGATGACAGGCTACTATTGGAGACAGGCATCTAAAAGAGACAGGCCACTAATTGAAGATATGTGGTATGTTCTATTTTATTCAATGTACATATATCTCAGAATTTAATTTTGATGGGTTAGGGTTAGGGTTCATTTTCTTGCAACAATTTCTTTGTAACCACGTGATACAATGACAATAAATGATTTTACGTCTACTGTTAATAACAGTCGTATTCTTTCATATAAAGATAGCGACGCTCATCTCGTTTACAAGTTGTCTAGAAAGCAAACGTGGTTAATATTTGTCCATTTCCTGTTTTTACATGACATTCAAGAATTAATTTCTTTAATACATTTTAATAAAATTGAATACAAAACGAAAATCGATTGAGTCAAGCAGACTGAGTGGGGAAAAAAACATTTACAAAAAAGCAAAATGTTTCACAACTATGGATTTTTATTTGTTTGAACTTCGTTATACAACCGAAGTAGTTTGTCAGTTTATAAGTTTACGATAGTGTCAGTTTATCAGTTTATATGTTTACAATAGTGACACTTTCTCAACACAACAACCTACCGAACAATGCGTAAATGACAGGAAATGAGCCAAAGCCAATACATTTCAGGTTAAAAAAAACTTGTTTATTTTATTATTTATTATTATTTCAATAAAACCTGAAAACACCACACACTGGTTAAAGAGCGCATTTCAACTTGCACTTACACTCACAAAAAAAATTAAATAAATAAAAGATGAATAATAAGAACCATCATAAAGCACTTAAAAAGATTTAAAAATACTTTTATTTTGCTTCTCAGGAGTAACACGCTGGTGTCCATTTCAGAATTAGAAAATGATATAAGGCTGCGATAAGCTCGCATCTACACACACACACACACACACACACACACGTGTTCAGATCGTTTAAAGACACAGTGTCCATTTATCAACATGATTTACAGATAATTTAACAATTAATTGCATCAAAAATAAACCTTGACGCTGTTCGTACACACAGATTAGAATTTTTGTTCCCTGCCAACCACTTAATTATTTTGATGTTTCGAAGAAATGTCCGAATACACAAAACATAAAAAAGTAAAAGGCAAATAACTGTGACGACAGCTTTCGACTACAACAGCGCCGTGTCATTTGATTCTCTCTACATCAATAAAATTCACCTTCTCAAAAATGTGATCAGCTGGTAGAAAAACACAGCGCCACCCTCTATTTGAAGGCCACCTGGGATACAGCGCCCCCATGAGGGAAGGGTTGAAAAAACAGACGGTCAATTAAAGGTTTGATGGTAATTCAGATTCAATTTCAAAAAACTTTATTCATCCCCAGATTGTCTGCTGATTGGTCATAAATCTTCCTTGAGAGCGGTTAATGAACCCGTATTTACGCGAATATAAGCACCCCGCAAATTTTTCAGGGACAAAATGAAAATTCCAAAAAAATTAAATTTCTGGCTAATATGCGTTAATTTTCTCTTTAGAATACAGTTTTTTTCTTTACTCAACAAACTTTACTTCCCTTTATGTCGCTTTACTTTTGACTTTTGTCTCTGTAAAGTGTTGCGGCGTCTCTAACGTTTCTGTATTTCTGTTATTGAGCTAATAAAAACTGCCTTTTTAAGAAATGAGCACGTATCATTTTAATAGCACGTTTAGCTAATAATGGTATTAATAATTTTAATAGCACGTATAGTTAATATAAACTGCCTTCAGAACCAATATTGTAAGAAATGAGCACTGAAAATTTTTTTATTATTTTAAAAATTGGCGATTATACGTTTTTGAGCCGCTAAATTTGGAACATAACAGATGCTTATTTGCGTAAATATGATAATATCATGAATAAAATAAATTTTAAATTACAATTTTTCCTGTTTTTCTCAATGGATCAAGAGACTCATCCAGTCCTAATCTGAAATAAATGATTTAGACGTGGACCACTCCAGATTAGGAGCAGACGTGTGTTTCCTCACGTGAACGTTCAGACCGGATCTCTGCGAGAAGCTCTTCCCACACTGAAGACAGGAGAAGGGTTTCTCGCCGGTGTGAGTCCTGATGTGAACGTTCAGATTCTCCCTGTGTGAGAAGCTCTTGCCACACTGAGAGCAGACGAAGGGTTTCTCACCGGTGTGAATCCTCGCGTGAAGCTTCAAGCTGTCTCTCCGCGAGAAGCTCCTCCCACAGTGAGAACATGAGAAGGGTTTCTCACCAGTGTGAGTCCTAGTGTGAGTTTTCAGGCAGTCGTTACGAAAGAAGCTCCTCCCACAATGGACACACGAGAAGGGTTTCTCGCCGGTGTGAATCCTCACGTGGCTCTTCAGATGTCTTTTACTCGTGAAGCTGGTGTCACACTGGAGACAGGAGAAGGGTTTCTCGCCGCTGTGAGTCAACACGTGCGCTTTCAGACTCTGTTTGTGCGAGAAGCTCTGGTCACACTGAGAGCAGGAGAAGGGTTTCTCGCCGGTGTGAGTCCTCGTGTGAACGTTCAGGTTGTCCTTCTGGATGAAGCTCCGTCCACACTGAGGACAGATGAAGGGTTTCTCGCCGGTGTGAGTCCTCATGTGGACCGCGAGACCGGAGCTCTGAGAGAAGCTCTTCCCACACTGGAGACAGGAGAAGATCTTGTGGCCCGTGTGAATCCTCAGGTGGACGTTCAGGACTTGTTTGCACGCAAACCTCTTGCCACACTGGAGACAGGGGAAGGGTTTCTCGCCGGTGTGAGTCATCATGTGGACCTTCAGACTCTGGTTCTGAGAGAAACTCTGGCCGCACTGAGAGCAGACGAACGCTTTCTTACCCGTGTGAATCCTCATGTGAACGTTCAAGCCACCTTTTAATGAGAAACTCTTCCCACACTGAGAGCAGGAGAAGAGCTTCTCTCGGGAGTGAGTCCTGATGTGGATCTTCACTTGGTTGGGGAAAGAAAACGTCTTGTCACACTGAGGACACTTGTGTTTTTTAGTTTGTGTGCGAGTTTGTTCAGACGGAAACGTCTGACTGAGGCGACAGTGTTTCTCTCCAGTGTGAGTGAGTGTGGAACTGCTGCTGAAGGAAACATCTCCACTGTGAAGGAAAGCAGACACTGGTTGATCTTCTGCTGTTTGGTCTGAGGAACTCTTGTCGGTCTTTAAACAACTAATAGAGGCTTGTTCAGTCACACTGTTGAGAAGCTCCTGCTGTTTATTCTCCACTTCACACGCTTCTTCTCTTTCCTCCTTCACCCGCTTCACGTCTGAAAAGACAAAAAAAAATTAAAAAACGCGAGTTTTGCATCTTGAAAAAAGCGCAGTGATTTCACCGGATTTTAAACAGTACAAAACATTGTCGTGTTTATTTCATTTTTAGTTTACTGTATATTTCACTACAGCCTCGTGACTGTGAGTTTAGATGAAGAATAAAGAATCTCTGACCTGGTTTCTCCTCAGCGTGTTGATCAGTGACTCCGGACGCTTCATATTCTCCCGCGTCTTCTCTTTCCTCTTTAATAACGCGCATCTTTACACTCTCACCACATCAAACTCAGTCAAGTTCTGCTGATGATGACAGAATCTTCAAATCGCGATGTGACAAAAAACGCTTTTTATAACATGTTCAAAACTTACACAACTGCCTCCGCCGGCCACCATGTTTGAACGACGTCACTCGCCTTTCTTCTGTTTGATTGGTCCGCTGGAGTTTTAGCGCCACCTACTGTTCAGTGAATGTCCGTCAGCGTGTCTCCCTCAGAGCAATATTTGCCCGAAAAAACAAGAAATACTAAAGCAAAGTCGTTCAAAATATATCAATTTGTATTTGATCATTAAAATGTTTACAATTAAAAGAGAGGCTTACTAAATGATGGGTAGTGTTAAGCTATTGAAATGCATTGATAAATATGTTCAGTACCTCATAAAGTGGCTTGAAGACTATTAACTGTTGATAACGTTTCTTCTCCTTTAATATTATTTGTACGCCGTTCCGGTTCAAACTTTCTGGTCACATATGCATGAATAAAATATCACTATACTACCACTGTAAAGTTTTTTTTTTTTCAAACATTTCCCAACATTCATCCCAGAACTAACGTCAATGTGGTGAACCAGGAAGTCCAAACTCTCCTTCATATTTACCAAATAAAAGCACCGCTTTTCATACATTAGACACAAATGAATGTACATAAGACAAAAATGGTTCAATTTACTTCATCATACTTCAGAAACGCACTAAAAGCATTTTTATTTTTTTAAGAGTGTGATTATATTATGAATATTTATATTTTGTTATTAAAAAAAAAAACATCCACTTCGAGAAACCATGTTGTTTTGTGTCCAGTCCAGTTCCTCGAGAAACTCTTCCCACACTGACCACAAGAGAACGGTTTCTCACCAGTGTGAATTCGTATGTGACGCTTCAGATCTTCTTTTTGCGAGAAACTCTTCCCACACTAAGGACCAATGAACGTTTTCTCGCCGGTGTGGATCTTCACGTGCGCATTTAAATGTGCTTCATACATGAAACAGATCTCACACTCTGGACAGGAATACGGTTTCTCACCGGTGTGAATCCTCAGGTGAACTTTTAATTTACTGCTGACAGTGAAAGTCTTCTCACACTGAGGACACTCGTGCTTCCTGGTTCCTGAGTGAGTTTCTACATGTTTATATAGTTGAGTTTTAGAAGGAAACGTCTGACAGCGTTTCTCTCCAGTGTGAGTTACCATGTGCCAGTTAAGGAATTGCTTTTTTATGAAACTCTTCCCACACTGAGAACAAGTGAACGGTTTCTCTCCAGTGTGAATCATCATGTGACGCTTTAATAAACTTGGGGCATTAAAACTCTTCCCACATTGAGGACATTTGTGCTTCTTAGTGTTTGAGTGAATTGGCGTGTGTTTGTTCTTCAGTTCTTCAGATTGAGACACACACACAGATTCTTCTAGAGGAGTGAGTGTGGAACTGTTGCTGAAGGAAACATCTCCACTGTGAAGGAAAGCAGACACTGGTTGATCTTCTGCTGTTTGGTCTGAGGAACTCTTGTCCGTCTTTAAACAACTAATAGAGGCTTGTTCAGTCACACTGTTGAGAAGCTCCTGCTGTTTATTCTCCACTTCACACGCTTCTTCTCCTTCTCCTTCCACCTTCACCCGCTTCACGTCTGAAAAGAAGAAAATAAACAGAATTAGAAAAAAATGTGCAGATAACATTTTTTGTAAACGATGAAATAGATCATTTTTGTGATGTACACTCCTGTTAAGTTTGTTTGTTGTTAATGTTATCATTTTGTCTACTATTTCTCTTAAACAGACTTTTTCGTGGTTTCCTCAAACGCAAAAAACAAAAATCCACAACTACCCGAGCACCGCCATGTTGACATGACGTCCCGGCAATGGGCGGAAAAACGTGACGTCACAAGCAGGGTCACCGTTGGGTAACGTGTATTATGGCAGGCGGATTTAGCATTTATTCCTTCGCGGCGACTCGTAGTAAAAAGATTGAAAAAAGGTGTTTTGTTACAAACTCGTGAAGATACGTTCAAATTTGTTTAGACTAGTGACATTGCCCATTATTTCCCAATGGAAATAATTAGCATTTATCTCTAAATGAGTTTCTCCTAGTCATAATTGATTTGAAGATATCTTGAATTACATCAGAGATTTCTACAATTATAATTAGACATAGCTTCAAATATAGTGTTGCTAATTTGTATTAGAGAGATATCTTCAATTACACGTGGTGTAGTAGTAGTAGTAGTAGTAGTAGTAGTAGTAGTAGTAGTAGTAGTAGTAGTAGTAGTAGTAGTAGTACAAAATTTATGACGAGTCATAATAGAATTGAATCTAATTTCGTTTAATTGAATATATCTTGACATACATTTTAGATATCTAAAACTTATTCTTGACTATTACTCGTTAAAATTACTCATTGAAATAGATTTAGTCGATTTTAAAATTTAAAGATTCAAATATATTCCTAGTCAAAATGTATTGAGATGTATCCCACAGATGTATTTGGTATTCTGACTTGGAGAACGTTTAAAATTATCTTTGAATAATTTTCAAATGAGAAAACCGCCCATTTTCTGTTTAAATTCTCCTCAGGCAAACGCGGACAGGATCGGGTCTAGAAAGTGATTTTTCTGTTAAATACAATTTGATTTACGCCGCGTTTCTACGCGTTGAAACGAATCCTTTATTTGAGCTTGTAACTAATAAATCAATAATTGGATTTACTCGTTTTTATAAGTCACTGTAAACTAGTAAGTGCAAACATAATTCGTTGGTCGCGTCTTTTCTCACGAACGGTCTTAAAATAAAAGAAAAATTAAGATTTCCGACTTCAAGTGAACAGATTCAGGCAATGCCATTGTAAAGCCTCCAAAGTACAATTTACAGCCATATAATAGCGGGTTGTGTGTAACTTGTTTGTTTGCAAAATACATATTTTTTTAAGTATACACGCTGCTTTTGGCGCTTTCAAAACTGTTGATATGTACCGCAAGTGCTAATGCTGCTAATCTGAAACACGAATTTATAGTCTCTATATTCTATAAGCAGTGTTTATTTCACTCACGTTCTCTGTAAGTCAAAAAATGGTCAGTCACCCAAATTATATATACTAGTGTACGTGGTATTACGGTAGTCCCGCCCAGATCCGTGACGTGTGTTAATCATGGCGGCGACTGGGAAGTAAGCGCTTATGGACCCGAAAAATAACTTGACTGAGTTTGATGTGGTGAGAGTGTAAAGATGCGCGTTATTAAAGAGGAAAGAGAAGACGCGGGAGAATATGAAGCGTCCGGAGTCACTGATCAACACGCTGAGGAGAAACCAGGTCGGAGATTCTCTTTGTTCCGCGGGGCTTCAACGATATCGTTATTGAATTATTATGCAAATACAGTTTTCCATATTTTTGCGTCATTATAGCAACAGCATTTTGAAGTAATTGCTTAAACGTGGTTTTATTTTGATCAGACATTCAGAAGTTATTTGACGGAGTGAATCGCAGGTAATTAATTAATTAAAACCTCACAGAACTACACACCTTCTCAGCTTCTTCTCACACTCACAATTCTACAAGGTCCAGCACAGAAACTCCTTCAGAAGCTTCACACACTGTTCTGTTCTCCACCAGACCATTGTGCTCCTCAACCTCAAGCAAACACAGTTTCTCACCAGATTAATAGTTAATAAACCAGTCAAACAAACCCACAACTCGCCACAATCACCAAACCTGCGCTTTCCCAGTCAAACAAACCTTTACTGATCTTTCACTGAGATCACAGTCTGAAATGAGTCTTTATTGCCTTTAATGTTGGATAATAATTGATTTTTTTTTTTTTTTTTTTTTGAAATATTGTATGCATTTTTTTTCTTTTCAGACGTGGAGCGGGTGAAGGTGGAAGGAGAAGGAGAAGAAGCGTGTGAAGTGGAGAATAAACAGCAGGAGCTTCTCAACAGTGTGACTGAACAAGCCTCTATTAGTTGTTTAAAGACGGACAAGAGTTCCTCAGACCAAACAGCAGAAGATCAACCAGTGTCTGCTTTCCTTCACAGTGGAGATGTTTCCCTCAGCAGCAGTTCCACACTCACTCCTCTAGAAGAATCTGTGTGTGTGTCTCAATCTGATGAACTGAAGAACAAACACGCGCCGATTCACTCAACATATAAGAAGTACAAATGTCCTCAGTGTGACAAGAGTTTCTCTTTCTCTTGTAAACTAAAGGAACACATCAGAACTCACACGGGAGAGAAACCGTTTCTTTGTTGTCAGTGTGGGAAGAGTTTAACGAAAAGAGAAAGACTGAAGATTCACATGAGGACTCACACTGGTGAGAAACCTTTCTCCTGTCCTCAGTGTGGGAAGAGTTTTTCATTAAAGGACACTTTAAATCGTCACATGAGGATTCACACTGGTGAAAAACCGTACCTCTGCTCTCAGTGTGGGAAGAGTTTTTCACAAAGAGGAAGTTTGAAGTCTCACATGATGATTCACAGTGGTGAGAAACCGTTCCCCTGTTCTCAGTGTGATAAGAGTTTTATACACAGTGTAGAATTATTTGTTCACATGAGGATTCACACTGGTGAGAAACCGTTCTCTTGTTCTCAGTGTGGGAAGAGTTTCTCTCAGAAAGAGGGTTTAAAGCGTCACACGTTGACTCACGCTGATGAGAAACCGTTCTCCTGTCCTCAGTGTGAGAAGTGTTTCTTATATAAATCAAATCTGATCGTTCACCTGAGGACTCACACTGGTGAGAAACCTTTCAAATGTTCTCAATGCAGCAAGAGTTTCACTCGTGAGAGAGATCTGAATGGTCACATGACGCTTCACACTGGTGAGAAACCATTCTCCTGTCTTCAGTGTGAGAAGAGTTTTTCTCATAAAAAAAGCCTAAAGAATCACACCAGAACTCACGCTGGCAAGGAACTTTTCTTGAGTTGAGTTTCTCTAGCAAAAATAATCACGATGTCATTCGCAACGATGAATATTGTCTCACTTCACAACAACAACACAAACCTAACAAAGTGTCAATGTGACATTGCTGTAGCTTTTGTTTCCATGTGACAATCTAATTGAGAACTTTGAGACACTGAATCATAAATATGAGATGTGAAATTATAATTACTATATATTGAGTTGCCTTTATGAGATACTAAGTTGTGTTTATGAGTTAATGAATTGTCATTTTTACCCAAAGCGGTATCGCGACTTGCCAAGATAATTAGTGCCAACAGCTGTTTCAGAATGCAAAAAATTTGCAAGTAACGTGTAAAATGTTTAGACACTTTTTAGAAGATTTGATAAACCCGGTTAATCACTTTCAGTTGTTTTCTGTGCATGTTTTTTTATTATGTCCGAGCACACAGGAAAAGTGAACTTTTCTATTATCTCTTGCTTGGTTTCTATTCGATTCATCTCACTACTTTTCTTCATTACCTTCTTTGGGTTTGTGGTGAATAAAAGTGATTAATAAACGTGCAGGATGGCAGTATTTCATTCTTCTGGTGAGTTAATGCTGTTTAATACGTTTCTGTGGGAAACTAATTTTTCCATTATAATTTTTATTTTAACTGCGTTATGATCATGAAGAACATGGTTCACCTTCTGATGGAGAACTCACACTGAACACTAGATGCTTCATCACCACTGTGAGAAACGCAGGAGATAATTACAGTACGTGTGATTATGAGTAAAAAAATAAAACGTTCGTCCCATCACACACACACACACACACACACACAAAGTTGCTTAGATTAATGAGTGTTGGTATTTGGTACTTAAGACTTGAGTCAGTAAAATAAAAAAAAAGTCGAAACTATGTTTAAAAATTTTGCCAATTTCTGGACAAGATATTATAAACACTTTGATTCTATATATTTTATTTATAAACACTTTTTATTATATACAACTTTTTTTTTTTAACTGCTAATAATAGTGAGCGAGAGTGTGTGTGAACATTCCCACTGCACTCCCATTTGCTTTTGCTGTATTTCGGAACTGTTTTATAGGGATTGTGATTTGCAACTGTCGGGCAAATAAATCACACAAGAACGAAAGTTATGTTCAAGTTCTGAGCATCAAAAGTTTAAAAAAGTGCACGTGTGAATATGTAAGAGAATCGTTGCTTATTATTCATCTGATCGTCTGGTTGTTGGTGTAAAGTAAATGGCTGTGATTATCACTATGACAAGACATGGTAAAGTGAGTGAGTTCAGAGAAGAAGGACAGACACAGCCGTTGGAACCACACACACTTTAATGAACAACAAAACGCTCAAGCAGTTTAGATCTTGTCTCGGCTCCACTCCCAGCAGACGACCACGCCCTCTGGTGGCCGTTTCGGAGAAGACGGACAGACATTGGAACCACACACACACACTTTAATGAACGACTGCATCTCGATGGCGCCCTCTTGTGGCCACGTGGAGAGTCAGAAGTGCTGCTGAGAGCCGACGGCGCCGCCGCGGTTGTGCCGGAAGAAGGGCCGCGCCCTCCTCTTCTTCATTATCATCCTCTCGGGCTGCGGAGGGCGTGGCTGGAGGATGCGTTCGTACGCTTTGGCGCTCTCCTCCGCCTGGCTCTGCACCACGTCTCCGAACAGGCTGTCGGGACAGATGGGCGCGTCCAGCAGCCTGTGGCGGTTCCCCTCGCTCAGCTCCGCCCGGTTCAGCCACAGGTGGCAGTGGAGAGTCACCAAGCCGCCCATGTTCCTGCCCAGCGCCTGCGCGGCGCCAGCACCGCAGAAGCCCCGCCTCCTCCTCAGACGCGCGCAGCCGCCGCAGGAAGTTGCTCAGCAGCACCAGAAGCTCCGCCTGCACGTGCAGAGCCGCCGCCCCGTACGCCTTGTCCGCGATGGCCGCCGTCACGCGACACGCCTTGGGCAGCTGAGGCCCGCCCCACTGAACAGACGAGCACAGGTGCGCCGCCATGGCCGGGTGGATGCGCGGGACCCTCAGGTAGCTGGACGACTCCGCCCTGTCCACCGCGGTGAGTAGCGGCGCTCCGGGCGGGCACACGCGCGCGGAATAGGGCGCTCGCCACATGCGCGTCTCACCTCCACAGGGAAGCAACAGGGGCGGGTCACAGCGGCTGGATAGGAAGAAGGCCACGCCCTGTCGGTCATGTGCCGAAGCTCTCGTCGTCTCTTCTCCACTTCGCTTTCCACATTCGCCTGCATCTTCAAACCGGCAAAGATGAAAAATGAGTGATATTTCGTATCAATAGGGTAATTGGATCCATAGGCAAAAAAATCCTTGATACCATATTTACATTAGCGTACATAGCGTGTACGGAGTTTCGGCCCCGCCCCCAGCACCACTTCAGCTCAGAGCGTGCGGAAGAACGCGACTATTTATCACTTTTTATTCAAATATTTATCCTATCCACGCTTTTCATTTTGAAAAAATTTTCTTAATTCAAACTAGCCTCTATTTAAATTATTATTATATGACTAAAGCAGTTACTTACACATTAAAATCACGTTTTTTTAAGTTTATGAAGTATGAACATTTATGAAGTGCTCGGCATCGACGAGTACTGGAATGCAAGTATCTGTACTCATTTTCCAAAAATTGTGCTATCGGTGCATTTCTTAAGATTGATGATCAAACAAATAATGATCACAACAAATATGCGTGATAAGTTGATAGCTGCACGCTGCAATGATGGTGTGAGTCTCTCTTTCAAACTTTATACATGATGTTGAAAATAATTAATAATTTATTTTAAAATGATTTTTTTCAAGCTGCTGTTTTTTGGAGAAAAAGACGAGTCATCATTTATTCTTTGGTTGTTCTCAAATTCGCAATGGGTTTCATTTAACCTTTCCAGTCGAGCGGCTTTTCAGTTAGTGTGGAAACAACACATTTGTCGGTTTTTTTTTTTCAGGTCCTGTTTGAAACCTGAAAAGGTTAAACATGCTTGCATTTCTTAGTAAGAACTTAATAAAATAATAAATTCATGCTCATTAAACACCATCACAAAATCACCTCAATAAAAGCGACCAAACACAACTGATCGATTTGGACAATGTGCGCTTTAATTTCAGTTGTTGATGTTCAATAAATAATCATATGGAAGAGATGTGTGTTTGTTTCCTTTAAATCGAGTAATGAACCTTTTTCCCCAAAGAGGCTCACTTGTAATTTGAGCATATTGTAACATGTTCGAAATATGATGTGTTCGGTTATTTTGTTATGATGCACGGTTCATGTTTATTAAGTGCCTTTATGTTTATTTAGCGACTTGTTTTATGTTGTGTCACCATTGGCTCCAGTTTTTTCGGGGGTGTGGCAAGCCGGGGGTGGGATTTCCGCTGTTTTGTGTGTGTGGGTGGCGTTCTGGGATCCTGTAAGGAAGTGCTTGGCAGTGTTGGGAGTAACGCGTTACAAAAGTAACATATTACACTAATATATTACTTTTTGCTGTAACGCGGTATAGTGTAACTTATTACTTTTAGTATTTTCAGTAATATATTGCTCGTTACATGCAAGTAACGCTTGCGTTACATCAAATCTTTTACTTTCAAGACAGTAAATCAAACATTTAACATTTCATGTTCGCAAATAGACATGCAAGTCATTCGTTCCGCCTTTCGCTGGTGGAGCGTTATATTTAGTAACGTTCTGAGTTCGAGGTGTGCAGCGATTGGCTGTGCTCTGAGCTAGCGGCTGACAGCTGTGGCTCTGATTGGCGGCTGTGTTCGGGCCAGAGTCGCGCACTCGCGGCACATTTGAACATTAATAAACAACAGCCGGTGGTACATTCGCGAGATGGTCTTATGCGCATTGTTTCAGTTTTGTAAAAAACAAGAACATTGTTGTGAAATGCAACCGCTGAATTGTCGGCATCAAAAAACAGCTATTTAAAAAAACACCTCGAACTGCCATCTGCTCGACTTGGGAAGAGAAAGAAAACAGCAACGACAGTGTTCTCTGCACTTTATGACCAGAAAGCAGGACAGTATTGTGTGGTGAGTCATTCAAAATGAATAAAACGCACTGAAGTTTACATACTCCTGTTGTGTCTGATATCAGATATACTCAAGTTATTCACTGATGTTGGAGGAAAATCGCTTTGTATACCATACTTTTAACACTTATTAAAGTTAATTGACAAGCGTCTTTTCCCCAGACATCCGGGCGGATTTTATAAAGTCACGATAATGTCCGGTTTTCCCTATTCTTCAAACGACTAATACACGTGTACGTAAGTTCACAACCCGTGCTTTAAATTACATGAGAGAAGTAATATTTGAGAATGAAATTGAACGTATCGTTTTGAAACAATGGGCCGACTTTTTTCTTGTATTAATATATTTTTTTAAAACAATCACATTTTTAAAAACATTTTTCATTATTCAAAAAAGTCTGACTAATATAGTTACCTATTTAGGTTTTTACTGATTTTTTTTTTTAAGTTAAGTGATTATTTTAACTAAGTTATAGTTTAGCAACATTGAAGCACATTAAAGCATGTTCATCAGCCTCCGAGAAGCCTGTCTGAATTTGTCTCGAGGCCGCGCTGATTGTCTTTTTTTGGAAATCAAAATATATGGTCACCCTAAATTATAGATTATGTATATTGTTATTTGTAGCTTGGAGAGGCCACAGTCATTACGCTACATAACTCTATGTCTTCCACTGGTTGTAGCATAAATTACTGTACATGTAAAAAGTACATTTTGTTATTTTAGGACGTTAATTTCTACTTCTGTAGTTATTTTGGTGAAAGTAACTTAAAAGTAATACAAAAGTAATGTAATATATTACATTTCTGAGGCAGTAATATTGTAATGTAACTTATTACTTTTTACAAACAGTAATAAGTAACATATTACAATTTCGAAGTAACTTGCACAACCCTGGTGCTTGGCGTGGTTGTGGCCGACAGCAACTATTAATAAAAAGCATTGTGATTTACCTGGCTCCTTATTGCTGGCGCACGCTACAATATTTACTGTACACATCTTGTAAGTGAACTGAGGACAAAAGACGAATAACAAAATCATTCATTAATCGTAGTTGTGTGAAATAGTCCATTTAATTGATATTTGTTTTATATTTTAGGCCAAATCGCCCAGCCCTACCACCCATTGATGAGAAACGCGGTTTACAGGGTCACAGCGCCGCCTGCCGTAAATGAATTGAATCAACACATTATTTGACATTATTCGTAAAGAAATAAAACCGAAGTCAAACTTCCCATCGCTACTTTGGTGGAGGAGAAACGCGTGAAAACAGGATTTAGTCTTTGTGGCGGGAGAAAATGTGCATTTAAACGTGCATGCATTTCCGACCACTTCATTTGCAATTCAAGCATTTTTGAGACCACGAAAACTATAACTGAAGCACGTTAAAAGGCGATAAATAATCTCCGACCGGATGTGTCCTGTTGCTCGGTGACTCCAGACGCTTCACATTCTCCATCTTCTCGTTCCTCTTTAAAAACGCGCATCTTTACCGTCGCACCAGGTTTGGTCGCGTTGAAGATACAAACCGAGTTTCAGCGCGGGAAACGTGTCGCAGGTCGCCTCGTTCTGAGAAGCTGCAACTGAAAATAAAAATCATCCAAACACAACATAAACCGTGAAAAAAAGGCACAAAACAAACCCAATCGACCATTGATAACAAAGAACCACGCAACTCGTGCACGGCATCGCCATGTGCACGTGGATTAAGTCTGAGGTAACTGGAGAAATTACTTACCTGAACAAACAGATTAAACAAACGATTAAACGGTGACCGTCTAAAACCTCGGTTATAAATTAAAAACATTAAAAAGACATAACAATATAGTTAGACAAACTTACCGTGGCGCAGGTCGCCTCTCTCTGTGGGAGACGGTGGTCGGGAGACACGCCCACTAGTGCGCACGTAATGCGTGAAACTAGTTACGCAACGTAATGACCGAACGCGAAGCTTCATGTTCCAGCGTCAATCTGTGATCAAACTGTGATTTCCCAAGACGAATTAAGACAGCAACATGCTTTATTATCGCTCAAAAGTCCAAAAGTATTTTCTGTAATAACACAAAATTAAATCAGTCAAAACTTGCTACTAAATAGTAGTATTTGACATTCCAATAAAGATTATGATATAATGAACTTTATAGAAAATTACAGCTTCCTCAATAAATAATAACTACATTAATACTAAAAATAACTATAAAAAATACACTAAAAAAGTTAAAAAAAAAAACATAAATGAGCATGACAAGTGGAATCACAGCACCCTCTTCTGGCGATATATTCTACTACATTTAGAATACATTTCCAACGGTTACTATAGTTCATCAAGTTTCTACAGCAGGTTTTAGAAATTATTGATTATTCAGTGCTTAATTACAGAAAAACGTTTTTTTTTTTTACTTTTTATGTTGAATTTTAAAGACTCTCGAACATGAATTTCACAACAAATGTGGTTTTGGCGAGACCTTCTGCCATCAATGATCAACACTTTCAATATTTCTCAAATATTGAGTTTTTGCTCTGTCCCGATCATGTGCAATATTCCAGGTTAAACAGGAAGTCAACTACTTGGTGGTCACAATCTGGGATTTCATTTAATGGTATCCTCATCTCTTAATTACACCGGTAATTAAAATTTGTTGATTTTAATTTGTTGAATTTCTCATCTCTAAATTACAATTAAAACGTGTTGAGGTATTTTTGATCAACGCATTGTCTTTGTGGAACACTATCCCCAGATATGTATTTTGTAAAGTTGTAGTACTCCCAGTTTTGTCATTATAAGTTACAACATTGTCCTCACATAAATCTACAAACACAATTCAGTCCTCATGAATAATTCATCTGGGAAAATCAGGATATCCAGTACAAACGGAAGACTTTTTTCATACTGGACTGGTTGAATTTGTTGCTCTCCTACTCTATTTTTTTTTTTTTACTTAGAATTAAGATTAAGATTAAAGGTTAAGGTTTTTGGTTAAGAATTCCCTTCCAGGGCAGAAGGGGGCGAGTATGCACCAAAAAGCTGGACGCTAAACAATGAAGATGTAGGGGAGGGAAGAGAAGAGGAAATGTAGTAATAACCAGAATAAGAATAGGACACAGTAATCTTAACAGTACGTTAAAAATAATAGGAAAACATCAAGATGGGATGTGCGAGATATGTAGAACACCTGAAACGGTTGAGCATGTTATGTTGAGGTGTGGAAATTATAAGAGACAAAGAAGGGAAATGATGGAAGAGCTCAGAAAGGAAGGAATGATCGGAGATGGAATCAAAGATATGGTGGGGAGATTAGAGAATAAACGAAGCAAGGAAATAATATTTAAATACTTGGAAGACACAGGACTAATGAAGAGAATATAGGACAAAAATAGAATAGGAGAAGGAAAGGAAAAGAGGAAGGAGGAAAAATAAAATTTTGAACGCAAGAGGGCGGTAATGCGACAGCTATGGACGCAAACTGCCGTAAAACTACAAGAAGAAGATGAAGATGTACCATGTTTGCCCCGCCCACGGGCGTGACGTCATTTAAACATGGCGGTGCTCCGCTCAGAAAACAGTGGAAAACTCGAACGCTAACTTATATAAACCAAGTTTGATGTGGTGAGAGTGTAAAGATGCGCGTTATTAAAGAGGAAAGAGAAGACGCGGGAGAATATGAAGCGTCCGGAGTCACTGATCAACACGCTGAGGAGAAACCAGGTCGGAGATTCTCTTTGTGCCGCGTGTTTTTAAATATACTGTTATTTTATATCAATTGTCGTGCAAACCAGGTGTGTTAATGTTGCTACTTGAATCGTAGAATAATCGTTTAAACGTGGGTTTGTTTTGTTCAGAAATCTCTCAATTCAGAAGATGTACAGATCAGTGACTGAATCGTTTAATAGTATAAAACTTTACTAACTTTGAACTTATCAAAAAATGGTAATGATTGAACCCAACAGAATCGGCACAGAAGTGTGTGTGGTGCAGTAAGTGAAGTGATGGTGTGTGTAGTCGCTCTTCTCAGCTTCTTCTCACACACACAATTCTAGTTCTAGTTTCCCTGTCAAACAGATCTGTCAGTGAGATCAGAGTCTGAAATGAGTCTTTATTGCTGGATAATAATGATCAGTTTTAATAATTAGCACATTTTTCTTCTTTTCAGACATGAACCGTGTGAAGGGGGAAAGAGAAGAAGCGTGTGAAGTGGAGAATAAACAGCAGGAGCTTCTCAACAGTGTGACTGAACAAGCCTCTATTAGTTGTTTAAAGACGGACAAGAGTTCCTCAGACCAAACAGCAGAAGATCAACCAGTGTCTGCTTTCCTTCACAGTGGAGATGTTTCCTTCAGCAGCAGTTCCACACTCACTCACACTGGAGAGAAACCTTTCACCTGCCGTCACTGTGATCAGACCTTCACTAGTGAAGAAAGACTCCAGTGTCATTTACTGATTCACACTGGAGAGAAGCGCTGTCTCGTCTGTCAGAAGGTGTTTCAAACCGAAATACAACTCAACAGACACGTAAAAATTCACACAAGAACTAAGAAACACAAGTGTCCTCATTGTGACAAGACTTTTAAGGTCAAGCGCAAATTGAAGAATCACATCAAAACTCACACTGATGGGAAACCGTTCTCCTGTTCTCAGTGTGATAAGAGCTTTTCACAGAGCTCCAATATGAGACGTCACATGATGATTCACACCGGTGAGAAACCGTTCTCCTGTCCTCACTGTGGGAAGAGTTTCTCACTGAAGGAAACCCTGAAGCTTCACGTAATGCTTCACACTGGTGAGACACCCTTCACTTGTCCTCAGTGTGAGAAGAGTTTCTCTAGAAAGGAACATTTTAAATGTCACATGAGAACTCACACCGGAGAGAAACTTTTCACCTGCTCCCATTGTGGAAAGAGTTTCCCATATCAATCAAGCTTAACCAGTCACATGAGGATTCACACCGGTGAGAAACCTTTCCCCTGTCCTCACTGTGAGAAGAGTTTCGCACTAAAGGAAAGTCTAAATCGTCACGTGATGCTTCACACCGGTGACAAACCTTTTGTTTGTCCTCAGTGTGGGAAGAGTTTCACAAGACAGGGACATTTGAAATATCACATGACGATTCACACCGGCGAGAAACCTTTCCCCTGTTCTCAGTGTGATAAGAGTTTTTGTAAACTCTTCCAACTGAAGCAACATATAATTTCACACACCGGTGAGAAACCGTTCCCTTGCCCTCAGTGTGATAAGAGTTTCTTACGTCGTTCTCGCTTTGACACGCATGTGAAGAGTCACAGTGATAAACCTTTCTCCTGTCCTCAGTGTGGGAGGAGTTTTGTACATGAGAAAAATATGAAATCTCACCTGAAGACTCACACTGAGACGAATCGTTCACTCGTGCAGAGTGTGAGAAGAGTTACTCGCAGTTACGATCTTCCTCAATCATAAACCCTGGATCACTAAACGTCTTACGGGGAATCTGAACAAACAGAAAATAAGTTGAAAGACAAAAATAAAGGTGGTCGAAAGTCATGCTTTATCTCAATCATCGAGTCAAAAAATGGAATCACTGATGCAGCCACGCCCCCATGTCACGTGTCAGCTTGTCAAGCGGGAAAAATAACTGTTAATAAACATTTTACATTTGAATGTGTGGTACATTGCAAAGATCAGGTTTTATTATAATGCGTTAAAGTCTTAAAATGGCAAAGCTTATGCTTTTTATTTATTTATTATCGACAATCGAATTGAATCGTGACTCTAGAATCCAAAATGCAATCGATTCGAGGATTTGGAGGATCGTGACGCCCATAACCACCACAAACCTCAAAGCCATTCACGTGGAGGGCAACTCGGAGCAGGAGTCTGAATCCGAACGTCACGTGAAACAAACGTTTACAAACGACCTTGAAGAAAAAATCAGCAGAAACAGCGATTTTACGGGACATTTTCTCAGTGTTGCCCCTCTTAAAGACACAGTACACAGACACAAAATTTTACTGTTGCTGCCCCGGTGAAATTTACACCTTGTGGGGACGAAAGAAGGACTTTCAATTCAATAACCGGATGGTTCCACTCCGTCACACTACAGAACAGGAGCAGGCTACAGAACTGCTGTTTGAAAATCATCTGGAAACCTGTTCGAACTCTTTCTCAAATTTACGACTTGTCTTGATTTGAAGAAATATTGAAATCTTTTTTTCAGGAGGATACGTGTTCTCTGTCATGGTTGAAGTCTCTGCTGTTTGAAAATTGATAACATTCGAATAACAGATTGGAGCGAGGGTATTTGGTATTCTGATTGTTTTTTTTTCGCTAAATTTCACATGCACAAATCTAAGTGTACCAGTGTTAAATTCAAATTCCAAATTCAATTTTTATTCGTCACATACATATTATACATGGTATAACAAGTAGTGAAATGTGTTTGGGATTGTTCCACTTAGGGATGGAGGAGATACAACAAAATGTGCAAACGCGAAATGCAATAAAATGAAGATAAAGCTTAGTAATACGATAAAAGACAGGAGATATGATTATGAATAAAAATACAACATTTTCTAGATAAAAATACAGTCAAGCAACGTAGAAAAGGTAAAAGTACAAAAAGTGAGTAAATTACAAAAAAGTGACTGTGATCCAGAAAGTGTTTTGTTAATGTGACCAGTTAAAAAAAAGTCTATGCAGTCGTACGTTCATCTTTGAGGTCCTGTGGAGGGAACTAAGGGGTTGAACGCTGAACTTTTCTCATAGTTCCCTTTTCCACAGTCCAGGTGGCTTGTGGTCCTGTGGAGGAGGGGAGAGATGCCGTCCTCCGAATTGTAGTAGGTCTAAAGTGTCCACCAGTATTGTGTCATTTCTGTAATAACATAACATTAAATGTGTCAAAAAAATAATAGTACGTATTTGACTTTTATATATATGAATATCGAATTGAATAAATATGATGTGATGTTCTGACAATGAACTTGTCTGTTACAAATTCCAGCTTCAACAATATATAACAACTATAATAATAATAATAAAAAAAACTATAATGATATGTATTAACTATAATCAGATTTGTAAAGAGTACCAGACACCATACTTGAGTAAATGTACGTGTTGTATAAGTTACTCCAATAAAAGTTTAAAGTCACCACTTTATAAAAGACTTGAGTCAAAGTAGCAAAGTGTCGATTTTTAAAATAATCAAAGTATTTTACTCATACTGAACTTAGGCTAAAAAAAAACAAAGAAATGTGAAAATAAAACTTTATTCATGAGGTTTTGTTTTCTAATACAGAAACGAAATTTAACACCTCCATGTTTCAAACATGGTAAGATAAATTAAACAAAGAACAAAAATGCAGTCTCAATCAAACTCAAATGTGCAAAAAATTGTTTCACAGTGGTAAAATAGATAAATAAATAACAAGTTTGCCTTAAATAAACCTTATCTGCACTGTGGCTAAATAACACTGGAAGAAATAACAAACCAAATAAGTACAATAATTTGCTGAAATTCTGTAAGTTAAAGTAACTAAAATTAAATGCGGGGTATTCACTTTTTCTGCTTTTCTGCCGCAACTCAGGTGAAACTGTGAAAACCGGTATAAGTCCATATATGGGCATGACGAGTAGAATCATAGCACCCCCTTCTGGCGATATACTCAAAAACAGAAATCATTTCCAACGGTTACTGCTTTTCAGCAGCTGATTAGTAAAGAAAGTTTTAAATTATGTTTGAATTTATTATTATTTATTACTCAAATATTATTCACAAATTCCACCCGCCCTTCAATCTTATCAATATTTTTTTTGTTTGTTTTTGCTTGGGACTTTGATAAGTGTGATATGCTTCCAATAACGCTATACCCTGATGTGTATTTTCTAAGGTTGTAGTACTTCCTTTTTTCTTATTACAAATTACAACATTGTCCTCTCACAAATCTGCAAATACAATTTCAGTCCTCACGAATACTTTATCTGTGACCAGTGAATCAGGATGTCCAGTACAAACGGAAGACTGTCTTTTTGCTCTCCTACTCTGATTTTTGACTTTGATTTTGATTTTAAAGAAAAATAATATTCCTTATCCCACCATCCAGGGCAGAGGGCGCAGTAATGTACAAAAAAGCTGGATGTCACATTTCGCCCCGCCCACTATCGTGACGTCACTCAAACATGGCGATGCTCTGCTTAGAAAACAAATATTTATGTTTATACCTTACCTAACCTACTCCTGAATCCGCGACAGAATTTTACTGAGTTTGATGTGGTGAGAGTGTAAAGATGCGCGTTATTAAAGAGGAAAGAGAAGACGCGGGAGAATATGAAGCGTCCGGAGTCACTGATCAACACGCTGAGGAGAAACCAGGTCCGAGATTCTCTTTGTTCCGCGTGTTTTTAAATATATCGTTATTTTATATCAATTGTCGTGCAAACCAGGTGTGTTATTGTTGCTACATGAATTGTAGAGTAATCGTTTAAACGTGATTTTATTCAGAAATCTCTCAATTCAAAAGATTGATTGACAGATCAGTGACTGAATCGTTTAACATTACTAAATGTTAGTCAAAAACCTTACTAACTTTAAACTCATCAAAAATGTTAATGATTAAACCTAACAGAATCGGCACAGAAGTGTGTGTGTGTGTGTGTGTGTGTGTGTGTGTGTGTGTGTGTGTGTGTGTTAGT
>CM051493.1:16454867-16466239 GCA_028031935.1 Paedocypris micromegethes
TGTGTGTGTGTTCTAGTAAGGTGAAGTGATGGTGTCTGTTCTCACACACACAATTCTAGTTCTAGTTTCCCTGTCAAACAGATCTGTCAGTGAGATCAGAGTCTGAAAAGAGTCTTTATTGCTGGATAATAATGATCAGTTTTAATAATTAGCACTTCATTAGCGTTTTTCTTCTTTTCAGACGTGAAGCTGGTGAAGGTGGAAAGAGAAGAAGCGTGTGAGTGGAGAATAAACAGCAGGAGCTTCTCAACAGTGTGACTGAACAAGCCTCTATTAGTTGTTTAAAGACGGACAAGAGTTCCTCAGACCAAACAGCAGAAGATCAACCAGTGTCTGCTTTCCTTCACAGTGGAGATGTTTCCTTCAGCAGCAGCTCCACACTCACTCACACTGGAGAGAAACACTGTCACGTCTGTCTGAAGGTGTTTCAAACTGAAAAACAACTCGACAGACACTTAAAAATGCACACAAAAACTAAGAAACACAAGTGTCCTCATTGTGACAAGACGTTTAATGTCACCAGCAAGTTGGAGAATCACATCAGAACTCACACTGGTGAGAAACGTTTTTCATGTCCTCAGTGTGGGAAGAGCTTTTCACTGAGATCCAATATAATAAGTCACATGAGGATTCACACCGGTGAGAAACCCTTCACTTGTCCTCAGTGTGGGAAGAGTTTCACAAGAAAGCAATATTTTCAAGTCCACATGAGGATTCACACCGGTGAGAAACCGTTCACTTGCTCGCAATGTAATAAGAGCTTTTCATGTCTCTATTATTTGCGTAGTCACATGAAGATTCACTCTGGTGAGAAACCAATTTACTGTTCTCATTGTGAGAAGAGTTTCTCTCAGTCTTACCTTCTGAAGCGTCACATGAAGATTCACACTGGAGACGCGTACACTTGCCATTGTGGAAAGAGTTTCTCATGTCAATCAAGCTTAACTAGTCATGTGAGGACTCACACCGGCGAGAAACCTTTCCCATGTTCTCAGTGTGATAAGAGTTTTTCTAAACTCTTCCAACTGAAGCAACATATAATTTCTCACACCGGTAATAAACCCATCACTTTCCCCGATTTGTGATATGACGGAGCTTACGAGGATTCTGAACAAACAGGAAATAATGTCCTACACTGGTTCTGAACAGGAGAAGAAGGACATCAACGAAGAAGTCAAACGGGCAATCGAAATTGGCAAACTAAAATACAAAAATAAAGTCAAGCGGAAATCTGCGCCCAGCTTGGCCAACAAGTAGAAAAAATATAAGATAATAATAAGTAAATAATTATATAAAAACATAAGTGATAATTAATAAAAAAAAAAGTAAGTAGTCATTATTTGCCTGAATACAATTGTGTTGGTTCGTAGAAATAAGAAAATCTTTTTCAGGGGGCTAAGTGTTCTGTGTCATGATTAAATTCTCTTTGCTATTTAAACATTGAATAACAGATTGAAGCAGGATAATATGTCATAAATCTGATGATTTTATTCGCTATTTTTATACACTATCTCGGTCAAGCAACGCAAAAGCCTTAAAAAAGTCACAAAAGATTTTGTGTAAAATTGTTGATCATTGATAATGTACGTATTTGTTTATCGTTCGCTGTTCGTTTGTACCTCACTGGTTTCAATAAAGTTTTCACCAAAAAAAATAAACTTGGTTTGTGTCTAAGTCTTCCACCGCTCCTGCACAATGTTGAATTGAACTCACAAAGTAGGCGGGACAAACACGTGACATCGCAGGTAAAGTCACCGAAAACCTTATTGGCTTTGTTGTAGAAACTGTATCTTCATATAAGTGAAGTGAAAAACCAAACGTTTTTTTTTTTTTTTTGTCTTCACGAATGAACTTGGTTAAACTGCTTAAAGTCATTATTTTGCTGTTGTATTTCTGCATTTATATTCACTTGAAGTTTGGGCTCACTTGAAATGTCCTTATTCAATTGAATTTAACTGAATTGAAAAAGCCTGTAATTGGATCAAAATTGACTTTCCCCCTCATTTTCCCATCCTTGCAAATAGTGACACCCAAATTGTTGACCTTGGAGATGTGTCTTTTAGGAATGAATCCAGATTGAGCTTCATCAATGATTGTGTGTAAAACCAGTTTGAGTCTTTTAACCAAGGCCAAGATTTTGTAATCATTATTCAAAAGGCAAATTGGTCGCCAATTATCAAAAAACTTATTTTTCCAGATTTCTCAGAATCGATACTTTCGCAGTAAGTCTGGAATAAGAAAGATGCAAAAGAATGATAGAACTCAGAAGTCAGTCCATCTGATCCGGACGATTTATTCTTCTCGAGTCCCTTCAGTCAAGTTTATTTTGCGTTGATAACTTTATAAAATCTTTTACAGATCGAGGTGTCAGAGGAGTCTCTACAAACTTTTGATCTGTGTAAAAGTTTGCGCAAAAAGAGCCAATTTGCTTAGAATTAGAATGTTGTGGATCCGTTAATTTTGTATGTATTTATGGTGGGATTAGTAATGTTCTCTTTTTTCCATCTGGAAGTTAAATATACTAGTGCACGTCGTTAAAGCCGCGAGTGACGCGCGCGCGACAAAGAGGCGGTCCGACCTGTCATTAGTCCCGCCCAGATCCGTGACGTGTTTTAAACATGGCGGACACCGGGAAATAGGCGCGTATGTCTCCGTAAAAAAAAGTTTGCTGAGTTTGATGTGGTGAGAGTGTAAAGATGCGCGTTATTAAAGAGGAAAGAGAAGACGCGGGAGAATATGAAGCGTCCGGAGTCACTGATCAACACGCTGAGGAGAAACCAGGTCAGAGATTCTCTTTGTTCCGCGGGGCTTCATATATGTCGTTATTGAATTATTATGATAATATAGTTTTTAATATTTTTTGTGTTATTAATGTGACATAATTTTAAAGTAATTGCTTAAATGTGGGTTTATTTTGATTTAATCGCCCGAATCCGTGATTAAACATGAGGTTTAAACTTTAAACTGAACTTTAAACTTTTGTAGTTTAAACTTTACTGACAGGAAACTTAATATGTCGTCAATAAATTAAACTCCACAGAAGCAGCACAGAAGTGTGTGTGTGTGTGTGTGTGTGTAGTGGCTCTTCTCAGCTTCTTCTCACAATCACATTTCTACAAGGTCCCCCAGATAGCAAAATACACTCGGGTCAGTTCCGGCTAGATTCTCGCCTGCCGGAGACTTACCCCTCAGCCCGACTCCGTCTGCGGCACTCGGGCCGGAAGTCTGTGGACTCCCAGACCGATTCCTGGTGTTCTGAAAATTCCTCCTACAGCTCAGAAGTTCCTACACTGACGTCACTGCTCAGCTGTTCCTAGCTAGCTCGCTGCGCAAGCGCGTTAAAACACGTCAAAACTGAATGCTAATATAAATAAGTACAATATATTGTAACACGCGCGTTAGAACATACGTCACTGCTCAGCTGTTTCTAGCTTGCAAGTTGCGCATGCGCGCTAATGAAACGTCACTTCTCAGCTGTTCTTACCCTCCGCGCTGCTCGATAAATGCACTAAATGAACATGGACACTTATAACAGTACACACGATATTGTACTTATTTATATTAGTGTTCAGTTTTGACGTGAACAGCTGAGCAGTGACGTCAGTGTAGGAACTTCTGAGCTGTAGGAGGAATTTTCAGAACACCGGGCCGAGTCAATCGGGCCAGATGCGGCTGGCGTTAGTGAGCCGACGCTGCCGCATCCGTGCCGGAATCGGCACGAAAGTAATGTACGCTAATAATTCTTACACCTCTCCGTTAGCCTATTAATAATGAAAACAGCATATACATTTATCCCAAACAAATAATCAAACAAAGGCAAACATTTTTTAAAGAAACATTTATTGATTGCACAAGAATAAACAGAAACATGAAAATATACTTTAAAGTGCACAAGAAAATGAACAACTTGAATATAAAAATTAGAAATTAACATCAAGTACAAGAGATTAACACTTGGGATTTATTTTCTTTTTCTTAAAGTACAAACATGCACAATAAGCATCTAAAAACAACCCCTATATACAAACACAATACAATAATAACTAAATGGCTAGCAACATCTTAAAAACAATCATGTTCAAAAAAGCTTCAATAAAAAATTAAATACAGCACAGACAAATAAATAATAAATAATAATAAAAAGTGAATTAGGGATTAGGGATATTTTACTATACAATGTATATATTTATAAGAACACACATACAGTGGTACCCTGACTTACGAATGTCCTTACTAACGGAAACACCCGACTAACAAAATGCATCGGCGCAAAAACTCGCTTTACGAAACTTGATCTTAACCGCGAGCAGCATGAATGAGAGTCCAGAAGTGTAAAAAAACAGTTGTAATCCTCACGCACATTGAATCTACAAAAAAAACAACAAAAGCACTGGTTAGTTTCAAATGTATTGCTTCCAAAATATAAAATGAGCTGTGTTCTGATGTATTTGAGCCGGTCGTACCAGAGGTCTTCTGTGTGAGTTTCGCATGTTCTCCCCGTGCTTGCGTGGGTTTCCTCCGGGTGCTCTGGTTTCTACACAGTTAAAAACTTGCGTTTCAGGTTAATCTTGGCTTGTGAACAGACTTGTGGTCTTTTTCCTCCAATCCTTTCAAGCTGTTGAAAAAAAAAATGTACAATATTTCTCACACTAAACTCCCCACAGGAACTCAAATATTATGCTGATCCATCTATTACTTTCAGAATATGAAAACCTACCAGGAGACAGCAGTAGCTCTCCTTTTTCAAAATCCTCCCTCATGTCCATTCCTCTGAGCGTTTGTTGCCAGGTGTTTTAAATTCCAGTAATTTAAAACATTTTTCTGGGACACTGAATGAACATTAGAGAAAATGGGTTAAGTGTTTTTATTTTACACAGTAGTGTAAGAGAAAAAAGCGTGTAATACTCTCACCTGATAGAAATCACACTTCAGCATTAGTACAGCAGCGGCGTCTGCGTCTGAGAAGATAGTGAGAGTTGGAGAAGAAACAAAGGATAACAGTCTGAATAAAGCAAACTCACCAGTCCAGAGCAACGTCTTCCATCTGCAGCCCCTGTGTCACAACACCTAGTTTATTAAGACAATTTTAAACAACTTTGGTTCGCGTTAACACTTTTCAGCACATAGAATGAACGAAACTTACCTCAAATCAAACGTTGATGTGATGAATTCAATCGAGTATAACGCAGTTCATGGCGGTTTCGTGGCGTGTTTCAAACACTGATCCGCGCGCCAATTTCAAAAAACGGTTGGAGGCTTGGTGCTTTTCTTTCATGGCAGTTTGCTGGCTAACCGAGATATGTTTTACTTACCGCCACCTAGCGGCCTGGGTGGAGTATTGGCGCATACGCAAAATTTTACGGAGCGAGCTCAATAACAGTAAAAGCCAAAACGTTTTCCTCATAAATCAATACCATTTCGATTTATTATTAAGCTATAAAAAGGCAAAAAACACAAACGTCTCATTTTAAGTATTTTATTTAAATTATTATATATTTATTATAATTTTTTTCCTGTCGTACCGTAGATATTTTCTCAAATTATAATTTAACGGGCGCGGCTACACTTAAATCACAATTTAACCGAGTTTTAGTTAAATAAGCCGTCTTTGCCAGAAGCGGTCCGGACCCTACAGACAGACTCGGGCCAGCTCGGGCCGATTACTACATGTTATCTGGGCCAGCACAAAAACTCTTTCAGAAGCTTCTGTTCTCCACCAGACCATTGTGCTCCTCAACCTCACGCAAACACAGTTTCTCACCAGATTAATAGTTAATAAACCAGTAAAACAAACCCACAACTCGCCCCAATCACCAAACCTGAGCTTTCCCAGTCAAACAAACCTTTACTGATCTTTCACTGAGATCACAGTCTGAAATGAGTCTCTAGTGTCTTTATTCTCTGATGATAAGTTTCTGTGAGTAAGTTCTGTCATGTTTTTTCTTTTCAGACGTGAAGCTGGTGAAGGTGGAAAGAGAAGAAGCGTGTGAAGTGGAGAATAAACAGCAGGAGCTTCTCAACAGTGTGACTGAACAAGCCTCTATTAGTTGTTTAAAGACGGACAAGAGTTCCTCAGACCAAACAGCAGAAGATCAACCAGTGTCTGCTTTCCTTCACAGTGGACCTGAAGAACTGCTCAACAAACACGCGCCAATTCACTCAAATACTAAGAAGTACAAGTACAAATGTCCTCAGTGTGACAAGAGTTTCCCTTTCTCTAGTAAACTAAAGATTCACATCAGAACTCACACGGTAGAAACCGTTTGTTTGTCAGTGTGGGAAGAGTTTCACAAAAAGAGAAAGACTGAAGATTCACATGAGGACTCACACTGGTGAGAAACCTTTCTCCTGCTCTCAGTGTGGGCAGAGTTTTTCATTAAAGGACAGATTAAATCGTCACATGAGGATTCACACTGGTGAGAAACCGTACGTCTGCTCTCAGTGTGGGAAGAGTTTCTCACAAAGTGGAAGTTTGAGGTCTCACATGAGGATTCACAGTGGTGAGAAACCGTTCCCCTGTTCTCAGTGTGACAAGAGTTTTATACACAGTGGAGAATTAATTGTTCACATGACGCTTCACAC
The DNA here is from genome assembly GCA_028031935.1 of Paedocypris micromegethes. Taxonomy (NCBI): domain Eukaryota; kingdom Metazoa; phylum Chordata; class Actinopteri; order Cypriniformes; genus Paedocypris; species Paedocypris micromegethes. The sequence continues at coordinate 16,461,450 of CM051493.1, forward strand.
TGGTGAGAAACCGTTCACTTGTTCTCAGTGTGGGAAGAGTTTCTCAACAAAGCAATCCCTTAACAGGCACATAGTGATTCACACTGGTGAGAAACCTTTCTCCTGTTCTCATTGTGAAAAGAGTTTTTCGACAAGAGGAAAACTGAACCTTCACGTGAGGATTCACACTGGTGAGAAACCTTATCCCTGTTCTCACTGTGGTAAGAGGTTCTCACAAAGTGGAAGTCTGAAAATCCACACGAGGATTCACACTGGAGAGAAACCATATAACTGTGGTCAGTGTGGCAAGAGTTTTACAAGTAGTGGAGAATTCATTTTTCACTCGAGGATTCACACTGGAGAAAAGCCGTTCATCTGTTCTCAGTGTGGAAAAAGACTCACATCTAAAGTGAACCTCAACCGGCACATGGGACTTCACACCCGTGATAAACTTTTCAAATGTTCTCACTGCCACGAGAGTTTCTCATATAAATCACATCTGAATGTTCACATGAGGAGTCACGCTGGTGAGAAATAGAGCTGCAACACACGATTATTTTTGTAATCGATTCATTTATATTAGATTGGCTAATATTAAAACTGTTTTAAAGGTCAACATTGATAAAGAATTTGGCTAAAACATTGGTCATGTGTTGCAGTAACAACTACACAAACATGGAAACAGAAAGTTGCTGTTTACAAGTTAATATTCTTTACTAGGGGTGTGACGAGATCTCGTGGCATGCTTCTCGCGAGATCCAATTGAATCTCGTGATATCGCGAGAATTTGGCGCCATTTTTGATATATTTGCAATACAGTGGATACCGTGATAATTAATGGATTTGATATGTATACTAGTATATAAACCCTTTAATACAGTATAACACGTTCGTTTCGTTACAAGTTGTAACTTACAACTATCAATGACGGCACGGACATTGCTAATCGAACACAGAACGCAGTGTAACAGACTGAATTAATCGATCACACCCGCGACGCGCATATGCGCTGCTCCGTTTTCTGCGCTGTGCCTTTAAGAGAACGTATGACGCGCGCGAGAAAATCTGCTTGTTTTATTTTGAACAAAGTCTGTTTTCGGTTGGAAATCATGGTTTCACGTAAAAAAAGAAAAGAAATCGGCAAGAAAAGCGACGATACCAGAAACAAAGCTAAAGTAGGAAGCCGCTTTCTCTCTCTCCCGCTCTGTTCCTCTGCTCTGTCTCTCTCTCCCTCTCTCGCTCTCCTGTCTCTCTCTCTCTCTCTCTCTCTCTCTCTCTCTCTCTCTCCTCCTTCTCTCTCTCTCTCTCTCTCTCTCTCCTCCCTCTCTCTCTCTCTCTCTCTCTCTCTCTCTCTCTCTCTCCTCTCCCGCTCTCTGTCTCTCTCGTCTCTGTCCGCTCTCTCTCTCTCTTCTCTCTCTGCTCTCTCCTCTCTCCATCTCTCTCTCCTCTCTCTCTCTCTCTCTCTCTCTCTCTCTCTCTTCTCTCTATAATTGACTTCCTGTGACACTTTCAATACATGTGTTTTTTAGAGCTAAAATTAACACAGTGAATTTAATCATATTAAGTATATTGATGTTGAGTTGAACTTGATGCCAAAATGATTCTACCATTCTTTACAATTTACTGGAAGACTTGTCTTTGTTTATAAATAGTGTTTAATGACTGCGCTTGATGGGTTTTCTATACTATTGACAGTTAAAACATTTTGTGTAATTACTTGCCTGGCAATTTATGGCATCATATTTTGTATGATCAATATTATGTTGGTTATGACTGCATGCAATTGGTGAAAATATGTTGCATCAACAGTATTGAATGTTTTAGTTAAATAAAATACAGATAAAATATGGCTCTCCTTATATTATATCGAAGGTTTTTTTTATTTAAAAAAAAAATCTAAGTCTCGTCTCGATCTCGTGAGCCTAGTGTCTCGTCTCGTCTCGTGGGAAAAGTGTCTCGTCCCACCCCTATTCTTTACACATGTGAATCATGTGTGTCTATTTTTGTATCACATGTAATATTTTATGTAATACTTAAGTTTGTATGTGTCTGACTTAACCTTCAATTGGTTGGCATCAATTGTGATTCACTTACTTTGTGATTACATAATTTTTACCAATTACATTTTGTGACGCAGTGTGTAAAAACCAGACCTGATGAGATAAAGTTTGTTTAGTGAATTATTTCAGACGTTCATTTTACTGTAATTTCAGTTGTTGATATTATTTGCAGATACTATTAAACACATATACTTGTATTATCACAGTCTGTTCTTTATTTCACGTAGAAAACAGCAAGATAAATGTGTTTTGCAGCCTTTTGCATTTAGTCTTTGTAAAATTATGACAATCATGCATGAAATAAATTTTATATGCATATAATAAAATAAAAATGTAATGTTCAATAATATTTTTGTTATAAGCTCTGGGATCTAAGTTCAGAAATTGAAATGATGGAAGAACTAAACGGGATGGGATGATTGGAAAGAGAATTAAAGGCATAATGGAAAAAAAATAGAGAGCAAACGAGTGCAGGTAATCATTCTTAAATATCTCGCAAACAAAATATCGCACCGAAATAAGGAGAAAAAGAGGAGGAATAAGGAAATCTGATGTAAACATGCAATGAACCTCAAGAGGGCGATAATGCGACAGAAATGGACGCTAACCATCGTAAAACAACAACAAAAGAAGAAGACGAAGTATAAATATCGGACGTTTTAAGAAATAAGCGTTTGTGAATCTGTGACAAAAGTTTGCTGAGTTTGATGTGGTGAGAGTGTAAAGATGCGCGTTATTAAAGAGGAAAGAGAAGACGCGGGAGAATATGAAGCGTCCGGAGTCACTGATCAACACGCTGAGGAGAAACCAGGTCGGAACCAAAACAAGTTTTTAATATTGTGCGTTTTTGTTGCAACCTAATTGTAAAATGATCGTTTTGTCGGATCATTTATCTCGATCCAGTAAGTAAGTAAACTGGACATTAAACTTTTGTAGTTTAAACTTTACTGACAGGAAACTTAATATGTCGTCAATAAATTAAACTCCACAGAAGCTGTGTGTGTGTGTGTGTGTGTGTGTGTGTGTGTGTGTGTGTGTGTGTGTGTGTGTGTTGTGGGTGGGAGTGTGTGTGTGTGTGTGTGTGTGTGTAAGTGAAGTGCTGGTGTGTGTAGTCGCTCTTCTCGGCTTCACACACTGTTCGTTCTCCACCAGACCATTGTGCTCCTCAACCTCAAGCAAACACAGTTTCTCACCAGATTAATAGTTAATAAACCAGTCAAACAAACCCACAACTCGCCACAATCACCAAACCTGCGCTTTCCTAAGGCACGTAGTGTTATCCATCATAAGCAGCAGCCTCTACTCAGGTGTTGTGCCACAAGACTATAAACATGCAGTTATACAACCCCTGCTCAAGAAGCCCAGTTTGGATATCACTGACTTGAATAATTTTAGACCAGTCTCGAAGTTGCCCTTTATTTAAAAAATATTGGAGAAAATTGTATATGTGCAACTAAATCTTTTTAGATGAACATAATATTCTGGAGGTCTTTCAATCGGGTTTTAAATCTTTGCACAGCACAGAGTCTGCACTTTTAAAGGTCTTTAATGACATCCTCCTAACAACCGATGCTGGCGATTTTATGATCCTTGTTTTACTCGATCTTTCGGCTGCTTTTGACACGGTGGACCACGATATTTTATTATCCCGTCTACAAAATATGAGAGGCATCCATGGCACAGCCCTGGCATGGTTTCGATCGTATCTGACAGACAGAACGATAAACGTAAATAAAGCAGGCTCAGAATCCTCCACGGCTCCCCTTTTGTATGGCGTCCCCCAGGGGTCAGTGTTGGGGCCACTACTCTTTTCTATCTATTTACCATCCTGAGGAAGCACGATTGCCTTCCACTGCTATGCCGATGATAGTCAAATTTATATGCCACTAAAAAAAAGTGACGTCGGGTATTAAATCACTTATGTTATGCCTAGATGAAATCAAAGTCTGGATGGCCCTAAGCTCTTTAAAATGTAATGACAAAAAATCAGAAGTGATTCTTTTTGGTCCAAATGGCGCCAATGGACCATCCATGGTAGACCTGGGACCATTGGCTCGGTTGGAGAAGCAAGTGGTCTCCAACCTGGGTTTTAAATTAGATAGTAATCTAAAATTGGACCGCCAAATTAATGCAGTAGTAAAAACGGGTTTCTTCCACCTTAGGCAGCTGGCTAATGTTAAGCCATTCGTTTCGCGACAACATTTTGAAACGTTGATCCATGCTTTTATTACATCTCGATTGGACTACTGCAACGCACTCTATTTTGGCGTACACCAGTCCTCCCTTGCACGTCTGCAGTTGGTGCAAAACGCTGCTGCTCGTATGTTGATTGGAGCAAAGAAAAGCGAGCACATAACCCCCATTCTGGCGTTCCTCCATTTGGCTGCCTGTGCACTTTAGAATACAATTTAAGGTACTTTTATTTGTTTTTAAATCTCGGAACGGTCTGGCACCTCCGTATCTGACTGAGCTGCTCGTCCCTTACACCCCCTCACGGTCTCTCAGGTCAGCTGACCAGCTGCTCCTGACCACACCCAAGTCCAGGCAAAAGCTCAGAGGGGATCGAGCCTTTTCTGTCGCCGGTCCTAAATTGTGGAACTCGCTACCGCTGCACACGAAGCAGGCACCTACATTGTCCACTTTTAAATCGTGTTTGAAGACCCATTTTTATTCCCTGGCTTTTAATTGTGTGTAAGACTCTAGAGTTCCACTCTCTTACTGCTCTTTTTTTTTTTTTTTTTTTTTTTTTTT
>CM051493.1:16466250-16511654 GCA_028031935.1 Paedocypris micromegethes
TTTAAATTACCACTGCTTGGACTGTTGTGCTCAATTTTTGTGCATCAACCATCATGTTTTGTTTGTTTATGTGTATTACTGTGGAACTGTACTAATTTTGTACTGTTTTATATGGTTTGTACAGCCCTTTGTCCAGCCGAAACTGTCGAAAAGGGCTTTATAAATAAAGTTGAGTTGAGTTGAGTTGAGTTTTCCAGTCAAACAAACCTTTACTGATCTTTCACTGAGATCACGGTCTGAAATGAGTCTCTAGTGCCTTTATTCTCTGATAATAAGTTTCTGTCAGTAACATGTTTTCGTGTTTTCTTTTCAGACGTGAAGCTGGTGAAGGAGGAAAGAGAAGAAACGTGTGAAGTGGAGAATAAACAGCAGGAGCTTCTCAACAGTGTGACTGAACAAGCCTCTATTAGTTGTTTAAAGACGGACAAGAGTTCCTCAGACCAAACAGCAGAAGATCAACCAGTGTCTGCTTTCCTTCACAGTGGACCTGAAGAACTGCTCAACAAACACGCGCCAATTCTCTCAACATCTAAGAAGTACAAATGTCCTCAGTGTGACAAGAGTTTCCCTTTCTCTAGTAAACTAAAGATTCACATCAGAACTCACACGGGAGAGAAACCGTTTGTTTGTCAGTGTGGGAAGAGTTTCACAAAAAGTGACAGGCTGAAGGTTCACGTAATGCTTCACACTGGTGAGAAACCTTTCTCCTGCTCTCAGTGTGGGAAGAGTTTTTCAATAAAAGACACTTTAAATCGTCACATGAGGATTCACACTGGTGAGAAACCGTACGTCTGCTCTCAGTGTGGGAAGAGTTTCTCACAAAGTGGAAGTTTGAGGTCTCACATGATGAAGCACAGTGGAGAGAAACCGTTCCCCTGTTCTCAGTGTGATAAGAGTTTTATACACAGTGTAGAATTATTTGTTCACATGAGGATTCACACTGGTGAGAAACCGTTCTCTTGTTCTCAGTGTGGGAAGAGTTTCTCTCAGAAAGAGGGTTTAAAGCGTCACAAATTGACTCACGCCGATGAGAAACCGTTCTCCTGTCCTCAGTGTGAGAAGTGTTTCTTATATAAATCAAATCTGATCGTTCACCTGAGGAGTCACACTGGTGAGAAACCTTTCAAATGTTCTCAATGCAGCAAGAGTTTCACTCGTGAGAGAGATCTGAATGGTCACATGACGCTTCACACTGGTGAGAAACCGTTCTCCTGTCTTCAGTGTGAGAAGAGTTATTCTCAAAAAAAGACATTACAGCGTCACATGAAGATTCACACCGGTGTGAAGTTGCTGTAGCTTCTCTTTTCATTTGACTATTTATTTTAATAGCTATGAGAAACTGAATCATAATTATGAGTTACTAAATTGTAGAGACAAGACACTGGGTTCACGAGAATGAGTTTTTTTTTTTTTTATAAATAATCAAAATTACAAATACACAGAAACATTTCAAAACTGTTGGTGCCTTTTGTAATCACACTTTTAAAAACGAAACGTTCTATTTTCATTAATTGCGTGCAGTAATAACCAACATGTGAATAGTGAAATATTTTATGCCATAAATTAAATTCCACAAATTTATTACAATAAATAAAGTCGGCACTAATTGTATTTGTAAGTCGGGATGCATTTATCATCTAAAATGCGTAAATTGTTCTGACACATTTTTTATTCAATTTGATAAACCCTGATTGTTATCACTTTTTGGTTGTTTTTTTTCTGACACTGTTGTTTTCTCTAAATTTGTTTTTTTTTTTCACGCAGGAAACGGAACCTTTCTAGAAGTTTGCACTACTTTTTTACCGCTGTATTTCTGAACTTTTTAACGGGGATCATGATACTTGAGTTCGCTGTGAAGGTTTCTTCATTTGGTTTGGTTTAGCTTTAACGTAACAGTTTAGGAGTCACGTTAAATTGGTTTGTTTTTTTGTTTAATATTTTCTCTCTTTCCAAGGTGGTTAATATTGAATCATTTTTATAATTTTTTGTGTGTTTTTTTAAGTGAAGGTAATTTTGCAATTATGTAAAAACAAATGTACAAAAAGCAAATGTCTTGTGTATCTTTTGATTATGTTCTGCACAATTGTCAAAGTAATTTCAGTTCTTTGCCGCAACTCTGTAAAATAAACTACAAGAACGAAAGAACTTGTTTATGTGGCTGCTGTTTTGCATATAAAAAAAACTAGGTGAACGTTGTTTTTAAGCCCATTCAGAAGATTGAGAAATTGCATCTGTTTCGCACAATATCTGATTAACACACAGACACACACACATTTACTGATGTGGAGAAGGACAATGCCGAAGTCTTGTGTGTGTGTGTGTGTGTTACAACCGTTCTGGAACGTTTGTTTACTTTACATTTACTTTACCAAAACAGACGTTCTGTTATTTTGAGTGATTTCTGTTGAAACTTCTTTGCTGTGTGTGTGTGTGTGTGTGTGTGTGTGTGTGTGTGTGTGTGTGTGTGTGTGTGTGCGCGTGCGTGCGTGTGTGTGTGATGGGACAAACAATTTGTCGGTTTTCTGGCTCCTTCACACTGCCATCTAGCGACTCGACCTCGGAGGGTTAAAAAGCAAGACAATACATTGCAAATTGAATAAAAATTATACTAAATTGTTTAACAGTATTTAAACAAGTGTTTATTTAGTGTTGAGTTTACATTTGATTACCCCCCCATATTCCAATATTACAAGCTTCAGTCATTTATTCGCCATTAATCGTGATTCATTTGGTCAGAGAAGTGCAATTAACTAGTTTTAAAAATGTTTATCGTTTGACAGCACTAGTCTTTGACTCACTAGAGCTATTTCTTCAGTTATTGCATGTTTAGGTTGCCTATGTGTAACGGGTAATGTTTGCTTTCACTGCAATCCTTCTTTTAATTGTCATGTGTCCCGATTTTACTCTTGTTTATTAATTGGAGACATGTATTTTATGAAAACGTTTATTTTGACGCGTCAACGATAGACCACGGGAGGTGAGTTCGGTGATGAAGCTCCCGGTTCATGAGGGAGAATAAGTTCGGTTTTTGCACTTTGCTCATTTTATTTTATGATAATGTGTAAGACAGTGTTTATTTTTATCCTTGTGTGCACTTTGTTGTAAAGTTATGCGGGAAAGTTTGGGTTTATTCGTCGCGGGGTTGTGGCGTGTGTATGCTAATGTGCTAATTGCTACGCAGGTCTGTGGCAGGATTGAGCTGAGAGTCACACGCCTCACCACGACCTTTTATTTAATTTCCCAGGTACTTATTTGATTATTTATTTAACTTAAAGACTGGTTTTGAGTTGTGTTCTCCTGGTTATCTGTCTGTTCAGGGAGTAAGTGTGTAACTGCGTTGTGTATTTATTTTCTGTGGTGTGAGTTTAGTTAGAGGTTCATCCCACTCGACTAGAGGGAAATGTTTGGTTTGTTGTTTAACTGCAACCACGTGTGTTACATGAAATACAATCTCTTTGTGTTATATTATACAATATAACATATATTACAAAAAAAAAAAACACCCACAAGTAAAACAGTGTTTGATTCTTTATTTGTCAAAAACTTAATCACAAAATAGGTTTGAAGTACCACATTTCACGGAACAAGCAGGATTATGTGGAAATGCAAATACTTTCCTAACTTTCACCTCATTTTAATCTTTATAATGTTGTAAATTGTACACAGAAATGCAAGATTTTGTTTTGTTTGAAGAAGAGTTTCACAGTAATTAACACAATTAAAGTTGTTAATGTTTGTTCCCCTCCCTAATCACATCTACTTGAGTAATTCTGTGGATTATTTAATGTTGAAAGACACTTTCAGACTCTCCTCGGCTTGTCGTCTGCTGATGTTTTTCCAGGAGGAGGGAATATCACCAGGCTCAGCTTTATATTCTTCAGCAAATTCCTTATTGAATCTTGCCATGGCGTATTTCCAGTAATCAGAGGCTTGAATGCTGTGATCAGGAGGGATGTGCCAGTCTGGGAAGATCTTCCTGTATTTCTTATACGGATGAGACTCACTATTAGTCTCAGCACATCTGAAACTTCCCTCACTGTGTACGTCTGTGGAGCAGATATTAGTCACCATTTTTTTACTCTTAAGATCCTTGTATGCTCCGAGTCCCTGAGGCATGTGAACAGAAGCATGGTGTTCAGCATGAGCCTCTCCACCAGCTTCACACGGAGCTCTACAGAACGGACACTGTTTCCCACAGCCAGACACTCTCTTGAAGAGCTCGTCTTCCGGCTTCAGCTTCAGTCTCTCTAGTTTATCTTGTATCTTCATTTCCTTCATTTTGTTCCTCAGTGTTTGTTGCAGCTCCTCCACACATGTGTTCAGGCAGCGTGTACATGACTCTAGAGAAGCTTTGTTCAGAACCATCACGTTGTCTAAAGCATCAGTAGATATTATAAGTTTATCTCATAGTTGTCGACGTATGTTCTGAATGAATCCTCTGACGTTGCCTTCGGTTGGTTCATCTTGTGCGTTTTTAACAGCTTTTAATATTTCACCTGTGATATCTTTAAGATGACGTTCCTCTAGCTCAGGTACTCCATAATCTCCAGAAAACCTCCCACTAATTTGATCTGAGATCCAGTCCTTCACAAAATCCTCATAAGACCTGATGTATTTCACATACTGGTTGAAATCATCATCACAAAGAAGCTTCTTCAAGAGCGTGTACTGGAAAAATGTGCGTGTGCTGAACTGAAAAGCATTTTTCACCTGCGTCATCTTCTCAACAATGTCTAGACCCAGAGAGCTGAAGATGTAGTTCTCAACCGCAGGAACCAGACATTTGTCAGTGAACTCTTCAGCTTTTCTCTGACACTGATCACGGTTATGATAAAGGTCTTTGAAATCAGAGCAATATTTCTCCTTGGACTGACGGAGAAGCTCCAGTGGGTTGTTTTTCTCAATGAAACGCTCGTGCAGGAGCTGAAAGTGACTAGCAGAAGCTCCACAGATGTGAAGCTTGAGAGACACTTCAAAGTCGATGGTAACATCCTTGTGAGACTCCAGTGTTTCATCAATGGTGTTCAGGATCTCCTGGATGTAAGTGTCATGATAGTCGGATTTTCTCTCAGTCATTTTGTGAGTTAAATCTTCACATGACTGAATTATAGCACTCGCCAAATTCTGTAATTTAGTAGCTTTTTCTTGCTTAAAGAATTTTTCTAACCAGGTTTCTGTGACTTTAAATCTCTCTTTTCCACAGTCCTTCAGATTAATTTGATTCAGTTTTTCTGCAGCTGAACTTCCCTTCTGTCTCAGGTTTTCTCGTAGCTGTGTGAATATTAAGTTGTAAATGTCTTTACGGGGAAGAGGACTAACTGACAGTTCTGCTTCAGTTTCTCGCCAGATCTGTTCAAAACATTCTTTAATCTCTACTTCAGACATCTCTGTGTTTCTCTGTGAGGAACTGTCACGTAATTCCTCCAAAAGCGTAAGCACTTTTTTCTCCATAGTGTCAGTAAAGGTTTTCTTAACGTTGTCTAGTTGAATCATTCCTCTTCTGATGTTCACTGTGACCTGCAGCTGATTATGAACTGAATTCTGGGTTTCTTTCCTGAGAGTTTTCACACTGTTTTCAAAAACCTTTCTGTATGTTTCCACCAGATTCACGTTTCCTCCTTCTTGATCAAAGTATTTGGAAAGGTATTCCAAGGTCTCCTTCTCCAGGGCGTCCAGCTTGGTGTCGGCTTCACCTTTCATCTTGACTAAGAGATCTGACTGGTCTGAATCTTGTTGTGAGACTGTGTCATTGGACACTTTGTTCTCAGCTCCTGTGATCCACGAGTGCATCTCCTTCTTGAAGCTCCACTGCCAGCTGTTATACTCCAAGCAGAGTTTCATGTAGGCGTCAGCCACCAAACTGTTCCTGAAGCTGAAGATGAAGTTTTCATATTTGACTGAACCCCACAAGCTTCTCATCCACTCTAGAAACTCTGTGATGTTACTCGTCTTGTGTCTCCTTCCTATAATCTCCACCATCTTCTTCTTGAGATCATAAACGGTGTCTGAGTATCCAGCGTTCACTGGAGCCATGGGAGGGTTTCCGTGCCAGAGACCAGGAATGTACCAGTCACATGTGTCCGGATCATAGTCCATCACGTCAGTGAAGAGTTTGTACTTCTCCTTCTTCTCCATCTTTGCTGCTGCTTCTGTCATTTCATTCAGCTGCTCCAGCAGCAGTTTACGGTCTCGCATGTTTTTATAATGAGCGGAAACATCTGCAACGTTCTGATGGACAAACAGACAGTTGTGCTTTTGAAGCTCCTCTGAGACTCGCATCATCTGCATGAAAGCTCCTCTGGTGCATCGTCCACTGACGGCGAACTGAGCTCCAAACATGGTGTTCAGCAGGGTGGACTTCCCAGAGCTCTGAACTCCCAGCACCGTGACCACCGCCAGTTTATTATTGGGCTCCAGCATTGAGTTCAGCTCCTTCAGCACATCAGAAACCCACCGGAGAGGAACGTTTGATGCGTCTCCATCCAGCAGCTCCAGAGGAAACCCCTCCAGCATCAGCTCCGCACACAGTCTGGGCAAGTGCAGCATCTGCTCGTGTTCCTCTGATGCTTCAGGAAGTGACACCGCAGCTTCGTAGATCTGACCCAGTTCCCGCAGGAAGTGCTCGGTTCCTAGAGAGCTGTTTGGGATCTGCTGGTCCAGCTTAGCGATCTCCTCCTTGTTCTCTTTAGGCTGCTGACACTTCTCTTTGTATGTTTCTCTCAGACTGGAGAGGATTTTCTGGGAGAGATCGTCCAGGTTCATTCTCATCCACTTCAGGAAGAACTTCCTCTCTGGAGGTGGAGAGAGCTTTGATGAAGCAGCACATTTCTGGGGACATGTCACGTTGTCTTTGCTGTTTCCTCAGTTGAGTCATTTTCTCCTGCAGGTCACTCTTGTACGTTTCTAAGTTCTGATCTCCAGCTTTACGGAGGCGACAATGCTCTTTCTCCAGCTTGGCCAGATCTTTGCACATTTGACTGTGACGTGGAAGCCGTTCCTCTTTAAACTTCAGTGTGTCTTGTATGTGATTTGTAATACTATCTGCGTTATTTTTGGCTCGACGACACTCACCAACATGTTCATCAACTTCAATCCCGAGGTCACGTGCTGCAGAAGTCATTCCCTCCACACTCACCTTGTGACCGCCTTGTTTCACCAAAGCTTTTGCTGTGGAAATCAGACTTTTTACAAACTGTGCGTCCTTTTGTTTGTCCTTCAGAATGATGTTTTTCTCCTTGAGCTTCATCTCAGAAGCCATTCTCTTCAACAGCTCCCGATCCAGCAGATTCTTTTGCGCATTACCTACTAACACTATCTGCGCTTCAGCTTGTCGCTCAGAGAGTGTCGTGTAGTTTGCGTCGAGGTTGTCGAAGAACACAAACACTGCGGTTGAGGTCTGACACAGGAAGGAATACTGTGTTGTGAAGCTCCTGAGGTCTCCTCTCAGGTTTGCTACGGCTACAGCCTCTGGAAAAGCATCACTGCTCTTGTTTCCACTCGGCAGATACCAGCTCATCTCCACCAGCCCGTCTGAGATCCTTCTCCCAACGCCTCCGCACTCCATCTGGCGGTGCACAAACGTGTCGTGGTACTGATGTGAGTTGCTGAGAAGCTTGTTTAGGACGTGAGATTTAGAGATGCCACAATCTCCCAGTCTGACGAACGAGACGAGAGGAACCTCAGAGTGAGCGATTCTTTCCTCCACAAAGCTTCTCTGATCTGACAGGGAGTGCGGCCTGAACTTCTTCACGATGTCTTTCATGGCCCAGAGCATCAACGTGCAGCGCTGCGTCTCACAGTCCGGCAGCAGAAGAGGAACAGAAAACTGGCACATGGACATTTTGGAGACCATCTCCTGCTGTAGGAAACTGTCTGAGCAGAGGAAGAGAGACGTCACTACGTCTGAGTGACTCACACTGTCCTCGTGGTCACATGCTGAAGAATCTGAGTCAGAGTTAATGTCCAAGCTTGACTCTTCATCAGGCTCATCAGGCTCATCAGACGTGTGTTTGACGTCTCTAGCCGTCACGTTCACCATCATGAGCTTCTTCAGAAAGACCCATGGAGCAGAAGATAAAGGCTGATCTGACTCGTCTGTCACGGATCTTCTGTCGATCTGCAGCACGTCGCTGGGAGACAGTTTGTCCGGGTAGAACTTCTCCAGCTCCCAGTCTTGAAGAAGTCTCTGAAGGTTTGTGTCTGTTGAAAGTGTCCGGTCAGTTTCTCTTTATCATATAAGCGCTTTACACAAGTGACTTACCTGTGTCTGTGGTCTCTCCAGTATCTGCTGGTCTTGTGATACCTCTGTCAGGTTCTTCAGCAGTGTGTTCACCCGCCTCGTCATGATCCTTCATTTGAAAAGATGTGGTCATTATAAACGTACATATTCTGAATTGTCTGCTGATGTTTTAGACTAAATGTAATCCCAACAATTTTTTAAAGTCGACGTTCTTACTTCACTGGAGTCTTGGTCCATGTTGGTGGTTTCACAGTTGACTGATGCTGAAACAAGAATGTAGTTGAATTTTGCTGTTCCTTTTCTTCTTTTACTTTCGTTGTACTACTGCTTTCAAAGACGAGATTGTTTAATATTGAAATAAAATCAATGTATATTTTGCTGATCTATTTTATGTTTTTAGTTCACTCATGGTAAAATTTTATATGGAATACAATATGGACAAAATTGAATAACAAATGGCTCTCATGATGGCATGTGACATGGAATTGAAGAGGGGAACCAGACCTTGAAAAAAAACATTTCTTACAAGTACAAATACAGCTGTACAAATAAATACATTTTAGATTAATTATTATAAATTCAAAATTTGATATAAAATGAATTATAAATCTCTTCAATTACTAATAAGGGACCTTGGCGCTATATGCGTCCCTTATTTTTTGGTATTATAAGCGATAACACTAGCTGGAGCAAACTCTTGCAAGATTTTTTTTTTTTTTTTTTTTTTTTTTTTTTTTCAAATATTGTGCACAAAATAGTGAATATGTTTATTAATTCACCTTGTGCTGTCCAAAGCGGCTGTTTCACAATAAAGTGTGAAAAAAAAAAAAAAAAACTTGGGATGCACTGACAATGTATAAACTGTCTATAATTTTTTTTATGCTGTAATATGTTGCATACAACATGCTTCTCACTTTAAATACATGTTGTTAATTCCAAACTAGCCCCCCTTTTTTTAATTATATGACTAAAGCTGCTACATGTAAACTTAAATTGTGTTTTTTTCTAAGTACTCAATATCAGCGAGATGCGTGAGCATCACTCCGAGAAGCGTGAGCAACGTAGGGACCAAACACTGGGATGTGAAACACAAAGGGGTTTAAGGACAAACACTGAACACGGAGAAACTCGGGACTCGGGAAAACACAGGGAACTGAGGTCTGACAGAGACAGACTGAGCCACATTTACATGCTCTTACACTGACGAGGTCAGACAAAGGGCAAGGCAAACACACAGGTACATATACCCAGCGCGCATCACGGCGTCAAGTTGACGTCAAAATCCAGTCAAAATTGAGTCTATGCGTCAAAGTAAATTATTTGATGTCATTTTGACATCAAGTTGACAGACGTGGTATTGGCGTTGATATTTTTATAAAAATTTTAAATGAAATGTATACCCCAGTATTAACACACATACACACAGAACAAAGATACCCTGAATGGCCCATTAAGTGACTTTAGAGGTTCGTTGATTATTTATAAAGTTATTTGACAAAATTAATTCTGACAGAAAGAGATTTGTACTTTTCACAACTTTCGTCTGTCTGACATTGGTTTGATTTTCAAATACCACCTATTTTTTATGTCAAACATTGATGACATTTTGATGCCAATTTGACATCTTTTGCCCGCTGGGATAGTGTCCAAAACGAAACAAGGAACAGGTGTGCAGTGAAGAATCTGGGTCAGGGGGCGGAGTCTGGGACCGTGAGGAAGTGTGATGGGGATTTTGTGACACATAAGTACTTGTTTTGCTAAAAAGTGGTATCGGTGTATCTCTTTTTTTCTAACTACTTAACTCATACTTAAATTAACTCGTGATTTAAACAAGAATAAGTGTGAATAAAGTGTTTATTAACACACAGATGAAGCTGTTGCTTTAAGTCTGAGCATTCATACATCTATACGATAATTCATAAAAGATTTATTGACCCTTAAAGAGTGAAAAGACTTATATAATCACTACGACTACTACGAATAATAATATTATCTCTAATAATAATAATAATACTAATGATAATATAAACAGCATATAAATCAACAAATTACCAATGTATATTATTGTACTAATATTGCAATGCTCTATGATGATTGGTTGATTAGTTAATGGTGTTTAACTAAGGGTTTAAAACTTTAGATATTACACGTATAATGCTACCTAGTTTTCTGACTGCCTCTTTTCCGTAGGTATTACGTATGTTCGGGGTCTATTACTATGTGTGTATGTAATGAGCTACTCACTGTGTAACACTGCAGATCCTGGGAGTCTCTTCTCCTGCAGCTGCTGATATTCTGAGCTTATAAAGCCAAACCACTCAGAGCAGTAGTGATGTCACACCACCACAGCAGCTTTCTGTTTAATCCTGTCATCCACGTGTTTTGAACAAGGTTAAAAGAAAAGATCAGTTCAAATAAAACCAAGATCATCCTGCCAAATGTTGCCTAAAACTTGCCAAGTCAACCAATAGAAACTGTTCGATGGCTTGGTCGGTTCTAACCAAAAACGAAACTTCAAAAGCGAAAGAGTTTTGTGAGGGGGAAAAAAAAAACCAAAACCAGATTGGAGACTTTCTGTTGACATGTTTGTCAAGCCAGAAACCGTGCAAGCCTAATAAAAGTATTGTAGATCACCAACTTGCACAGGTGTGCCTGAGTTTGTGACTGTGTTAGAATAGAATAGAATAGAATAGAATAGTCCTTTTTTCGTCCCACGGTGGGGAAATGTAAGAAAAACACACACAAGCAGCATCAAATAAAAAAAGAATATACAGCTTAGAAATGACAGGTGAATAAACATGGATAATAGAATATAATATAAAAATATGACAAGATCGATACAAAATTATGCAAATATTATACACACGTGGAAAGCACTCGGATCTTGCACAGAATTAGTAAAGTTAAGTTATTGCACAGAGTTTAGTAGAGTTGTTGAGTAGCTCTGGTTGTGAAATCTGTTACTACGAGTGTTAGTTAGTAAGATTGAATCAGACTCAATATTTAATGACTCAGAATCACATTTATCTGATTCCTCTAACCCCGTCACACAAAACATTATTTTTTCATCTAAACTACTCATCGCACTAGCAACGTCTTCGTGGAACCGTATTTCTACAAAGATTTCTGTAAGAAAAAAAAAAAAAAACTTTTGAATAATTTTTATTGATCATCTACTCATATGTTGCCACGTCTCAGTCAATTGGATTCAGTCTTTCCCTTTGCAGAAAGTTGCTTTTAGCTGTTATATCAGCGTCTCCTAATCCTGTAAGAAAGACTAACAAACAACTTTTTAATATTTCTATTTTTTGTATCTCAGACACAAACGCACAGTGTTGGGAACGTTACTTTAAAAAAAGTAATTAGTTACGGTTACTAGTTACTTCTAAAAAATAGTAATTGAGTTAGTAATTGAGTTACATCATTATAAAAGTAACTAATTACCAGGAAAAGTAACTATTGCGTTACTTTTTGTGACAATGTTTTTGTTTTGCTGCTTTTTTTTTTGCTGCTGTCAATATTAATGTTAATGTTAATAAATGTTAATATGTTAAATGAATTAAATGGACACTAAATAAAATACATTATTATTAAAAAGCACTGTACATTAATCTACACTATTTTAATATTGTTTTGAGACAGTGACAGAGAACTGTCATCCTCCAGCACCAGGATGACAGCAAGAGGCGGAGTCGGCAAGTCAATCAGTCGACTCCGTCTTGAGGAAAAATCAGCTGTCTTTTATCGGCTGACACCTCTGAGGAAGACGGAAGTAAACGTCGAAACATGTCAGGTATGAAAGTAGTTTAACACACGTGCTTGTGACTGAGTAGCAGGTCCAGCTAGTTTGAGACAAGTTTGAAGAGACGTTTTTATACGTACAGTTAACAATCAGACATTAGAGGACAATCTACATTTTTCTGTAACATCTTGATTACTCGTCTTTGCTGACAGGCAAAACGTCTCGTCTCACTGTCAGTTTAATGACTGACGTCTCGTGAAAGCCAAACTCCACTAATTACTTGTCTGAAAAGTAACGTAATTACCTAACGAGTAACTTAACCAATTACTTTTTTAAGTAATTAGTTTTTAATAACGCTCTGGCTGGAGTTTTGTGTTGTTCATCGTCTTCCGTGTCGTCTGTGTTTAGCTGCCGTTTTAGCGCTTCAGCAGCAGATACTCGCGCTATTAACAGCGCAGAAAACATTAATAACATTCTCCGCAGAAAGTGTCTCACAAATGACTGTAATGTTCATATGCGCGTGTTTCACCACAGCGAAGTGACCTGGATAATGTCATTACGGAAAACAGTCACTAGCTGCAGCCGCCGCCGAGTCCGACTGAGTCCGCCCGACCGACCGAGCCGGACGTCTCTGCCACGTTAAACACAACCGATTTTCCTCTTTATATATCCTTAGCAGTCGGGTAATATTTTAAAAAGGCTTGTGCTAAATACACAGAAAAACACTTTGACAAGTAGTACCAATTTGCCTCTTTTATAGAGATGTGTGTGGCTCTTAAAAGAGCCGTTGAGTGTGAAGAGTTCTTGAGCGGTGTTTACTTGGAGCTGGTGTACTTGGTGACGGCCTTGGTTCCCTCAGACACGGCGTGTTTGGCGAGTTCTCCGGGCAGCAGGAGGCGCACGGCGGTCTGGATCTCTCTGGAGCTGATGGTGGAGCGCTTGTTGTAATGCGCCAGACGAGACGCTTCACCGGCGATGCGCTCGAAGATGTCGTTGACGAACGAGTTCATGATGCCCATCGCTTTAGAGGAGATGCCGGTGTCGGGATGAACCTGCTTCAGCACCTTGTACACGTAGATCGCGTAACTCTCCTTCCTGGATCTCTTGCGCTTCTTCCCGCCTTTAGCCGCGCTCTTGGTCACCGCTTTCTTCGAGCCTTTCTTCGGCGCGGACTTGGCTGGTTCAGGCATGACTGCAGGTAACTGATGACCAGCGGCCGCAGCGCCGCCTTATATAGAGAGCTCGAGTCAAATAGGACTGAAACCAGAATGACGATTCGATTGGCTGTTGTGACAAGCAGAACTGAAATGTACGTGTGATTGGTTGATGTTTTGACCAACACACTGTAAGGAGAGTGTCCCGCTTTATCTTCCCAGCCCCCTTCAGCTTTCTTTGTTTCGATTCCCGCTCTTTTCTAACGGAAAAAAAGATTTTTATTCTGTCAGTTATAGGCGTAAGATCAATTCCGACTCTATATATAATTATACAAATATATAATTGAATGTACTATATCACCTGGTCCGTGGCATATTTGTGCTACAGCTAGAATGAAGCGCTTTGATGTTTAAAAACTTTGTTTTAACAAAAACATTTTTTTACCAATCGCTTCCGCGATCCAACAAAACAATCTTGTCGCATTGTCCGGCTGAAATTGTGGAGTAACTACAACGTTTTCATGTTCCGATTCCCGCTCTTTGTAATCTAGACTCTTAACACTACAGACGAAACCAAACACTGGGCGAATAATTGTGACAGACCTAACAAATAAAAGTTGTTTTCTAATATGCTTAACGTTTTCAATGAGTTTCTTTCACCACATAAATTCGGGCGAGAAAATAAATTATACAGAACACCGCAATAAAGAAATGTGTCTATCATGGTTGTTGTGGTGGCTCTTAGAAGTGCCGTTGGTTCGTTAAACAAGCCGTGTTTTTGTATGTGTACGTACCGTATATATTCTTTTAGATCCAGGTTCTTTCACAATCAAGTTACACGTCAACATAACATCAGGAATACTGGTAATAAACAATCGATTTACCATGGACGCCGCAATAAAAAGAAACTTGTCATTTACTGTCGTTGTGGTGGCTCTTAAAAGAGCCGTTGGGTCGTGAACGAAAGTCGTGAGTGCGTGTTTATCCTCCGAAGCCGTACAGAGTGCGTCCCTGCCGCTTCAGCGCGTAAACCACATCCATGGCGGTGACAGTCTTTCTCTTGGCGTGCTCGGTGTAAGTGACGGCGTCGCGAATGACGTTCTCCAGAAACACCTTCAGAACACCGCGAGTCTCTTCGTAGATCAGACCGGAGATGCGCTTGACGCCTCCGCGGCGAGCAAGACGACGGATGGCAGGTTTGGTGATTCCCTGGATGTTGTCGCGCAGAACTTTGCGATGACGCTTGGCGCCTCCTTTACCGAGACCTTTACCGCCCTTTCCTCTGCCAGACATGCTGATGCTGCTGCGATTCAGTGAGAACGAGAAAATGACGCTCAAATGGCAGCCACGTCGCTTTTACACGCTCTGACCGGACCTGAAAGAAAGCAGAAGGCGGAAACCAAACGACGTCACTCTAAACGAACCGCTTGGACTGCGCTCAAACTTAAGCCTGAATATTATCGTCTTATACGAACTCCACGGTATGTTTAATATTATAAACGAATTTCTGCAAAGTTGCAGATATAGTTGAATATAACTTTGTGAATTTATTTGACCGGACCTGAAAGAATAAAGAAGGCGGAAACCAATGACGTCACTACACGAACCGCCAGGGATTGTTTTATAGAATAAATCATGAAATTGTTGTAAACCGTTTGGCCTCGTATAAGTGCTAGCGGAATTTCGAGGACGCGTTTTCTTTATATTATCAAGCTTAAATCTATTCCTGGACGATGCTTACACACCGTTTAAACCGTTATGAACCATAGTTATAATTATTAAATTAAATATATTTGAGAACACAATATTTGTAAAAGAAATCTGTCATTCTCTGTAGGTGTAGTGGCTCTAAAAAGAGCCGTTGTGTGTGTGTGGGTGGGTCAGCGGGGCTTAGGCGCGCTCTCCGCGGATGCGGCGGGCCAGCTGGATGTCTTTGGGCATGATGGTGACTCTCTTGGCGTGGATGGCGCACAGGTTGGTGTCCTCGAACAGACCGACCAGATAAGCCTCGCTCGACTCCTGCAGAGCCATGACGGCGGAGCTCTGGAAGCGCAGATCCGTCTTGAAGTCCTGAGCGATCTCCCTCACCAGACGCTGAAAGGGCAGTTTGCGGATCAGCAGCTCGGTGGATTTCTGGTAGCGGCGGATCTCCCTCAGAGCCACGGTACCGGGCCTGTAGCGGTGAGGCTTCTTCACTCCGCCGGTGGCCGGGGCGCTCTTGCGGGCGGCTTTAGTGGCGAGCTGCTTCCTCGGAGCTTTGCCGCCGGTGGATTTACGCGCGGTCTGCTTGGTTCTGGCCATCGCTGGAGCTCAGTGTTTCCTTCTTCTGAATGAAAGTGAAGCTAGAGGTTGAGCGAGTCAGTTTATAGGGGCGTCGCATCTGAAACTGTAGGCGTGGTCACGTATGATTGGTTAAGATGTGACGTTCCATTTTAGCCGACCAATGGATTTTGCGTTTTACTCTTGAAATTTCAGGCGGCAATTTTCCCTCCAAATTATTTGTGCGGAACAGCCGCGTTGGTCTTAAACGTGCTCAGAACGTATGACAAAAATAATCGTTAAACATTTCAATTATATTTTCTATATGTCCAGGGCATTGAATGTTGGATAAATAAAATATTATTTTAATTTTTTGATTAACAAAGGAATTCTAACAAAGCTTTCTACACTGCGTGTTTACAAATGTTGATCCTTTGGGTTTAAGCAGAGGACACGGATTCCTTCAAGAAAATACCATGAAATTGATGCAGCGTAGTTTGAGAAACGTAGATGCTATATAGTATTTATTATAACATTCATTACAGAAATTGAATGACGACACACAATTAATAAGATTTTCTCTTTAGGGAAGACGTGGGTGGCTCTGAAAAGAGCCTTTGTGTTGGACCACCAGCGGTAACCGGTTACTTGGCTTTGGCGGGCTTGTCGGTTTTCTTGGGCAGCAGAACGGCCTGGATGTTGGGCAACACGCCGCCCTGAGCGATGGTCACTCCGCCCAGCAGTTTGTTCAGCTCCTCGTCGTTCCTGACCGCCAGCTGCAGGTGACGGGGGATGATGCGGGTTTTCTTGTTGTCCCGAGCGGCGTTTCCGGCAAGTTCCAGGATCTCGGCGGTGAGATACTCGAGCACAGCGGCCAGATACACCGGAGCTCCGGCACCGACGCGCTGAGCGTAGTTACCCTTGCGGAGAAGCCTGTGCACGCGGCCGACGGGGAACTGAAGCCCGGCTCTGGAGGAGCGAGTCTTGGCCTTGGCTCGGGCTTTGCCTCCGGTTTTTCCTCTTCCGCTCATGATGCTGAAGTCTTCAGTATGTTTGCTGAAAATGAGCTGTGTGCGGCTTCGCTCTTCCTGTTAAAGTGTCTAGTGAGCTCTGATTGGACAGAATCTCTGGAACTCCTAACCAATGAACGGACTTCCCTCTGATTGCGCTAAAACTCGCCGTTTTTAACAAAGGTCGAAAGCTCTGAGCGAAGTATACAATGTCACCAAAAACACATTTGCTATATTTAGTTTTAACTTGCCAATAAAAATTCTGCGGAAAAGTGAGCGCCTAATTGTACTATTCTTCAAATTTGACTGTATATTTTACGCTTTTTAATTTATGTTTAAGTATATTCTAACATTACTTTTTAATTTTAGGTAAAAAAAATTCTTATTTATAAGAATATAACAAGGTCTTCATATTGTATGCATAAAATAACACAGTATAACCACATAAACTATTTAGTGAGGAAGTGAGTGGCTCTTAAAAGAGCAGTTTTGGTGGAGAAACAGAAAGGATCTATTTCTTTTTGGCCGCGGCCGCTATGTGTTTGGCTTCTTGGCGGCGGGTTTATTGGCCTTCGGAGGCGCTTTCTTCACGGGCTAGTTGTTGTTCGTCTCCGGCTGTTTGTTGTTGAGCTTGAAGGACCCAGAAGCGGCGGTGTTCTGAAAATTCTTCCTACAGCTCAGAATTTCCTACACTTACGTCACTGTTCAGCTGTTATACTAATACTATACTATAATACTATACTGAATACTAATATAAATAAGTACAATATCGTGTGTACTGTTATAAGTGTCCATGTTCATTTAGTGCATTTATCGAGCAGCGCGGAGGGTAAGAACAGCTGAGAAGTGACGTTTCATTAGCGCGCATGCGCAACTTGTAAGCTAGAAACAGCTGAGCAGTGACGTATGTTCTAACGCGCGTGTTACAATATATTGTACTTATTTATATTAGCGTTCAGTTTTGACGTGTTTTAACGCGCTTGCGCAGCGAGCTAGCTAGGAACAGCTGAGCAGTGACGTCAGTGTAGGAACTTCTGAGCTGTAGGTAGAATTTTCAGAACACCGGTTCCGTTGGTCTGCAGCAGGTCTTTGCTCAGCAGACTCTTGACGGCGATCTTGACGCGGGAGTTGTTCTTCTCCACGTCATATCCGCGGGCGGCGAGCGCTTTCTTCAGGGCGGCGAGCGACACGCCGCTTCTCTCCTCAGACGCGCTCACGGCTTTCACCATCATCTCGCCGACACTTCATCTGTGGCGAGTGTAGTAATCTAAAGTTAATTGTAGACCAGAGTTTGTAACCGTCGTTTTCTCAAACATATTCTAGACACGCTTTACTGTTTAATTCATTCTTTCTAATAGTTGACGTTAATGTAAATGAGTGACAAAGTGATATTAATAAATAAAACGTACAAATACAATTCATGTTGTTCTAAAGTTCATACATTCTAACATCTAACGGTCAGTATCAGTCAAATATTTCTTTGCTCAAATACTTTAATCGAACAATGGATAAATCTGGATATGGATAAAATCTATTCAACGTGTCTGAAACCTGGACAATATTAACGCTGCAGTTAGTAAAAAAAGAAAGAAAAAAAACAACTGTGACATTACATGATCAGACATTTATTGTTCAATTAATACATGCAACCAAAACACCTATACAGGTTCAAGTCTTGAGTCTTTCATTTACACCATTAGTGTCGTAAAATAATGTTATGTAGTGGGGGAAAAAAATCTTCTACATGATTCGTAAACTGATTTTCTACATGTTTTAACTTGTGTCCGTATTTACTACAGTGTGTAGTGGTGCACGTAGCGTTTCATCCTTGTTCTTCAAATCTGCAACAACAGAAAAATATTAAAGCATAACATTCCAAATCACACTTTGTTGACGCGGGTCTTGTAGTGGCACATAGTTGATTTAGTACCAGACCCTTTCAGAAGCCGATCAGTCTAACAAGAACTTCACATTGGAGTTGTAAAATATACAACTAAAAATTAAAAGTTACATTCAAGCCAATCAACATCTGTCGGTTAGGTTTGTTTGTCTTAGTCAGTCTCTCACAGCGTGATCATCCGACAGTTTTCATTCCCCAACTTCACATGTAAACCCATTTAATTAACCTATTAAAACCAAGTTAATTTATGAATCTGTCCGTTCATCCATCGTTCTTGAGGTTGGAATCTGGCGCTCTAGAGACACTCTTCAAATTATTCAGATTTTTAATAATGTTGTAAACGCAAGGCTTTGAGGTTTACGCAATGAGGTTTACGCAAGACACGTTTTTTTTTTTTCGAAGTATATACATCCTTATACACACACAACATTCACAACATTATGACATCACTGTGCAATGTGTATAGTTATTTTCCTTTAAAGTATAACATCCGAGGTGATGAAGGATGGCGAAAAACTGAGCGTGATGAGAGTAGCTGGCAGTGTTCAATTATTATTATTAACTACTTATGAACTACTTAATTGATAATAATAATTAATAAGTAGTTAATAATTAAATAAGTAACTTAATTATTTTACAACTTAAAAGTAATTTACAACTTTTTAAGTATTTAACAACTTTCATTTTGTTTTCAATGGTTTGATAAACACACGCTCAACACTCAGAACAAGAGAAGGTTTCTCACCCGTGTGACTCCTCACGTGATCATTGCGGTGTTGATTCTTCAGGAAACTCTTTTTACACACCAAACAGGGGAACGGTTTCGCCCCGGTGTGACTTATGATGTGACGCCTCAGGTATTCATTATTGGAGAAACTCTTCCCACACTGAAGACAGGAGAACGGTTTCTCACCCGTGTGAGTTCTGACGTGAATCTTTAATCTGCCGTTCCCAGTAAAAGTCTTGTCACAATGAGGACACTCTTGTTTCGTCGTTTTTGAGTGATTGTTTACGTGTCTGTTGAGTTGTTTTTCGGTTTCAAACACCTTCTGACAGAAATGACAGTGTTTCTCTCCAGTGTGAGTGAGTGTGGAACTGCTGCTGAAGGAAACATCTCCACTGTGAAGGAAAGCAGACACTGGTTGATCTTCTGCTGTTTGGTCTGAGGAACTCTTGTCCGTCTTTAAACAACTGATAGAGGCTTGTTCAGTCACACTGTTGAGAAGCTCCTGCTGTTTATTCTACACTTCACACGCTTCTTCTCTTTCCTCCTTCACACGCTGCACGTCTGAAAGTAGAAAATAAACAGAACTGAAAAAAAATGTTCAGATACATTTTTGTAAACCATGAGTTGAATAGATCCTTCTTGTGATGTTTACTCCTGTTAAGTTTGTTTTTGTTTGATGCTGTTCTGATGTTTAGGTCTCATCATTCTTTCTTATTTGTCTTAAACAGACTTTTTCATGGTTTCCTCAAACGCAAAAAAGCCGTCGATTTCCCGTCATGAATCTATTGTCAATAAAAACTGAATTAAATATAAGTGAAATCTGTAAAGAACATCTGTTTTTTTTAATCAGTCAGCTACACTGTTCTGTCACACAGCGAACTAAGTGCAGTGAATAAACCTCATAAAACTGCTGCATTCTTACAGTATAACTACACCTTTAATATCGTTTATCTCTGAAGAATCTCCGACCTGGTTTCTCCTCAGCGTGTTGATCAGTGACTCCGGACGCTTCATATTCTCCCGCGTCTTCTCTTTTCTCTTTAATAATGCGCATCTTTACACTCTCACCACATCAAACTCAGTCAAGTTCTGTCGCGGATTAAAGAGGCATTTCGGGTTTTGGCGCGGCTTTATAAATCTGCAGAACCTCGTTTACAAGCTGCAGATTGGAATCTCCCAGGGCGCCGCCATGATTAAATGACGTCACTATTGTGGGCGGCACGCACGCACGCGCGCGCACACACACACCTTGTAACTAAATTGTAAATAAGCAAGTCAAGAACGTTTTTTTTTATTAAATTGGTACAACATTTTTAACCAGTACACACCCATAATTTTACTACTACTACTAATAATAATGAATGTTTTAATAAATTCACATTATTGTTATATGCTGAAATAAATATATATTTATAGTATGATCATGATACGCATGTATTAATATATTTGGTCTCTGCTCGTGTCACTTTATTTTTGTACACGTTTTTGTGCGATATATATTTCCGTGCCACCTGTCCTCGTACTGGATTTATTCCATTTACGTTACATTTAACGTAATAATTTAGTTCACAGGAAACGTTATTGAAGTGCTTTGTCTTTAATGTGGTGTTTGCAGCAGGATTTGAATGTCACCAAAACCCTCATTTTGATGATTGAACTTGTCTATCGTTGTAGTGGTTAAAGAACTAGTGCGCGTGACTCGTTGTTATTTTCGACAATTTCAGTAATGATTTATTTCAAAGGACGTCTTCTCTTATAACGGCTTCGCGCTGCTATCTTTCTCACTCCTGTGCAGAAGCTCTCCAGAACGGATCCCGAGAGATGGTAGGGAAACCAGTATAACAGAGTGGTTTATTCAATATTTATTCAGCATCTCTGACATTTTGAGTTTTTGGTTCTCAATTATAGCCAGAGACAAACAACGTCAAACAACGTTAACATTAATCCTCATGATTCTATTTACAAGAATACATAAAATATAATGATGATACAAGAAGAATAAAATAAAATCAAATTCAAATTTTGTTTGTCACATACACATTATACGTGGTGCAAAATGTAGTGAAATGTGTTTCTTTCCTCGTTCCAGCCTTTAAACATAGGGATGGGGTAGGTACAACAAAATGTGCAAAAGGGGAAATACAATAAAAGATAAAGAATAGAAATACGATTAAAAACAAGGTATAGATAAAATATAAAACATACAAGAGTATAAATTAAAAAAATCAAATGAGGTATAATATGGTATTAAATAAAAAACCCTTGAGTGGCAAATGTTCAAACTGGTCGACTTCATACACACTTCACCAGTGTAAGTCCTGAGCGCACGAGTGTTTGAAGAATTATGAGACGCTTCTGATTGTTTTACTGCGAGTAACTCGTCTCACTCTCTGAACAGGAGACTGATGTCTCATCGTGTGAGTCTTAATGTGAGCTTGAAGATAATGTCTCTGAGCAAAACTCTTCCCACACTGGGAACAAGCGAATGGTTTCTCAATAGAGTGAGTCGTCATGTGACCTTTCAGATTACTCCTCTGAGAAAAACACTTTCCACACTGAGAACAACTGAAGGGTTTCTCACCGGTGTGAAGAATCACGTGACGCTTCAAGGTTTGCTTCTGTGAAAACCTCTTCTCACAGTGCGGACAGGAGAAAGGTTTCTCACCAGTGTGAATCATCACATGATTGTTTAAGTGTAAATGACACGAGAAACTCTTTCCACAATGAGAGCAAGTGAACGCGTCTCTAGTGTGAGTCTTCCTGTGACGTCTCAGATACGACACCTGTGAGAAACTCTGGTCACACTGAGAACAGGAGTAAGGTTTCTCATCAGTGTGAGTCTTCATGTGATCACTTAAATAATCAGGGCAAGAAAAACTCTTACCACAATGAGAGCAAGTGAACGGTTTTTCACCAGTGTGAGAAATTATATGTCGCTTCAGAGACTGTACTCTAGAAAAACTCTGCTCACACTGAGAACAGGAGAAAGGTTTCTCACCGCTGTGAATCTTCACGTGCTTATTCAAATAATAGACACATGAAAAACTCTTTTCACACTGGGAGCAAGTGAACGGTTTCTCACCGCTGTGAGTCAGTATATGTCGCTTCAGATAGTTTTTTCGAGAAAATTTCTGCTCACACTGAGAACAGGAGAAAGGTTTCTCTCCAGTGTGAGTGAGTGTGGAACTGCTGCTGAAGGAAACATCTCCACTGTGAAGGAAAGCAGACACTGGTTGATCTTCTGCTGTTTGGTCTGAGGAACTCTTGTCCGTCTTTAAACAACTAATAAAGGCTTGTTCAGTCACACTGTTGAGAAGCTCCTGCTGTTTATTCTCCACTTCACACGCTTCTTCTCCTTCCTCCTTCACGCGCTTCACGTCTGAAAGGAAGACAATTACGGGAATTAGGGGAAAATATCTATCTTCTAGGTTTCCTCAACCACCAAACAGCTGTGGAGTCTGTGTCACAGATTATTATTATGATTGACATATGAGATTATATTGTGCATATAGTTACACAAAGTCTGATTGATGTTAAATTACAAAAATTATTAATACAACTCCCGTATCTACATATACACTAATATCGTTTATAAGATGTCGATTTTACAGTATATTTCACTACAGCCTCGTGACTGTGAGTTTAGATGAAGAATAAAGAATCTCCGACCTGGTTTCTCCTCAGCGTGTTGATCAGTGACTCCGGACGCTTCATATTCTCCCGCGTCTTCTCTTTCCTCTTTAATAACGCGCATCTTTACACTCTCACCACATCAAACTCAGCAAAGTTGATGAAAGAGACACTTCGGGTTTTGGCGCCGCTTTATAAATCTGCTGAACCTTGTTTACAAACTGCAGTCAAGAACCACAAAGGGCGCCGCCATGATTAAATGACGTCACTGTAGTGGGCGGAGCGCACACATGAGAAACAGCATTGGCCAGCTGAGCG
Source organism: Paedocypris micromegethes (assembly GCA_028031935.1). NCBI lineage: Eukaryota > Metazoa > Chordata > Actinopteri > Cypriniformes > Paedocypris > Paedocypris micromegethes. The sequence goes on from CM051493.1 coordinate 16,489,230, forward strand.
TGTTAAAGTGCGTCTGCTTTTTATTCATATGCGTTTATTAATATGCTGTAATAAATACACATTATTAGTCATTTAATGTAAGAGATTACTGTAAACGGACGAGTTGACAAAACAATGAGCTAAGCTACACACAAATACAGAGGTACACGGATGTCTTGGCTAACAAAAGATTCGAGTTACAAAACGCGTCTTTGAGAAAATTTCGTCTCGAGTTACAAAATATCAGAGTTGTAAAGAGTACCAGACAACCATACTTGAGTAAAAGTACGAATACGTGCTGTCTAAGTTACTCCAATACAAGTAAAAAGTCACCACCATAAAAAAAAACTCGAGTCAAAGTAGCAAAGTATTGACTTTTAAAACAGCTTAAGTATTTTACTCATCATGAATTTAGGCTAAAATAAAACAAAGAAAAGTGAAAAGAAGCTCTATTCATGAGGTTTTATTTTCTAATACAGAAATGAAATGTAACATTTCCATGTTTCAAATTTGTTAAAACTAAATAGATAAAGAACAGTCTCAATCAAACGTGCAAAAAAAAATAATATAAAATAAAATTCCGACTGTGAAAAGTGAAAATGGCTGGTTACACGTCCTTGTGGAGCTCCTGTGCTCATCGTGATGATCCTGAACGCTGTCTAACGTCTCAATAGAAATTGTAAGTAAGAATTGTAAGAGTCACTCTGGATTAAAGCGTCCATTAAATGACCGTGAACTGTGAAGTAAATAAGTATTACATTTTTCTCCATCGCTCCATATCTAACCGTACTATGGAATTCTTTAATTAGCTAATTTGTGCACTTCCTAACGTAGGGACATGACAAAGTGTCTTACAGTAGACTTACAAAAAAGCAATTAAGAGAGAGACAGACAGAGAGAGAAAGAGAGAAAGACACTAGAACTTTTAAAAACTTATTTATTTCAGCTATACTGAATAACAAAAACATGTTTAATATCAATAAAAACTCAAAACAAAACAAAAGGCAAACATCAATCGCTCTATATCGATGAATCTTCTTTTATTAACGTAACTTGAAATTGATGTAAATTGATGCAAAATTTACTTTTTCAGTTGCCACTTTTCTTTTGTCACATTTAGTGCTTAATTTAGAAACACAATCTAAAGAAATACAACAAAGAAGAGAAACACTGAAAAGCATTGTGTATTGATCAAACAAATGTTCACAGTAAAGTCAGAACACGTGTGTACGGCGTTTAAACCGACAGTCATTAGATGGTTTCACCACAGTGAACATGATTGTTCTGGTTTCTCTTCAACATTGAGTCACAAACGTTCAAACGGGTCGAGTTTCTCACCAGTGTGAAGAATCATGAGACGCTTCTGATTGTTTTATTGCGAGCAACTCTTCTCACTCTCTGAACAGGAGACTGATTTCTCACCGTGTGAGTCTTAATGTGAGCTTGAAGATAATGTTGCTGAGCAAAACTCTTCCCACACTGGGAACATGTGAAAGTTTTCTCACTGGTGTGAAGCATTATGTGACGCTTCAGGGTTTGCTTCTGTGAAAACCTCTTCTCACAGTGAGGACAGGAGAAAGGTTTGTGAATCACCACATGATTTTTTAAGTGTAAATGACACGAGAAACTCTTTCCACAATAGAGGCAAGTGAACGCGTCTCCAGCGTGAATCTTCATGTGACGTCTCAGAAGTTGAGACTGAGAGAAACTCTGGTCACACTGAGAACAGGAGTAAGGTTTCTCATCACTGTGAATCTTCATGTGATCTTTTAAATAATCAGGGCAAGAAAAACTCTTACCACAATGAGAGCAAGTGAACGGCTTTTCACCGGTGTGAGAAATTATATGTCGCTTCAGAAGGTTTATTCGAGAAAATCTCTTATCACACTGAGAACAGGAGAAAGGTTTCTCACCAGTGTGAGTCTTCATGTGCTTATTCAAATAATAGACGCAGGAAAAACTCCTATCACACTGGGAGCAAGTGAACGGTTTCTCACCACTGTGAGTCAGTATATGTCGCTTCAGATAGTTTATTTGCGAAAATGTCTTGTCACACTGAGAACAGGAGAACAGTTTCTCATCGGTGTGAATCTTCATGTGATTATTTAAATATTTATGACACGAAAAACTCGTATTACATTGCACGCAAGTGAAAGGTTTTTCACCAGTGTGACTCCTTACATGAATATTTAAGTCTGAATGACACGAGAAACTCTTTCCACAATGGGAGCAAGTGAAAGCGTCTCCAGTGTGAATCTTCATGTGACATCTAAGACGGGATGTCCGTGAGAAACTCTTCCCACACGTAGAACAGGTGAAAGGTTTCTCTCCAGTGTGAGTGAGTGTGGAACTGTTGCTGAAGGAAACATCTCCACTGTGAAGGAAAGCAGACACTGGTTGATCTTCTGCTGTTTGGTCTGAGGAACTCTTGTCCGTCTTTAAACAACTAATAGAGGCTTGTTCAGTCACACTGTTGAGAAGCTCCTGCTGTTTATTCTCCACTTCACACGTTTCTTCTCTTTCCTCCTTCAACTGCTTCACGTCTGAAAAATAGAAAAAAATACAGAATAAGAAAAAAAATGTGCTGATACAATTTTTGTGAACTATGAGTTGAGTAAGCGCAAAGTAGATGTCTAATAGATAATTTTGTGACTTACACTCCTGTCAAGTTCCTTTCTTTACATTCTGATGCTGTCGAGTTAAAGCTGCTCAGTATCAGTGTTAGAAAAGCTGTGTTTGGTTCTAAATGAACTGATCTGCTGCTGAGATGTTTCAATCTGAACTTGAGGAGACACAAACAATTTTTTGCAAATATTAATCTGCAATTATTGTGATTTATACTGATTATACTGATTGTGTATTCCAGTAATCACCTGCATCTAAAACGACAGATGTAGCGAGTGAAACGATTATGTTTATCTACACACGAGACGAGTCATCGTCACGGATCTATTGCTTTTACACGGACGGTGACGTTAGAATATATTTCACAACAGCCTCGTGACTGTGAGTTTAGATGAAGAATAAAGAATCTCCGACCTGGTTTCTCCTCAGCGTGTTGATCAGTGACTCCGGACGCTTCATATTCTCCCGCGTCTTCTCTTTCCTCTTTAATAACGCGCATCTTTACACTCTCACCACATCAAACCCTGTTAGGTTCTGCCTGCGACTGAGAGACAATTTTGAGTTTGGCGCCGCTTTATAAATCTGCTGAACCATGTTTACAAACAGCAGTTCGGAATGTCCAAGGGCGCCGCCATGATTGAATGACGTCACTGTAGTGGGCGGCGCAAATAACGTGTAAAACACACAAAGCGCGCGCCTAATTCATATACTGTATTAAGCAACTATACTGTTGTGTAGAATAAAAACTACTTTTTACTTTAAAAACGAAATCATTGTAACTATTATAAACCAGTTTACATCCATAATGGACGCTCGTGTGTGTGTGTGTGTGTGCGTACACGCGTGTGTAAATCCTTCACAACCTCAAGAGGAACAGCATTGACCAGCTGAGCGTGTTAAAGTGCAGACGTTTATTAAAAAGCTGGAATAAATACACATTATTAGTAATATAATGTAAGAGATTACTGTAAACGGACGAGTTGATGATTACAATTAGAGATGATGTATTTCACCTCCTTTTATCTGTGAATAACAGATTCTCTTCAACCGTTAAAATGATTACAAATCCATCAGCGGATCACTCGTCTTTGGACGTACAAGATAAATAGTCACGATCAGAGATTAATGGAGCACACGCCATTAATGATACGCATAATATGAGTAAATCTCTACATCCGTCCAGCATCTGTAGTGCTCAGGGGGCGTGGCCTCAAACAAAGCCAATCACAGCCACTCATTTCCTCTTCAAGCGATCCAGCCACTCCATAATCCGCTCGTCCAATGGGGGGCTCTTGTGGGAGGGGTCCCGGTGAGTGGGCGTGGCCAGCTGAGCAAGACTTCCCAGCTGGTCCGACGGCTTGTCCAATGAGGGGCTCATGTGGGCGGGGTCCCGGTGAGTGGGCGTGGCCAGCGGAACAACACTTCCTGGCTGGTCCGGTGCCTCATCATCAGGGGGCACCAGGTAGGTGACCTCGGCCGGAGAGGTGGTGAGGGCGGAGTCAGGCGTGGGCGTGGCGTGCACTTTCAGGTGGCGCTGCAGGTTGTTGGAGCGGTGGAAGGCCTTGCCGCACTGCCCGCACACGTGCGCCTTCACGCCGCCGTGCGTCTTCTGGTGCTCGCGGAAGTTGCTGAGCGTCTTGATGGTCTTGCCGCAGTCGCCGCAGACGTACGAGTCGTCCGTGTGGGTCTTCATGTGCTTCTTGAGGTAGGCGGCGTAGAAGAAGCTCCGCCCACACTGCGGGCAGGGGAAGCGGCGCTCGCCCGTGTGCTGCAGCAGGTGGTTCCTCAGCTGTGCGGCCTGAGTGAAGCGGCGCGCGCAGTGCGGGCAGCCGTGCTCCTTCTCGCCCGCGTGGACCCGCATGTGGCTGCGCAGGTTCCAGCCGCAGTCAAAGCTCCGCCCACACTGGGGGCACTGGTGCGGCTGGTCCCCGTGCTGACCGCGCACGTGCTTCAGCAGGCAGCGCTGGCGCAGGAAGCTCCGCCCACACTCGGGGCACACGTGCGGCTTCTCGCCCGAGTGCGTCTGCAGGTGGTACGTCAGGTTCCTCTTCTGCCGGAAGCTCCGCCCACACTGCGGGCACTGGTGCGGCTTCTCGCCCGAGTGCATGCGCAGGTGGCTCTTCAGGTTCTCGCGCTGGCGGAAGCTCCGCCCACACTGCGGGCACTGGTGCGGCTTCTCGCCCGTGTGCACCAGCTGGTGGGTGCGGAGGTTGCGGCGCAGACGGAAGCTCCGCCCACACTGCGGGCACTGGTGGGGCTTCTCGCCGCTGTGGATCTGCAGGTGGAGGGTGAAGCTGCCCTTCTGCGTGAAGCCCAGGCCGCACTGGGGGCAGCGGAAGGGCTTGAGGCCCGTGTGCACCAGCTGGTGGCGCTGCAGGGCGGCCTTGCGCGTGAAGCCCTTGCCACAGTGCCCGCAGGGGAAGAGCCACTGGCCCGTGTGCAGCTTGCTGTGGTTGCCCAGGTTGGTCTTGCTGGTGAAGCTCTTGCCGCAGGCCTGGCAGCTGAAGGGCTTCTCGCCCGTGTGGGTGCGGCGGTGGCTGCTCAGGTTGCCCTTCTGGCGGAAGCTCTTGCCGCAAACCTCGCAGCTGAAGGGCTTCTCGCCCGTGTGGATCTGCGTGTGGTTGAGGAGGCTGCGCTTGGAGCAGAAGGTCCTGTGGCACTGGAGGCAGCGCAGGGGGTCTCGCTCGCCCTCCTCGCTGCTCTCGGGCTGCTTCACCTGCTCCTCCTCGCGGTCAGGACAGTCCGGCTTCACGCACACGCGGAGGTCACCGTAGAGCTCGGGCTTCTCCTCAGGCTCCTCGGGCTCCTGCTTCACCTCGATCAGGTCTGGAGCCTCGTGGAGGGGACTCGAGGGATGGGTCTGCTCCTGAGAGAGAGAGAGAGAGAGAGAGAGAGAGAGAGAGAGAGAGAGAGAGAGAAAGAGAGAAAGAGAAAAACAGAGGGAAACAGAGAGACAAAGAGAGAAAGAAAGAGAGAAAAACAGAGGGAAACAGAGAGACAAAGAGAGAAAGAAAGAGAGAAAAACAGAGGGAAAGAGCGAGAGAGGCCAAGAGAGAGAGAGAGAGGCCAAGAGAGAGAGAGAGAGGCCAAGAGAGAAAGAAAGAGACAAAAACAGAAGGAAAGAGAGAGAGAGAGAGAGAGAGAAGGAAAGAGAGAAAAACAGAGGGAAACAGAGAGAGAGAGACAGAAAGAAACAGAGAGACAGAGAGAAACAGAGAGACAGAGAGAGAGAAATTTAGATTTTAAACAATATTTTATTTAAAAAAAGATTATTACATTATATTATTATTATTATATTATTACATTATTATTTCTTAATACATAAAGATTAAATAATTGACTCAATAACAACCTAAAACACACGCTGAGTCTCTGACTCTAACCGTCATCGAAACGCAAGAAATCCATTTTTTAAGCCTGTAAACTTCAGTGTCTTTAAACAGGCTCTCCGCCAAACGTCTCAGGAAGGTAAAATAATCAGTGAGCTTCACCCCCGTTCGTTCTTTGTAACTTGCAGGAACAATTTCTTCTTCTTCTTCAAAAACTACTTCTTCTCTAGCAAACACCAAAAAATATGGAAGAGCAGTTTGCACCACAAACCGGTTCTCTACACGTCTCTCACATGTGCGTCCGACCAGAAGCGGAAAGAGAGAGAGAGAGAGAAAGAAAGAGACAGAGAGAGACAAAGAGAGAGAGACAGAAAGTGAGAGAGACAGAGAAACGGAGAGAGAGAGTGAGACAAAGAGACAGAGAGAGAGACAAAGAGAGAGCGAGAGAGATAGAAAAACAGAGAGAGAGAGAGAGAGAGAGAAAAAAATAAGCAGAAAGTAATAGAGAGACACAGAAAGAACAAAACAGAGACTTCAGCGACACGACCAGTATAGGGTCCCAGTGTCCTCTTAAGGCCACTGCACGTCACAGAGTCTTCCCACCCGCTGTATTAACCCCTGAAGTGATAAAACAGATCAGCCATGTTGTAGTGCCCTCTAGTGGTGTCTATTCATCAAGGCACCTTTTCAAAAATGGCAGAGGATAGGACGGAAGTTCTGTGAGCTCCTGTCATTGCTCTTATTGTGCTCCTAAAAGCCCAAATAGCAAGGGAAAAAAAAGTATATATTTTTTATATTATATATATTTATATAATTTCAGAACTCGGGTCTCTAGAGCTTAAAGGGCAAGCGTGTACAATATCAACGTACGTGATGGATCCGAGGCTTCTCCTCCACTTCACCTAGATCGTCAGCTTCCTGCTTCACCTCCATCATTTCTGCAACAAAACAACAAACAAATCAAAGAACCAGACTCGAACTAACACACTTGTTAAAAAGTGAAAGCCCAAATAAATAAAGCAGTGCAAGAACACTATATGCCATGGCACAATACAGCAGAGATGTGTGTTCATTTTATGCTAAAGAGCTCGATTGGCTGGTGTTAAATGGGGGCGGGGTTCAGGAGGACAGGCGGGGCTAGTCACGAATCTGTTCATCGTGCCACGACGCCGCAAAAGAAGTCTTTGACTTAAAATATTTACAACTCTAACAAAGAGAGAGAAAAAGTTTATGATACATTCGTCTAAACATATGGATACAGATATAGATATGGAACAGATTGAGTATCAAGCTGAATGAAATATCTGAATAAATATGAAAAATGGTATGAAACAGCTGAATAAAAAGAATCAGTGGATCCTCACACGGCGACAGAATATCACGGACTTATAGGAATGACGATTTCTTGGTTCAAACGTATTTAACGCATCTTTTAATACACAGGGGGGCTCATTTTCACAAGCGAACTTCACATTTTCTCTCACGCATGCGCAATGTTGTGCACGCGCGCTAACGACTGACACTCCCGGGCACGCGCGCGAGCACAAAAGCGCGTCTATGTTGAAGAACTATGGTTTAGTCTCCACTTCGCACGCTGATCTACCGACGCATCACACGTCACGCACTGTGAAGACGTCACAGGAGCGTTTAAACCACGCGTGCTTCCAGCTTTGTAGCTACAGCGCCAGTTTAACACAATCGCATCGTTCGAACGTCATCCGCGTGATTGTGGCGTCACGTGAGCAAAAACCTTTCGTCACAAACCTCATCAGTTTCCTCGGCACACGCCGCTTCTCTCAGAAACTGCCGCAACGCTGCGGCGTTTTCATTTCTTTCTCTTTGTTGTCGTTTTCTTCTTCGACGGTGTCGACTCGAGACTGTCGCGTGCGCCTTCTGCTGGTAGAACAGTGACACGTCACAAAACACGTGATGACGTATAATGGACGAAATCTTGGTTAAATGTACCAATTCAGGCTGGTTTGAGCAGTTTGTAACTGTGAAAAGCGCTTTATAAAACATTGAACTCGATTTTCGAAGAACTGAGGACGCAGAAATCATATCTTCTGTGAATCTGACCGTTCCTTAATTGTGTGTGCGCGCTTGTGGGCGGTGCCTATTGACGAGCGCGTAATTGTGCCGTGTGTGCGCGCGCGTGTGGGCGGGGCCTATAGACGATCGTGCCATGTGTACATTATACGCATTCGTTGTGTTCAACATATTTTGCTGTTGTTGGATTAAAACAAATGTTCTGCTAAACAAATAAATTGAAAGCCAAACACAGCAGCAAAATAATAACACAAAAGAATGAACTTGTGGCTCAGGTTATGAAATTATTCATCAGTATCTGGCAAACATTTGTTAGGGAGAAGAATATAAATCGAGACAGGAATGAGGGAGTTTGACGTGATGAGAAGATGAACAGAAGGGGGCGGTAATGCACCGGGGATGATGGGTGAAATCCGCCGTTAAAAACACCGAAGAAAAAGGTCGATGCACGGGAAGAGTGGAGGACTCGAATGTTAACTTTATACAAACCAAGTAATATGTTTATATCGCCAAAAACCCAAACTATTCCGCGACAGAACTTGACTGAGTTTGATGTGGTGAGAGTGTAAAGATGCGCGTTATTAAAGAGGAAAGAGAAGACGCGGGAGAATATGAAGCGTCCGGAGTCACTGATCAACACGCTGAGGAGAAACCAGGTCGGAGATTCTTCAGAGATAAACGATAATAAAGGTGTAGTTATACTGTAAGAATGCAGGAGTTTTATTAGGTTAATTCACTGCATTTAGTTCGCTGTGTGACAGAACAGTGTAGCTGACTGATTAAAAAAAAACACATGTTCTTTACAGATTTCACTTATTATTTAATTCAGTTTTTTTGACAATAGATTCATGACGGGAAGTCGACGGCCTTTTTGCGTTTGTGGAAACCATGAAAAAGTCTGTTTAAGACAAATAAGAAAGAATGATGAGACCTAAACATCAGAACAACATCAAACAAAAACAAACTTAACAGGAGTAAACATCACAAGAATGATCTATTCAACTCATAGTATACAAATATTTATCTGAACATATTTTTTTTTTTCAATTCTGTTTATTTTCTTCTTTTCAGACATGAAGCTGGTGAAGGAGGAAAGAGAAGAAGCGTGTGAAGTGGAGAATAAACAGCAGGAGCTTCTCAACAGTGTGACTGAACAAGCCTCTATTAGTTGTTTAAAGACGGACAAGAGTTCCTCAGACCAAACAGCAGAAGATCAACCAGTGTCTGCTTTCCTTCACAGTGGAGATGTTTCCTTCAGCAGCAGTTCCACACTCACTCACACTGGAGAGAAACACTGTCACGTCTGTCAGAAGGTGTTTCAAACTGAAAAACAACTCAACAGACATGTAAAAAATCACACAAAAACTAAGAAACACAAGTGTCCTCATTGTGACAAGACTTTTAATGTCACCAGCTGGTTGGAGAGTCACATCAGAACTCACACTGGTGAGAAATGTTTCCCCTGTTCTCAGTGTGACAAGAGATTTTCTCGATCAAATAATTTGAAGCGACATATACTGACTCACACCGGTGAGAAATTGTTCACTTGCTCCCAATGTGATAAGAGTTTTTCAAGTTCTTATTATTTAAATATTCACATGAGGATTCACACTGACGAGAAGTTTTTCTCCTGTTCTCAGTGTGAGCAGAGTTTCTCACAGTCTTACCTTCTGAAGTGTCACATGAAGATTCACACTGGAGACGCTTTTACTTGCTCCCAGTGTGGAAAGAGTTTCTCATGTCGTTCGGACTTAAATACTCACATGACGATTCACACTGGTGAGAAACCTTTCTCCTGTCCTCAGTGTGGGAAGAATTTCTCACGGAAAGAAACCCTAAATCGTCACATAATGCTTCACACCGGTGAGAAACCCTTCAGTTGTCCTCAGTGTGGGAAGAGTTTCTCTCAGAAGGAAACCCTAAATCGTCACACGAGGATTCACACCGGTGAGAAACCGTTCACTTGTTCTCAGTGTGGAGAGAGTTTCACAAGAAAGCAATATTTGAAAGTTCATATGAGGATTCACACTGGTGAGAAACCTTTCTCCTGTTCTCAGTGTGGCAAGAGTTTTTCTCAGAGACATTATCTGAAGGTTCACGTCATGACTCACACCGGTGAGAAACCTTTCTCATGTTCTCAGTGCAGGAAGTGTTTTGTACAGAAGAAAAGTTTGAATTATCACATGAAGTCTCATGCGGAGTGAAATGGTTTGTACACAACAATCTGAACAATAAAAACACTTGTGAAATGTGTTGAGTGATGCTTGTGCTGTGAATAAACCACATTATGATCTCAGACACTGGTTTCTTCATTCTCTTGCTTCACTCTGAGAGAGAACTGCTTCACCAGACACACACTGGTCGTGGAAGTGCACTGCTACCCTGATTTATGATACAAAAAAAGAAAATGGCACAAAAATGTCTCAGCTATTGAAAGTTTAAATTTTGTCTAGAGTTACGCCATTTTTTGAGATGTGATTAGAGCGCGCCTTTTTCTTGCCTTTAGAATTTAGCAAGACGGGAGAGTCCAGGCGCGTAAAAACAATTGTTGTTTAATATTCACGCACATCAAATAAAAACAAAAATATAGCAAAATCATTAGTTGCGTTCAGAGATCTTGCTTCCAAAATGCAAAATTCCATCTACAGTAGTTCCCGAATGGCACTGTGTTGCTTTCTCCCCAAATTTGTTACATAACAATTGTCTTCTGTCAATTTTAAATATGTTAAATGAATAAAATGGACAGTTAATAAGATTATTATAAAGCACTGTACATTAATCTACACATTTTAATATTGTTGTGGGACAGCGTGTGAGACACTTATCAAATACAAAATTGTATTGTAAATATTATCATTATTATAATGAACAATAAAACACAATAGATGGTTTATTTATAACATACACAAGTTTTACATCGTCCGAATCACCACCATGTGTGTGACTGCAAATAGAGTGTATATGGTCTTAAGTTAAAAGGCTATTTATCTATTTATGCTATTTTTCATCGTTAATTGTGTTGTTAATTATTATGAGCCAAAAAGCACCCAGAAAAGTCACAGTGGCAAACAGTTTCTAGTCGATGGGCCAGATTGAACCTTCTTATGGACAACAAAATAGGGGCGAGGGCACGTAATAAAAAGACATTTTCCCCTCTCAATATAATTCTTAACAATGTACCAAAATTAAATAACAAAAACAAAAATGCACAATCTTTCTAGTGCAAGTTAAACAGAGTGGTAAACAGCGAGTAAAGTTAAACTCCGTGGCTCATCTCTTTAGCTCATCGCTGACTCCTGCTGGGCGAACGCTTGTACTGTATGTGACCAAACACAACATTTTCAGTCGCACCACGTTCACAGACACACCAATCACCAGTTATGCCCCGCCCTACGAACACACCCACCAGAGGGAAAAAAACTAACTGGACCAAAACCACTTCGGTGACCACAACTGTAGTGCAGCATTTAACGATAACAGCGTTGTAATGGAGGAAAAAGTAATTGTGGTAGATTACTTGTCATTGAAAAAAAAGTAACGCCGTTTATTTATAACGCCGTTATTCCCATCACTGTTAAAAACCCGCCAGACTCCACAGGTAAAACTACCAATCTGGCAACACGACTGAGAATATGACAGAGAGACAGGGACTTCAGCTTGTTCTGTTTTCAGACTACAATATACATGCCAACTAAACTGTTACATAACGTGTATTTTAATACATTTATTAACAATAATGTATCATTTATACGTTTAAAAAAATGTGATGTGTATCAAATTCCCTGCTGCATGTACTATTTGAATTTGTCTTGATCATTACAACCTGTGTTTGTAAATTAATGTACTTTAACTTCCAAGTCGTTTTCAAACTAAGGTTTGTAAATTACCAATGCTGTAAATGTACAATTCATTCAACTGTTAATTTAAGCTGTGTTTGGGTTGGATGACTTATTTTATAGTATTACCGACATTGGAAAGTGTACGAGGTAAACTTTACATACATTTCCATACATCTTTTCTTTAAGATTAAAATTAACCGTAAAACATTAAATGCATTCAAAATAAATTTTTCGCGCTTCTGCCTAACAATAATTTCGCTTAAAAGATCCTAAATTAAATTTGCTTCTCTGTATTTATTTTGGTGATGGGGTGGAATACTTCAATTTAGTGCAAAAATGTATTAAAGCGAATCATCTTTAGATGATTGTGTTGTGTGCATTAACACTTTGCGTTCAGCACACTTACTATTACTCGTGATGTCGTATGTTTGCCCCGCCCACTACCGTGACGTCGATTAAACATGGCGGTGCTCTTCCCAGGAAGCGGAGTTGGAAGACTCGAACACTAATTCATAACAAACCTAGTGTTTATACCTATACTTACCCACTTCTGAATCGGCGACAGAACTGTGCTGAGTTTGATGTGGCGAGAGTGTAAAGATGCGCGTTATTAAAGAGGAAAGAGAAGACGCGGGAGAATATGAAGCGTCCGGAGTCACTGATCAACACGCTGAGGAGAAACCAGGTCGGAGATTCTTTATTCTTCATCTAAACTCACAGTCACGAGCCTGTAGTGAAATATACTGTCAACAAACGATATCAATATACATGTATTAATTCTGGAGGTTTTATTCGTTTATTTTACTACACGTAATTCGGTGTGTATCTAAACAGTGTAGTTGACTGATTAAAAACGCACATCAAAGACACAAACATATTTTCTGTCGCTTGTTCCATCTCTGGGTCTCGGGGTCTGGAGTCAGTGTCAGTTATAATGTTGGTCTCCAGGTTGGTGAGATGATCTGCTCATGTGTAGAGAACATCAGCGTTTCACTCGCTTCATCTGTCGTTTTAGATACTGGTGATTACTGGAATACACAATCCGTATAAGTCACAATAAATGCTGATGAATTTTTCTGATGATTAGTTTTGTCTCTTCAAGTTCAGATTGAAACATCTCAGCAGCAGATCAGTTCATTTAGAACCAAACGCAGCTTTTCTAACACTGATACTGAGCAGCTTTAACTCGACATCATCAGATTGTAAAGAAAGGAACTTGGCAGGAGTGTAAGTCACAAAAATGATCTATTAGACATCTACTAAGCTCTTGCCCAAGTCATAAATCAAAAAAATGTTATCAGCATAATTTTTTTCTAATTCCGGTAATTTCCCTTTTTTCAGATGTGGAGCCAGTGGAGGAAGAAAAAGAAGAAGCGTGTGAAGTGGAGAATAAACAGCAGGAGCTTTTCAACAGTGTGACTGAACAAGCCTCTATTAGTTGTTTAAAGACGGACAAGAGTTCCTCAGACCAAACAGCAGAAGATCAACCAGTGTCTGCTTTCCTTCACAGTGGAGATGTTTCCTTCAGCAGCAGTTCCACACTCACTCACACTGGAGAGAAACACAGTCACCTCAGTCAGACGTTTCAAACTGAAAAACAACTCGGCAGACATGTAAAAATCAAGTTCATCAGCAAGTTGGAGATTCACATCAGAACTCACACTGGTGAGAAACTGTTCTCCTGTTCTCAGTGTGAGCAGAGATTTTCTCGATTACACCATCTGAAGCGACATATACTGACTCACAGCGGTGAGAAACCGTTCTCTTGCTCCAAATGTGACAAGAGTTTTTCTTGCCCCGGTTATGTAAATGATCACATGAAGATTCACACTGTACGGAAATTGTTCTCCTGTTCTCAGTGTGATAAGAGTTTCTCACAGTCCACCAAGCTGAAGCGTCACATGAGGAGTCACACTGGTGAGAAACCTTTCTCCTGTTCCGAGTGTGATAAGCGTTTCCCTGAGTCTTACCTTCTGAAGCGTCACATGAAGATTCACACTGGAGACGCGTTCAGTTGCTCCTATTGTGGAAAGAGTTTCTCATATCATTCACACTTAAATAGTCACACTAGGACTCACACTGGTGAGAAACCGTTTTTCTGTCTTCATTGTGAGAAGAGTTTCGCACTGAAGATAGGTCTAAAGCGACACGCCGCTTTTCACACTGGTGAGAAACCCTTCACTTGTCCTCAGTGTGGGAAGAGTTTCACAAGAAAGGAATATTTTAGAATGCACATGATGACTCACACGAGTGAGAAACTGTTCTCCTGTTCTCAGTGTGATAAGAGTTTCTTACAGTCCTCCAAGCTGAAGCGTCACATGAGGAGTCACACTGGTGAGAAACCTTTCTCCTGTTCCGAGTGTGATAAGCGTTTCTCTGAGTCTTACCTTCTTAAGCGTCACATGAAGATTCACACTGGAGACGCGTTCAGTTGCTCCTCTTGTGGAAAGAGTTTCTCATGTCATTCACACTTAAATAGTCACACTAGGACTCACACTGGTGAGAAACCTTTTTTCTGTCTTCATTGTGAGAAGAGTTTCGCACTGAAGATAGGTCTAAAGGGTCACGCTGCTTTTCACACTGGTGAGAAACCCTTCACTTGTCCTCACTGTGAGAAGAGTTTTGCACTGAAGGGGACACTAAATCGTCACATAATTCTTCACACTGGTGAGAAACCCTTCATTTGTCCTCAGTGTGGAAAGAGTTTCACAAGAAAGGAATATTTTAGAATGCACATGAGGACTCACACCGGTGAGAAACCTTTCTCCTGTCTTCAATGTGATAAGAATTTCTCACGGAAGGATAGTCTAAAGCGTCACGTAATTCTTCACACAGAAGATGGAAAGAATTTTCTACAGAAGAAAATCTAAAAGTTCACACGAAGTCTAAGAATTTTTTCTAATCATTCAGAGAGTGAGAATAGTCATTCGCAGTAAAACACTCTGAAGTGTCGTGTAATTCTTCACACTGGTGCGTGTGGGATTTAAGGTGTTTAATTCACGTGTACAGTGTTCAGAAGTAAAGGTCTCTATGTTCTCAGATGTGTGAGGCTAAAGGAATGCTTTGGATGATGAGACTGTTGTGTTTAATTCTATTAGCTAGACTAGAATGATCAGTAGTACATACTCTGTCTCTCTCTTTGTGCCGCTAGTCTGCTGATAGATAAGAGAGAGATGCTTTCTCACACACGCTTGTATTGACTCTGATATAAAGGAGACGTGAAATGTGTTGAGTGATGCTTGTGCTGTGAATAAACCACATTATCATCTCACACACTGGTTTCTTCATTCTCTTATATATATATATATTCTCTCTATATATTCTCTCTCTCTCTATATATATATATATATATATATATATATATATATATATATATATATATACAGTGAAGTCAATAAGTATTTGATCACCCTGTGATTTTGCCAATTCTCCTACTTGGAAACAATGGAGTGTAGAGCTTTCAGCATAGGTGCATTTCCACTGTAACGGATGACAGAGTCTAAAAATAAAAATCCGGAAATCACATTGTATTATGTTTTAACAATTTATTTGTGAGTTACTATGTCAAATAAGTATTTGATCACTTGAGTCAAAAATGTTTAATATTTGGTACAGAAGCTTTTGTTAACAATTACAGAGGTCAAACGGTTCCTGTAGATCTTCAGCAGGTTTGCACACACTGCAGGAGGGATTTTGGTCCACTCCACCATAGAGATCTTCTCTAGATCTGTCAGATTTCGGGGCTGTCGCTGAGCAACGCGGAGTTTCAGCTCCCTCCAAAGATTTTCTATTGGATTTAGGTCTGGAGACGTGCTAGGCCACTCCAGAACCTTGATATGCTTCTTATGGAACCACTCCTTGGTTTTCCTGGCCGTGTGCTTTGGGTCATTGTCATGTTTGAAGGGAAGGAGATTTTTGCCCAATATGTCACAATACATCGCCGCATTCATCCTCTCCTTAATACAGTGCAGTCGTCCTGTCCCCTGTGCAGAAAAACATCCCCAGAGCATGATGCTTCCAGCTCCATGCTTCACTGTTGCTATGGTATTAAGTGGATGATGCTCATCATTCTTCTTCCTCCAAACAACGGCGAATGGAGTTAAGACCAAAAAGTTCTACTTTGGTCTCATCTGACCACAGGACTTTCTCCCTCGACTCCTCTGGATCATCCAGATGGTCCCTGGCAAACTTCAGACGGGCCTTAACATGGGCTGGCTTAAGCAGGGGAACCTTCCGTGCGATGCATGATTTTAAACCATGATGTCTCATTGTATTACTGATTGTAGCTTTGGAAACGGTGGTCCCAGCTCTCTTCACAGCATTGACCAACTTCTCCCGTGTAGTTCTGGGCTGATTCTTCACCATTCTTAGCATCATTGCTACCCCAGGAGGAGAGATCTTCCGCGTGGCCCCAGTCCGAGTGACGATGACAGTCATCATTAGCCTCTTCCATTTTCTGACAATTGCTCCAACAGTTGTTGGAGAAATGTTAACATCAGTTCTTAACATCAGTGTTAAGAAATGACTGACCAGTCACCGCACTAAACATAAATGACGATTGTTATAGCACGGAAAACACTGGACACGACGATTCCACCGAAGCGCAACAATAATGACAAGGCACATAACAAATATATATTTTTAATTGTATTGAATCTAATTTTGACCCGTGATTTGGTCATGATTGTATGCCGATTTCCGTAGGGAGGTAAAGAACTGTGCTATTTTAAGCAGCGCAATGGCGCCCTCACCTGGACACGGAGAAAAAGACACTGTGCATTTCGAGCGGTAGATAAAAACTATACAATAACACCATACTGTAAATCGAATGTAAGAAATTCAAAATGAACATTTAAATAGGTATAGAAAGGCATAAATGTACGTCCATTCTATTTCGTGCGCGCGAGGGAGAGGAAGCCTGAAGTAGAAGGGTGTTAATTTGTCCCGCCCGGATCCGTGACGTCATTTAAACATGGCGGCGATTTGGAACGATATGGGAGTTTGAAGATATGATTGGTTATGGATCCGTGACAAACTTTTACTGAGTTTGATGTGGTGAGAGTGTAAAGATGCGCGTTATTAAAGAGGAAAGAGAAGACGCGGGAGAATATGAAGCGTCCGGAGTCACTGATCAACACGCTGAGGAGAAACCAGGTCGGAGATTCTCTTTGTGCCGCGTGTTTTCAAATATATCGTTATTTAATTATTATTTAAACCCATTTTTTATATTTTTATTGTTTTATGTGGATTGTAAAACTTTCGTTCAAACGTGGTTCAGAAGTAATTTAACTGATCAGCGATTATACAGGAGTTTAATAGTAAAAAAAAAAACGTTATTAACTTGAAACGTAATAAGCAAATGCAGCACGGAAGTGTGTGTGTGTGTGTGTGTGTGTGTGTGTGTGTGTGTGTGTGTGTGTGTGTGTGTGAGGGGGGGGGGGGTCAGTTGAAGTGCCGGTGTGTGTAGTCGCTCTTCTCAGCTTCTTCTCACACACACAATTCTACAAGGTCCAGCACAGAAACTCCTTCAGAAGCTTCACACACTGTTCTGTTCTCCACCAGACCATTGTGCTCCTCAACCTCAAGCAAACACAGTTTCTCACCAGATTAATAGTTAATAAACCAGTCAAACAAACCCACACTCGCCACAATCACCAAACCTGCGCTTTCCCAGTCAAACGAACCTTTAATGATCTTTCACTGAGATCACAGTCTCTAGTGCCTTTATTCTCTGATAATAAGTTTTCTGTCAGTAACATGTTATTTCTTCTACTTTTCAGACGTGAAGCTGGTGAAGGAGGAAAGAGAGAAAGTGTGAAGTGGAGAATAAACAGCAGGAGCTTCTCAACAGTGTGACTGAACAAGCCTCTATTAGTTGTTTAAGACGGACAAGAGTTCTAAAGACGGACAAGAGTTCCTCAGACCAAACAGCAGAAGATCAACCAGTGTCTGCTTTCCTTCACAGTGGAGATGTTTCCTTCAGTAACAGTTCCACACTCACTCACATTGGAGAGAAACACTGTAGTTTCTGTCAGAAGGTGTTTCCCCCTGCAGAACAACTCAACAGACATGTAGAAAGTCACACAAGAACTAAGAACAAGTGTCCTCATTGTGACATGACTTTGAATTCCAACAGTGAGTTGGAGAGTCACATCAGAACTCACACCGGTGAGAAACAATTCAATTGTTTGAGTTGTGATAAAAGTTTTTCTTGTCTTGATTATTTAAATAAGCATTTGAAAATTCACACTGATGAGAAACCTTTC
Source organism: Paedocypris micromegethes (assembly GCA_028031935.1). Classification (NCBI taxonomy): domain Eukaryota; kingdom Metazoa; phylum Chordata; class Actinopteri; order Cypriniformes; genus Paedocypris; species Paedocypris micromegethes. The sequence continues at coordinate 16,507,314 of CM051493.1, forward strand.
TCCTGTTCTCATTGTGAAAAGAGTTTCCCGTGTCATTCACTCTTAATTAGTCATCTGATGATTCACACTGGTGAGAAACCTTTCTCCTGTTCTCAGTGTGACCAGAGATTCTCACTGAAGTCGTATCTGAAGCGTCACATGAAGATTCACACTGGAGACACAGTAAATTGCTCCCAGTGTGGAAAGAGTTTCTTATGTCAATCTCACTTAAATACTCACATGAGGATTCACACTGGTGAGAAACCTTTCTCCTGTCCTCACTGTGATAAGAGTTTCTCGTTTAAGCAAGCCTTAAATCGTCACTTAATGCTTCACACTGATGAGAAACCCTTCGTTTGTCCACAGTGTGGAAAGGGTTTCTATAGAAAGGGACAATTTGAAGTTCACATGACGATTCACACCGGTGAGATACCGTTCTTTTGCTCTCAATGTAATGTGAGTTTTTCATGTACCTCTCATTTAACTGATCACATGAAGATTCACAGCGAAAACAAACGTTTCTCCTGTTCTCAGTGTGACCAGAGTTTTTCTAAAGTCATTCAACTGAAGCGACATATAATTACTCACAGCGGTGAAAAACCGGTCACTTGCTCCCAGTGTGATAAGAGTTTTTCATGTCTCTATTATTTACGTAATCACATGAAGATTCACACTGGTGAGAAACCTTACTCCTGTCCTCACTGTGAAAAGAGTTTCTCACAGAAGGAAACCCTAAAGTGTCACATAATGCTTCACACCGGTGAGAAACCCTTCAGTTGTCCTCAGTGTGAGAAGAGTTTCACTAGGAAGAAATCTTTAGAAGTTCACATGTCGACTCACACCGGTGAGAAACCATTCTCTTGCTCACAATGTAATGCAAATTTTTCATGTCTTTATTATTTAAATAATCACATGAGGATTCACACGGATGAGAAACGTTTCTCCTGTTCTCAGTGTGACCAGAGATTTTCTCGCGTAAACCTTCTGAAGCGACATATACTGACTCACACCGGTGAGAAACCGTTCTCTTGCTCCCAGTGTGATAAGAGTTTTTCTTGTCCTGATTATTTAAACAATCACATGAAGATTCACACTGAAGACGCTTTCACTTGCTCCCAGTGTGGGAAGAGTTTTTTGCGTCGTTCAAAGTTAAATACTCATGTTAGGATTCACACTGGTGAGAAACAATTCTCCTGTCCTCAGTGTGAGAAGAGTTTCTCACAGAAGGAAACTGTAAAGGTTCACATGGTGCGTCACACTGGTGAGAAAACCTTCACTTGTCCTCAGTGTGGAAAGTGTTTTGCTCAGAAGAAATATCTAAATGCTCATCTGAAGACTCACACTAAGAAAAATCGTTCTCCCGTTCAGAGAGTGAGAAGAGTTACTCGCAGTAAAACACTCTGAAGTGTCGTGTAATTCTTCACACTGGTGCGTGTGGGATTTAAGGTGTTTAATTCACGTGTACAGTGTTCAGAAGTAAAGGTCTCTATGTTCTCAGATGTGTGAGGCTAAAGGAATGCTTTGGATGATGAGACTGTTGTGTTTAATTCTATTAGCTAGACTAGAATGATCAGTAGTACATACTCTGTCTCTCTCTTTGTGCCGCTAGTCTGCTGATAGATAAGAGAGAGATGCTTTCTCACACACGCTTGTATTGACTCTGATATAAAGGAGACGTCACTTCTGAAATGTGTTGAGTGATGCTTGTGCTGTGAATAAACCACATTATCATCTCACACACTGGTTTCTTCAGTCTCTTGATGAGCATCACTGGTGCACCACAGGGAACTCTACTATCACCTTTTCTCTTCACACTTCACACTGTGACTTTGCTTTTGCATCTGCAGCTTGTCATGTCCAGAAGTTCTCGGACGACACGGCTATTGTGGCGTGTGTAACAGGAATGAGAGTAGAGAAAAACGTTACTGTTTTCAAAGCGTCCGACGTTGCAGGACGTGTTCTTCTCAACACTCTTCCCATCAGAATGTGCGCTGAAGAATACGAAATCAAACGTGTTGCGGAGTTCAAGAAGATGAGGATATATACCGGTATTGAAGGAAGCATTTAAGGACCTGCTTCACATAATCCACTAATATTTAGTAGGAATGACCATCCAGATCAAATATGTCAGTCTTTATTCATGTCATACCAGGCCAGAACATTGGTTTTCTCCTCGGCCAACCTTTGGAGATGGTAGTGATCACATCCTGAAGTGTATCTTCCTCATTATGTATTGTAAGTATGTATGTATGTAATAAGTATGTATTATGTACTTCCACATTTTCTGGTTTGACTCCCTTCGGTGTAATGATGTGGTCCATATCATGTGGCTTTATACAAACTCTTGCTCTCCTTCTTCAATACAAGACGGGCACAAGATCTTCTGACACCATGTTGTACTCGTATGTATGTTTCCTTGGGTTCGAGTAGTGAGGCAATAAATTGCACCAAATATGGCAATAACTAACAATAATGTGGCAATAAGTTCAAAGCTTTGAACTTGAACAATTTCACTCACTCGCAATTGGTAAGTGCTGCGTTTAGAAAGGCATCTTCAATAGCTCGACACATTCACGAATCACGAGATTTAAAATTGCAAGAATTCACAAGATTGAAAATATACGGTACAAAAAAGCATATTACGTAATGAATGGAGGCGGAGTTAGAGGTTTTAATGCTGACATCAATTACTATATATTAGGAAGCAATACAGCTGAGAAAAAAAATCCAAATTCTTTTCTCAGAAGGTCGAGTTTTAAAGTCACGATTCAGAAGGTGAAAATAAGTTCAGAAAGTGAAAATAATATGGCCTGGCAAAAAATAACTAACAGAGGTAATGCATAAGTATTTAAACGTGTTTCATAACTGTTAATTTAAGTATTTAACAGTTACAGTATGTTCATTAAAATTCAGTGCTTAATTGTGATGAACTCAATCAGAGAAACCCTGAAAATAGTACAGGGTCGGAGATTCTTTAGTAGGCGTGTATATTATTGTTTATGTATTGTTTTATGTGACATTTTAGTCTGAATTATATTTTATTCTCTTGATTGTTGCAATATGCTTAAAAATATTTGCATAATTTAGTACAAATTTTGTTTCAGTTATTCATTCAAAACTTTTTTTTTAATTAATGCATTTGCAATGTCTTGATTTTAGTAAAGTTAGTACACCATCACAGCAATAAATGCAATGGTACAACTAATAATTGCCATAATTTATTTTGGCTTTCGGCCAGGTTTTCCTCTTTTTCGGTTTCGGCCAATAATTTTCATTTTGGTGCATCTCTAGTATTGAGTGATGCTTGTGCTGTGAATAAACCACATTATGATCTCAGACACTGGTTTCTTCATTTTCTTGCTTCACTCCAGAGACACACATATGATACGTATGAGAAGACAAATGTCTCAGCTAATGAACGTTTGCAGTTACGAATCCAGTGTTAATTTTATTTACGAAATATTTTCGTCTTCGTCAACGACACTTTTCCTCTGATGGAAATGAAACGAGAACTATATACAAACTCCCGCTCAGGGACGAAAACTATAACTATTGACACTTATTGACACTTTCGTCAACCAATAAAAACTAAACAAAAATGCCTTTCGTGTCGAAAGATCCAATCATATCAGACTAAATCTATACTGTCATTTAGTCTACTAAAACTAAAAAACATTTAAGATGAGTATAAGTGACTAAAACTAAACTGTCTATACCAAAAACTTAAACTATCTTAAAAATCTATCTTAAACTATCTTAAAGACTTAAAAATCTTTGTCAAAATTAACACTGTACGAAACGCATCTCAGAGAAAAGAAAGTTACAACATTCTTTACTGTTTTTTTTTTCACATTTTCAAACATTTTCAAGATATGAAAGGAGAGAGTCTTTTTTCTACCACAAGAATGCAGGAAGAGTAGAGTCCAGCCATGTAAAAACTTTTTTTATTTTAACGAGAGAATATATAAATATATATATAAACCGTTTTTTCAGAACACTTTTTCTGATTCCCTCTCTTTCTTTAACTCTCTGTCTAAATCGTTACATTAAGTTGAAGAAACACTGGGAAGCATTGTAAAACTGGTCACAAATCTAAATTAATAAAACGAATTAGAATAAACGTATATTTATCCTTTTTGCTTACTGTTTAAAAGTATATTTTGAATTATTTACAATTGACATGCATAAAGTGTTATTGTATAGTTTTCTTTATCTGCTGCTTTATTTGCAGTTATTTTTCTCCGTGTCCAGGTGAGGGCGCCATTGCGCCGCCTAAATTACATAGTTTTTTTTACCTCTTACCTTTTCGATTTACTCTCTAATCTCTTACTCTCTGTCTCTCTTTATTGCTGCCCCCCCCCC
>CM051493.1:16511661-16522672 GCA_028031935.1 Paedocypris micromegethes
CCCGCCATATTTTCTTTTACTCTCTTCAGTAAATGTTTACTTTAAGTTGATGAAACGAGAAAACAAAGTACAGCTCGTCACAAAACTAAAACCAAAAATCAAAAGTATATTGATGCTTTTATAAACTGTTTAAAAGTATATTTTTATTTACTTACAGTTGCTCATCTGCTGCTGGAATTGCAGTGTCTTTTTCTCCGTTTCGCCGCTTTAAATGGCATAGTTTTGCCAGCCACTGTGGACGTGTTTTAATTACGCTTAATTAATTAATATATTTTTTTTTTATTTAAACGTATTTATTTTACTATTACACATTTTTTGTATCAGAATTTCTGGCAGTTTTTCAAAGTACTACAAAATACATACAAAATAAATGCTTTCGAGGTGATTGTGATGTACGTATATTTATTTCACAAAATTTGAGCTTGTTCTACTCTGTAAGTGTAAAGTGTACTTACTATAGTAATACATACAAATTATGATTATGAATTAAGAATTGGACCCTGAGGTCAAAAAGGTTTTTACATTACTTACATAACTATTTTCTTTTTACAAAGTCCAGTTGTGTCAAATATAATTACTAAAGCTACACTAATACAACTACTGGTTTAGTATATTATAAGTTTATAAGAGCTTATTTGTGCAAGTCTAATTTGAAACAAGTCAAATAAATGAAACTTTTTACGCCGCGTGATCATTAGATACAATTGCGTAACCTTTAATTTTGAAGTGCTTTGATATACGTGGCAACGTTAAACTGTTGACATGAAAAAGAAAACGCTGAAAAATACTGGTTGAAAGTAAGAAATTTCAACTTGAAAAGAAAGTGGAGTAAAACGACATAATTTTACTCAGAAGGATTTGTGTTCATTATGAACCGTTTTCTCCTGGTTCTAGCTTTAGTCTGGGAGTCTAACACAAATAATACAAAATCCTTCTGCACCCAGAAGATCCACTTTAAAAAGATCTTTTCACCACAAAGGACAAGAAGAAGAAGAAGAAGAAGACGAGCTTTATTTGTCCCAACAATGAGAAATTAACAAATGTACAAAAATATGTTTTCTGGTTAAAGTAAGACATAAGCACATGAAACATAGCATTTAATAATTGTTAAAAAAACATAAAAAAGCACATGTGTAAAGAATATTAACTAGTAAAATTGCAACTTTCTATTTCCATGTTTGGATAGTTGTTACTGCAACAAACAACTACTATTTCAGCCAAATTCATCATTTTTACCATTAACACATTATTAAAATAGTTTCAATATTATTCTCTACCCAATATTATACAATACCTGAATCCTTGTTTTAGAAATAAAGCACATTCAACCGTTTTGTCTCTAATGCAGCTGAATTTGTTTTTTCTTTTGAATTGGAAAAGAATTTGTAAAATTCAGTTGGACAGAATCAGAAAACTTAACGAGAACGACCGGTTTAGTTGCTAAAAGTTTGTTATTGCTAAAAAGCTGAAGTGATTCTGTTGTTTTATGTATTAGCGTTTTTACGCAAATATAAGCAAAGTAAATGAGGGAGATTGTCCATCTGGCCACTAGGGTCTGTGTCATGGAGTAAAAAAATCCAAGGAACAGACACAATCAAAACGCTCGACACAACAATACATTGCCATGACTGGTCTCTAGATCCCACTGAATTATGGGAGTTGAAGTTCCAATCGCTAGAATTGATTATTTATAATCTATTATTCGAGGAAAACGACACCAAAGTGACACAAGTCACAAGTTAGATTTGTAAGCAAAGAAAAAGTATTTTTACGGATTTAACCTTGTAGTATTTTTATAAATGTATCGAATTTAGCCAGAAACGTAAATAAAGTAAATATATCAGCATATCTATTTTTTGTGTTTGAAAAATCAAGTGCCGGTGCTTATATATTCGCATAAACCCGGTACAATGCTTTAACTAGTTGAAAAAAAAAACGAATAATCCTCTTGAATAATCACAGGAATAATCTATGACTAATCCGTCTAATAACACATACATTGATTTCTTACCAAAACAACCATTTTTTGCAGCCCCATTTCTCACCAGTGTTAGATTTTGATGAGCCGGTTAAGTTTTAGCCGAGATGAGAATCTATTTCCACACTGAGAACGAACGTACGGTTTCTCACCAGTGTGAGTCTTCATGTGACCAAATAACACTGCACTACTTGTAAAACTCTTGCCACACTGAGAACAGGAGGATGGTTTCTCACCAGTGTGAATCCGCGTGTGAATGTCGAGATCTAGCTTACGTGAGTAACTCTTGCCACACTGAGAACAGTTATATGGTTTCTCTCCAGTGTGAATCCTCATGTGAATCTTCAGGGAGGATTTCTGTGCGAAACGTCTCTCACACTGAGGACAGGAGAAAGGTTTCTCACCAGTGTGAATCCTCACGTGATTATTGAAATGGGACTCACAAGAAAAACTCTTTCCACACTGGGAGCAAGTGAACGGTTTCTCACCGCTGTGAGTCAGTATATGTCGCTTCAGATAGTTTTTTCGAGAAAATTTCTGCTCACACGTAGAACAGGAGATTGGTTTCTCTCCAGTGTGAGTGAGTGTGGAACTGCTGCTGAAGGAAACATCTCCACTGTGAAGGAAAGCAGACACTGGTTGATCTTCTGCTGTTTGGTCTGAGGAACTCTTGTCCGTCTTTAAACAACTAATAGAGGCTTGTTCAGTCACACTGTTGAGAAGCTCCTGCTGTTTATTCTCCACTTCACACGCTTCTTCTCTTTCCTCCTTCACGTCTGAAAAAACATGAAAACGTGTTAATTATCAAAACATCATTATAATTGATGAATCAATAAAGACACTAGAGACTCATTTCAGACTGTGATCTCAGTGAAAGATCAGTAAAGGTTTGTTTGACTGGGAAAGCGCAGGTTTGGTGATTGTGGCGAGTTGTGGGTTTGTTTTACTGGTTTATTAACTATTAATCTGGTGAGAAACTATGTTTGCTTGAGGTTGAGGAGCACAATGGTCTGGTGGAGAACACGCCACCAATACTTCACTTACTGCAAACCACACTCTTCTGTTGAAATTACATTTCAAGTTAATAACGTCTTTACAGTAATAAAGACTCAATGGCTGATCAATCAAATCACGTCTGAATCTGAATAAACACGTTTAAACAGTCTTTTTACAACCCTAATGCAAAAATAACGAGTAAAAATATTAAAAACGAGGTTTAAATGACAGCAATTAAATAACGAAATATTTGAAACACCCGCCGAACAAAGAGAATCTCCGACCTGGTTTCTCCTCAGACGCTTCATATTCTCCCGCGTCTTCTCTTTCCTCTTTAATAACGCGCATCTTTACACTCTCACCACATCAAACTCATTCTGTCGCGGATTAGTTTATGTTACCGGAGATAAAAACATATAACTTGGTTAGTGAAAAGTTAGTGTTCGAGTCTTTCGCCGTTATCCGAGCGCCGCCATATTGAATGGACGACACGACAGTGGGCGGATCAAACACAAGCAGGGCCACCGTGGGGTAACAATGGTATTTGTTAATAATAATAATAATAATAATAATAATAATAATAATAATAATAATAATAATAATAATAATAATAATAATAATAATGTTAATAAATAAAACAATAGTATTTGTTTATGGCAAGCGGAATTACCATTTAAACTTATAAAAAGCGGAATGTTTTCTCCGGGGATATGAACCTTTTTGCACCTTTTCTTGCTCTGGCCAAATAAAATCCAACCAGATTTAGCCTAATATGTGGGCAGCAGTAGTCGACAAAGTCGTTAAATCTGAAAGTGTCCAGATCAACTGATTTTAGAACTTTTGCATTTCTGTTGCTGAGGACTCCTGCACTGGTTTGCCTATAAAATGTGAACAATATGACAAAATGCATCACCGTGATGCCTGAAGTCAGAATGCATTTAGATTAGATTTAACTTGATTGTCATTACACATGTACAGGAACAAGGCAACGAAATGCAGTTTGTGTCTAACCAGAAGTGCTATACGTTAGCAGTAATTTCTGAATATCGGTGTTACGCTGCTGATGACAGAGATGATGGCGAGGCTTGAAACACAAGGGTTTAGTGGTGGGCGGATCGATCTTTAATATCGATATATCGATACTGGGGTTGGATTGAAATAGGATCGATCCAAAAGCCAAAATATCGATACTTTGGGCTTTTTTTTTTTTTTACCAGTGATAATACTAATTTCGCATGAAATATAATATTTTAAATGAGCTTGTACACAGCGCTTTCTCTTACGCAGCTCTACTCGCACGTCACGCACATTGAACACGCCTCCCTGCTCTGCTGATTGGTTGCCCTGTCATCACGTGACCCAGCTGCGCCAACCAGCGGCGGGGACCGAGAGCCGTGTGCGCGGCGCGCCTGCCTTGGTATCATGTTGGCTGCAAAACAAAAAAAATGGCGCGCGGTGTGAAAGTATTTTATGAAAACACAGCGAATTGTGAAAAGATCATACGCTACTGTGGTAACATCACCAACTTACACAAACACTTAAAACGGAAAAAATGTTAACATCTGAACAAAAACCACCATCAAAGTCGTTTTCAGGATGACAGAGCATCAAAAGGAGCGAAACTCGCGATCATTTAAATACCGTATTATAAAGGAAAATGATCTTGCATTACTTCTGTTGTATTTTGGGGCGTCTCTCGTGGGCGTGACGACGCCAGAGTAAGACGCACGTGACGGCCACCTGCGTGGTGACGCACGCAAATTACCTTGCGCTATAGACGCTTGTATGTGACTCAGGCAGCAGTCGAGTTTAAAAAAAAACAGAAAAAAACAGGGAGAATGGGTGAGGAAACACAACGGTAAAGTGCGTCTGCTATCAACTCAAACATTTCAGTACCTGAAAAAGGATTTTATTCTAAAGTGTGTGTGTTTACTGCGGTTTCAAACCAGATGACACTCAGCAAACCACATACAGCAAACATCTACAGATTGAGGACAAAATTATTAGCCCCGCCTACAAAATAATCATTGTTTGATAAGTATTTCTAAAGTGCTTTTAAACAGCTAATATTTTGTCCTCAACTGTACATACTGTACAGAATGTTTATTTTTAAATTTAATATTTATTGAGCCGAAAAATGGTGAGTGAGACAGTGCGCCTGCGTGTGTGTGCGCGCGCGCGCGTGCGTGTGTGTGTGTGTGTGCGCGCGTGTGTGCCTGTGAGAGCGCAGAGCTGCGGCGAGCGGAGAGCTGCTCCTTTTCGTGCAGTTTTCTGAGAGATGTATTTAGTTCGCGTCATAAAATGTTCATTTAATTACCGCGCTTGTGTCTCTGCTGTTTATTTTCGTGAGAAAGGGTGAAAGATCAGCGCACTGTTCTGAGTAAAATATTTTCTATTTCGGTAGACCGCGCGTATAAGTCGACACCCCCACTTTCAGCCCGAAATTTTTAGGAAAAATCCTCGACTTATAGTCGAGTAATTACGGTAAGTGTTTGATCCGCCCATTGTCGTGACGTCAATTCAACATGGCGGTGCTCGTGTAATTGTGGAAGATTCTAACATTAACTTTGCCCAAACCAAAATATATGTTTATGCCGTTGGAAACCTAAACTAATTCGCGACAGAACTTGACTGAGTTTGATGTGGTGAGAGTGTAAAGATGCGCGTTATTAAAGAGGAAAGAGAAGACGCGGGAGAATATGAAGCGTCCGGAGTCACTGATCAACACGCTGAGGAGAAACCAGGTCGGAGATTCTTTATTCTTCATCTAAACTCACAGTCACGAGCCTGTAGTGAAATATACTGTCAAAAACAATATCAATATACTTGTATTAATTCTGGAGTTTCTTTTTATTTGGTTAATTTACTACTCGTAATTCGGTGTGTAGTTGACTGATTAAAAACGCACATCAAAGACACAAACATATTTTCTGTCGCTTGTTCCATCTCTGGGTCTCTGGGTCTGGAGTCAGTGTCAGTTATAATGTTGGTCTCCAGGTTGGTGAGATGATCTGCTCATGTGTAGAGAACATCAGCGTTTCACTCGCTTCATCTGTCGTTTTAGATACTGGTGATTACTGGAATACACAATCCGTATAAGTCACAATAAATGCTGATGAATATTTCTGATGATTAGTTTTGTCTCTTCAAGTTCAGATTGAAACATCTCAGCAGCAGATCAGTTCATTTAGAACCAAACGCAGCTTTTCTAACACTGATACTGAGCAGCTTTAACTCGACAGCATCAGAATGTTAAGAAAGGAACTTTAACATGAGTTCAAGTCACAAAGATGATCTATTGGACATCTACTAAGCACTTGCTCAACTCATAGATCACAAAAATGTTGTCGGCGCAATTGTTTTCTAATTCTGGTAATTTTCTACTTTTCAGACGTGAAGCAGGTGAAGGTGGAAAAAGATGAAGCGTGTGAAGTGGAGAATAAACAGCAGGAGCTTCTCAACAGTGTGACTGAACAAGCCTCTATTAGTTGTTTAAAGACGGACAAGAGTTCTTCAGACCAAACAGCAGAAGATCAACCAGTGTCTGCTTTCCTTCACAGTGGAGATGTTTCCTTCAGCAGCAGTTCCACACTCACTCACACTGGAGAGAAACCTTTCACCTGCTGTCACTGTGAGAAGAGTTTCTCATATCAGTCACGCTTAATTACTCATGCGAGAACTCACACCGGTGAGAAAGCGTTCTCTTGTCCTCATTGTGAGAAGAGTTTCTCACAGAAGGAAAGTCTGAAGTGTCACATAATTTTTCACACTGGTGAGAAACCCTTCATTTGTCCTCAGTGTGAGAAGAGTTTCTCTAGAAAGCAATATTTAAAAATTCACATGGCGACACACACCAGTGAAAAACCATTCACTTGCTCCCAGTGTAATAAGAGTTTTTCATGTCTCTATTATTTAACAAAGCACACGAAAACTCACACTGGTGAGAAACCTTTTCCCTGTTCTCAGTGTGACCAGAGATTTTCTCGATCAAATAATTTAAAGCGACATATCATTATTCACACCGGTGAAAAACTGTTCACTTGCTCCCAATGTGATAAGAGTTTTTCGAATTCTGATTATTTAAATAGTCACATGAGGATTCACACTGGTGGGAAGCATTTCTCCTGTTCTCAGTGTGATAAGAGTTTCTCTCAGTCTTACCTTCTGAAGCGTCACATGAAGATTCACTCTGGAGACGCTTTTACTTGCTCCCAGTGTGGAAAGAGTTTCTCTTGTCGTTCAAAGTTAAATACTCACATGAGGAATCACACTGGTGAGAAACCTTTCTCCTGTCCTCACTGTGAGAAGAGTTTCTCACGGAAGGAAACCCTAAAGTGTCACATGGTCCTTCACACCGGTGAGAAACCCTTCAGTTGTCCTCAGTGTGAGAAGAGTTTTGCAGTGAAGGGCATTCTGAAATTTCACGTGAAGTCTCACGTGGCAAAAAAATCTTTTGCAGAGTGAGAAGAGTCACTCGCAGTAAAACACTCTGAAGTGTCGTGTAATTCTTCACACTGGTGCGTGTGGGATTTAAGGTGTTTAATTCACGTGTACAGTGTTCAGAAGTAAAGGTCTCTATGTTCTCAGATGTGTGAGGCTAAAGGAATGCTTTGGATGATGAGAGTGTTGTGTTTAATTCTATTAGCTAGACTAGAATGATCAGTAGTACATACTCTGTCTCTCTCTTTGTGCCGCTAGTCTGCTGATAGATAAGAGAGAGATGCTTTCTCACACAGAGAGAGAGATATGATCATTTTTTTTACCTGCTTATAAGTTTTGAGTCAAGATGTAAAAGGAAGTTAAGTTTTGAAAGCTAAGCACTTTATTTGAAACACTTATATTTAAAAGTAGCACGGCTTTTATGTCATAAGTTAGATAACATTGTAAATATATGCTATATTTGATTTTACACAGCAATACGCGTGTGAAGACCATTTATTTTTCCAATCTTTCAGCAGGCCAGTAGGCGCGTATATCATTGTTTATGTATTGTTTTATGTAACATTTTAGTTTGAGTTATATTTTATTCTCTTGATTGTTGCAATATGCTTCATAAATATTTGCATAATTTAGAACACATTTTGTTTCATTTATTCATTCATTTGAAACAGACTAGAGTGTTGAACAGTTGTGGAAACTCCAGGGAAACTCCATAAATATTATTTATAATTGGTTGAAAAAACATGGCAAAAAAATCAAAGAAAACTTTTAGAAAAAAAGCGAAATAGAATAAAGCTATGTTTATGCCTTTTTTATTTATTTATTTTTTTTAAGTTTATTTTTAATGACTTATTACTTACATATAGTGTTATTGTATAGTTGAATATATATGTGTGTGTATGCGTTTTATACACTGATGAAAAGTATTTATTTTAATCGATTGCATTTGATATATAGTGTTATTGTGAAGTTTTATTTATGCTTTTGTAAAATTTAAAAACAAAGTATAATTTGTCACTAAACTATAAGATTAAAAAATGGAAAAACGTATATTTATCCTGTTCTAAAGACCTCAACAGCCACTGTTCATCGGAGAGCGTGAGGTAGAGAGGGTGAGCAGCTTTAAGTACCTCGGGTCCACATCAGTGAGGACCTCACCTGGACATTAAACACCACACAGCTGGTCAAGAAAGCTCAACAGCGGCTGTACTTTCTGAGGAGGTGAGGAAGTTTGGCATGTCTGCAAAGATCCTCAGCATCTTCTACAGCTGCACCATCGAGAGTCCATCGACTCACTCACACAGTGATGACATTTGCTGCTACAGACTGCACAACATCACTTTAAGGAACACGTGCCACTTTATCTGACCTTTTGGTTGCACCTCTTGCACAAATGTACATAATCACATTCTGTTTTGTTGCACTGTACTTATTTGATTTATTTATTGCATGTATATACTTTTGTTTTTTTATTTTCTGTTTTTCTATTACCACTGGCATTCAATGTAATAACGACAAAGTAAGAATTTCATTGTGCAGAACAACCTGCACACATGACAATAAAACGCTTTGACGCTTTGACTTGACTAAAGTGTATTTTGGATGATTTACAATGATTTCTGATTTATAGTGTTATTGTGTAGTTTGTAGTTATTTCTATCATTTTTATACACTTTTTAAACGTATTTTTACTCAATTACTTACATTTGATGTATAGTTTTATTGTATTGATTGTTTCTTCATCTGCTGGTGGAATCCCACAGTGACCTTTTCTCCGTGTCCAGGTGAGGGCGCCATTACGCCGTTTAAAATTGTATAGTTCTTCACCTCTCAACTCTTCGCTTATTTAAATCTCTTACTTTCTGTCTCTCTTTATCACCATTAATTGTTTCCTTCCATCTAATATATTTCTGTAAATTATCTGCAACAAATATATTTATTTTTTTTATGTTTTAGGAAAAACTTGTCACAAAACCTTTGAAAAAAGCGAAATAGAATAAAAGTATGTGTTTGTCTTTTTAGACTGTTTAAAAAAGTTTTTTTTTTTAATTATTAATTACTTACATTTGATATGTAGTGTTATTGTATATTGTGTATAAATGCACTGATAAATATACACTGATAAAACGTATTTATTTTAAATACTTACATTTGATATATAGTGTTTTGTCAATTTATATGTATGCTTTGGTAAAATTTAAAAGCAAAGTATAATTTGAGAATACAAAAATTGAATAAACGTACATTTTTCCTGTTTTATACACTGTTTTAAAGTGTTGAATGATTTATATTGATTTCTGATTTATAGTGTTATCGTGTAGTTTGTATAGTTATTTTTATCCTTTTTTATACACTGTTTGAACGTATGTTTACTCAATTACTTACATTTGATTTACAGTATAGTTTTATTGTATAGTTTCTGCTGCTGGAATCCAGTGACCTTCTCTCCGTGTCCAGGTGAGGGCGCCATTGCGCGGCACAGTTCTTTATCGCTCAACTCTTCGCTTATTTAATTCTTTTAATCTCTGTCTCTCTTTATCACTATCATTTTCTCTTCACCTTTCGTTTATTTTACTCTGTTTTCTTATGTTTGTTCAACTTAGTATAAAGATTAATACAAAGTAAAGTTTGTCACAAAACTATCAGAATACAACGAACTAGAATAAACCTAAAGTGATTAATTTTGATACACTGTTTAACATGTATATTGTTAATTGCCTACATTAGATATACAGTATGTGTCTACTTTCAAAAGTAGTCACAAAGTAGAAATTCTAGGATTAAAATACTTCTGTGGAAGTAAAAGTATGAGCTCATTATACTCAAGAAAAAGTACTTTAAGTAATGCAAGTAAAACGACATCGTAATATGACAATGTTGCTGTGTATAACTACATTGAAAATGCATTTTATTACATTGCTTACACAATAAAGAACCATATATGTGCATACAATTTAAAAATGAAACAACCATCTAATCAATATCATTAAGCTTTGTTCAGTCATGCAAAATGGTGACCATATTTTGGCTTCCTAAAGTATAAATACGTCAAAATTATACTTGCGTAAATTAACAAAGCATTATTACTTTGTTACTTGACACTTACGTACTTAACTAGTCACTTTATCTGCTGCTGGAATTACACAATGACTTTTCTACGTGTCCAGGTGAGAGCGCCATTGCGCTGCTTATAATTGCACAGTTCCCATCGTCTTACTCTCTCTCTCTCTCTCTCTCTTTCTCTCTGTTTTTTTTTTTTTTTCTTCAGAAAACAGAAAACACTTTTTTTGTTTCCCTCTCTTTCTATCTAAATCGTTATATTAAGTTGAAGAAACACTGGGAAGTATTGTAAAACTGGTCACAAATCTATTTGAATAAACGTATATTTAACCTTTTTGTATACTGTTTAAAAGTATATTTTTAATTATTTACAGTTGACATGCATTAAGTATTATTGTATAGTTTTCTTTTTCTGCTGCTTTTTTTGTAGTTATTTTTCTCCGTGTCCAGGTGAGGGCGTGTCACATCCACAATTATTTTTCAACAACGTGCAGTGAAATGTATTTTGCAATCGTCCAGCATGTTAACATGGGGGGG
>CM051493.1:16528833-16541088 GCA_028031935.1 Paedocypris micromegethes
TCGTCGGCCTCGACGGGACCCCCGCATCGCGTACAACTTCTATTCCCGGGCCGAGCCGTCGCTCCACGGGAGAGGAACGACTCAAGCCCGGGGCCTCTAGCATCATCCAGCTAAGCTAACAAGCTAACCGCTAAGCTAAGCTAGAGACAAGCGTCTCACTATGCTCACTCTTCGTGAAGAAAATTGTACTGAGAAAATGGCGGCTGGAGCACTAGCTTGGGCTTGCAGGCCACGCCCAGAAGGGCGGTGCTCCAACGCCATTGGCTGCAGTTATCACTGCGTCATTCTATTGCTTCATTGCTTTGTCAGGAAACGTTGTTCCCCACATGTGGTGTCAGTAGTGACCAGCTCGATAGGGAACTCCGACCTGGTTTCTCCTCAGACGCTTCATATTCTCCCGCATCTTCTGTTTCCTCTTTAATAACGCGCATCTTTACACTCTCACCACATCAAACTCATTCTGTCGAGGGATAGTTTATGTTTCTGGCGATATAAACATATAACTTGGCTTGTGCAAAGTTAGTGTTCGAGTCTTTCGCCGTTATACGAGCGCCGCCATACTGAATTGACGTCACGACAGTGGGCGGATCAAACTAGACGTCACAAGCAGGGTCACCGTGGGGTAACAATGGTATTTGTTAAAGAAAATGATAATAATAATAAATTAATTAATTAAAACAATGGTACTTGTCTATGGCAAGCCGAATTAACATTTCAACCTATAAAAAGCGGAATGTTTTCTCCGGAGATATGAACCTTTTTTGCACCTTTTTCTTGCTCTGGCCAAATAAAATCCAACCAGATTTATCCTAATATGTGGGCAGCAGTAGTCGACAAAGTCATTAAATCTGAAAGTGTCCAGATCAACTGATTTTGGGACTTTTGCATTTCTGTTGCTGAGGACTCCTGCACTGGTTTGCCTATAAAATGTGAACAATATGACAAAATGCATCACCGTGATGCCTGAAGTCAGAATGCATTTAGATTAGATTCATCTTTATTGTCATTACACATGTACAGGCAACGAATGCAGTTTAAGTCTAACCAGAAGTGCTATACGTTAGCAGTACTTTCTGAATATCGGTTATAAGCTAAAATATACAAAATGCACATGTGCAGAGATGTTTATCAAATGCCATATTAGTGGTCGTCACGTGTTCGATCCGCCCATTGTCGTGACGTCATTTCAAAATGGCGGTGCTCGTGTAATTGTGGACGATTCGAACATTAACTTTGCCCAAACCAAAATATATGTTTATGCCGTTGGAAACCTAAAATAATTCGCGACAGAACTTGATTGCGCTTAATCTCGCGAGACTGTCAAGATGCGCGTTATTAAAGAGGAAAGAGAAGACGCGGGAGAATATGAAGCGTCTGAGGAGAAACCAGGTCCGAGATTCTCTTTGTTCCGCGTGTTTTCAAATATATCGTTTTTGAATTATTATTTAAAACCATTTTTTATTATTTTATTTTTTTTTTGTTCTAGGTGGATTGTGAAACTTTCGTTCAAACGTGGTTAAGAAGTCATTTGACAGATACAGGAGTTTAATAGTAAAAAAAAACGTTATTAACCTGAAACGTAATAAGCCAATGCAGCACAGAAGTGTGTGTGTGTGTGTGTGTGTGTGTGGTGCAGTAAGTGAAGTGCTGGTGTGTGTAGTCGCTCTTCTCGGCTTCTTCTCACACACACAATTCTACAAGGTCCAGCACAGAAACTCCTTCAGAAGCTTCACACACTGTTCTGTTCTCCACCAGACCATTGTGCTCCTCAACCTCAAGCAAACACAGTTTCTGACCAGATTAATAGTTAATAAACCAGTCAAACAAACCCACAACTCGCCACAATCACCAAACCTGCGCTTTCCCAGTCAAACGAACCTTTACTGATCTTTCACTGAGATCACAGTCTCTAGTGCCTTTATTGAGCGATAATAATGTTCTGTTTTAATATGTTTACATGTATTTTTCAGACGTGAAGCAGGTGAAGGTGGAAGAAGAAGAAGCGTGTGAAGTGGAGAATAAACAGCAGGAGCTTCTCAACAGTGTGACTGAACAAGCCTCTATTAGTTGTTTAAAGACGGACAAGAGTTCCTCAGACCAAACAGCAGAAGATCAACCAGTGTCTGCTTTCCTTCACAGTGGAGATGTTTCCTCTTCCAGTCAAACGTTTCAATCTAAAAAACAACTCGACAGATATGTCAAAAGTCACACAAGAACTAAGAAACACAAGTGTCCTCAGTGTGACAAGACTTTTAATTTCAACAGCCAATTACAGATTCACATGAGGATTCACACTGGTGAGAAACAGTTTTCATGTTCTCAGTGTGAGCAGAGATTTTCTCGAATACACCATCTTAAACGACATATACTGACTCACAGTGGTGAGAAACCATTCACTTGCTCACATTGTGACAAGAGTTTTTCATGTCCTGATTATTTAAATAATCACATGATGATTCACACTGGTGAGAAACCTTTTTCCTGTCCTCAGTGTGAGCAGAGTTTCCCTCAATCTTACCTTCTGAAGCGTCACGTGAAGATTCACACTGAAGATGCTTTCACTTGCTCCCATTGTGGAAAATGTTTTTCATATTATTCACTATTATATAGTCACATGATGATTCACACCGGTGAGAAACCTTTCTCCTGTCCTCACTGTGAAAAGAGTTTCTCACGGAAGGAAACCTTAAATCGTCACATAATGCGTCACACTGGTGAGAAACCCTTTATTTGTCCTCAGTGTGGAAAGAGTTTCACAAGAAAGGAGTATTTTAAAGTTCACATGAGAATTCACACCGGTGAGAAAACTTTTGCATGCTCTTATTGTGATAAGAGTTTTTCTTGTCCTGATTATTTAAATCATCACATGAAGATCCACACTGATGAGAAACATTTTTCCTGTTCTCAGTGTGATCAGAGTTTCTCCCACAAATCCCTTCTGAAGCGTCACATGAAGATTCACACTGGAGATGCTTTCACTTGCTCACATTGTGGAAAGAGTTTCTCATATCATTCACGCTTAATTAGTCATCTGATGATTCACACTGGTGAGAAACCTTTCCCCTGTTCCCAATGTGAGAAGAGTTTTTCTAAACTATTCAAACTAAAGCGACATATAATTACTCACACTGGTGAGAAACCGTTCACTTGCTCCGATTGTGATAAGAGTTTTTCATGTCTCTATTACTTAAATAATCACATGAAGATTCACACTGATGAGAAACCTTTCTCCTGTTCTCAGTGTGATAAGAGTTTCTCTCAGTCATTCCTTCTGAAGCGTCACATGAAGATTCACTCTGGAGACGCTTTCACTTGCTCACATTGTGGAAAGAGTTTCTCGTGTCAATCACACTTAAATAATCACATGAGGAGTCACACTGGTGAGAAACCTTTCTCCTGTCCTCACTGTGAGAAGCGTTTCTCACAGAAAGATAGTCTAAAGCGTCACATAATTCTTCACACAGATGAAGGAAAGAGTTTTATACAGAAGAAAAGTCTGAAATCTCATGTGGAAGATTTTCACTGAGAGAAATCGTTCTCCCGTTCAGAGAGTGAGAAGAGTTACTCGCAATAAAACACTCTAAATAAAGTTAAACACTCTAATAAACTCTAAACAATCTAATAAAGCATCACGTAATTCTTCACTGGTGAGTGTGGGATCTAATGTGTGTAATGCATAACTACAGTGTTTAGAATACAGTCTTCATGTCCGTAGACGTGTAAGGCTAAAAGAATGCTTTGGATAATTAGACTCTTTTTAATTACTGTATTTACGCAGATTTAAGCACCTTTCTATTTATTTATTATTTTATTTTTTTAGAATTTTTACCAGGCAAAAACTTGCGAGTGCTTATAATCTCCGACTTCAAATACACTTATATTTATCCGTATTTCAAGTCAGGAGCAATCACAAAACAACGAAAACACATGGTCTTTATGCAGCGGCGCGTCTGCGTCTATATAATGTTACGTAGACAGAAGTGCTAAGCTTTTATTAGCTCGAAAAACAGAAATAAAGAAACATTTGACACGACACTTAACAGAGACTAAATAACACTGGAAGAAGTAAGATTACACTAAATACAGTACAATCATTTATATTACAACAAACAGAGACTACAAACCACGACTGGGTAGCTTAGCTTAGCGCAACCGGCTACAAGAAAGTCCAATGTGTCATCGCAGAAAGAGTCGAAATTGAAGAACACGGACAAGGAGTAAATAATCTAAGGAACAGACACAATCAAAACGCTGGGTAGCTGCACGGGGGATAATAATCCTTCCTCTTCACACAGCGTCAGATAAACAGAGCTTGAAACAGGCCTGAGCTTGAAGCAATTGCTCTGCGCATGTGTGACGTCTGATTGGAGAGCAAAGGATCTTGGGATGTGAAGTCCTTACCACTAGAATCCACTTTTTGTTATTTATCATTTAAAAAAAACGATATCAAAGTGTTACGAATCTCAAGTTAGGTTTGTTAAAAATAGAAAAAAAAAAAGTTTTTTTAAGAGAATATTAACGTCATTGAACCAGAAGTGTCATTTAAAAATACATATTTTTTTCATTTTGTGCCTGAATAATCAGGGTGGTGCTTATATTTGTGTAAATACAGAGTGATTGCTAGACTAGAATGATCAGTAGTACATACTCTGTCTCTCTCTTTGTGCCGCTAGTCTGCTGATAGATAAGAGAGAGATGCTTTCTCACACACGCTTGTATTGACTCTGATATAAAGGAGACGTCACTTCTGAAATGTGTTGAGTGATGCTTGTGCTGTGAATAAACCACATTATCATCTCACACACTGGTTTCTTCAGTCTCTTGATGAGCATCACTGGTGCACCACAGGGAACTCTACTATCACCTTTTCTCTTCACACTTTGCTTTTGCACCTGCAGCTTGTCGTGTCCAGAAGTTCTCGTATGACACGGCTATTGTGGCGTGTGTAACAGGAAGTGAGTAGAGTATCATTGACTTTCGTAGGAATTCCTCCTGCCAACCAATGATCAACAAGAGGGAGTCTCGCCCATGTAGAACTGCCACTGGGTTTTAATATGTACGTTCAAAATAAAATGTATTTCATAGAAATGCCAAGCCTAATTTTTTTTTATTCTGATCAACACACAGTTTTGAAAGGGAACTGTGCAATTAAGAAACAACATTTTTGGTTGTGTGTATCGCAATCACATAATTGTAATCAAGCTATTCTGAGGCCGTAATATTGTAAAGTAACAAAATAATTTAAAATAACAGTAACATGTAATGCGTACTGTATTACACTTTAGAAGTAGCTTGCACAACATGGATAATTGTACATCTTTCATAATGTTGACATATTGTCATTGATGTTTGCTTGTGTGTGTAGAGGCTCTTTATACTGTCAATCTGTGTGTTCAAATGTTTTTTTTGTTTGTTTGTTTTTTTTTTTATCAAAAATGAGTATTATATGGTAGATTAATTCAGATGAGAACTAGTGAAGACCCACAAAAACTTAAAACACATTCAATGCATTAACGTAATGTTACGAAATGTTCACATGAAGACTCGCACGGTGAGAAATTGTTCTCCCGCTCGGAGTGTGAGCAGCAGGAGCGGGTTTAGTCAGCACCAGTAGGGCGGGGCATGTGTGATATCCGGGTGAGCTTCTCTCTATGGTGTCATCATATCAGTCCACCTATCCATGTGAAGAACTATAATCATGTTAATCAGTGAACTTTGAAACTATACTGATAAAAGTATGGATACTTGATGCCACAGGAAATTTTATTTTTGCTTTTTTTTTATTAAGAAAAAAATACAGACGACTGGAACATGAAAATGTCTCTGATTGAGGAATTTCAAGACAATAAAGTGCAACTATAAATAAAACTGCGTTATCTTTTGTGTTTTCCAGAAGAGGGAAAAAAAAAACTCAACTTAAAAGCATTTTAAATTATGAAATTTAAGCAAAATGAATTTGCTGGGAGCTCACTATTCCAAGCCAAAAATGTACGTAAAAGTAAAAGAGATCAATATTGTCTTGTAGTGTGGTAATAAAACTGGTAGTGTGACTGAATGTGAGAGAGTTCTGGTGCTTAAACATATCACACATTTAGAAATATTTTGTGTACATGTATTTGTTTTTATTGTTAGATCAAGTCTTTGAAATTAATAAGCTTACTTATCAAACACGTATTAATCTCCTGGTGATAAATGTGGTTGGGATCTGCTTAAATTATTCAGTGAACCAGAGTCGAACAGCAGTATTTATATCAACTGATTTAGATTTGGGATTTATTTAAACAAACAAAACAACACAAATCATGTTTCTTACCACGTTTCTAAATGACAACAATACCTTTTCACTTTATGGCCAGAAAGCAAGTTTTGTGTTGCTCAAAATGAATAGATTGAGTTTACATAGTCCTGTTGTGTCTAATATGAATAAACCAACACTATTCACATATATAACCAGGAAATCACATTGTCTACGATATACTAACATACTTTACCCATTATAAACGTTAAAGCTGTTAGTAGCTTTGATTAAACTTAAAAGTAAAACATATTACATTTCTGAGATAGTATTGTAAAGAATTGTAAAGGTAAAGAATACATTTTAAATAATAGTAACAGGAAATGTACATTATCATCGATGTTTGTATGTGTGTGTAAAGACTTTAGATCATATAAATCATCATCGGTGTTAAAAGTTTTTTTTTTTTTTGATGGTAGGTTGATTCAGACGTGCACTGGTGAAGACCCGCCGTAAAAATATTTATATGATATGATTATGTTCAGAATAAAGGAATGAGTTTAGTTAAACATAAAGCACATTTAATGCTGTGTGTGTGTGATCTATAGATGATTGTGTTGTGTTACAGTACACACTATTTACTCTTTTGAACCGTGAACCTGTTCGTGATGTCACATGTTTGCCCCGCCCACCATCCGGACGTCAGTCCAACATGGCGGTGCTCGGGAAGTAGTTGAAGACTCAACTACTAAGCTATAACAAACCGAGTTATGTGTTTATACCTAAACTAAACCAACTCCGAATCCGCGACAGAACTTTGCTGAGTTTGATGTGGTGAGAGTGTAAAGATGCGCGTTATTAAAGAGGAAAGAGAAGACGCGGGAGAATATGAAGCGTCCGGAGTCACTGATCAACACGCTGAGGAGAAACCAGGTCGGAGATTCTTTATTCTTCATCTAAACTCACAGTCACGAGCCAGTAGTGAAATATACTGTCAATAATGCTCACGTGTAGAGAACATCAGCGTTTCACTCGCTACATCTGTCGTTTTAGATGCTGGTGATTACTGGAATACACAATCCGTTTAAGTCACAATATTTGCAAATTAATATTTGCGATGGTTAATTGTGTCTCTTCAAGTTCAGATTGAAACATCTCAGCAGCAGATCAGTTCATTTAGAACCAAACGCAGCTTTTCTAACACTGATACTGAGCAGCTTTAACTCGACAGCATCAGAATATAAAGAAAGGAACTTAAGAGTGTAATTCACAAAAACTATCTATTAGACATCTACTAAGCGCTTACTCAACTCATAGTTCACAAGAATTGTATCTGCACATTTTTTTCTTATTCTGTTTTTTTTTCATCTTTTCAGACGTGAAGGAGGAAAGAGAAGAAGCGTGTGAAGTGGAGAATAAACAGCAGGAGCTTCTCAACAGTGTGACTGAACAAGCCTCTATTAGTTGTTTAAAGACGGACAAGAGTTCCTCAGACCAAACAGCAGAAGATCAACCAGTGTCTGCTTTCCTTCACAGTGGAGATGTTTCCTTCAGCAGCAGTTCCACACTCACTCACACTGGAAAGAAACACTGTCACGTCTGTCAGACGTTTCAAACTGAAAAACAACTCAACAAACATGAAAATGACGAAATTCAGACAAGAACTAAGAAACACAAGTGTCCTCATTGTGACAGGACTTTTCATGTCAAAAGCAAGTTGGAGATTCACATTAGAACTCACACTGGTGAGAAACCGTTCAATTGCTCCCTATGTAATAAGTGTTTTTCATGTATCCATTATTTACGTTGTCACATGAGGATTCACACTGATGGAAAACCTTTCTCCTGTTCTCAGTGTGATAAGAGTTTCTCTCAGTCTCTCCTTCTGAAGCGTCACATGAAGATTCACACTGGAGACACAATAACTTGCTCTGAGTGTGGAAAGAGTTTCTCGGGTATTTCAAATTTAAATATTCACATGAGGAGTCACACTGGTGAGAAACCTTTCTCCTGTCCTCACTGTGAGAAGAGTTTTTCACAGAAGGAAAACCTAAAACGTCACGTAATGCTTCACACTGGTGAGAAACCCTTCACGTGTCCTCAGTGTGAGAAGAGTTTCTGTAGAAAGGAACATTTTAAAGTTCACCTGATGACACACACTGGCGAGAAACCGTTCACTTGCTCCCACTGTGCTAAGAGTTTTCCTTGTCTTGATTATTTAAATCATCACATGAGGATTCACACTGATGAAAAACGCTTCTCCTGTTCTCAGTGTGACCAGAGTTTTTCTCAAATAAACCTTCTGAAGCGACATATAATCATTCACACCGGTGAGAAAGCCTTCCCTTGCTCCAAATGTGATAAGAGTTTTTCTTGTCCTGATTATTTAAATCATCACATGAAGACTCACACTGATGATAAACCTTTTTCGTGTTCTCAGTGTGGAGAGAGTTTCTCAAGAAAAAAGTATTTGACATTTCACATTACGACTCACACTGCTGAGAAACCGTTCTTGTGTTCTCAGTGTGGCAAGAGTTTTTCTCAGAGACATTATCTGAAGGTTCACCTCATGACTCACACCGGTGAGAAACCTTTCTCATGTTCTCAGTGCGGGAAGAGTTTTGTGCAGAAGAAAAGTTTGAAATATCACATGGAGTCTCACGCGGAGTGAAATTGATTTTTCAAAACAATCTGAACAATAAAAACGCTTCTGAAATATGTTGAGTGATGCTTGTGCTGTGAATAAACCACATTATCATCTCACACACTGGTTTCTTTATTCTCTTGATTCACTCTGAGAGAGAACTGCTTCACCAGACACACACACACGCCACCACAGAAACACACTGCTACACTACCGTAGGAGAGTCTTGGATAAAGGAAGTTTTGAGTTACAAAACACGTCTCCGGTAAAATTTTGTCTTGAGTTAGGTCATTTTTTTCTTGATACGAAAAGACCACGTCTTTTTTCTTACCGCTAGAATGCAGCGAGACGAGAGAGAGAGGCGTGTAAATAACAAATGTCATATCACATTTATTTTGCTATTACATTTATTATCAATTTTTATCATTTATTAAAGAAAATGTTTGTCTGATTTTACTTGTTGAATCTTGTCATGGATTAAATGGATTACATGTACATTGTGGCTCAGCTAATGATATTTTCGGCTCTCGGCCGAATCACAGATTCGTTTTGTAAAACTTTCCTTCGTAAGTACTGAATCTATTTGAATTTATCTTAATCAACGTGTTTGTAGTTGAGCTACTCTAAGTGCCAAAATGTCTTCAAAATTATTTTGCTAATAACATGGATTAACATTATATGTTAAATGTAAGTCATTCAAATAAAATGTTTAAACAGTGTATGAAAAGCTATACAAATTACACATTGACACTTTTCAAAATATACAACTTGAACAGTGTATGAACAGCTATTTTGTTTTATTATCCAAGTGTTATTTTGTTTTGCCATGTTGCTTCAACTTTATGTAAAGATACAAATAGAGAGTAAAAACAGAGAAAATCAGGAAAATGTAGCAATAAAGAGAGACGGAAATTTTATTAAGCGAAGACTTTAGAGGTAAAGAACTGTGCAATTATAGGCGTCGCAATGGCGCCCTCACCTGGACACGGAGAAAAATTCACAGTGCAATTCCACGTGACGTCATTTAAACATGGCGGCGCCCGTGGATGATGGAATTATTAAGAAATAATCGCTTATGCATCCGCGACAGAACTTGACTGAGTTTGATGTGGTGAGAGTGTAAAGATGCGCGTTATTAAAGAGGAAAGAGAAGACGCGGGAGAATATGAAGCGTCCGGAGTCACTGATCAACACGCTGAGGAGAAACCAGGTAAACGATACAATTATTGGTATTAATGTTATTTTGTGATATGAATTTAACATTCTAACAAAACATAAAACATATTGTGTTGGGTACAAAACCTTTTTACGACCGTTTCTTTGCCTAAACTGCTGTAGTATTTTGTAAAAAAATAAAACGCACAACACGACGATTGAAGTTAATTTCAAAATTGCCAAGTAGTGAACGCAGACCGAGACCAACTGGTGATGATGTCAACTTAACCTATCCCCATCTTAAGCTTAATCGTTATTAAATGTTAAGGGCATTTTAAAGCGTATTTTAATTAACATATTGTATGGGTGCTTTGTAAACAGATGTAGTGTAGCCAGATGTGCACATACGCGGGGTTGTGTTTTAAAATACCGTATTTATTATCATGTTAAAGTATTCGAAAAAAGCCACCTGGAGAATTTTAATTGATTGATTATAGGCTCTGAATGTTGATCTCATTAACATTTCTCAATTACATTACTCATGGATGACAAAAATTTAAATGCGACTTTTTCTTAATTCCTTTTTTTCTCTTCTTTCCAGACGTGAAGCTGGTGAAGGTGGAAGGAGAAGAAGCGTGTGAAGTGGAGAATAAACAGCAGGAGCTTCTCAACAGTGTGACTGAACAAGCCTCTATTAGTTGTTTAAAGACGGACAAGAGTTCCTCAGACCAAACAGCAGAAGATCAACCAGTGTCTGCTTTCCTTCACAGTGGAGATGTTTCCTTCAGCAGCAGTTCCACACTCACTCACACTGGAGAGAAACACAGTCGCCTCAGTCAGACGGTTAAATCTGAAAAACAACTCGACAGACATGTGAAAAATCACACAAAAACCAAGAAACACAAGTGTCCTCATTGTGACTGGACTTTTCATTTCCACAGCAAGTTGGAGATTCACGTCAGAACTCACACTGGTGAGAAACTGTTCTCATGTTCTCAGTGTGAGCAGAGATTTTCTCAACTTCACCATCTGAAGCGACATATACTGACTCACAGTGGTGAGAAACCGTTCAGTTGCTCCAAATGTGAAAAGAGTTTTTCGTGTCCTGATTATTTAAATGATCACATGAAGATTCACACTGACGAGAAACCTTTCTCATGTTCGCAGTGTGATAAGAGTTTCTCATATCATTCACGCTTAATTACTCATCTGATGATTCACAGTAATGAGAAACCTTTCTCTTGCTCTCAGTGTGAGCAGAGTTTCTCACAGATGTCGTATCTGAAGCGTCACATGAAGATTCACACTGGAGACACAGTAAATTGCTCCCAGTGTGGAAAGAGTTTCTCGTGTCAGTCACACTTAAATACTCACATGAGGATTCACACTGGTGAGAAACCTTTCTCCTGTCCTCACTGTGAGAAGAGTTTCTCAATTAAACAAACCTTGAAGCGTCACATTGTTTCACACCGGTGAGAAACCCTTCACTTGTCCTCGGTGTGGAAAGAGTTTTGCTCAGAAGAAAAACATACTCTGTACATACTCTGTCTCTCTCTTTGTGCCGCTAGTCTGCTGATAGATAAGAGAGAGATGCTTTCTCACACACGCTTGTATTGACTCTGATATAAAGGAGACGTCACTTCTGAAATGTGTTGAGTGATGCTTGTGCTGTGAATAAACCACATTATCATCTCACACACTGGTTTCTTCATTCTCTTGATTCATTCTGGATATTAACTGCTTAAGTGACTTGCTTTATAACAGTGTTATAAATTAACGTCTACTTTTTTTTTTCAGTAATGTAATTACTTCTTTCTCTGACAAACATGTTGCGTAATAAGAGAGGAGGATGTGGATGTTGAGAAGCAGGAAATAGCAGACATTAGTAGGGATGAGGTGAGGAAGACTGAAGAGGGGAAAGGCTGTTGGTCCTGTCGACCCCTGATAAGGCAAATGCCGAAAGAGAAGTAGATCACGTGTATGTAATTCAAAATATACTTTTAAACAGTGTATGAACAAGCAAAAATACAACTATACGAACTTTACAATAACACTATATTTCAAAAGTAAGTAATTCCAAATATACTATTAAACAGCGTATAAAACAGCATACATATGCATTTATTCTATTTCGTTTTATTCTTATTGTTTTCACGTTTTACTGTGTTTCGTCATGATTTTTCAAAATTGTATAAAGATATCATTAGAAAGTAAATTAACC
>CM051493.1:16541436-16581634 GCA_028031935.1 Paedocypris micromegethes
GTAGATCACGTGTATGTATCACGAAGATAGATCACGTGTATGTAATTCAAAATATACTTTTAAACAGTGTATGAACAAGCAAAAATACAACTATACGAACTTTACAATAACACTATATTTCAAAAGTAAGTAATTCAAAATATACTATTAAACAGCGTATAAAACAGCATACATATGCATTTATTCTATTTCGTTTTATTCTTATTGTTTTCACGTTTTACTGTGTTTCGTCATGATTTTTCAAAATTGTATAAAGATATCATTAGAAAGTAAATTAACCGAGAGGGAAACGGGAAAAAAAATGTAGCAAAAGAGAGAGACAGAGTAAGGGACTTAAATAGACGAAGAGTTGAGAGGTAAAGAACTGTGCAATTTTAAGCAGCGCAATGGCGCCCTCACCTGGACACGGAGAAAAAGACACTGTGCAATTCCAGCAACAGATGAAAAATAATATATACACTAACACTATCTATCAAATGTAATTCAATATATACTTGTTAAACAGGGTATATAAAAAGCATACGTTTATTCTTATTTTAATTCTAACAGTGTTACATTTGGTAAATAAGTGTGTAACTTCCTCTGAAACGGACGCGGGCTGAGTTTCTTTGCACTGATGTTTTAATGAACACCGTAGAACTAAAATAAAGGTTACATTGTGAATAAACAATTTATCAAACAAATAAAGAAACAAACAAACAAACAAACAGATTCACATACCGCTTTGCCTGATCGTCACAGAGAAAGTAAATCACTTTAAGCCAGTTTGTCCTTGATTATCATTCAAGTCTTATCCGTTCATTCACCGCCACCACCACGCCAGATGTGAACCCGGAAGTGACCTTTATACGGTATGCGAAGGTTCGATTACGCCCCAAACAACCAATAACCCAACATCAGATTAATATTCATCAAATTAATGCAAACATGGAAAATCTTGTAATTAAGGAAACAGCAATAAACAATAATAATAGAAATAAAAACAATAATAATAATAATATCCCGAAGAATAACCCGACCACCAGTAGCGCCACCAGGTGGCCACCTCACCAACACGCTCTTGCCGACACACTCCCACCATCGCACTCTGTGTGATTCTTAAATGCTGAACAGTAAATTACATAAGGAAATGTTTCAATCTGCTTCCATCAATAAGACTGTTTTATGTATGGGTCTTTCAAGATATGTTTTGCATTTGTGGGCAGCCCAAGTCCTATCACCGAGCAGCAATTTAACCTTTCTAATTCTATCATCTAATCCTGGGAAAACTTCAACGACTTTAGCAAGTTTCCATTGGTTTCGTGGTGCCAAATCATCTTGAATGAGAACAATGTCGTTTATTTTTGCATTTCGTCGGTCTTTATTCCATTTGTTTCTTTGCTGCAAATTTAACAGGTACTCCTTGCACCATCTACTCCAAAATTCATTAGCAAGATATTGAACTTTCTTCCATCTTTTGTTAAGATAAAGATCTTCTCGTACAAATTCTGCAGGAGGTGGTGCAATAATGGTGGATTTCATGGTCAGAATGTGATTTGGTGTCAAGGGTTCTGGTCCTCCGGGATCATTAATGTTCTGTAGGGACAAAGGTCTGCTGTTGACAATGGCCATAATTTCATACATGAACGTTCTTAAACAGGAGGTGTTGAGTCTTGTTGACGTTTGGGCTTGAAACGGTTGCCAGCACACTCCTTACTGTTCTGATCTGTCTTTCCCAGATGCCTCCCATATGGCTGGCTGCGGGTGGGTTCATTACAAAAGTACAACCCATCTCCTTCATTCGGCTTTGGTCCATTCCTTTCATTAGGTGCAAAAATTCCCCCTTTGCTCCCATGAAGTTAGTGCCTTGATCGCTATGAAGCTGACTTACGGTTCCACGTATGGCAATAAAACAACGTAGCGCATTCAAAAAGGAATCTGTACTGAGATCGTCCAATACTTCAATATGAACGGCTCGTGAACACATGCAGGTGAATAAGAGTCCATATCTCTTCAATTCTCTTCGTCCCTCTTTAACACAAAATAGACCAAAGCAATCCGTGCCACTATATGTGAATGGTGGTGTAGTCTCCATCCTTTCGCATGGCAAGTCAGCCATTCGTTGCTCCTGGTTGCCTTTTCGGTACTTCCTACACTGTACGCATTTGTAGATAAGTGATGACACTTCACTACTACCACCTAGAATCCAAATGCCATTAGAGCGGATTGTATTTAAGGTAAAGCCTCGACCTTGGTGTTGGACGTTCTCGTGAAAATGTTTTATGAGGAGACGAGAAACATGATGGCCTTTGGGAAGAATGGCGGGATGTTTTACATGCGGATGTAGCTCTGCGTAAGTTAACCTTCCTCCCACCCGCAAAATGTTATTTTCATCTAGAAATGGATTTAGTCTATATAGCTTGTTAGCTCGACTGGAACAAACTTCATTACCTTGCTTCAGACACTTAAGTTCATCGGGAAACGCTTCTTCTTGAACCATCCGAATTATAAATTGCTCCGCATCCTTTCTTTCTACAAGATTTGTTGTTTCCTCAATCCCCTTAAGTAATCCTTTCCGTTTCTTTATATAACATCTAAGTCTGGCAATGGCTTTCACTGCCCTTTTCCAATCTGAGAACTTGTTTAGACGATTCACCAGCAAATTTGTTTCTTCCACTTTGACTGCAAAAACTTGTATCCTCTTAAGTTCTGGGTCCTTTTCATTTACAACTTCGACCTCTATATCCTCACTTGGGAGTTCCAACTGTTCAATATCTCCATTGACTAGGTTCTGTTCTTGATTTAATCTGCTGAATTCGGTTAGCAACAAACACATGAAATCTTTTTGCATCATTGTTAATATAACCAAGAACCACTCTTGAGTCTGTCCAGTAGTACTCATGGATAGTGCGAAATTCTAGCTCGGTTTTAAGGAATTTTCCTATTCTTGTGGCTAAAACTGCGGCTGTGAGTTCCAATCTTGGAATTGTTGTTATTTTAGTAGGAGCCACTCTAGATTTACCCATAACAAGGGAACAATAGACTTCGCCAGACTTTGTTACAGTTCTGAGATATGAGCATTCTCCATATCCTGACATGCTGGCATCCGAAAAGTGATGCAATTCATATTGCTGCACATCCTTGTCCTTTGATGGGCTATAGCAGCGCAATACTTGTACAGAGGATAAGTAGAGTAGATCTGCTAGCCAGGCTTGCCAATGAGGCTGAAGGTCGTTTGGAATAGGGTCGTCCCACGCAGTCTGTTGATTGCACACTTTTTGTAGAATCTTTTTTCCAACCAAAATGAATGGAGCGACAAATCCAAAAGGATCAAAAACGGAAGCAATGGTTGACAAAACACCTCTTCTGGTGAATGCCTTGTTCTTAATTGAGACTTTAAGATGAAATTCGTCGGAGGTTATACACCAATGCACTCCTAAGGCTCTTTCCACTTTAAGTTGTCCAAAAGCCAGGTCCAAATCCTTTGCCACGTTGGTACATTCTTCTTTGGGTATGGTGGCAAGAACCCCTTTGCTGTTGGAGACGAACTTGTGCAAGTGAAGTGCTCCGGTGCTGCACAGCTCTCTAGCCTCCCTAACTAGCTGAATTGCCTCTTCCTCAGAGTCTACAC
The DNA here is from genome assembly GCA_028031935.1 of Paedocypris micromegethes. NCBI lineage: Eukaryota > Metazoa > Chordata > Actinopteri > Cypriniformes > Paedocypris > Paedocypris micromegethes. The sequence goes on from CM051493.1 coordinate 16,545,047, forward strand.
TCAACAAGCCGTCATCAACATAAAAGTTACGCTGAATGAACTGTACCGTGGTTGGGCGAAATTTGCCCTCACCTTGTGAGGCAATGTACTTAAGTCCGAAATTTGCACAACCAGGGGAAGATGCAGCTCCGAACAAATGAACTCGCATGCGAAAAATTGATGGCGGAGCCTCCAAGTTGCCCTCTTCCCACCACAAAACCTTAGGTAGTCTCGATCCTCTGGGGCAACAAGAAACTGATGGAACATACGCTCCACATCACACATGATGGCAATCTGTCCCTTCCTGAAGCGACACAAGACTCCTAATAGGGCATTGGTGAGGTCAGGACCGGTGAGTAGATGCTCATTCAGCGACGTACCCTGAAATTTTGCAGAGCAGTCAAAGACGATGCGAATCTTGCCTGGTTTGTGTGGGTGGTAAACACCATGATGTGGTATATACCATGCAGGCTGGTTACTTATTTCTGCTTGGGGAACCTTTTCAGCATCTCCTCGTCTTATCATGTCCTTCATAAAGTCAAGGTAATCTTTGCGGTATTGATCATTGCTCATTAGTCGTTTCCTCAAGGCTTTCAGCCTATACTCTGCACATACTTTATTATTTGGTAAAATAGGATTGTCTCTTTTAAAGGGTAACGGCATCTCATAATGCTTGTTTTGTATCTTAATGCCTCCATTTAATTTAGCAACAAACCGCAAATCTTCTTGGGACATTGAAGTTTCTTCATTTCTATCAGCAAAGTCAGATTCAAAGATCTTCAATATCTCTGCAGGAGTGTTAATTTGGTTTTCCGTGTTTATTCAACTTATTTAAAAATAAATAAATAAATAGAAAGTAAAAGACAAGACCGGAAAACATAAATAAATGTAGCAATAAAGAGAGACAGAGAGTAAGAGATTTAAATAGACGAAGAGTTGAGCGGTAAAGAACTGTGCAATTTTAGGCGAAGAAATGGCGCCCTCACCTGGACACTGGTATAATAGCCACTGTGCATTTCGAGCAGTAGATAAAGATAACAATGCAATATCACTATACTGTAAGTCGAATGTAAGTATATAAAAATATACATTTTAGGCACACGTTTACGTTTGTTCTATTTCGTGCGCGCGAGGGAGAGGCGGTCCACCTTACATAGGAGGGTATTGATTTGTCCCGCCCGAATTCGTGACGTCATTTAAACATGGCGGCGATCGGGAAATGATGGAAGTTTGAAGAAATAAGCGCCTATGGATCCGTGAGTTTGTGACAGACGTTTGCTGAGTTTGATGTGGTGAGAGTGTAAAGATGCGCGTCATTAAAGAGGAAAGAGAAGACGCGGGAGAATATGAAGCGTCCGGAGTCACTGATCAACACGCTGAGGAGAAACCAGGTCGGAGATTCTCTTTGTGCCGCGTGTTTTCACGATATCGTTGTTTAATTATTGTGCAAACCTGGTTTTTTTTTTTTTTTTTTGCGTTGTTACAACAGAGTTGTAAAATTAACGTAGTTTTGTTTCAATCAGAGATTCAGAAGTGATTGAATCTTACATTTAATTGTGTAAGTGAAACTATTACGTAAATACAAAAATGTATTTTAATATAACATTACATTTCAACTAATAAAACTATCCAGACATTCTAGGAGTTAAACAACCTAATCAATCCCATTAAAAACGAATTATTTCAAACTAGAGCTGCAACGAGTAGTCGACGCCGTCGACGTAATCGATTACGTAAATACGTCGACGCAAAAATCGCGCGTCGAGTAGTCGCTTTTTGCGTTCATTTTTTTTCAAACATGGCGGCGCGGGAAACTAACGGAGCAGACGATGGCAAATAAGTGGTCAAAAGTGTGGGAAACATAAATGGATGATCGAGGTTTCTGTCATTAGGACACATTTTGGCTTCAGGAAGGATGACATAGAACAAAATAAACTTTAAATGACGACACGAAGGCATTGCTAATCGAACACAGAAAGCGTAGTAACCGTCGCCTAACTGAACACCGGCGAGGCGCGAGCGCAACTGTAAGTGTCTGTTTAATGTTTCTCCGATGTCTGTTTAATGTGCATTTAAGAGCTGCTGTTTTAGTTAGTGAAAGTTAGGGAAAGACGCGCTCGAGGTTAGATTTGATCGCGCGCGCGCGCGTCGCTCTCGCTGTCTCCCTCGCTCTCTCTTCCCTGCGCTCTGTCTCTCTCTCGCTCTCCCTCCCAACAGTGTTTAACGGAGTTCGATTTTCATTACTGCAAATCTGATGTTTACATTGATACGTTGCATATGCAGGAAATACACAGGATACACTATTCATATCTTATTATAAATAATAATAGTTGTTTTAATTAGAAGATAACTGCTAATTTTTCATGTCAATACGAAATTTACACACTGTGCTTTAATTTCAGTTGTTGATGTTAATTAAATAATCATATAGAAGATCTGCGTTTAGTTAAATTATTTTAAAACTTGATTTGAAAAAAAAAAAAGCGTCACCTCTGAGCAGATAGACACGTGTGATTACATTTTTTTAGGATTGATATTTTATGTTGCACTTTAATATTTACAGTCGAGTCATCTCACTGAATTCATTTTGCACTTGTGTTAAGAACTCATACGGCCTCGTTAATTTTGATTTGCACTTTGTGTAATTTTGATGTCTTTATTTTGGCCTAAATGTAATGTTTTAAGGGATATTGAAATGTACTATGCGGTTTTGTACAAGATAAGCTTCAGTTAAGTCACTTTGTTGTTGGCTGAATTTAAATGCACTTTACAGGGGGGCGGGGTTATCTTTAACCAGTTTAGGTGTGTGTTTGTGCCCCCTTGTTTCATATGGCCTTTGTGTTTAAAAAAAATTAAAAAAGTTAAAAAGTGTTAATTAAAAACTAAATAGCATGTTTATTAAAATTTTTATGGACAAATAATCGTTTGGGCAAAATATAATCGTTAGAATAATCGGAAAATTAGTTGATAGATTAGTCGACTAATCGAAAAAAATAATCAATAGATTAATCGATAAGAAAATAATCGTTAGTTGCAGCTCTATTTCAAACGTGTTTAGACATCTGAAAACTTGATGAAAAGCTTGATGCACAGTGTTTCTGGTCTTGACCGCACGTTTATTTTGTCAGAATTTAAAGTTGAAAACGAGCCACACGAGTATGAAGACATTATGCTTATGACGGGCAGGTTCATTTATGGTCTGTGTTTGTTTGATTGTTTATTATGATGTGTGCAGTGCGTTATGGTGATGTTTGTTTGTTTATGTTTGATGTTTGTTTATTTGTTTATTTATTTGTTGTTGCTGTTGTGACGTGAAATTTCCCCGCTGTGGGACTAATAAAGGATTTTTCAATTCAATTCAATTCAATTTCACATATTATTCACATATAATAACAGCGTTATCAAAACCAGTTGAAAGACTTGTTGTCCTGCGTTTCATATTAGTTTTACAAATATGCAAAGATTTACTTGTTTTTAGTTTTAAACAGGTATGGCTCTTTTGTACTTCACTTTTACCAAAATGCCGTGTTTATGGCTTTCTCGGCCTAAAAGATTCCCGACCCCTGATCTAGTCCCTTTATTCTCTGATAATACGTTTTCTGTCAGTAACATGTTTTCGTGTTTTCTTTTCAGACGTGAAGCTGGTGAAGGAGGAAAGAGAAGAAACGTGTGAAGTGGAGAATAAACAGCAGGAGCTTCTCAACAGTGTGACTGAACAAGCCTCTATTAGTTGTTTAAAGACGGACAAGAGTTCCTCAGACCAAACAGCAGAAGATCAACCAGTGTCTGCTTTCCTTCACAGTGGAGATGTTTCCCTCAGCAGCAGTTTCACACTCACTCACACTGGAGAGAAACACTGTAGTTTCTGTCAGAAGGTGTTTCAAACTGAAGAACAACTCAACAGACACGTAGAAAGTCACACAAGAACTAAGAACAAGTGTCTTCACTGTGACATGACTTTTAATTCCAACATTGAGTTGGAGAGTCACATCAGAACTCACACCGGTGAGAAATCATACATTTGTTTGAGTTGTGATAAAAGTTTTTCTTGTCTTGTTTATTTTAATAGGCATATGAAGATTCACACTGATGAGAAACCTTTCTCCTGTCCTCTTTGTGAAAAGAGTTTCCCATATCATTCACTCTTTATTAGTCATCTGATGATTCACACCTTCGAGAACCAGAAGAAAGGTGAGAAACCTTTCTCCTGTTCTCAGTGTGACCAGACTTTCTTACAGAAGTCGTATCTGAAGCATCACATGAAGATTCACACTGGAGACACAGTAAATTGCTCCCAGTGTGGAAAGAGTTTCTCATGTCAGTCACACTTAAATACTCACATGAGGATTCACACTGGTGAGAAACCTTTCTCCTGTCCTCAGTGTGATAAGAGTTTCTCGTTTAAGCAAGCCTTAAATCGTCACTTAATGCTTCACACTGATGAGAAACCCTTCGTTTGTCCACAGTGTGGAAAGGGTTTCTATAGAAAGGGACAATTTGAAGTTCACATGACTATTCACACCGGTAAGATACCGTTCTTTTGCTCTCAATGTAATATGAGTTTTTCATGTTCCTCTCATTTAACTGATCACATGAAGATTCACAGCGAAAACAAACGTTTCTCCTGTTCTCAGTGTGACCAGAGTTTTTCTAAAGTAATTCAACTGAAGCGACATATAATTACTCACACTGGTGAAAAACCTTTCACTTGCTCCAAATGTGATAAGAGTTTTTCATGTGTCTATTATTTACGTAATCACATGAAGATTCACACTGGTGAGAAACCTTTCTCCTGTCCTCGCTGTGAGAAGAGATTTTACCAAAAAATCTGTCTGCAGCGACATGTAATTCTTCACACTGGTAAGAAAGCGTTCACTTGCCCTCATTGTGAAAAGAATTTTTCTTGTTTTGATTATTTACGTAAGCACATGAAGATTCACACTGATGAGAAACGTTTCTCCTGTTCTCAGTGTGGGAAGAGATTTTCTCGATTAAGCTCTCTGAAGCGACATATACAGACTCACACCGGTGAGAAACCGTTCTCTTGCTCCCAGTGTGACAAGAGTTTTTCATGTCTCTATTATTTAAATAATCACATGAAGATTCACACTGGAGACGCTTTCACTTGCTCCCAGTGTGGAAAGAGTTTTTTGCGTCGTTCAGAGTTAAATTCTCATGTTAGGATTCACACTGGTGAGAAACCTTTCTCCTGTCCTCAGTGTGACCAGAGATTCTCACAGGAGACTCTAAAGCGTCACATGGTGCGTCACACTGGTGAGAAACCCTTCAGTTGTCCTCAGTGTGGAAAGTGTTTTGCTCAGAAGAAATATCTAAACACTCACCTGAAGACTCACACTAAGAAAAAACGTTTACTCGCAGAGTTACTCGCAGTAAAACACTCTGAAGTGTCGTGTAATTCTTCACACTGGTGCGTGTGGGATTTAAGGTGTTTAATTCACGTGTACAGTGTTCAGAAGTAAAGGTCTCTATGTTCTCAGATGTGTGAGGCTAAAGGAATGCTTTGGATGATGAGACTGTTGTGTTTAATTCTATTAGCTAGACTAGAATGATCAGTAGTACATACTCTGTCTCTCTCTTTGTGCCGCTAGTCTGCTGATAGATAAGAGAGAGATGCTTTCTCACACACGCTTGTATTGCCTCTGATATAAAGGAGACGTCACTTCTGAAATGTGTTGAGTGATGCTTGTGCTGTGAATAAACCACATTATCATCTCACACACTGGTTTCTTTATTCTCTTGCTTCAGTTGCTTAAGATTTAAACTGCTTTTTATATATATATATATATATATATATATATATATATATATATATATATATATATATAAATATATATATATATTTATTAGTCGACTCTGTGTAAGTGCGTGTCCTTGAGACTGGAACTGGACTTGCAGAGGGGCGTTGCTAGAGGTGGAGCTAGTGCTAATACGGAGTGAACGAATCACGTGAGTAACGACACTCCTACTACTTATGTTACTACTCACTACAACTACAGACTGTGTTGCAATCATCAGAACGGAGCATTTTGGTGAGATTCGAAAAGATTTGACCTCAAACGATCTCGTCTCCATGTCTTCTCTCACTTCAAGCTCTTCTCTCAGTCCCACATCAACTCTAAACTGCTGTGCAGAATTAAAAGTCATTTTAAAACGTGTCCATCATTAATCAGCGTTAAGAAATGACTATGACCAGTCATGTAAAAGTCCTGTTTGAAGGTTTACGCGTGTTCTTTGCAAGACATGCCAGAGGTTGATTGTTCATTTAGGTTAAATTTATTAAATGTTTTGACTCGTTTTATCAGACTGCACAAGATTAAAAAAAGTTTGATGTATGAAATTGTTAATTTTAATATTCCATTACGTAATCTGACTTTTCTGTTTATACTCCGTACACTTACTCACTCCTCATTTCTTCTTCCTGCGAGAATGTATTGTATTGATTCGATTACACCTAGTGCACATAATCTTAATATACGCTTATAATTCGAGGGGTTAGTCCAGTGAGAAAGAGACAGGAAGCAGAGATGAAGATGTTGAGTGACGAGGTTGGACAGAATAAGGAACGAGCACATCAGACTTTGTTTTGTCATGTTTCTTCAACATTATAAAAACTAGAGAGACAGAGAAAAGAGAGGGAAACAGAAAGATGTAGCAATGAAGAGAGTTGGGATGTAAAGGACTGTGCAATGGCGCCCTCACCTGGACACGGAGAAAAAGACACTGCATTTCGATCAGTAGATAAAGGAAACTAAACAATAACACCGTACTTTAAATCGAATGTAAGAAATTAAAAATATTTATATTAAATAGTTATAGTACAGCATAATCGTACGTTTATTATATTTCGTGCGCGCGAGGGAGAGGGAACCTACCTGACGCAGAAGGGTGTTAATTTGTCCCTCCCGGATCCGTGACGTCATTTAAACATGGCGGCGCCCTGGGATGATGCACGTTTTAAGAAATAAGACTTTATGGATCCGTGACTAAACTTTTCTTAGTTTGATGTGGTGAGAGTGTAAAGATGCGCGTTATTAAAGAGGAAAGAGAAGACGCGGGAGAATATGAAGCGTCCGGAGTCACTGATCAACACGCTGAGGAGAAACCAGGTCGGAGATTCTCTTTGTTCTGCGGGTTTTCAACGATATCGTTGTTTAATCATTATGCAAACCTGGTTTAATTTTTTTTGCGTTGTTGTTGCAACAGAATTGTAAAATGGCCTTTTAAACGAAGTTTTGTTACTAACAGAGATTCAGAAGTGATTGAAGCTTAAGTGTAAAAACTATTACTAACTTGAATAATAATTGATTGTTTTAAATATTGTAAACATTTTCTTCTATTCAGACGTGAAGCTGGTGAAGGAGGAAAGAGAAGAAGCGTGTGAAGTGGAGAATAAACAGCAGGAGCTTCTCAACAGTGTGACTGAACAAGCCTCTATTAGTTGTTTAAAGACGGACAAGAGTTCCTCAGACCAAACAGCAGAAGATCAACCAGTGTCTGCTTTCCTTCACAGTGGAGATGTTTCCTTCAGCAACAGTTCCACACTCACTCACACTGGAGAGAAACACTGTCACGTCTGTCAGAAGGTGTTTCAAACTGAAAAACAACTCAACAGACACGTAAAATATCACACAAAAACTAAGAAACACAAGTGTCCTCATTGTGACTGGACTTTCATTGTCAAAAACAAGTTGGAGAATCACGTGAGGAGTCACACTGGTGAGAAACCTTTCTCCTGTCTTCACTGTGGGAAGAGTTTCTCACGGAAGGAAACCCTGAAGCGTCACGTAATGCTTCACACTGGTGAGAAACCCTTCAGTTGTTCTCAGTGTGGGAAGAGATTCTCTCGAAATGCATATTTTAAAGTTCACATGAGGAGTCACACCGGTGAGAAACCGTTCACTTGCTCACAATGCAATAAGAGTTTTTCATGTCTCGGTTATTTACATAATCACATGAGGATTCACACTGGTGAGAAACCTTTCCCCTGTTCTCAGTGTGGGAAGAGTTTTTATAAACTATTCAGACTGAAGCGACATATAATTACTCACACTGGTGAGAAACGTTTCTCCTGCTCTCAGTGTGATAAGAGATTTTCAGGAATAAAGTCTCTGAAGCGACATATACTGATTCACACCGGTAAAAAATCGCTCACTTGCTCCCAATGTAATAAGAGTTTTTCATGTCTCTATTATTTACGTAATCACATGGGGATTCACACTGATGAGAAACCTTTCCCCTGTTCTCAGTGTGATAAGAGTTTCTCACAAATGTCGTGTCTGAAGCGTCACCTGAAGACTCACACTGAGAGAAATCGTTCTCCCGTTCAGAGTGTGAGTAGAGTTGCTCAAAATAAAACACGTGTGTAATTCTTCACACTGGTGAGTGTGGAATTTAATGTTTTTATATATGTAATGTTCACTGCGGCGAAACCATTTAATGACTCTCGGTTTAAACCATGTTCTGACTTTACAGTGAAAATTTGATCAAAACGTGATTTTGTTTTTTTCATTGTTTCTCTTTGTTAGCATTTAAAAAAAGAAAAAAAAAATGGTTGATGATGTAGTATTGGGTTCCAAAAATGCAATGTTTATAATCCAATACCTAAATACAACTTAAAAAGAAAGCAAAAAAAATGTGTCCATTAGCATTTATGCGTGTATTGCCAAATGTATATTTTGAATATGTATGAATTTTTCATACCCAAGAATTTTACAAATTAAAAACTGTCTTGAGGGTTCTGACTGTCCAAAAACATTTCTGGCTGAAAACTTAAATCTTAAAAAAAACCGGCTGAACCTGGCTGAAAAACCTTTCTCATGTTCTCAGTGCGCGAAGAGTTTTGTACAGAAGAAAAGTTTGAATTATCACATGCAGTCTCACGCGGAGTTAAATGGTTCGTACACAACAATCTGAACAATAAAAACACTTGTGAAATGTGTTGAGTGATGCTTGTGCTGTGAATAAACCACATTCTGATCTCACACACTGGTTTCTTCATTCTCTTGATTCACTCTGAGAGAGAACTGCTTCACCAGACACACACACACACACGCCACTACAGAAACACACTGCTACACTACCGTAGGAGAGTCTTGGATTAAGGAAGTTTTTAGTTACGGAACGCATCTCCGTTAAAATTTTGTCCCGAGTTACATTTTTTTTCTAGATACGAAAAGACCGCGTCTTTTGTCTTACCGCTAGAATGCAACGAGACGAGAGAGAGAGGCGTGTAAATAACAAATGTCATGTCACATTTCTTTTGCTATTACATTTTTTTAAGAAATGTTTGTCTGGTTTTACTTGTTGAATCTTGTCATGGATTCAATGGATTACATGTAAGTTGTGGCTCAGCTAATGACATTTTCGGCTCTCGGCTGAATCACAGATTCGTTTTGTAAGTCTAGGTTTTGTAAAACTTTCCTTTGTATGTACTGTATCTATTTGAATTTATCTTAATCAATGTGTTTGTAGTTGAGCTAATGTCTTCAAAATTGTTTTGCTAATTACATGGATTAACACTATATGTTAGATGTAAGTCATTCAAATTAAACTAGAGCTATACAAATTACACAATGACACTATATGTATAAAGTAAGTTATTCAAAAGATACAATTTGAACAGTGTATGAACAGCATACATGTTCTATTTTGTTTTATTATTTTGTTATTTTTTATTTTGTATTGTTATTTTTACTTTGTCATGTTGCTTCAACTTTATGTAAAGATACAAATAGAGAGTAAAAACAGAGTAAACAGTAAAATGTAGCAGAGAAATTGAAGTAAGCGAAGAGTTGAGAGGTAAAGAACTGTGCAATTATAGGCGTCGCAATGGCGCCCTCACCTGGACACGGAGAAAAGGTCACTGTGGAATTCCACGTGACGTCATTTAAACATGGCGGCGCCCGTGGATGATGGAATTATTAAGAAATAATCGCTTATGCATCCGCGACAGAACGTTTACTGAGTTTGATGTGGTGAGAGTGTAAAGATGCGCGTTATTAAAGAGGAAAGAGAAGACGCGGGAGAATATGAAGCGTCCGGAGTCACTGATCAACACGCTGAGGAGAAACCAGGTAAAATATACAATTATTGATATTGATGTTATTTTGTGATATGAATTTAACATTCTAATAAAACATATTGTGTTGGGTACAACACCTTTTTACGACCGGTTCTTTGCATAAACTGCTGTAGTATTTTGTAAAGAAATAAAACGCACAACACGACGATTGAAGTTAATTTCAAAATCACCAAGTAGTGAACGCAGACCGAGACCAACTGGTGATGATGTCAACTTAACCTATCCCCATCTTAAGCTTAATCTTTATCAAATGTTTAGGGCATTTAAAAGCGTATTTAATTAACATATTGTATGGGTGCTTTGTAAACAGATGTAGTGTAGCCAGATGTGCACATACGCGGGGTTGTGTTTTTAAAAGGAAAATACCGTATTTATTATCATGTTAAAGTGTTCGAAAAAAGCGACCTGGAGAATTTTAATTGATTGATTATAGGCTCTGAATGTTGATCTCAATTACATTACTCATGGATGACAAAAATTTAAATGCGACTATTTTTCTTAATTCCTTTTTTACTCTTCTTTCCAGACGTGAAGCGGGTGAAGGTGGAAAGAGAAGAAACGTGTGAAGTGGAGAATAAACAGCAGGAGCTTCTCAACAGTGTGACTGAACAAGCCTCTATTAGTTGTTTAAAGACGGACAAGAGTTCCTCAGAGCAGACAGCAGAAGATCAACCAGTGTCTGCTTTCCTTCACAGTGGAGATGAACTGAAGAACAAACACGCGCCGATTCACTCAAAAAACAAGAAGCACAAATGTACTCAGTGTGACAAGAGTTTTACTATCCCTAGTAGATTAAAGCGTCACATGAAGAGTCACACTGGAGAGAAACCTTTCTCTTGTTCTCATTGTGGGAAGCGTTTTGATTTAGCTTGCAATTTAAAGCATCACATGAGGATTCACACTGGTGAGAACCTTTTCTCTTGTTCTCATTGTGGGAAGAGTTTCTTACGTAGTGACCATCTGACTGATCACATGAGGAGTCACACCGGTGAGACTCCGTTCTCCTGTTCTCAATGTGAAAAGAGTTTTTCCACAAGAGGGTCTCTGAATCGTCACTTGAGGAGTCACACCGGAGAGAAACCTTTCTCCTGCACTCAGTGTGAGAAGAGTTTTACTATCCCTAGTAGATTAAAGCGTCACATGAAGAGTCACACGGGAGGGAAACCTTTCTCCCGTCCTCAGTGTGGGAAGAGTTTCTCACAAAATGGAGGTCTGAGGGATCACATGAGGATTCACACTGGTGAGAAACTTTTAGTATGTTCTCTTTGTGGGAAGTCCCACATCAACTCTAAACTGCTGTGCAGAATTAAGAAAAGTCATTTAAAACGTGTCCATTGTTAATCAGCGTTAAGAAATGTCTATGACCAGTCACTGCACTACACACAAACTACACAGAGCTGATTGTTTGGGGGCGGAGCATGAAATCACCGGACACATTGATTCAACCGAAGCGCGACAATAATGACAAAGCACATAACTGATCATTTTTTAAATATTTATTGAATATAATTATGACCAGTGATTTGGAATAACAGTGTAGGATGTGGATGTTGTGAAGCAGGAAATAGCGGAGATTAGTAGGGATGAGGCGAGGAAGGCCAGACTGAGATGGTTTGATCATGTGCAGAGGAGAGATAGTGAATATAGTGGTAGAAGGATGTTGGAGATGGAGCTGCCAGGGAAGAGAGCAAGAGATATATGGATGTAGTAAGAGAAGACATGAGGTTGTCTGGAGTCAGAGTGGAAGATGCTCAGGATAGAATGAGGTGGATTTTACTTTGTTGTTGCAACAGAATTGTAAAACGGTCGTTTAAGCGTAGTTTTGTTTCGATCAGAGATTCAGCAGTGATTGAAGCTTAAGTGTAAAAACTATTACTAACTTGAAATTTAAATCTCACTATTGTGCTCCTCAACCTCAAGCAAACACAGTTTCTCACCAGATTAATAGTTAATAAACCAGTCAAACAAACCCACAACTCGCCACAATCACCAAACCTGCGCTTTCCCAGTCAAACAAACCTTTACTGATCTTTCACTGAGATCACAGTCTGGAATGAGTCTTTACTGCCTTTATTGTTGGATAATAATTGTCTGTTTTAATGACAAGTTTTCACGTTTTTTTGTTTTTTTCAGATGTGAAGCGGGTGAAGGAGGAAAGAGAAGAAACGTCAGCCAGTCAGACGGTGTTTCAATCTACAAATCAACTCGACAGACATGCAGAAAGTCACACAAGAACTAAGAAACACAAGTGTCCTCATTGTGACAAGACTTTTCATTTAAACAGTGAATTAGAGATTCACATCAGAACTCACACTGATGAGAAACTTTTCCCATGTTCCCAGTGTGATAAGAGTTTCTCTCAGTCTTACCTTCTGAAGCGTCACATGAAGATTCACACTGGAGACACTTTCACTTGCTCCCATTGTGGAAAGAGATTCTCATATCCTTCACGATTAATTAGTCATCTGATGATTCACACTGATGAGAAACCTTTCTCCTGTTCTCAGTGTGACCAGAGTTTTTCTAAAGTCATCCAACTGAAGCGACATATAATTTCTCACACTGGTGAGAAACCGTTCACTTGCTCTCAATGTGACAAGAGTTTTTCATGTCTCTATTATTTACGTTATCACATGAGGACTCACACTGAGAAACCTTTCTCCTGTTCTCAGTGTGATAAGAGTTTCCTCCACAAGTCCCATCTAAAGCATCACGTGAAGACTCACACTGGAGACACATTCACTTGCTCCCAGTGTGGAAAGAGTATATCATGTATTTCAACTTTAAATATTCACATGAGGAGTCACACTGGTGAGAAACCTTTCTCCTGTCCTCAGTGTGAGAAGAGTTTCTCACAGAAGGAAAACCTGAAGCGTCACATAATGTGTCACACCGGTGAGAAACCCTTCAGTTGTCCTCAGTGTGAGAAGAGATTCACTAGAAAAGAGTATTTGAATGATCACATGATGATTCACACTGGTGAGAAACTTCAGAGTGTGAGTAGAGTTACTCACAATAAAACACTGGTGTAATTCTTCACACTGTTAGTGTGAAATTTAAGGTGTGTAATACTTGAAATGTTCATTGTGCCTAAACCATTTATTGACTCTGTTTAAACGCTGTAAACACGTGTTCTGACTTTACTGTGACAATTTGATCAAAGCGTGATTTTTATTTCCCATTGTTTCTCTTTGTTAGCTTTTTAAAAGAAAAAAAAATGGTTGATGTAGTATTAGGTTCTATTGAAATGCAATGTTTTCAGTCCAATATCTAAATAGAACTTAAAAAGAAAGCAAACAATGTGTTCATTAGCATTGATGCGTGTATTGTCATATTTATATTTTGAAGGTGTATGATTTTTTTCATACCCAAGAAATTTAGAAATAAAAAAAAACTTTCTCGATGGTTCAGACTTTCCAAAAACATTTCTGTCTGAAAACTTAAATCTTACTTGTGACTCGCTCATCAGTTGGAGAATTTAACAATAAGCAAGTGATTGAAGATGCCGACGCATTTAATGGAAAAACTGAAGTAATTCCGCAGGTTCACAATTCGCCAGCAGAAGGCGCAATAATATCGAGTGTCAAATACAAACGACTAAGAACATAAATGTACTCACGAGTACTAAACAAAGGTGTACATACACATTTTTATAGCATTACAACAAATATAAAATAAGTATAGTCGTTTACACATGACAAAATAAATACATGTATTTTTCACTGTAGGTGAGTGGAGGAGAGCAAATGAGTGGGTGTGTCCTAATTGTGTCACTGCACAGTCATTGGTCAGTTTGTGTAGTGTTTCCTAATCTGCCATATTTTGTACAAGTGGTTTTGTATAAGCTTGTTTGTAGTTCAATAAATTAAAAAAAAAAATGTGTAGTTTCCTGTTCCTGTAACAAACCTGTTTCCTGTTTAATAAACATTAAACTTAATTTTAGCAAACAATGGACTAAACATAAAACAGTAATATTTGTCAAAGACAGCATAAGATGAAGTCATTATCTATTCAATATAATCTAATACTAAATAGTGCATTGTGATTTGATCAGTGAGTTATCATATATGCTGGTTTGGGCCGGCAATTCCTGGTAAACGGTTGAGCTTAAAAACAAATAAAGAGGGAAAAGAGCAGAATAGTGATTCGGCGTATAAGAAGAAACAATTAATCACGAAGATTTGAAAAATTAAAAAGAGAACGTTTGAATTTTTTATTTCTATTCATTCCTACACTCGCACTCCGGTACAGAGGGGGCGCTACTGCACCGGAAAGCTGGAGGACAACCGCCGTAAAACAAAAAAGAAGACGACTATTAAAACATGGCGGCGCCCGGGGATGATTGAAGTTTTAAGAAATAAGACTTTATGGATCTGCGACACAACTTTCCTTAGTTTGATGTGGTGAGAGAGTAAAGATGCGCGTTATTAAAGAGGAAAGAGAAGACGCGGGAGAATATGAAGCGTCCGGAGTCACTGATCAACACGCTGAGGAGAAACCAGGTCGGAGATTCTTTATTCTTCATCTAAACTCACAGTCACGAGGCTGTAGTGAAATATACTGTCTTCAGGGGAAAAGTCACAAATGAGGAGAAGCCTAATATCGAGTTTAATATATATTTCCAAACTCAGTGGAGTCGCTTGTGTGAAGCAGCTCCAGTTGTGCACAAATCTTCCTGCTCACAATCAAATCAATGCGCTCACACTCAAAACTCTTCTGATCGAGATCAAATATTCGGACACTTTTTACACTTTCACACAAATTGCGTACACATTTTTTGTCACAAATTTGATCCCATAGCATTGTGTTTACCGGTCTGACGTTAATCAAAAACTTGCAAAGCCCCGTTTTCAGGAAGATGTATACAATTCTTATCCTGACAGACTTGGAGACTTAGACTTAGAGAGCTTTAATGTCATTGTCAGAACAATGAAATTCTGTTTGGCAACTCAGCACTAGCAGCAAAGGAAACAGTCAACAGGTAACAAATCAACAACACAACATAACAACAGTAACGTGCTTCACAAAACAACATCACAACATTGACGTAACAACAACAGTAATGTGCAAACAGCAATACACAAACAGTAATGAATAAAGTGAGGTGAACAGTATACACGTGCAAATGGAAATTGTGAAAAACAGTGGCATTGAAATAGTGCAAAAAGGCTAGGACGTGAATAGTGCAAAAGTCTGAGGTAGTGATCATGTATTCAGGCCTTTAATTGCCTGTGGATAAAAGCTGTGTTTCAGTCTGTTTGTCCTGGCATTTATTCATCTGAATCTCCGTCCAGAGGTCTTTCTTGTTCTCCTCCGTGCAGCTGGAGAACCACACTGTGCAGCAGTAGGTCAGCAGGCTCTCAATTGCTGATTGACCAGCAGGTTCTGAGGGAGATTAGCGCGTTTCAGCTTCCTGAGAAAGTACAGTCTCTGTTGTGCTCTCCCCACCTGGTGTGAGACGTGTGCAGTCCAGCTGAGGTCAGATGTGATGTGCAGGCCAAGGAATCTGAAGCTCTCCACCCTCTCGACCTCTTCTCTGTGGATGCAGAGGGTTGAGTGCTCAGTCCGTTTGGACTTTCTGAAGATGATGTGAGATCTCCCATCCTGACGTGCTGGGCTCTGTTGCTCGGAAAGTCCAGTATCCAAGCACACAGCGATCCGTCCAAGCCCAGGACAGTGAATTTAACTAACGCGTACAGGTGTTTTTTGTTTATTTTGGCAAAAAAAAGGTGAAATATCTGCACACTGGTCCAAGTAAATTAGAAGCACAAGCTTGTGTTTTAGTTGTCTCTGCACGTTTTCCTTGTCTTATAAGCGAGTAAATTAAAAATAGTTGACCTGGAAATTTTAGATTGATTATAGACTGAATGAATTTCGATTAATTGCCCAGTATTACATCTATGTACCGCTCACTCAACTCATGAATCACAAACATGTAATTGGGACCATTTATCTTAATTCCTTTTTCAGACGTGAAGCTGGTGAAGGTGGAAAGAGAAGAAACGTGTGAAGTGGAGAATAAACAGCAGGAGCTTCTCAACAGTGTGACTGAACAAGCCTCTATTAGTTGTTTAAAGACGGACAAGAGTTCCTCAGACCAAACAGCAGAAGATCAACCAGTGTCTGCTTTCCTTCACAGTGGAGATGTTTCCTTCAGCAGCAGTTCCACACTCACTCACACTGGAGAGAAACACTGTCACGTCTGTCAGAAGGTGTTTCCCACTGAAGAACAACTCAACAGACATGTAGAAAGTCACACAAGAACTAAAAAACACAAGTGTCCTCATTGTGACAAGACTTTTAATTTCAACAGCCAATTACAGATTCACATCAGAACTCACACTGGTGAGAAACTGTTTTCTTGTTCTCAGTGTGAACAGAGATTTTCTCGAATACACCAACTGAATCGACATAAACTGACTCACAGTGGTGAGAAACCGTTCTCTTGCTCCCAGTGTGACAAGAGTTTTTCTCGTCCTGATTATTTAACTAGTCACATGAGGATTCACACTGAAAAGAAACTTTCCCCATGTTCTCAGTGTGACCAGAGTTTCTCTCATTCTTACCTTCTGAAGCGTCACATGAAGATTCACACTGGAGACGCTTTCACTTGCTCTCAGTGTGGAAAGAGTTTCTCACGTATTTCACACTTAAATGACCACATGAGGATTCACACTGGTGAGAAACCTTTCTCCTGTCCTCACTGTGAGAAGAGTTTCTCACTGAAAGAAACCCTGAAGCGTCACATAATGCTTCACACTGGTGAGAAACCCTTCACTTGTCCTCAGTGTGACCAGAGTTTCCCCCACAAGTCCTTTCTGACGCGTCACATGAAGATTCACACCGAAGACACATTCACTTGCTCCTACTGTGGAAAGAGTTTCTCATGTCAATCACACTTAAATACTCACATTATGATTCACACTGGTGAGAAACCTTTCTCATGTCCTCAGTGTGAGAAGAGTTTCTCACAGAAGGAAACCCTGAAGCGTCACGTAATGCTTCACACTGGTGAAAAACCCTTCGTTTGTCCTCAGTGTGGGAAGACTTTCATTAGAAAGCAATTTTTAGAAGTTCACATGACAACTCACACCGGTGAGAAACCATTTACTTGCTCGCAATGTAATACAAGTTTTTCATGTTTCTATTATTTACGTAATCACATGAGGATTCACACTGATGAGAAACGTTTCTCTTGTTCTCAGTGTGAGCAGAGTTTTTCTCGAATGAATCTTCTGAAGCGACATATACTGACTCACACCGGGGAGAAACCGTTCTCTTGCTCCCAGTGTGATAAGAGTTTTTCTTGTCCTGATTATTTAAATAATCACATGAAGGTTCACACTGAAGACGCTTTCACTTGCTCCCAATGTGGAAAGAGTTACTGGTGTCGTTCACAGTTAAATACTCATGTTAGGATTCACACTGGTGAGAAACCTTTCTCCTGTCCTCATTGTGCAAAGAGTTTCTCTAAAAAGGAATATTTGAAAGTTCACATGAGGAATCACACAGGTGAGAAACCTTTCTCCTGTTCCCAATGTGATAAGAGATTCTCACAGAAGGAATCCCTGAAGCTTCACATGGTGCGTCACACTGGTGAGAAACCTTTCACTTGTCCTCAGTGTGGGAAGTGTTTTGCTCAGAAAAAAAATCTAAACGCTCATCTGAAGACTCACACTAAGAGACTCACACATTCTTTTTCAGAGAGTGAGAAGAGTCACTCGCAGTAAAACACTCTGAAGTGTCGTGTAATTCTTCACACTGGTGCGTGTGGGATTTAAGGTGTTTAATTCACGTGTACAGTGTTCAGAAGTAAAGGTCTCTATGTTCTCAGATGTGTGAGGCTAAAGGAATGCTTTGGATGATGAGACTGTTGTGTTTAATTCTATTAGCTAGACTAGAATGATCAGTAGTACATACTCTGTCTCTCTCTTTGTGCCGCTAGTCTGCTGATAGATAAGAGAGAGATGCTTTCTCACACACGCTTGTATTGCCTCTGATATAAAGGAGACGTCACTTCTGAAATGTGTTGAGTGATGCTTGTGCTGTGAATAAACCACATTATCATCTCACACACTGGTTTCTTCATTCTCTTGATTCACTCAGGATATTAACTGCTTCACCAGAGACACACACACCTCCACGGAAAAACATTTAATTAAGTTTTCTTATTACATTTAAAGTGCAGCTCATCACACATAACGGCTCTCTGCATGAATGTATTTCTTAATTCACGGCTTCACTGTTTGTATGAAAACACCACTTTCCGTCCTGTATGTACAATGAAAATTACGTATTTTGACGATTCACAATTAATTCCACTGTTCTTTTAAGCTGCGGTTTGTGTGAAAAATTGTGTATTTTTTCTGACACTGGAAAGTGTACTGATAATTTTACAGATATTTTATCAGTGTGCGTGTGAGGGGGGCGGGGCGTGGTTGTTTTCGAGTCCGCCTCCTCGTGACGTCTGATGCGATTCGTCCCACCCTCGTCGTGACGCTTTCCAAATATGGCAGCGGCGGGAATTATTGGATGTTTCGTACCATCAGTTTCTTACGAGACCAAAAAGTTATACCTCACATTTACCTGAAAAAATACTTTTTTTTTCGAAATCAATGACACATCCTGACAAAGTTTGATGTGGTGAGAGTGTAACGATGCGCGTTATTAATTAAAGAAGAAAGAGAAGACGCGGGAGAATATGAAGCGTCCGGAGTCACTGATCAACACGCTGAGGAGAAACCAGGTCGGAGATTCTTTATTCTTCATTTTCTTTGACAATAAATCCGTGACAAGAACTCGGCGGCCTTTTGCTGGTTGAGAAAATCATGTAAAAGATTTGTTTAAAACAAATAAGAAGAACGGTGTATCTTCCAACAGAAAATACACAAATGCGTATTTTCTGTCGCTTAATTCCATATCTGGGTTGCAATTGTTAAATGTTAATCTCCAGATTGGTGAGATGATCTGCTCATGTGTAGAGTAGTGATTTTGTCACGTCAAGTTCAGATTTGCAGCAGCTTTAACTCGACAGCATCAGAATGTTAACAAAAGAAACCTTGACAGGAGTGTAAGTCACAAAAATGATCTATTTGACATCTACTAAAGCGCTTACTCAACTCATGGTCCACAAAAATGATATTGGCACAATTTCTTTGTAATCTCCGGTAATTTTCTTCCTTTCAGACGTGAGGCTGGTGAAGACGGAAAGAAAAGAAGCGTGTGAAGTGGAGAATAAACAGCAGGAGCTTCTCAACAGTGTGACTGAACAAGCCTCTATTAGTTGTTTAAAGACGGACAAGAGTTCCTCAGACCAAACAGCAGAAGATCAACCAGTGTCTGCTTTCCTTCACAGTGGAGATGTTTCCTTCAGCAGCAGTTCCACACTCACTCCTCTAGAAGAATCTGTGTGTGTGTCTCAATCTGAAGAACTGAAGAACAAACACGCGCCAATCCACTTAAAAACCAAGAAGCACAAATGTCCTCAGTGTGACAAGAGTTTTCCTTTCCCTAGTTATTTAACTGTTCACATGAACAGAAGAGTTTTTCACAATTGGGACACTTACAGTTTCACATCAGAATTCACACTGGTGAGAAACGTTTTGCGTGTTCTCTTTGTGGGAAGAGTTTCTCCCGCAGGACTTATCTGAATGATCACATGTGGAGTCACACTCGTGAGAAACCTTTCGTGTGTTCTCAGTGTGGCAAGAGTTTTTTACGATTGGGACGCTTGGTTTCACACCAGAATTCACACAGGTGATAAATAGGGATGCAAGCAATGATTATTCTTAATTATAAGAAAGTATTAATCTATGGATTATTAGAATGATTAATCGATAATCAGTAGGATTCTGCAGCTATTTCAACTAGTTGTTGATGACAATGATCCAAAAAGCCTTCTGTGAGGAACTCCATCGAGAGGCTCCACAGTGTCTCTTACTCTCACATTTCCTCTTCCATCCCACAGCCACAAATAATTTAGAATTAATATTTAAATTTCATCAAAGTAGCCGACAAAACCAGTCATGTCTGATGTCGTTTGAATTATCTCAGTGTGGGTGAACAGAAGGTCTCACTCTCCTCAAGGTTCTGAAGTCCATGATTGAGATTGAGACATGATTGAGACATTTTGAGCTCAAATAAATAAATAAATAAATAAAAACCCAACCTATCTCACAAAAGTCAAAGGTTTTCTCCACTGTAAGTGTGTAGCTGTTTTCATCTGCTAAGCAGTCTTTATTCTGAAATGTTCTGATTTTAATTGTTTGTGTTTGACTATTTTGAATTTTATTTTTAATGAACTTTGAGCAACTACACAGATCATTTTCTTTAAGTTTACTGGTTCTGTTCAACACAAACGACACACAAATGTTGTTTGTGTGTGTAAATGTTTACAAATTATGTTCCAAATGTCTGGCCTTTTTTGTGTAAAAAGGTTTAAAAAAGTGGTATTTTAAAATAAAAGTTATTTTGGTTTATTTTCTTGTTTTGCTGTTTCTGTGTGTGTGTGTGTTTTTTTTTTTTTTTTTTTTTTTTACCATAAATGAGTTTTGAATGGTGGTTGATTCTGGATCTGCCGTGATATAATTTACATGTTTATGTTCAGTAAAATCATATAAATATAACAGAATAATAATACGGAATGAGTTTGTAAAATGAAACACAGTTAAGGGTGTGTGTGTGTGTGGTGTGTGTGGTGTGTGTGTGTGTGTGTGTGGTGTGGGTTTGTGTGTGTGTGTGTGGGTGTGTGTGTGTGTGTGTGTGGTGGTGTGTGTGTGTGTGTGGTGTGTGGTGTGTGTGTGTGTGTGTGTGTGTGTGTGTGTGTGTGTGTGTGTGTGTGTGTGTGTGTGTGTGTGTGTGTGTGTGTGTGTGTGGTGTGTGTGGTGTGTGTGGGTGTGTGTGTGTGTGTGTGTGGTGTGTGTGTGTGTGTGTGTGTGTGGTGTGTGGTGTGTGGGGTGTGTGTGTGTGTGTGTGTGTGTGTGTGTGTGTGTGTGTGTGTGTGTGTGTGTGTGTGTGTGGTGTGTGTGGGTGTGTGTGTGTGTGTGTGTGTGTGTGTGTGTGTGGTGTGGTGTGTGTGTGTGGTGGGTGTGTGTGTGTGTGTGTGTGTGTGTGTGTGTTGCGTGTGTGCGTGTGTGTGGTGCTGTGTGCGTGTGTGCTGTGTGTGTGTGTGTGCTCTATAGATGATTGTGCAGCGTGTACAATCAACACAATTTTGTTCAGCATATTTACTGTTATTATACATGGTGTGATGTCACATTTAATCTTAACGGTACGTTAAAAGTAATGGGAAAACATCAAGATGGGATGTGCGAGATATGTAGAACACCTGAAACGGTTGAGCATGTTATGTTGAGGTGTGGAAATTATAAGAGACAAAGAAGGGAAATGATGGAAGAGCTCAGAAAGGAAGGAATGATCGGAGATGGAATCAAAGATATGGTGGGGAGATTAGAGAACAAACGAAGCAAGAAAATAATATTTAAATACTTGGAAGACACAGGACTAATGAAGAGAATATAGGACAGAAATAGAATAAGAGAAGGAAAGGAAAAGAGGAAAGAGGAAAAATAAAATTTTGAACACAAGAGGGCGGTAATGCGACAGAGATGGACGCAAACTGCCGTAAGACCACAAGAAGAAGAAGAAGTCACATTTGCCCCGCCCCCAGTCGTGACGTCATTGAAACATGGCGGTGTTCTGCTCAGAAAGTAGTGCAAGTCTCGAACACTCACAAACGAAGTTGTGTTTGTACTAACCCACTTCCGAATCCGCTACGTAATTTTACTGAGTTTGATGTGGTGAGAGTGTAAAGATGCGCGTTATTAAAGAGGAAAGAGAAGACGCGGGAGAATATGAAGCGTCCGGAGTCACTGATCAACACGCTGAGGAGAAACCAGGTCAGAGATTCTTTATTCTTCATCTAAACTCACAGTCACGAGGCTGTAGTGAAATATACTGCCAAAAACCGATATCAATATACATATATATAGATGTTTTTTTTTTATTCAGTTAATTTACTACATTTAATCCGGCGTGTAATAGACTGATTTAAAACGCACGTGTTCTCAACAGATCCCACTTATATCTAAATCAGGGTAATGATTTTAACGGGACAGTACCGTATTTATTCACTTGTTAACTGATTCGCTTATAAGACGGGCACCTAACTTCACCTGGGAGATGGTCGGTGTTCTGCTTAGACTCGTTTAATAAGACTGAAGAACAAACGCAGATAAGGAGTGAAAAATGAACATTAGAAATTAGTAGAAGCTTAATATTGAATTTATACGTATTTCCAAACCCAGTGCAGTCGCTTGTGTGAAGCAGCTCCAGTTGTTCCTCACACATCTTCCTGCTCACGTGCAAATCAATGCGCTCACACTCAAAACTAACAGAAAAAAAAAACATGAACACTTTTTAAACTCCTTTCTCACACAACTAGAACACAAATTGGGTTGATAGCGCACACATCTTTTTGTGACTTTCGGTTACATTTCAATTAATCGCCCAGTTAGATATCTATTTACTTTTTACTCAACTCGTGATTATGCAATACATTCACAAAATGTTTAATGGTCCTTAATTCTTCTTTTCAGACGTGAAGCTGGTGAAGGAGGAAAGAGAAGAAGCGTGTGACGTGGAGAATAAAACAGCAGGAGCTTCAGGAGCTTCTGTGACTGAACAAGCCTCTATTAGTTGTTTAAAGACGGACAAGAGTTCCTCAGACCAAACAGCAGAAGATCAACCAGTGTCTGCTTTCCTTCACAGTGGAGATGTTTCCTTCAGCAGCAGTTCCACACTCACTCCTCTAGAAGAACCTGTGTGTGTGTCTCAATCTGTA
Organism: Paedocypris micromegethes; assembly: GCA_028031935.1. Taxonomy (NCBI): domain Eukaryota; kingdom Metazoa; phylum Chordata; class Actinopteri; order Cypriniformes; genus Paedocypris; species Paedocypris micromegethes. The sequence goes on from CM051493.1 coordinate 16,567,969, forward strand.
GAACTGAAGAGCAAACACGCGCAGATTCTCTCAAACACTGACTGGCACAAATGTCCTCAGTGTGGGAAGATCTTTGCTTTCTCTTGTAATTTAAAGCATCACATGAGGAGTCACACTGGTGAGAAACCTTTCTCTTGTTCACTTTGTGGGAAGAGTTTCTCACGTAGTTTCGATCTGACTGAACACATGAGGATTCACACTGGTGAGAAACCTTTCTCTTGCCCTCAGTGTGGGAAGAGCTTTATGTGTCGTTCAGTACTGACTGTTCACAAGAGGATTCACACTGGAGAGAAACCGTTTCACTGTTCGCACTGTGGGAAGAGTTTTTCACAAAGAGGACACTTACACACTCACATCAGAATTCACACGGGTGAGAAACGTTTTGCGTGTTCTATTTGTGGGAGGAGCTTTGCACGCAGGACTTATCTGAATGATCACATGTGGAGTCACACTCGTGAGAAACCTTTCGTGTGTTCTCAGTGTGGCAAGAGTTTTTTACGATCGGGACGCTTGGTTTCACACCAGAATTCACACAAGTGAGAAATAGGGCAGCAAGCAAAGACAATGTTGAGTTATTAAAGAATATTAATCAGTGGATTGTTAGAAAGATGAATCCATTAGCCATGGATTATTCCAATGATTAATCGGTGGGATTATTGTAAGAACCTTCTGCGAGGAACATCATCGAGAGGCTTCACACTGCCATTCCACATCCAAAAATTATACAGAAATAATATTTAAACTTCATCAAAGTACACCGACAAAATGAGTAATGGCTGATATCGTTTGAATGATCTCAGTGTGGGTGAAAGTGGGTCTCTCTCTCCTCAAGGTTCTGAAGTCCATGATTGAGATAGACATTTTGTTATTTAATTGTTTAGCTTTTAATTTTTTTTTTCTTTGATGATCACTTATTGGCTTTATTTAAATCATTACCTGATGAATAAATGTGAAAAAAAAAACCTGGTGAAAAAAAATCATTCCTTTTCATCCTGACTGCTCTGACATCACATTTTGTGTTCTCATTATCTCGAATAAATTCTAACAGACTGAGTTGATGATGATCTAAACTTCTAACCTTTAGCTCATGATGATTATCAGTTGTATTATAGGGTGCTTTCACACCTAGCTCGTTTAACCCTTTCAAACGCACTCGGAGCGGTTCGGGACGTATATGTGAACACACCAAGTGATCTCAGACGCCCCTAAACGCTCCCGAATGCGATCCGTCCCTGGTCCACCTCCAGAGGTGCTCTGAGTGCGGTTCGTTTGCGGGACCGTTTGTGGTTCGATTACTTTGTGATATGTGAAAGCGAAGAGATCTCGGTCCACTTCGCTGTTCGCTTCACTCCGCGTGCAGCACCCGAAGGTTTCTGTACCCGCAAATCCGTCACGTCACCGTAATACCGGAAGAAAACCATGGAATCAGATTAGTGCCAGAAAACCAAACGAAAATGAAAGAAAAATAAAACAAACGTAATTGCAAGCGAAAAATGGAAAGACAAAGGTAAATGAAGCATTTCGGTTGACGATTGCATGACAACTCTTCTCAACCCATAAAAAGGGATTTTTATAAAAAAACGTTTTTATTCCTGATAAATTAAAGTTTTTCTTTTTATCTCAAAAAAATGAAGAAAATGTGTATTAACGGAACCACATCAAGCAACGTACAACAAAGGGGCGAGATTGCGGAATGAACAGTTCACGTGTGAACAAGAAAGGGTCTGGAATCTCTTCACTGCTGAAGAGGAGCGCAAACAGAACTGGCTTCTCTTCTGACTACACTAGGTTGTGAACAGCAAGTGGACTGGGATCACTTTCCGCTGGTTCTCTTTCTGGCTCACTTTAAACGATCTGGGTTTGGTTCGCTTAAAACGAGCTATATGTGAAAGCACCCATAGATGTGAGTTGGAGTTAACTCAACTTCTGATCAGATTTCATGATGTAAAGTTAAGTTGATATCATGTCTGTGAGAAGGAGTAACCTAATCCTCTGATTATCTATACCTGCTAATGTTCAGTTGTCTCATAGGTGTGTGAGTAACCTCAACTTCTGCTGAGGTGAAATCACTTCAGCTTTTGAGATAATGCACTTTTTTTTTCTTTTTTTTTTAAAATGAACTTTGAGCAACTAAACAGGTCATTTTCTTTAAGTTTTCTGGTTCTGATCAACACAATCGTTTGTTGGTTTACAAATTATGTTCCAATTCTAAAGAAAAAAAAAAAATCAAACGGCTGCATTACACACAAAAATTTCATCCTTACAGTCAAACACACACATTACACTATAATATAGTCATAAACAAACACTAGTTTCTGAAAAAATGAAAGTAATCGAGAAAAAAAAATTGTAATCCGTTTGTCCTCACAACAATGCTACAAACACAATCGGGAGTGTAAGATATGCACAAATATTAATACATGCAAACATGTTCATTAGATGTGGATGTAATATCCGATGTTACTGTAATCAGTAATGTGTACTGAATAACAATTTAGAAGTTTCAACACGGATAATTGCACATTTTTGAACACGTTGACAGTTTATCGTTGTTTGGGTGTGTAACGGCTCTTTATACTGTTATTGTGAGTGTTAAAATGTTTTGTTTTGTTTAGTTTTTATTAACCATAAATGAGTTGTACATGACGACTCTACTCGTTATGTCACACTTGCCCCGCCTCCTGTCGTGACGTCATTTAAACATGGCGGTGCTCTACTCAGGAAGTAGTGTAAGACTCACAAACCAAGTTATGTTTATACCTAAACTAACCCACTTCTGAGTCCTCTACATAATTTTACCGAGTTTGATGTGGTGAGAGTGTAAAGATGCGCGTTATTAAAGAGGAAAGAGAAGACGCGGGAGAATATGAAGCGTCCGGAGTCACTGATCAACACGCTGAGGAGAAACCAGGTCGGTGATTCTTTATTCTTCATCTAAACTCACAGTCACGAGGCTGTAGTGAAATATTTTGTAAAATTACCATTTTAATAAATGCATTACTTTTTAAATGAGCTTCATCTTTAACTCAATTCAATACATTTCATTCGGCGCGGAACAGAACAGTTTAGCTGACGGATTTTCAACTGACGTGTTCCACTTTACATCCGTTTTTTTACAATAGATTAGTTACAATAACTCGTCAACATCGGAATGTTTAAAAACAACAACCTAACTGGAGTGTATCGTCACTAAAATGGTCTGTTAGTGGTGCCGGGAGATTTTGCTTCGATTACTTCAACATTTTAACACGATACCAATTGATGAACGATTATTTGATTTATTTATTTTTCCCACTCTTAGTTCACAGACAGGTTTTGTACAGAAAATGTCCGATTTTGGCACACGTGAGATTTTGCAATGATGTGTGAGTTATTTGATTTTAAAACAATTGGGAAAAAATCAGGACACACACAGCTCTACAATATGATTATTTATTGAACATAAACACACACATTGAACACGAGTAAAAATAAGTAACTTGCACACATGGAAAGAAAATAAACAATTTTCAATATATATATTTTCAAGCTTTAAATCTGGGATCAACAAAACTGCAATGCAATGTTAAATTCACTCCCAGAATGGGAAAATTAAGTTTATTTGTGTTTATAAAAGTCCAAGCTAATTTGATTTAAATCTACACTTTAAGTTATTTTTGTACACTGAAACAGTTTTAGAAAAAGAAAAAAAAAACACTGTTAGTGTTCAATTTTAACTCCATTAGTGTGTTTTCCACTCCACTTTACACTGCGTGGCGCTGTTGTAATTATACTAGCGGTGATGAAAGTTAAACACTACCGGAGTTTATTTGTAATACTAATATGTTGCTTATTACAGTGTTGAAATTCCTTAAGAATTACAGAGCTGAGGTACATTAAATAAATTGAAATGTAAATATATGGTAATTAGAGTTCTGAATGACTGCAAATGCATGTCACTTATGTGGGGAAAAAAGCCAAATCATAATTCAATTTAAACGTTTTCAATTATTAATTAGTTTAAACAACATAGGGCACAAAAAGCAATCTCATTCTCAATTTTAATTACAAATTCATCAACTGTGATAGAGATGTATTGATTTCTAAAGAGTAAAATTGTCAAATACCATGTTGCCATTAATATAGCCATTGAAGCTAAAGATGGCGTAAAAAAATCAAACAAATAAACAAATACATCAATTTTAATTACAAACTTTCATCACAAGATCTCCCAGGATTATTCATCAGCTGCGTGCACAAGAAAGGATCACTGTCCCTTTAAGAAAGCTGCCGCGTGTGGAGTCACGTGACCGCGCGCAGAGCCACTTATCCAAAATTAAAACGCCGCCTTGATACATTTTATTGCGTCAGGTCTATGGAATCAGATTAGTGCCAAATATGTCAGATGTAAATTTCAAAAACGCAAACAACAATGCCACACTTTTTTCCGCTTGCAATCTTCACATTTTTGTAACTTTGCGAAACTTTTTGTTTTTTCACTTCTGATTTTTCAGGTATTTTTTATTTATTTATTCGTTTTCTGGGGTTAAAGTAGCAAGTAGTGTACCAATAAAAAAAAAAAGTGCCGTGGGTGTTTTTCTGCCCGTATTGTAATTTAAACAATATCACAATTTTCCCAATTAAATCAATCTGAAACACCACAATGTCTGATGCAAAACTTTCTGAGATATCCGCATGATGCCTTAGTGTAACGTTGTTTGCTATCTGTCCAAGCTTTTTAGCAAAAGAAAAAGCCCTGAGAAAAGAAAAAGCTAAATGGTTACATTTTATTTCCTATTTGTTGTAAAGGCATAAATAAATGTATTTTTTACACGTATTTAGCTCGAATGTTTTTCCTGTATTTATTTATACGTACATGAGTACATTTACTACCTTTGTCGTTTATGTTTGATTTTGGCGGTTTTATTTTTGGCGGACTATTTTGCTCGTCTTATAAGCAAGTAAATACAAAATAATAGACGTGGACATTTTTGATTGATTATAGGCTCTGAATATCTTGATTACATTTCGATTAATCGCCTAGCCCCATTCATTAGACAAAAATGCAATTGAGACCATTTTTCCAAATTCCCTTAATGTTTTTCAGACTTGAATCGGGTGAAGGAGGAAAGAGAAGAAGCGTGTGAAGTGGAGAATAAACAGCAGGAGCTTCTCAACAGTGTGACTGAACAAGCCTCTATTAGTTGTTTAAAGACGGACAAGAGTTCCTCAGACCAAACAGCAGAAGATCAACCAGTGTCTGCTTTCCTTCACAGTGGAGATGTTTCCTTCAGCAACAGTTCCACACTCACTCCTAAATTCGAAGAACTGAAGAACAATCATGTGCCAATTCTCTCAAATAACATGGTGCACAAATGTCCTCAGTGTGAGAGGAGTTTCCCTTTCGCTTGTAGATTAAAGCGTCACATGAGGATTCACACTGGAGAGAAACCGTTCTCTTGTCCTCTGTGTGAGAAGAGTTTCTCACAAAATGTCAATCTCAAGAATCACATGATGATTCACACTGGTGAGAAACCGTTCTCTTGTTCTCAGTGTGGGAAGAGTTTCTCACAAAATGTAAATCTTAAGAATCACATGAGGAGTCACACCGGTGAGGAACCTTTTAATTGTTTACTTTGTGGGAAGAGTTATCTGAACGTTCATAAGTTGATTCACACTAATGACGACCTTTTCTCCTGTTCTCAAGGTGGGACGAGTTTTACGCCAAGAGGAAATCTGAATATTCTCATGTTGATTCACACCGGTGAGAAACCTTTTTCCTGTTCTCAGTGTAGGAAGAGTTTTTCTCACACAGGAAACCTAAAGTTTCACAACAGAATTCACACTGGTGAGAAACAGAGCTGCAAACAACGATTATTTTGGAAATGGATTAATCTACATATTTTTTTTAAATTTTTATTAAATTATCCCAATAACCAGTAGGATTATTCAGCTTTTTCAACTAGTTAAAACCATCGAGTTTCTAACTAATAAATAATAAAATTCTTTCAGCTTTTGAATTACAAACTTTTGTTGTTTTAATGAACTTGGAACCAACTAATCTGGTCATTTTAATTAAGTTTTCTGATTCTGTCCAACTCAAATTACATCCAAACGCTCTCTGATCATTATTTACAAATTCTGTTCCAATTGAAAAGAAAACTAATCAGAAAAATTGTGAATGAATCCACTTCAATACAGACAGAGAAAGTGGAATGTGAGCATCCGCATTAAGAGCCTAATTTCTAAAACAAGGGTTCAAATATTGGGTGATATGAAAAGTATTTTTCGCACTTTTATTGAATTTTATACATGTTTTTATGTATATGTTTATGTGTTCTCTTTTCTTCCTATATCGTCTCTTTTTTCTGCTGTTGTAAGATGCAATTTCCATACCATACAGTACCATTTCAATACAGTACAACGTCTATGTAAAAGAAATAAATTCATAAAAATATACACAGACGGCTTAAATGACTCAGATTACGGGAGGACGGGATTTGGAGTTTTACTACCAGGGAAAGAAACAGAAACCCAATAGAAAATCAACAGATTTAGTAGGATCTATATTAGTGCTGTCAAAGTTAACTAGTTAACACACGTCATTCATTTTAAGTGCTTAATTGCGTCAATTATTTTTAACGGCATTAATCAGTTTTTTTTTTTACTTTTAAGATCAGCAGCTCACAGTCATTGAGTTCAGGTGTTGTCACTTAGGCGTAAAGTGTTTAAGTGACACTGACCTACTTTTCTCTTCTCAGCGAGCAACACAGACACCGTCCTTTACAACTGCAAATAACTTTCTCTGTTCAAAAAGCCGAAGCTTTAGATTCTTACGGATTGGATAAACGGACAAAACTGTATTCACTTACATTTATTTTTAAAAACGGACATTCTAAGCTTTTTGTAGACATATGTTTCATGTTAGAGTGATAAGTATGTATTACGTTACAGTTCGTTTCAGCTGACAAAACATGCTTCAGGTTTTTTTTTATTATTAATTTTACAAAAAACCCAATGTCCTGTTTTTATTGAGAGTGTAACCTAAAAAAAAATATGTACTTCAAAACTTTCAATTGATGTATAACACTTATATGTAACACCGAAATTGACTTTATTTTGTGTTTTATCTTGAAGAAAGTGTTAACCTCAGAGGGTTAAAAAACAAAGACAATACTTTGCAAATTGAGCAAAAATGAAACTAAATTATTTTACAGTATTAAAATGAGTGTTTATTTAGTATTGAGTTTACATTATTTACATATTACGCCTCAATATCCAATATTACAAGCTTCTAGAGATGCACGATACCACTTTTTTGGAAAACGAGTACGAGTACTTGCATTTCAGTACTCGCCGATACCGATACCAAGTACTTAATAAACACGTGATTTAAATGTACAGGTAATAGTCATATAATTAAAAAAGGGGGCTAGTTTGAAATTAAGAACATTTATTTAAAATTAAAAGCATGTTGTTTGCAACATATTACAGGTACAGCTACCTAGGCTTTGTATTAAAATGAAATATTATTTTAAACATTCTTAGTATTTTAACAGGCTGCTCTTTATTTCATGTAGAAAACAGTAAATTACAAAAAGTTAGGTTTTCACATACTGGTCACCCTTTTACCATTTAGAAATTAATGAATTTATCAACGCATTAATCAATACTATACTACTGTAATAATTACACTGTTATCTCCACGCATGAGACGCTGATTTAAAAAAATGATAAAGAGTACGAGACACAACCAGTGCCGTGTTGATTCAAGCGAGACGCGCAGTTTCAATCTCAAATACGAGACGATTCCATATTTTAAAGTACGTGTGGCGACCCGTGAGTAGCGTTTAGAAGCCAAAGTCTTTCCACTCGCGGTCGTGTCGGGATTTTAGGCGCGTGAGAAGAGTGTCTCAGCGCGCGTTCGTGCTCCAGCCGCTCTGATATACCAGCACAAGCGCGCACACACACACACACCACACACACACACGACAGGAGCTGCAGGTTCCAGTTAGAGATTCCTGCAGTTTTAGTTTCCTTCTGCTGGAGCGCTGGGGGGCGGGGCTTACGCGGCGCTTGGGATTAACCCTTTTTCCGCCGCTCTTTACTTTACAGTCATTTGGCAGACGCTTTTATCCAAAGCAAGTGAAGCAATTTGTATAAAATTGGCTACAGTAGATGTCCACACAGGCTATATAGAGACACTTACACAGAACAGCACGACATTTATTTTTTTTAAATCCGCGTTAACGCTCAAACGTAAATATGTCTCACTTCCGGTATCGGCGGACTTTTGACGAGTACCGAGTACTTTAGAAAACGTGGTATCGAGCCCGATACCCGTATCGGTATCTGTGCATCCCTACAAGCTTCAGTCATTTAATTGCAGTTAATTTGGTCAGGGATGTGCGATTAACTAGTTAAAAAAATTAGGACTGTAGGATGTTCTGTTTTTTTACAGACTCGCTGTCGGTAGTACAAATTGGCGGAACGTTTTTAGTAAAATACCAAAATTTGTCTAAAAACCTGTCACAACATCAAAGACCACTAACAAAGGAGTGATGGTAGGAATCAGTGGAAACGTGAAGGAAGATACACTGGCAAAGAAAGTGATTTAAAAAAAAAAGAAAAACAGACTTAGAAAGCAAAGTGAGTTAGACAGATGTGAGGAGAGTAATTTTTTTAAGGTAGGTTTAGTGCAAAGTGCAGCAAACCGAGCAAAAGCCTAAAACAAGTGCAATTCTCTGCCTTTTTTCATTTTCCCTTTCTCTCAGTTCCTCTGGTGAATTTTTTTTTCTTTCTTGTTTTCTCTCTTTTACCCGGCGTTTGACCGGTTGATGTCGGTTTAAGAGTCACGTTGCCTAGCTCAGTGGAAATCAGTTTGTTTTTAGGGCCTTATGGAGTCATTTTTACACCCGAGCTGTTTTGGTACCTACACCAGAAGCTGTCTAGATCACGCCTGTAACCCCTCGGTCCCTGAGAAATAAGAACAATCCCACTTTTTCTGCACGTCTTTCCATCTTCGACATTACACATGGGAACGCTGGAAAACTCTCAACACTCTAGCCAACAACAAAGACGGCTTTTTCCTCTCCAAAGAGACTTCAAACCAGCCTCACCACCTGGGGGAGGAGCCTCCATTTTCATAGGACACGCCCCCTCTGACCCGGCACATGTACGGCGCGAATCGTAGCCAGCTCCTGGTCCGCCCACAGCAATGCTCTCTCGCCTTCATCTTGAGTCTTTATTGCGGTTATTGTTGAACAATAATTATCTGTTTTAATCAGTTTTTTCTTCTTTTCAGACGTGAAGGTGGAAAGAGAAGAAGCGTGTGAAGTGGAGAATAAACAGCAGGAGCTTCTCAACAGTGTGACTGAACAAGCCTCTATTAGTTGTTTAAAGACGGACAAGAGTTCCTCAGACCAAACAGCAGAAGATCAACCAGTGTCTGCTTTCCTTCACAGTGGAGATGTTTCCTTCAGCAACAGTTCCACAAATCCAACTGTTTCAATTCTCTCAAATAACATGGTGCACAAATGTCCTCAGTGTGAGAGGAGTTTCCCTTTCGCTTGTAGATTAAAGCGTCACATGAGGATTCACACTGGAGAGAAACCGTTCTCTTGTCCTCGGTGTGAGAAGAGTTTCGCACAAAATGTAAATCTGAAGAATCATATGAAGATTCACACTGAACCGAAACACATTCGCCTCAGAGAGACGTTTCAATCTAGAAATCAACTCAACAGACATGGAACAATTCGCGCAAGAACCAAGAAACACAAGTGTCCTCATTGTGACAAGACTTTTAATTTCAACAGCCAATTAGAGATTCACATCAGAACTCACACTGGTGAGAAACCTTTCTCTTGCTCTCAGTGTAAAAAGAGTTTTTCATGTCACTATTATTTAACTGAACACATGAAGATTCACAGCGATGAGAAACCTTTCTCCTGTTCTCAGTGTGATAAGAGATTTTCTAAAGTCATCCAACTGAAGCGACATATCATTTCTCACACTGGTGAGAAACCGTTCACTTGCTCCAAATGTGATAAGAGTTTTTCTTGTCTCTATTATTTACGTAGTCATATGAAGATTCACACCGATGAGAAACCTTTCTCCTGTCCTCAGTGTGGGAAGAGTTTCTCTCAGTCTTACCTTCTGAAGCGTCACGTGAAGACTCACTCTGGGAACAGATTCAGTTGCTCCCAGTGTGGAAAGAGTTTCTCACGTATTTCTAATTTAAATGACCACATGAGGACTCACACTGGTGAGAAACCTTTCTCCTGTCCTCACTGTGAGAAGAGTTTCTCACAGAAGGAAACCCTGAAGCGTCACATAATGCTTCACACCGGTAAGAAACCCTTCACGTGTCCTCAGTGTGAAAAGAGTTTCACCAGAAAGGAATATTTGAAAGTTCATATACTTACTCACACGGGTGAGAAACCTTTCACTTGCTCGCAATGTAATAAGAGATTTTCTTGTCTCTATTATTTAAATAATCATGTGAAGATTCACAGCGCTGAGAAACCTTTCTCCTGTCCTCACTGTGAGAAGAGTTTCACACAGAAAGAAACCCTGAAGCGTCACATAATGTTTCACACCGGTGAGAAACCCTTCACTTGTCTTCAGTGTGGGAAGAGTTTCACTAGAAAGGAACATTTTAAAGTTCACATGAAGATTCACTCTGGAGGGAAAATTTTCTCCTGTTCTCAGTGTGACCAGAAATTCTCTCTGTCTTATCTTCTGAAGCATCACATGAAGATTCACACTGGAGACATATTCACTTGCTCCCATTGTGGACAGAGGTTCTCACGTTTTTCAAATTTTAATCATCACATGAGGAGTCACACTGGTGAGAAACCGTTCAGTTGTTCTCAGTGTGGGAAGAGTTTCTCTAGAAAGGAGCATTTCAAAGTTCACATGATGACACACACCGGTGAGAAACCGTTCACTTGCTCACATTGTGACAAGAGTTTTTCATGTCCTGATTATTTAAAAAATCACATGAGGATTCACACTGGTGAGAAACGTTTCTCCTGTTCTCAGTGTGACCAGAGATTTTCTCGAGTAAATATTCTGAAGCGTCATATACTGACTCACACCGGTGAGAAACCGTTCTCTTGCTCTCATTGTGATAAACGTTTTTCTTGTCCTGAGTATTTAAATAATCACATGAGGATTCACACTGGTGAGAAACGTTTCTCCTGTTCTCAGTGTGATAAGAGTTTCTCTCAGTCTTACCTTCTGATGCGTCACGTGAAGACTCACTCTGAAGACGCTATCAAGTGCTCCCATTGTGGAAAGAGTTTCTCATGTCGTTCACGCCTCAGATGTCATCTGAGGATTCACACCGGTGAGAAACCTTTCTCTTGTTCTCACTGTGAGAAGAGTTTTTCACAGAAATACCAACTGAACCAACACATGATGATTCACACTGGTGAGAAACCTTTCAGTTGCTCGCATTGTGAGAAGAGTTTCTCACGTCTGTCAAAACTAACTGATCACATGAGGATTCACACTGGTGAGAAACCTTTCTCCTGTCCTCACTGTGAGAAGAGTTTCTCACAGAAGGAAAGTCTAACGCGTCACGTAATGCTCCATTCTGCTGAGAAACCCTTCATCTGTCCTCAGTGTGAGAAGAGTTTCACAAGAAAGGAATATTTGAAAGTTCACATGAGGACTCACACCGGTGAGAAACCTTTCTCCTGTCCTCAGTGTGAGCAGAGTTTCTCACTGAAGGTGACCCTAAAGCATCACATAATGCGTCACACTGGTGAGAAACCCTTCACTTGTCCTCAGTGTGGAAAGAGTTTTACTCTGAAGAAAAATCTAAACGCTCACCTGAAGACTCACACTAAGAAAAAACGTTCTCCCGTTCAGAGAGTGAGAAGAGTCACTCGCAGTAAAACACTCTGAAGTGTCGTGTAATTCTTCACACTGGTGCGTGTGGGATTTAAGGTGTTTAATTCACGTGTACAGTGTTCAGAAGTAAAGGTCTCTATGTTCTCAGATGTGTGAGGCTAAAGGAATGCTTTGGATGATGAGACTGTTGTGTTTAATTCTATTAGCTAGACTAGAATGATCAGTAGTACATACTCTGTCTCTCTCTTTGTGCCGCTAGTCTGCTGATAGATAAGAGAGAGATGCTTTCTCACACACGCTTGTATTGACTCTGATATAAAGTCACTTGTGATATGTATCGAGTGGTGGCTTGTGCTGTGAATAAACCACATTATATCGGTGTTCCACAGGGCTCTGTTCTTGGGCCTCTTCTCTTCATCATCTACATCCACTTGGTCACATCTTCCAGAAACACAATATCCACTGTCACTATAATGCGGATGGTACGCAGCTTTATCTCGCCTCCGAACCAGATTCAACTTGACGTACAATCTCGGCTGTCTAGTAACTCAACAACGACGAAACAGAATTGCTACTCATTGGGTCATAAATCATTGCTATCCAAATCTAACAGCCGTGTCCTTAGCATTGACACGTCTACCATGTCTCCTTCCCCACAGGTTAGAAGTCTGGGTGTCGTACATCAATAATTTCACCCGTTCAGCTTATCTCCACCTCCGTAGAATAAATCGTTTGCGTCCATCTCTCTCACCTCACTGGTTCGTAGTCTGGTTACCTCACGGCTTGACAGTTGTAGTTCTATCCTGGCTGGTCTCCCCAAGAAAATCCCTTCACAAGCTCCAGCTAGTTCAAAACTCAGCCGCACGTGTGATCACTAGAACTCCTGATCTCACATACCGTACTTGTCTTGCTACATTCAGATCGGAGCTTAAAACTTAGAAGAAGAAAAAAATGTTAAATAATAGACTCTATATGTACATGATCTGCTAACATCTGATGTGCTTTATTATCTAGTTTGATTCGTCGCTGCTTGTCAACTTGAGCATCGTTTTCCTGTTTCGATTGTTGTGGATGATGCTGTGTTTTGTAAGGCGCCGTTAAATAAAATGTATTATTATTATTATTATTATTATTATAGGTAACCGTAGCAGCGTTGTCAGAGAAGTGAACCTGGTCATGCACGAGTTTAGTTCTGATGACGATCTCGTGGAAGAGACGACGCAGGTTATACGACGTTTCTCCTCTCTGAGAGCGTTTATAAAGCCACGGGTGACGGTTAGTCATGTCGCTGTGATTATTTAGCAAAGCATTGTAAAGGTATAAATAAATAAACGAAAACCGTTTTAGTGGGTGATTGTTTATAAACCTTTTATCGTGTTCTTGCAAGGAAAAGTATGTGCACCCTTTGGGATTACGGGGAGTTTGGCATGAGCTGCTCTTAAGATACAACAACAAAAAAACACTGTGTGCTTAAATACTACTACACAATTATATGGTTCCCGGTTTTTGTTTGAAATTAGTCCGCTCCGGAATTCCCAACGGCCTGGCAGGCTCATCGTGCACCTCAGGTAAAAGGCTTCTCTGGGCCGTGACCTCTGACCTCTCGGCCTCGTTCATTACGCCGGCTCCGTCCATTCCAGCTTGAGACCCTCGTCTCCACGATCTTGGCTCCTCGCTCCTCCACAGTTAAATAAGCGAAGAGTTGAGAGGAAAAGAATTAAAGCGGCTCAATGGCGCCCTCACCTGGACACGGAGAAAAGGTAACTGGAATTCAACCACAAATTAAAAAAAAAACTATACAATGACACTGCATTATGTCGCAAGCAAT
>CM051493.1:16586486-16601577 GCA_028031935.1 Paedocypris micromegethes
AAACAAAAAAAAACAAAAAAACAAAGAAACACAGCCTACAAGACGGTCAATTTTTTTCTGGAAAAAAATAAACAAGTAATATTAAGTAAGTGCAAGCACATACATCTCACATTTTATTGTTGCACAGCTTGTGCTAAATACAAAAAAATATATAATTCTTGAAGGAATTTTCCTGAAGTTGAGATGTCTGTCTGTAAGGATACGCATCATTATGGAGGAAAGACGCTGGAGATCATGAAGTCGCCACGGTTTTCTTCATTCCTTTTTCTTTCTTTTTTTAATGAATCCGTTAGCACAAAAGGTTCGACACTTTACATGTTTCAGGAGCTTTTACTGTCAAAAAAGCGTCTGACCATTGTCAAAAATTCATATTGAATATTATTTCTGTGGTCCGTTTGAAATGACTCGCCGTCATGTTTTCATATCGTCTCTAGTTCATGTGTGTGAAGTTTCAGGAGATATTAGTGTCAAAAATCTAAATATTTTTTTGAAATATTGCATATTACTGTACATGAATAAAACCTTCCGAAATTTATATAAAATAATCCTTCAAAGGTCCGTTCCAATACAAGTTTTAGAAGATGTTACTGCTAAAACTTTGTAATTATAATTTTATGTAATTATAATTAATTGTAATGTACATATACAGTTATCAAAGCTTTCTAGTATAACAAATTATTTATCAACATAATTTACACTTATACATTGTTTATTTACTCATCCTTTACACTTTTGTCTTGGTGAGAAAACAAAACCTTGCAATGTCATTGCACATAACTTTTTTTTTTTTTTACAGCTTTTGTCCTTTACATTGTTCATCTTTCATATTATTGTCACATTATAATTGAAGACTAATTAATCTCTACGTCTAGCTAAATAATGCTCGATGACGAGTCACGGGGAGGTTTATTGGTTGAAACCGCTTGCCATATTTGCGCACGCGCGAGAGAGAGGCGGCACACCTGACGCGTCATGGTATTAGCCCCACCCAGATCCGTGACGACATTTAAACATGGCGGCGACCGGGAACAGAAGTTTGAATGGAAATGAAAGAGCAGACAAAATGGCAAAACTAGTGACAAAAAAGGAGAGAGTTGATGTAGAAATAAAGTTGTCAAAATCAGAAGGGAAAGGAATAGTGTGGAAACAGGCGATGAAAGAGTAGCAAAGACAGTGGGATGGGGAGATAAAGGGCAGACACTTATATGAAATGCAAAGTAAAGTGGGTGTTGAGAGGAAATGGGGAGGGAGGAGAAGGGAAGAGGTAATAATTACTAGAATAAGAATAGGACATAGTCAGTTGAATAATAATTTAAGAATGATGGGAAAACATCCAAGTGGATTGTGTGGAGAATGTGGGGCGCTAGAAACAGTGGATCATGTCATGATAAAGTGTAAAAGAGATGAGAGACAAAGAAGAGAGATGATGGAAGAATTGAAAAAGGATGGAATGAGTGGAAGTGGAATAAAAGATATAATGATGCAAATGGGGAGCAAGCGGGGTAGAAAATTAGTATTAGAATATTTGACAAAAACAGGACTGGTGAGTAGGATATAGACGGGACAAGAGAGGTGTAATTATGTAATGAACATACGGTGGCGGTAGTGCGACAGAAGTGGACGCAAACCGCCGTTAAAAACCATAGAAGAAGAAGAAGAAGAAGTTTGAATGTTTGAAAGAAGCCGAGTTTGATGTGGTGAGAGTGTAAAGATGCGCGTTATTAAAGAGGAAAGAGAAGACGCGGGAGAATATGAAGCGTCCGGAGTCACTGATCAACACGCTGAGGAGAAACCAGGTCGGAGATTCTCTTTGTTCCGCGGGGCTGCAAACACATTTTTGTTTAATTATTACGCAAACTGTGTTTTTAATATTTTTGGCGTTGCTGTTACAGCAAGAATGTTATGTTATGGTTTAAACGATGTTTCGATCAAGGAATATTATTTGACGACTTACTAAACTCTCTTCGACGCCCTGAAAACGAACTGCTTTTCTGACTATAAGCAAAGGTTGTGAGTGATGAGTGAGGCCGAGATTCTACATCAGTCGTTGTGTAGTTTCATTTCCTCTCACTACAGCACCATAGACCAAGAACCGTAAGAAATTCTTACTAACTTGAAAATAGTTAGTAATTGAAACCTAACAGGTGTGTGCGCGTGCGTGCGCGTGCGTGTGTGTGTGTGTAGTCGCTCTTCTCAGCTTCTTCTCACACACACAATTCTACAAGGTCCAGCACAGAAACTCCTTCAGAAGCTTCACACACTGTTCTGTTCTCCACCAGACCATTGTGCTCCTCAACCTCAAGCAAACACAGTTTCTCACCAGATTAATAGTTAATAAACCAGTAAGACAGTGAGAATCTTTCAGTGAGATCAGAGTTTGAAATGAGTCTATTTTGCCATTTTTGTTTTCATGTCTTTTGTTCTTCCTTTCAGACTTGAAGGAGGAAAGAGAAGAAGCGTGTGAAGTGGAGAATAAACAGCAGGAGCTTCTCAACAGTGTGACTGAACAAGCCTCTATTAGTTGTTTAAAGACGGACAAGAGTTCCTCAGACCAAACAGCAGAAGATCAACCAGTGTCTGCTTTCCTTCACAGTGGAGATGTTTCCTTCAGCAGCAGTTCCACACTCACTCCTCTAGAAGAATCTGTGTGTGTGTCTCAATCTGAAGAACTGAAGAACAAACACGCGCTGATTCACTCAAAAACTGACAAGCACAAATGTCCTCAGTGTGACAAGATTTTTACTGTGCCTTGCAGATTAAAGCATCACATGAGGAGTCACACGGGAGAGAAACCGTTCTCGTGTTCTCAGTGTGGGAAGAGTTTCACACGTAAAGAAAATCTGATCGGTCACATGAGGATTCACACTGGTGACAATCTTTTCCCCTGTTCTCAGTGTGGGAAGAGTTTTTCGCGAAGAAAGCTACAGAATCACATGAAGATTCACACTGGAGAGGATCCGTTTGACTGCGGTCAGTGTGGCAAGAGTTTTGCATATAGGGCAGAGTTAATTGTTCACATACGGAATCACACCGGTGAGAAACCGTTCATCTGTTCTCAGTGTGGGAAGAGTTTCTCGATTAAACGAACTCTGAATATTCACATGATGAGACACACTGGTGAGAAACCCTTCTCTTGTCCTCATTGTGGAAAGTGTTACTCGACAAAGCAACAATTAGACTGTCACATGAGGATTCACACCGGTGAGAAGCCGTTCTCCTGTTCTCAGTGTGGGAAGAGTTTTTCAAAGAGGGGGAGTCTGAAGGTTCACATGAGGAGTCACACTGGAAAGAAGCGATTTAACTGTTCTCAGTGTTCCAAGAGTTTTACATGCAGTGGAGACTTGACTGTTCACACGAGGATTCACACTGGAGAGAAACCGTACGTCTGTCCTCAGTGTGGGAAGAGTTTCTCCCAAAAAGCCGATCTGAATGTTCACATGAAAATTCACACCGACAAGAAACCATTTAGCTGTCCTCAGTGTGGGAAGAGTTTCACATGTAGTGGAGACTTGACTGTTCACACGAGGAGACACGCTGGTGAGAAGCCGTACGTCTGTTCTCAGTGCGGGAAGAGCTTCTCAAGTAAACAACATCTGAATGTTCACACGAGGATTCACACCGGTGAGAAACCCTTTTCTTGTCCTCAGTGTGGCAGGAATTTTACCCACGCTTCAGGTCTGAAGAGTCACATGAGGACTCACACTGGAGAGAAACCGTTTCACTGTCCTCAGTGTGAGAAGAGCTTCTCACATAGTGGAGAATTGACTGTTCACGTGAGGAGTCACACCGGTGAGAAACCTTTCTCCTGTCCTCACTGTGACAAGAGTTTCTCACTGAAGATAACCCTGAAGCGTCACGTAATGCTTCACACTGGTGAGAAACCCTTCATCTGTTCTCACTGTGAGAAGAGCTTCTCACAAAAAGCAGATCTGACAAGTCACTTGAGGAGTCACACTGGTGAGAAACCGTTCTCCTGTCCTCGGTGTGGGAAGAGTTTCTCACAAAGTCAACATTTAAAGAGTCACATCAGAACTCACACTGGTGAGAAACCTTTCCCGTGTCTTCATTGTCCGTCGAGTTTCTCAAACAAACAAGGTCTGAAAAATCACCATATCGTTCACGCCGATGAGTGATATTTCTCGCTTTGTCTCACTTCGCACAATAGCAAGACCAACACAATAGTCGTGTTGTGTCGGTGCCGCAGTTTTTGTTTGAATGACAATTGATTTAATAAAATTGTAGTATTCACCTTGATTTCACAGTTTCACAAGTTCTCACAGAATAGAATGGACAATGCAAGTTATGTACATGTTCAATGAAATGATAGCATCTCTACACAGGCCACATGTGTAATAATTACAGTCAGAAAATGTCTTTATTTATAATGTGATGCAGAAATAAACAAACATTGTTGAAACATCGTGTCTGTCTCTGTTACAAACACTGTCAATGGAAGTGATTGTGGTTTTATTTTAGTGTGTGTGATTGAAAGAGACACTCGTTTTTCAACAATTTAGCGGCTTTGCTGTGTGAAAAAAGCTAATATCTGACTGTCTGAGTAACAATGTGTATATATTTAATACTTATTTCTGCCAAGAAAGACACTGACTAACATTGTGTGTTTACTTTTGAGAACGGTGGTAGATTGTCAAAACCACAACCGGTGTGAGATTTGTGTTTTATCTTCATGTCTCCTGACTTAAAGTATGGAATCAGATTATTTAAGGAAGCACTAATCCTATCTCTTATCTTAATATTAATTTAATAGCAGTTGTTTTTTTTTTCCTCTCTACACACTCCGGGACAGAGGGGGCGGTAGTGCGTCTAAAAAAATGGAGGCCAACCGCCGTAAAAAACGAAGAAGTCGTAATTCAAACATGGCGGCGCCCGGGAATTCTGTATGTTTTAAGAATTTATCGCTTATGGATCGTGACAGAACTTTGCTGAGTTTGATGTGGTGAGAGTGTGAAGATGCGCGTTATTAAAGAGGAAAGAGAAGACGCGGGAGAATATGAAGCGTCCGGAGTCACTGAGGAGAAACCAGGTCGGAGATTATCTTCGTTCCGCGGGTTTTCAGCGATATCGTTATTGAATGTGCAAAACTAGTTTTTCGTAGTGTATTTTACGTTGCTGTTGCAGCGGGATTGTGATATAATCGATTCGGGCTCGTCGACTTGGTATTTATTTACTTTGGCATAGTTAAATGGGCTTTTTCTGTTAAACGTTTTTTATTAATAAATATATACAATCGACTCCGCCTAAGTGCAAGTCCCTTAACTACAATGTTCGCTTTACTGCACGTGAGCCTTCAGTCGCTTTTTTAATTCAATTGAATTCATGTGGAATTCACACCGATTCGTGGGAATAAAACAATTTGCGGTTTAACCAAGTGTGAGCGGGTTATTTGGTTAAGCCGAAAATAACAGAAGATAAGGGTTACATAAGAGAACAAGCACATATTTTGACCACATTTTGAGTGGTTTAATTCACAAAGACCGTTATAAACGTCAAAATGAAAGAAAACAACACACAAGCCGAGCCTGATGGACCGTAGCAAAAATATAAACCTAGTTGTAATTTTGTGACTTGTCATAATTCATTTGATTCACCTTAACATTGCTCTAACTGTACTCAATAAATATTAAAACGTTAATGCTTTATGTGCTTTGTTATCAATGTGGGCAAGTTCAGTTCCGGTTGTTTGTTTGCGTTATTGTTGCAGAAGTAATATGAATGATTAAACTTTGTTTTATTTTGATTAGAGATTTAGAAGTTTGACTGATCAGTGATTTAATCTCAGGTTTAATAACTTGAAACTTGGAAAATAGAAAATAGAATATTCATTATTAAAACCCAACAGTAGCAGCACAATGTGTGTGTGTGTGTGTGTGTGTGTGTGTGTGTGTGTGTGTGTGTGTTTGAGTGAGTGAAGTGCTGGTGTGTGTAGTCGCTCTTCTCGGCTTCTTCTCACACTCACAATTCTACAAGGTCCAGCACAGAAACTCCTTCAGAAGCTTCACACACTGTTCTGTTCTCCACCAGACCATTGTGCTCCTCAACCTCAAGCAAACACAGTTTCTCACCAGATTAATAGTTAATAAACCAGTAAAACAAACCCACAACTCGCCACAATCACCAAACCTGCGCTTTCCCAGTCAAACTATTTCATGTTTTTTCTTCTTCTTTTCAGACGTGAAGCTGGTGAAGGAGGAAAGAGAAGAAACGTGTGAAGTGGAGAATAAACAGCAGGAGCTTCTCAACAGTGTGACTGAACAAGCCTCTATTAGTTGTTTAAAGACGGACAAGAGTTCCTCAGACCAAACAGCAGAAGATCAACCAGTGTCTGCTTTCCTTCACAGTGGACCTGAAGAACTGCTTAACAAACATGCGCCAATTCACTCAAAACCTAAGACGCACAAATGTCCTCAGTGTGACAAGACTTTTTCTGCCCCTAGTAGATTAAAGGATCACATGTGGGTTCACACTGGTGAGAAACTTTTCTCCTGTTCTCAGTGTGGGAAGAAGTTCTCGCGTAGATGCCACCTGAATGATCACATGAGGTTTCACACCGGTGACCATCTGTTCTCCTGTTCTCAGTGTGGGATGAGTTTTTTGCGACGTGGAAGGCTGAATGTTCACATGATGATTCACACTGGTGAGAAACCGTATTCATGTTCTCAGTGTGGGAAGAGTTTCTCATGTCGTGGCCGTCTGAATGATCACATGAGGTTTCACACCGATGACAATCTTTTCTCCTGTTCTCAATGTGGGAAGAGTTTTTCACAAAGTGGAAGGCTGAAGCGTCACATGAGGATTCACACTGGAGAGAAACCAGTTAACTGTTCTCTTTGTGGAAAGAGTTTCCCAAAAAAAAAAGACCTTAACTGGCACATCAGAGCTCACGCCGGTGAGAAATCTTTCTTTTGTTCTCAGTGTGGAAAAGGATTTTCAAATAAGAAAAACCATAACCGGCACATGAAGGTTCACACTGGTGTCAAACCGTTCTCCTGTCCTCAGTGTGATAAGAGTTTCTCACAAAGTGGAAGTCTGAAGGTTCACATCCGAACTCACACCGGTGAGAAACCTTTCAAATGTTCTCAATGCGACAAGTGTTGTTCACGTAAAGAACATCTGAATGATCACATGAGGATTCACACCGGTGAGAAACCGTTCTCCTGTCCTCAGTGTGGGAAGAGTTTCTCTCATAGGAAAAGCTTACAGTATCACATCAGGACTCACACTGGTGAGAAACCTTTCCCGTGTCTTCATTGTCAGTTGAGTTTCTCAAGCAAAAAAGGTCTGAAAAATCACAATGTCATTCACAGTGGTGAATAATGTCCTTTTGTTTGTCTCACTTTACACATGGACAAGACAAACACAAAGCAGTGGTACCTCGACTTACGAACGACTCTACTAACAACATTTTCAAGTTGCGAAGCGCATTTTCGAGAAAATTTCTTCTCTCTGTGTTAAATCGCTTCACAACAGAACAGGCCAAATGTTGTAGCGACAAGATGAAAGAACTTTTTTCTGTTTTACCGGTTTGTTTATTGCAATCACAATTGTTGCCTTACAAAACTGCTCTCGGCTCGAAATATTTTCATTACTTGAGTCACATTGTGCCAAAGTTGCATCGCGCCATTACCTTCTG
Organism: Paedocypris micromegethes; assembly: GCA_028031935.1. Lineage (NCBI taxonomy): Eukaryota > Metazoa > Chordata > Actinopteri > Cypriniformes > Paedocypris > Paedocypris micromegethes. Next base: position 16,594,138 of record CM051493.1, read on the forward strand.
CTTTTATACGATGATTGATTCATTGAAATATTGCTGCATTCTGTAACATTTCTTCACATTTGTTCACAATTATGGGACACAAAGTCGTAAAGATGAGAGTGTGTTATACTCCTGTGTGCCTTTGTGTCTGATTTTGGATGATGACCTTTGACCTCCACGTCTTGATAAAACCTCACATTCTCCCGACTTGTTTTTTCTTACCATTTTTAATTATGAATCCAACTCTGTCTTTTACTCAGTGACGTATGGGCTGCGAATAAACCATAGTATGATCTCAACGAGTGGTTTCTTCATTCTCTTGGTTCTCAGGCAAAGCGTATCAGAACAAGGTTCTAACCTTCGGCCTGTCTCTGTCGCCTCGTGTCTTTATGATAATAGTGGAATTTATGAAATGCGTGATTTACCTGCCGTGGCCGAATATAATTTAACCAGGTTTGGCCCAATGTGTGAGTCGTAATGGCAGAAAAAGCTGTTTAAATCTGAAAGTTATACATATATATTACACATTTACAAAAATAATACAAAATTCTAAGATTATCGATATCATGTGGTCTATCTTATATTACATTCCTAACCTAGAGAGGCCTAAACTTCTCAGACAGAAACGGTCACACTACATTATTAGTCAAAAGTGTGCTTTAGTGACAGAAATTACAGAAATACTTTTGTGTCCCGACAAAAAACAACACGTTTAGAGGGCAGGATTCTGTGGAAGACGTGCTTCATAACGATGGTTTTTCCACAAGTTGAGATACGTACCACTGCACATTAAAGCAGTAAAAAGCTATTTGTTTTTATTAAGCAACTGGCGTCTTGTTTCTCTAGTGCTGCTTTATTTTTTTATGTATTTTTTTTATCTTCTATAATTTTTTTTTTTTGCTGTTTTTTTTTTTTTCAAGATTTGGCGAGAAAACTACATACAAACTAGGTTAGTATGTGCGCTTTGAGACAGTTTAAACTGTGAAAAGCTCCTTACAATTGCTCTGAACTTATATAAAAGACATGATGTATTTGATTCGGCTTTATTGCTTTGTTTTGGCGTGCTGAATTAACATGTGGTGGTGTTTTTTTTTTCATTGGGAATAATTTAAAGTTATCCATTAAAGACGGGAAAGTACAGTAAAAAGAAAAACTAATAAAGTCATAATTTGTTTTCCTCTATAGTCGCGTGTGCATATGTTGGTATCACATTTGTTTATGTTAAGATAAAATATTGAAACCTGGGTTGCTTGTCATTGTTATTATTCTGTAGGTATGCGAGATTTGTCAATTAATTGTCAATGTATTTGAAGAGTTGGAAGTTGTGGATTTTTGTTTTTGACTCATTTACCAATATGAACAAATCCATCATCAGAAGCAAGTTTCTACATGGATCATAAGTGCTTTCCAGAAGAGAAACTGAAGACCGTCTCTAATAAATAAGATATAAGGAATAAGATCTGCACAGCGACCAGCAAACCCTACACTTACATGTATAATATATACCGAAAATATACGTAAGTAGTTCTGAGTTTATTTTTGTCATGTTCAGACTGTACATTTTCGTCATATTGTGTAAGTTCCAGTGTACTAACACGTTACACACACAGTAGTGAAATATTAGGAATTACAACATCTTAAAACTCTTATACTCTGAAACTCTTAAATCAAAGTCAATATACATTATGGAGAGAAAGACTGAGGGAAAGGAACAGAATAGAGAAAAAAAAAGTTTTATGAATGACAAAAACCATCTGAGATGCCCCGTCAAGACAATTCTCTCGTTTCTCAGAGTAAACTAGATTTGAGCGTGAACTCTTCCACGCTTCAGATCTGATATTGTCCTCACATGAGCTTATTGACGGGAAGATCGGCACGACCTGACGATCAGAATTTTGAGAGCTTTTTGCCGCGGGATTTGAGCACGGTATCAGCGACCATTTCACTTTGCAGAGAGAAGCTCCTGTACGAGCAACTTCAATCAGAAAAGATACTGTGCATGACGTGTGCACGCTTATACTACCAGGTCCGGTTGAAAAGTTGACATTTTGAACGCGTTTAAGAGCTGAAGCTATCGAGTCAGATCCGTCCGATCTCCCTACGTCTGATTTACTGACAGACATCTCGTTCCCTGAAAGTTCAGAAAACTATCTAGTTACGTCTGTAACTCCGGTTCCCTGAGAGATGGGAACGGATGACACCACAGGTGGGGAACAACGTTTCCTGACAATTCAAGTGAAGCAATAGAATGACGCAGTGACAACTGCAGCCAATGGCGACAAAGCACCGCCCCTTGGGCGTGACCCACACGCCCAAGCGCCTGCGCGTGCCGCCATTTCCTCAGTACAATGAATGAACGACAGGAGAGCCTCCCCAACCACCCCTACTCCCATCGTTCCCCTTGCGGCAACCTGTGTGGTGTCATCCGTTCCCATCTCTCAGGGAACCGGAGTTACAGACGTAACTAGATAGTTCCCTATCGAGCTGTCCACTACTGACACCACAGGTGGGGAACGCAATACAATCCCCGCCGCAAGGGAATGGGCACCAAGCCGACTGGCGACTCACCGAGACCACCATCACGCCTGCGCCCCAGCCACCATGTGGCCCCAGGCCCATCCCTGCTCCGGCCTTCCGAAGCAGAATCGCCTTCCAGTCTCTGTCGCAACACATGCGGCGCAAAAGAGACAACATCAAGGTTATAGAACCTCGCGAAGGTGTCCTCAGACGACCAGCCGGCTGCCCTGCAGATGTCCTGCAAGGACATGCCCCTGACCCAACCCCACGACGCCGCCAGCGCCCGTGTGGAATGAGCCCTCACGCCATCCGGGCACCGCTGACCCCGCAGCACGTAAGCCCGCTTAATAGCGTCGACAATCCAATGTGAGAGCCGCTGTTTCGACAGCGGACCCCCTTTCTTCGCCCCCGAGTGACACACAAACAACTGGTCGGTCGACCGAAAAGCCGCCGTCCTGTTCACGTACACACGCAGCGCCCGCACCGGGCACAAGGGCGAGCCCGCCACGCCGAAAGCACGGACAGTCACTACCTGATCCAAAACGGCGTGGACAAAACCTTAGGGACATAGCCCTGTCTAGGAACCAGTCTCACCACACAATCGTCGTGCCCAAACGATAAACACGAAGGGTCAACGGAAAAAGCGTGCAGATCGCCCACGCGCTTCCCGCAGGCCAAAGCCAACAGGAAGGCCGTCTTGGCCGACAGCAGCGCCAGGCTACACCCCGAAAGGGGCTCAAACGGCGCTCCGGACAGCGCCTCCAAAACCAGGGACAGGCTCCACAAAGGGGCCAACCGGGACCGGGCCGGCATCAGCCGCCTCGCGCCCTTAAGAAAACCGGCCACCAACTTGTGCCTACCCAGCGAGCGACCCTCGATATCGCCCCTATGCGCCGCTATCGCCGCGACGTATACCTTCAACGTGGAAGGGGAACTTCCCTCCTCCAGCCGGTGTTGTAAAAACGACAAGACAGTAGGAATGCCGCAATCCCACGGCCCCACGCCCGTCGCCTCACACCAACGGACAAATACGCGCCACTTACACACGTACAGTCTACGCGTGGAAGACGCCCTCGCCTCCTCGACCGTCTCAAGCGCGCGGCGCTCCAAAGACCGGACTAGGACGGGGCCACCCTCCACACATGCAACTTCCACAGCTCGGGCTGAGGGTGCCATATCGACCCGCCCGCCTGCGTGAGGAGATCCGCTCTGATCGGGACCTCCCACGGGGGGCCACTCGACATCCCCACCAGCTCTGGAAACCAGACCTGACGTGTCCAGTACGGCGCCACCAGCAAGACCACGTCCGACTGCATCCGAATCCGCTCCAGCAAAACCGGGATGACCTTCACCGGCGGAAAAGCGAATTTCAGACCGCTCGGCCAAACCGAGGAGAGCGCATCGCCCTCCAACGGAGCGTCCGTCAGAGAGAAGAACAGCGCGCAGTGAGCGTTCTCCCTCGAGGCGAACAGATCCACCTGAGCCTCTCCAAAACGCCTCCAAATGAGGCGCACCGTCTGGGGATGGAGCCTCCACTCCCCGTGGACGATACCGCCCCTCGACAAGAGGTCCGGCCCCACGTTCGATTTCCCAGGGACGTGGATGGCCTTCAAGGAGAGAAACTCCCTGTCCGCCCACAGCAGGAGCTCCCTGGCCCCGCGGTATAGGGCCCTCGATCCCAGGCCTCCCTGACGATTCAGGTAGGACACCACCGAAGTGCTGTCCGACCGGACGAGGACGTGCGCCCACGCACCTGCGGCAAAAACGCCCGCAGAGCCAGGGACACCGCCCGCAGCTCCAGCTGGTTGATGTGCCGATTCGCTAGGTGCTCCGGCCATCGACCCCAAGCGGGGGTTCCGTTGCACACTCCGCCCCATCCCGATAGGGAGGCGTCCGTGGAGACGACGGTCCTCATGGTCACCCTGCCCATGGGCACCCCTCTCTCCAACATCTCCCCATCGTCCATGGGACGAGCGTCCTGAAACAGCCCCGTGACACGCGTATGTCCGCCCGGCCCACGTCCCACGCGGAAGCTGCGACGTTGTCGCGCAGCCACCACTGCAACGGACGCATGTGAAGCAGACCCAACACGCACACTGACGTAGCTGACGCCATGAGGCCCAGGAGCCTCTGGCATAGCTTCAGCGACACTCGGCGTCCCAGCCCGAACGAGGACAGCGTCTGTCTGATCGCGTTCACCCTGGGTTCCGAGAGGCATGCCTTCATGGACCTCGAGTCCAGGTCCACGCCCAGGAACCGAGTTGTCTGGGCGGGGGTCAGTCTGCTCTTTTCGAAGTTGACGTTCAGGCCCAGCGTTACCAAGTGCGCCAAGAGCTGCCCCGTCTGCCTCCTCAGAGCCTCCGGCGACTGTGCCATGATTAACCAGTCGTCTAAGTAGCAGAAGATCCTCATCCCCTGCTCTCTCAGCGGTCTCAGGGCCGCCTCCACGCACAGGGAGAAGGTCCTCGGTGCCAGCGAGAGGCCAAAAGGCAGCACCTTGAACTGAAAAGCCCTGCCCTGGAAGAGAAACGGAGGAACTTCCGGTGTCTCTGCGCCATCTGGACGTGAAAGTAGGCGTCCCGCAGATCGACTGTGACGAAGTAGTCCCCAGCCCGAACCATCGCGAGAATCTGTTTCAGGGTCAGCATCCCGAACGGGCGCGAGATCAGCGCCCTGTTCAGCGGCCGCAGATCCAAGATCGGTCTCATCTCGCCGCCCTTCTTCGGGACCAGGAAGTAGCGGCTGTATAGCCCACACTCCCGCTCCGCGTCCGGGACAGGCTCGATCGCCCCCTTGTGAAGCAGGGCCGCTATCTCCCCCCACATCAGCGGAGCGTGCGCCTCGCTCACCTGCGTCTCGAGCACGCCGCGGAACCTGGGGGGCCTGCGGCCGAACTGGAGCGTATAGCCCCTCTCCACAATACCCAGCACCCACCGGAGACGTGGGGGAGGGACCTCCACTGCTGAGCGCAGTCGGAGGGGGAGAGTCTTACCTGCAGGCCCGGTTTGGCCTGGGACGGGGGGCGTGGTTGTGTGGGTGCATGGCAGCGTGTCGCGATAGTCGCGCTCATGATGCTGCACTTGTCTAATGCCTGACCGAAAGGCCCTACGGCACTTACCTCTACCGAGGGAGGAATGACACACATGCGTTCCAACACAACATTCTTTAATAATGGCCTGCAGGGTACCGAAACACTCGGACAAACGCTTGCAGACTCCAACACAACCGGCGGAACCAACCGGTCCCGGCCGGCGAAACAGACTCGGGCCTCTTCGCCTGGAACGTAGCGACCGGAGGCGCGGCCCTCTTCGCGGCTGGCGGACAGTCAGGACCGCTGTTGCGGCTGTCCCGCGCCGGGACGGGGGCGGTTGTCCTTCCGCTGCTGGGGAGCGTTGCCGCGTCTCCTCTGCTGCTGTGAGCCCTGAGGCTGGCGGACCGGCGGCTCCTGCGCTGATCTCGGCGGAAGTGGTTCTCTGGACCAAGGCTCCGCCCGGCGAGCCGACGACCTCGAGCGCCCCCTGTCTGCCGCGGCCTGCGGCTGCTGCGGTCTGGGCTCCCGCCGCTGGAAAATGCGGCCGAAGGCCTTGGCCTTCTTCTGGGCCATATCCACGCGTCCACCAGCGACTCCGGAGCGTCGCCGAATAAACTGCCCGGCACGATCGGCGCGTCGAGCAGCTTACGCCTGTGCTCCTCCAGCAGCTGGGAGTCAATTGGGAGCAGCCTGGTGCTAGCGAAATTAGCCGCTAGCACCAGGAGGGCCGCCTGAGCGTGCAGGGCGGCCGCCGCATGGCCTCCTGCGGTGAAAGCCTTGTCCGCGACAGACGCGTTGGGGCAAAGCTGCGGCGCCATGGCCGGATCGATCCGCGGGATCCGGCTGTAGACGGAGTCGTCGGCCTTGTCCACTGTCGTCAGCATGGGTGAGCCCGGCGGGCGCGTGCGGGCCGAAAACGGGGCCTCCCATGAGCGCGTCAGCTCTTTGTGGACCTCAGGAAAAACGGGGCCGCCCGGAGACTCGCGGCTCGGGCGCCCAACCTGGTCCTGTTCCCGTCCAGCCAGCAATCCGTCGGCGGGGCCGGTGCCTGCCAGTCGAGGCCCATGAGGGCCACGGCCTCGGACAGGCAGTCGGTGAGGTCCTCGTCGGAAAGCACGCGGGCGGCACTCGGCGCCGCGTGCTCCGGGAACCCCGACTGCGACGCTGCCGTGGAAAGAGCGTCGTCATCGGCGTCGCCATCGTCGCCGCCGTCGTCGTCGTCGCGGCGCCGGGTCGCGCGTCCATCCGCAGGCGGGAAACGCACCTCACTCACCTCGTCCTGCAGCGCCGCACCCGCGAGCTCCAGCTGCGAGCCCCAGGACAGAAGGCGCGGTTCCCTAGCCCGAACGCTGGGAAGCGGAGGTGAGGAGGGGCGGCCGTCCGTCTGCTTGGCGAGGTCGATCCGGCGCCAAAGGGTCCCCATCGACAGCTCACGGCAGTCGCGACACGCGGCGGACCGGTCGAGAGCTAAGGTCGCGTGGTCGGGCCCCAAACACGCGATGCACTCCGTGTGGGTGTCCTCCGCCTCGATGGGACCGGAACACTTCCCGCATCGCCGTCCCCCGGGGCGAGGCTTCTCCCGGCTAGGGACAAAAGACTCGAGCCCGGGGCCAGAGCTAGCTCTAGCATCCATAGCTTCAAGCTAACAAAGGGCTAAACAAAGGCTAAAGCTAACAAAGAGACAACGTGTCTCGCTCTAATGCTCACTCGACCGTGAAGAAAATTGTACTGAGGAAATGGCGGCACGCGCAGGCGCTTGGGCGTGTGGGTCACGCCCAAGGGGCGGTGCTTTGTCGCCATTGGCTGCAGTTGTCACTGCGTCATTCTATTGCTTCACTTGAATTGTCAGGAAACGTTGTTCCCCACCTGTGGTGTCAGTAGTGGACAGCTCGATAGGGAACCGTAATGTGAGC
>CM051493.1:16601602-16622488 GCA_028031935.1 Paedocypris micromegethes
TGAGTTTATTTTTGTCATGTTCAGACTGTACATTTTCGTCATATTGTGTAAGTTCCAGTGTACAAACACGTTACACACACAGTAGTGAAATATTAGGAATTACAACATCTTAAAACTCTTATACTCTAAAACTCTTAAAGCAAAGTCAATATACAGCTCACATTACGGTTTTCTGAACTTTCAGGGAACGAGATGTCTGTCAGTAAATCAGACGTTGGGAGATCGGACGGATCTGACTCGATAGCTTCAGCTCTTAAACGCGTTCAAAATGTCAACTTTTCAACCGGACCTGGTAGTATAAGCGTGCACACGTCATGCACAGTATCTTTTCTGATTGAAGTTGCTCGTACAGGAGCTTCTCTCTGCAAAGTGAAATGGTCGCTGATACCGTGCTCAAATCCCGCGGCAAAAAGCTCTCAAAATTCTGATCGTCAGGTCGTGCCGATCTTCCCGTCAATAAGCTCATGTGAGGACAATATCAGATCTGAAGCGTGGAAGAGTTCACGCTCAAATCTAGTTTACTCTGAGAAACGAGAGAATTGTCTTGACGGGGCATCTCAGATGGTTTTTGTCATTCATAAAACTTTTTTTTTCTCTATTCTGTTCCTTTCCCTCAGTCTTTCTCTCATAATTTCTGCGTCCTGTCTCCTGGAGTCCATGAGCACATCTTCCTCCAACTCCTCTTCTTCACATTCGTTATACAGTTCGGTCTGATGTTTTTCGAGTATCTTGGGTGTTTAGTTCAATAAACCGAGCCAGTCTCAGTCTTGTCATCATTATAGTTTCCTTTTATCACTTTTTTCCTTTCCACTTTTCCTTGCCAGTCAAAGCAGCATCAGTCGTCCGTTCCGCTTCAAACATCTAACAGGTTCTCCCCGCTCAGAACGACACAGTGCTGGCTAATGCTAAGCGTACAGGAATCATTCTGTTCTCTAGAATCATTGATTCCAGCACTATAGGTATCTTTATAAAACATCGTCCTGATCTCAGCACTCTGATTTATACCTCCGAAATAACAGAAGAACTTGAGGATTTGACTGCAGCCTTACATCTTACTCTGTCAACTGCTCTAAAGAATCTGTTGCACCTCTCAGGAAAGACGAGGTTTAGAACTTTTAATTTTTATTTCACAGACCACAGCTGGCCAACGAATACGTTCAAAAAGTCTTATCAACAACTCCAATATCAAAAACAAATAAAGCTGAAAGTCTGGTAGACACACTGTTGTCTTAAGTGCAGCTTCACAGATGAATGGCAAATGAACATTTTCACTCTCTGTGTCTAATAAAGACGCTGGAGATCGCAAAGCTCGTGGATGCTGAAAAAACATGTGTTTAGTGAGACTCTATTATGGGGAGTTATATATGGTTTAAGCTGGGATATTATAACGAAAATGTTCATACTTATAACATTGTCATACTATTTGTTTATTTATTTGAAAAGAGTTACACGTTTGTACAGATTTAACTTTATTACAGACTTTAATCTTACACCACATTTGTTCATCAAAAAAGCACGTCCTCTTTTCTAGAAATCAAATTATGGCGTGTGTGTGTGTGTAGAAAGGTATTTGTCCCGCCCAGAGCCGTGACGTAATTTAAACATGGCGGCGCCCAGGGATATTGGAAGTTTTAAGAAATATTGAAGCGTTTGTGTGTCAGTGACAGAACTTTGCTGAGTTTGATGTGGTGAGAGTGTAAAGAATAAAGATGCGCGTTATTAAAGAGGAAAGAGAAGACGCGGGAGAATATGAAGCGTCCGGAGTCACTGATCAACACGCTGAGGAGAAACCAGGTCGGAGATTCTCTATGTTCCGCGGGTTTTTAAATACTATATATAGTTATTTAACTGTTGTTCAAGCGTTTTAAATATAGTTTGCGTTGTTATTGCATCAGTATTGTAATATGATCGTTTAAACGTGGTTTTATTCATATCATTGCCACCCGTATCGTAATTGTAATTCCGCGTCCAGTTTTGTGAACATCTTTCCTCACGCATTTAACGAAGATGCTTCTTGTCATCTTTTGATTAGGTAACTCAACGTCATTGTTAGTTTGATAAAAAAAAAAATTATAATCACTGTCAGAGAGTTTTTACCCCACGTCTCTCCCGCATCAGACATGGCGATGACAGTGTGAATAATTATTAGCAAATTATTGCTAAATAATGGTAATAATGGCTAGATAGTCTGTGAAAATATAACTTCAGTCATTTTGTTTTGTAATTTGCCGTTTTCTACAATTTAATTAACACAATAAATGCATTTAATATTGAGTAAAACTATGTCAACGGCTGAAATCAGTGAAATGATTGGCTATTACCAAACTTTATCTTATTTTGCCTGGTTTTCATACAGTGTTTTTCACAATTTATAAAAAATTCTATAAATACAGTGGATCACAATTTAATGTAATATTTTGATTTGATTTGTTAAGGTCAGACAGACACACAAGCATTGATTTATTACTCGAAACTGTGTGAAAGCAGATGAAGAACAACAACATCTTTATTATGTATACAAAGTATATTTAAATTAAAAAAAATATTTAAAATAAAAACTATTTTCAAATAAAAAAAATAGTATCACATCTCTTTCATTCCTCTTTCCGCTCGGTTGTTTGGGTCTCACTCCATTTGATAACTCAGCATTAAATGGTAGCGATTTTTTTCGGTCATTAAATTATTCTAACCGTTTGTGTTAAATGTAAGCATTACAATTGTGCGAAAAGGATACATTTCTCTTCAAAAGGATAGTTAGTACAGATGTATGTTCTGAGTGACTGTGAACAGCAGTGGACCGAGCACACGGCCTTGTGGAGCTCCAGTTTTGGTGTGGTGGATGCTGTTCTCCCCGTCAGCTGATGAGGGACGATTGTGTTGGATGCTAGAATAATAATTGTCTCTTTTAATAAATAACAAGTTTTCATGTTTTTTCTTCTTTTCAGACGTGAAGCTGGTGAAGGAGGAAAGAGAAGAAGCGTGTGAAGTGGAGAATAAACAGCAGGAGCTTCTCAACAGTGTGACTGAACAAGCCTCTATTAGTTGTTTAAAGACGGACAAGAGTTCCTCAGACCAAACAGCAGAAGATCAACCAGTGTCTGCTTTCCTTCACAGTGGAGATGTTTCCTTCAGCAGCAGTTCCACACTCACTCCTCTAGAAGAATCTGTGTGTGTGTCTCAATCTGAAGAACTGAAGAACAAACACGCGCCAATCCACTTAAAAACCAAGAAGTACAAATGTCCTCAGTGTGACAAGAGTTTTGATTTTGCTTGTAGATTAAAGAGTCACATGATAATTCACACTGGTGAGAAACCTTTCTCTTGTCCTCAGTGTTTGAAGAGTTTCAACTCAAGGGACAACTTAAAGAGTCATCACCTGAGGATTCATACTGAAGAGAAACCATTTAACTGTTCTCAGTGTGGGATGAGTTTCTCACAAAGGGGAAGTTTAAAAGTTCACATAATGATTCACACCGGAGAGAAACCTTTCCCCTGTCCTCAGTGTGACAAGACTTTTACTGTCCAGAGTAGATTAAAGGAACACATGAAAATTCACACTGGTGAGAAGCCCTTCTCTTGTTTTCAGTGTGGGAAGAGTTTCTCACAAAGACAAAATTTAAATATTCACTTGAGGAGTCACACGGGTGAGAAACCTTTCTCCTGTCCTCAGTGTGGGAAATGTTTCTCACAAAGTCAACATTTAAATAGTCACTTGAAGATTCACGCCGGTGAGCAACCGTTCTCCTGTCATCAGTGTGACAAGACTTTTACTGTCCCGAGTAGATTAAAGGAACACATGAGGATTCACACTGGTGAGAAACCTTTTTCCTGTCCTCATTGTGGAAAGAGTTTCAGACAATGTCAACATTTAAATATTCACTTGAGGAGTCACACCGGTGAGAAACCGTACGTCTGTCCACAGTGTGGAAAATGTTTCTCACAAAGTCAACATTTAAATGGTCACTTGAAGATTCACACCGGTGAGAAACCGTTCTCCTGTCCTCAGTGTGAAAAAAGATTCGCAAGTGGGAATAACCTTAAGAAGCACCTGAGGATTCACACCGGTGAGAAACCGTTCTCCTGTCCTCAGTGTGAGAAGAGTTTTAGTCTTAATCAAAACCTAAAGAGTCACATCAGAACTCACACGGGTGAGAAACCTTTCTTGTGTCTTCATTGTCAGTTGAGTTTCTCAAGCAGAAGTGGTCTGAAAAATCACAGTGTCATTCACAGCGGTGAGTAATGTTTCTTTGCACTGAAAATATGTCTCGGTCTGCTCTGTTAGATAGTCGACAAATTTTTCGTCAAGTGAGTTGGATGGATTTAGTTTCCAAATCCACGATTGAGAGGTAGGTCGAGGTGGTGACATAGACACAGTAACCGGTGCGTGGTCCGGTAGTGTTGTTGGCGTCAATGTTTGTCATCGGGTTTGAGAGGAATATATAATCAATACGTGAAGCAGTCTGATGAGGGTAAGAATAAAATGTGTATGTCTTTCCTGTGGGGTTTAAAAATCTCCATATATCAATTAGGCCGAGCTCCTGGGACGAAGATTTAACCATATTGGCTGTTTTTTCTGATATTTATTCATATCTGGGCTGAGGCCGTAATTAAAATCACCCCCTATATCACGTTGTTGCAGTCTGTCAGCGCTATTTTATTATAAACCTGGGAAAAGTAATCCTCATCATATATATGTGGAGCATAAATGTTTGCAATCACAGTCTCCTCTCCGTATAATTCCCCTTTTATAATGACCGTTCTCTTTATCAGAATGTAGTGTTGTCAAAAGTATCGATATTTCGATAAGTATCGATACTGAAAAATCTGAAACGATACAATACTGTGATCCAAAAGTATCGATACTAATCGCGCTTCCGGGTCTTCAACTTCGCGCATGCGCACGAAGCCGATGGAGGCGGCAGATCATTGTACAACTGCTGATACTAAATCGCGCAAACACCTCGCGAACCGAGACACGGACGTGTAGAACGAATTTCGGGAAGTTAGTAACTGTTTTCATTATTAACACGTATGTTATGAAGTCCCGTTTTGCCCCGTTAACGCAGTGAAATACAACTTATACGCGCGGTCTACCGAAATAGAAAATATACTCAGAACAGTGCGCGGATATTTCACCCTTTCTCTCAAAAATAAACAGCAGAGACAAAAGCGCAGTAATTGAATTAACTTTTATAACGTGAACTAAATACTTTCAGAAAACGGCACAAGCTAATCTGGTGCTGCTCTCTCTGCTGCTCTCTCACACACACGCAGGCGCGAGCGGCTCTCCCACACACCCACACACGCACGCACGCAGGCGCAAGAGCGGCTCTCCTAACTCCTGTATCTCTCTGTGGCGCGGGGTGTTCTGAAAATTCCTCCTACAGCTCAGAAGTTCCTACACTTATGTCACTGTTCAGCTGTTCGCGTCAAAACTGAATACTAATATAAATAAGTACAATATCGTGTGTGTTGTCATAAGTGTCTATGTTCATTTAGTGCATTTATCGCGCACCGCGAAGGGTAAGAACAGCTGAGAAGTGACGTTTCATTAGCGCGCATGCGCAACTTGCAAGCTAGAAACAGCTGAGCAGTGACGTATTGTGGCGCTGCTGTGAGTGCTGTGCTGGAGCAGTGACGTATGTTCTAACGCGCGTGTTACAATATATTGTTCTTATTTATATTAGCATTCAGTTTTGACGTGTTTTAACGCGCTTGCGCGGCGAGCTAGCTAGAAACAGCTGAGCAGTGACGTCAGTGTAGGAACTTCTGAGCTGTAGGAGGAATTTTCAGAACAGGGGCTTCACAAATAAACGATACACACGGTGGATTTCGAACGTAGTATATATTCCCAAAGCACCAGTCAGCATTAGCGTTATCTTCTTGGGAGCACTGTGACATGCTTGCCTTTTTTTTTTCTTTTTTTTTTAGTAATCATGCGAAGCACATTTGAATTTATTTAGAGTACTGTAGGTGTCTATGCGCTGATCAATAATGATGTTTAATTAAATCCCGAATCTAAATCAGTTTATATAAATACTGCTGTTCAACTCTGGTTGATTTAAGCAGATCCCTACCACAAAATACCAACTGGTATATTAATACAAGTTTGACAAGTAAGCTTATTAATTTTAAATAATTAATCTAACAATAAAAACATACAAAAATATTTCTAAATTTGTAATATTTCTTGAGCACCATGAATCTGCAGTGAAAACTTACTCAGATCCTTCTACCACAAGACCAGCTTGAAAAAAAACAAATAAAATATTGTACTCTTGTACTTTTAGAGCTCCTACCAAATTCATTTGTTTTAATTGAATCGTTTAAAAAAGCTTTTAAGTTGAGATTTTTTTTTTTCTGGAAAATGTTATTGTAATGCAGTTTTATTTATTTATGCACTTTATTTTCTTGGGATTCCTCATTCAGACACATTTTCATGTTCCAGTCTTGTTATGTATTTTTTTCATAACGAAAAAAGAAAATAAAGGCCCTAAAATTGTTGCGGTATTTCCCCGTGGTATCGAAAATGGTATCGAGTATCGATACTTTTTTCAAGTATCGTATCGAATTGCTATTTCCAGTATGGTGACAACACTATCAGAATGGCACATTTGTAGCTGAAATGGCAAGTTTCTATGGCTCAATATTATTGCACCACGCTTTTTGTGGGGAAAGGAAGAGTAATAAAGCTAACCCACCCAGTCAAGTTTTTGATGCTCAATGTCAGTCAAATGTGTTTCTTGTAGTGCGATATTAATTGTATCCCTTTTCAACACATTTACTATCTTCTTTCGTTTGACTGCATTATTTATACCCTTTACATTCCAAGTGCATAACCTCATATTGGACATCTTACTCATTGCTCAGTAGATTGTCATTATTCGCTTATCTCATTCGCTTAATTTTCAGTTCTGTAAACTTTATTTTGTAGATGCGACGATTTATCGCTGTTATTCTAGTTGTATGGCGAGGAGCTCGGTCAAACGCTTCCGAAGCATCACGTGACCCCAACTTTTTATATTTTAAAATAATAATAAAAACAAATTCCAACAGTGCATCACCTGTCTGTCATTCCTCTGTTCTCCACACGCTTGTTTGGGTCATAGATCATCGTCCCTGGACACAAAGAACACGGCAACCTCCACAGAGCCTCTCACTCCATTTGATCACTCTATCCCTCAGCAATAAACTGCAGCACTGTTTTTGGGTCGTTAAATTATTCTAACCGTTTGTGTTAAATGTAAAGATTACGATTGTGCGTAATAAATAACAAGTTTTCATGTTTTGTTTTGTTTTCTTCTTTTCAGACGTGAAGCGTGTGAAGGAGGAAAGAGAAGAAGCGTGTGAAGTGGAGAATAAACAGCAGGAGCTTCTCAACAGTGTGACTGAACAAGCCTCTATTAGTTGTTTAAAGACGGACAAGAGTTCCTCAGACCAAACAGCAGAAGATCAACCAGTGTCTGCTTTCCTTCACAGTGGAGATGTTTCCTTCAGCAACAGTTCCACACTCACTCCTCTAGAAGAATCTGTGTGCGTGTCTCAATCTGAAGAACTGAAGAACAAACACGTGGCTATCCACTTAAAAACCAAGTACAAGAAGAAGTACAAATGTCCTCAGTGTGACAAGAGTTTTGATTTTGCTTGTAGATTAAAGAGTCACATGATAATTCACACTGGTGAGAAACCTTTCTCTTGTCCTCAGTGTGGAAAGAGTTTCTTTCATAAACAATATCTGACTAGTCACATGAAGATTCACACTGGAGAGAAACCATTTTCCTGTTCTCAGTGTGGAAAGGGATTCCTACAAAGGGAGAACTTAAAGCGTCACCTGAGGATTCACACCGGAGTGAAACCGTTTAACTGTTCTCAGTGTGGGAAGAGTTTCTCACAAAGACAAAATTTAAATATTCACATGAGGAGTCACACGGGTGAGAAACCTTTCTTCTGTTCTCAGTGTGGGAAATGTTTCTCACAAAGTCAACATTTAAGTACTCACTTGAAGATTCACGCCGTTGAGGAACCTTTCTCCGGTCATCATGATGTGAAGAGCTTCTCCCAAAGTCAATATTTAAATATTCACATGAGCAATCACACTGGTGAGAAAACGTTCTTCTGTTCTCTGTGTGAAAAAAGATTCGTAAGTGGGAATAACCTTAAGAAGCACATGAGAATTCACACTGGTGAGAAACCGTTCTCCTGTCCTCATTGTGGAAAGAGTTTCAGACAAAGTCAACATTTAAAAATTCATTTGAGGAATCACACTGGTGAGAAACCTTTTTTCTGTCCTTACTGTGAAAAGAGTTTCAGACAAAGTCAACATTTAAATAGTCACTTGAAGACTCACACCGGTGAGAAACCGTTCTCCTGTCCTCAGTGTGAGAAGAGTTTTAGTCTTCGTCAAACCCTAAAGGATCACATCAGGACTCACACTGGTGAGAAACCTTTCTCGTGTCTTCATTGTCAGTTGAGTTTCTCAAGCAGAAGTGGTCTGAAAAATCACAGTGTCGTTCACAGCGGTGAGTAATGTTTCTTTCTGTCTCACTTTGCCAGAGTTGTCAAGTTATGAAGTAAAAATACTTTAGTAGATAATTGGCTTATTTATACTTTACTTGAGTAGTAATTTTTTCCGTCTACTTTTCATGCAATATGAGTACAACTTTTTGCTGCGTATATTTTAAAAATAGCCGCATTGCTCCTGTTTCCTTTCGGTTAGTTTTATTTCCATGTTGTCATCGAACCGAAATGTGTTTGCATTTTATTAAAATGCTTTATTTGTCGTTCTAAATATATATGGCAACATATAATAACAATATAGTCCTATATGATTAAAAAAAAAGGACATTCTTTTGTTGTTGTTTTTTTTTTCTAGTGCATTTCTTTTACTTTTGTACTTCAAGTAGTTAGGTTTTAGTCTTTAAGTTAGTATATTAATCTTATACTAAAATACTTTTACTTGAGTAAAATTGTTGAGTTGATTTAAAAAAAAGTTTGGTTTCACTTCCACCGTTTGTTTAACTCTAGTTTCTATACTTCTGAACGTGAAATTAACATTATTATTTAATTATAATTTTAATTTTAATCAAGTTGAAATTTTCTGAAACAGCATTTCATACTTATGAATAATTAAGTCGTAATTAGAAGCACTAAAAATGTTATTTAAAAAAAAAAACACACAACATTCTTTCTCTCATTCATGGTGTGTCAATCAGCTAATGATGTAAAATGTCTTGATTTATAAAGTGACACTGAAATAAACATAGATTCTTGAAACATCGTGTCTGGCTTTTTCTGTCTGACAGTGACACAAACACTGTCATGGGAATTTTAGTTTGTGTGTGTGTGTACACATTTTTAGCAAAGCATTAAGCTCCAACGTATGAATGAACGTTATTGTGAGAAAAATAAAAAATATTCTACTTTAAGGTGCTTTGTCAATTGTTTATTTACAATTGTAATTCCAATAGGAAACATGAATTTGTCAAGTACCAAATTGTGCACAACCAGATTAACAGCATTGACAATCTGTAGAGACAATCACTGCAGAAAAAAGCAAAGATTCTAAAATGTATATATTTTTCTTGTTATATATTATACAATTTTGACTTTGAATATGAACACAACTTACTGTGAAGCTTTGGCAACCGGCCTCGAAAAGGGCGTCTAGTAAAGTAAAGAGTAATTCCCTTTCTAGACAGCCAGTCAGTCAGTAAACTGACAGTGGGAAACGGAGTGAGCTGATTCGCTGACTTCATCTCTTCAAAAGCGCCAAAGAATGAACTTGATTGGCTGCATGTGTTTGTTTATGGCCACTTTTGAACCGGAACTGGTCTGTATGTGATATTCTAGCCACACACAGTATCTGATTTGATTGAAGCTGGTCGTATGTTTGCCCCTCAATCTGATTTGAAAGCCTGATTTTAGGTCATTTAATTACTGAACAGTTACTTACAAACTACTTGCATTACGTTGTAATATAATTAATCTAGCTGAATGTAATCTTCATTTTATTAAATTATCAGTTATTAAAAACGTTCGTGTTTGTCATACTATTTGTTTATATTTTTGAAAAGGGTTACACGTTTGTGCAGATTTAACGTTATTTTTTTACAGACTCTAAATTAGCACCTTTGTTCATCAAAAAAAATCACGTTCTCTCTTCTAGAAATCCAATTATGCCGCGTGTGCGCGCGCGCGCTCGAGAACTAGAGGCGGTCCATCTGATGTAAGGTTTTTGTCCCGCCCACAGCCGTGACGTAATTTAAACATGGCTGCGCCCGGGGTTATTTTGAAGTTTTAAGAAATATTGAAGCGTTTGTGTGTCAGGGACAGAACTTGACTGAGTTTGATGTGGTGAGAGTGTAAAGAATAAAGATGCGCGTTATTAAAGAGGAAAGAGAAGACGCGGGAGAATATGAAGCGTCCGGAGTCACTGATCAACACGCTGAGGAGAAACCAGGTCGGAGATCCTCTTTGTTCTGCGTGTTTTTAAATACTATATACAGTTTTTAACTGTTGTTCAAGCGTTTTAAATATAGTTTGCGTTGTTATTGCAGCAGTATTGTAATATGATCGTTTAAATGTGGTTTTATTTATATCATTGCCATCCGTATTAGGTAACTCAACGTTAGTTTAATTAAAAAAATAATAATAATAATCACTGTCAGAGAGTTTTTACCCTACGTCTCTCCCGAATCAGACATGGCGATGACAGTGTGAAAAAGTATTAGCAAATTATTGCTAAATAGTGGTAACAATGGCTAGATAGTCTGTGAAAATACAGCTACAGTCATTGTGTTTTACTAATTTGCCGTTTTCTTCATTTTAATTAAACAATAAATGCATTTAATATTGGGTAAACCCCTGTCAAAGGCTGAAATCAGTGAAATGATTGGCTAATACTAAAACTTTATCTTATTTGGCCTGGTTTTCATACAGTGTTTTTCACAATTTGTAAAAATTCTATAAATACAGTGGATCACAATTCAATGTAATATTATGATTTGATTTGTTAAGGTCAGACATACACACAAGAAAATTCTTCTTCATCTGAAGAAAAAGTTGAAAAAACTCAAAGCATCACCATTGCTGGGACAAATAAAGGCCTTCTTCTTCTAAAGAAAATAAACTATTAAATTACAACTTTCTATATTTTTAAATAATAATGAAAAAATTCCAACAGTGTATCACCTGTCTGTCATTCCTCTGTTCTCCACACGGTTGTTTGGGTCATAGATCATCTTCTCTGGACACAAAGAACACGGACACAACCTCCACAGAGCCTCTCACTCCATTCGATCACTCTATCCCTCAGCATTAAACTGCAGCACTGTTTTTGGTCATTAAATTATTCTATCCGTGTGTTAAATGTAAACATTACGATCGTGCGTAATCATAAATAAGTTTTCATGTTTTGTTTTGTTTTCTTCTCTTTTCTTCTTTTCAGACGTGAAGGAGGAAAGAGAAGAAGCGTGTGACGTGGAGAATAAACAGCAGGAGCTTCTCAACAGTGTGACTGAACAAGCCTCTATTAGTTGTTTAAAGACGGACAAGAGTTCCTCAGACCAAACAGCAGAAGATCAACCAGTGTCTGCTTTCCTTCACAGTGGAGATGTTTCCTTCAGCAGCAGTTCCACACTCACTCCTCTAGAAGAATCTGTGTGTGTGTCTCAATCTGAAGAACTGAAGAACAAACACGCGCCAATTCACTCAGAAACCAAGAAGTACAAATGTTCTCAGTGTGAGAAGAGTTTTAATGCCCCAAGTGGATTAAAGCGTCACGTGATGATTCACACTGGTGAGAAACCTTTCTCTTGTCCTCAGTGTGGAAAGGGTTTCAGACAAAGGGAGAACTTAAAGCATCACCTGAGGATTCACACCGGAGAGAAACCATTTAACTGTTCTCAGTGTGGGAAGAGTTTCTCACAAAGTGGAAGTTTAAAAGTTCACATGAGGAGTCACACCGGACAGGAACCTTTCTCCTGTCTTCAGTGTGATAAGACTTTTACTGTCCAGAGTAGATTAAAGGAACACATGATGATTCACACCGGTGAGAAACCTTTCTCTTGTTCTCAGTGTGGGAAGAGTTTCTCACAGAGTCACAATTTAAATACTCACTTGAGAGTTCACACTGGTGAGAAACCTTTCTCCTGTCCTCAGTGTGGGAAATGTTTCTCGCAAAATCAACATTTAAATACTCACTTGAAGATTCACGCCGTTGAGGAACCTTTGTCCTGTCGTCAGTATGTGAAGAGTTTCTCACAAAGTCAACATTTAAATAGTCACATGAGCAATCACACTGGTGAGAAAACGTTCTTCTGTTCTCTGTGTGAAAAAAGATTCTCATGTGGGAATAACTTTAAGCAGCACATGAGGATTCACACTGGTGAGAAACCGTTCTCCTGTCCTCATTGTGAAAAGTGTTTCACACAAAGTCAACATTTGAAAATTCATTTGAGGAATCACACTGGTGAGAAACCTTTTTTCTGTCCTTATTGTGAAAAGAGTTTCAGACAAAGTCAACATTTAAATGGTCACTTGAAGATTCACACCGGTGAGAAACCGTTCTCCTGTCCTCAGTGTGAAAAAAGATTTGTGAGTGGGAATAACCTTAAGAAGCACCTGAGGATTCACACCGGTGAGAAACCGTTCTCCTGTCCTCAGTGTGAGAAGAGTTTTAGTCGTAGTCAAAACCTAAAGAATCACATCAGAACTCACACTGGTGAGAAACCTTTCTCGTGTCTTCATTGTCAGTTGAGTTTCTCAAGCAGAAGTGGTCTGAAAAATCACAGTGTCGTTCACAGCGGTGAATAATGTTTCTTTCTGTCTCACTTTGCCAGAGTTGTCAAGTTATGAAGTAAAAATACTTTAGTAGATAATTGGCTTATTTATACTTTACTTGAGTAGTAATTTTTTCCGCCTACTTTGCATGCAAATATGAGTACAACTATTTGCTCCATATTTTAAAAAATAGACAGGAGAAACCGCATTGGTCCTGTCTCTTTTTGGTTTGTTTTATTTCCATGTTGTCAAAAAACATAGAGCCATCCGGTTACGTTTGACTTGATCGTGGTTGGTTGATGCGTATAAACACGTATTATTCTGTCTCTCTATTGGTTTGTACGTGATTCAGCGCATCAGCGTGTGAAATGGAAAGAGAAACGGACGTTAACAAGTTAATGAGGATGAGTCGACGCTTATGAAGCAAAATATTTTGCGTATCTAGAAGGATTGTTTGAAATTTGTGGTTGTTAAAAATATATTAATTCTTATGGTTCTTTCACTTGTTTGCATTTTAATAAAATGCATTAATTTTCATTCTAAATATGTACGGCAACATTTTAATAACAATATAGTCCTAAATGATTAAAAAAAGTAAAATCTTATGTTGTTGTTGTTTTTTTCCGTGCATTTATTTTACTTTTGTGCCTCAAGTACTTATGAAACTTATTATACTAAAATACTTTTACTTGAGTAAAGTGGTTGGGTTGATTAAAAAAAAAGTTGAGTTTTACTTCCACCAATTGTTTAACTCTAGTTTCTATACTTCTGAACGTGACACTAACTTAATTAACTATACTGTAATTGATTTTTATCAAGTTGAAATTTTCTGAAACATTTATTCACAATTCACATGCAGTATGAGATACTAAGTTGTAATTAGAAGCACTAAAAATGTTATTTAAAAAAAAAAAAACCCACAACAATCTCTCTCTCATTCATGATGTGTCATTCAACTACTGATGGAAAATGTCTTGATTTTTAAAGTGACACTGAAATAAACATAGTTTCTTGAAACATTATGTCTGGAGTACTTGCATTACATTGTTAAAAAATTATATTCAGCGAGATTAATTATATTACATTTTATTAATTTATCAGTTATTTTTAATTTTTTAGACGCCTGTGTCTGTGAAGATGAAGGACGGAACAGGTAATCGGGCACAACAGAGAGAACCCGGTGGAGGAGAAAAAAAAAAGCTTTGTTGATCATGATGGAACTGAGTCGAGATTTCAACCAGGAGTCTGATGTTCAGAAGTGTTAGGCGATCATTCACCAACAGAGTGTTGACTTTAACAATAACTGTTAATAAAAACCATACAAACATGGCACACACTGCCGCCATCATCTGAGAAAAGAAGAAAAATATATAAGTATGCATTCACTTTTTCACAGAACAAAAGGTGTCTGACAAAAACAATAACACATTCATTTAGTAAACAATGTGTGACTCATGTAAATTACATATTTTAGATGCCTTTTATCCAACGATTTTTGGAAAGTGTGAAACCTTGTGAATTATATTGAATTGACACGAGGAAGTGCGGTAGGAAGAGCGGTAATGCACCAGAAGTTGGATGCCTGTCGTTAATCCAAACAAAATAGGTTCCTATCCAATGTTCGATTCCATGAATTTTTACGCATATTTCAAAATATAAATGAAATGTTTAACGTTTATCTTTGTCATACGTTCTGATAACGTTTAAGACCAACGCGGCTGTTCCGAACAAATAATTTGGAGGGAAAATTGCCGCCTGAAATTTCAAGAGTAAAACGCAAAATCCATTGGTCGGCTAAAATGGAACGTCACATCTTAACCAATCACACGTGACCACGCCTATAGTTTCAGATGCGACGCCCCTATAAACTGACTCGCTCAACCTCTTGCTTCACTTCCGTTCAGAAGGAGGAAAGACTGAGCTCCAGCGATGGCCAGAACAAAGCAGACCGCGCGTAAATCCACCGGCGGCAAAGCTCCGAGGAAGCAGCTCGCCACTAAAGCCGCCCGCAAGAGCGCCCCGGCCACCGGCGGAGTGAAGAAGCCTCACCGCTACAGGCCCGGTACCGTGGCTCTGAGGGAGATCCGCCGCTACCAGAAATCCACCGAGCTGCTGATCCGCAAACTGCCCTTCCAGCGTCTGGTGAGGGAGATCGCTCAGGACTTCAAGACGGATCTGCGCTTCCAGAGCTCCGCCGTCATGGCTCTGCAGGAGTCGAGCGAGGCTTATCTGGTCGGTCTGTTCGAGGACACCAACCTGTGCGCCATCCACGCCAAGAGAGTCACCATCATGCCCAAAGACATCCAGCTAGCCCGCCGCATCCGCGGGGAGCGCGCCTAAGCTTCGCTGACATTCACACACAACGGCTCTTTTAAGAGCCACCACAACTACAGAGATGGACAGATTTCTTTTTTTGGTATTAAGTCGTTATTACTGTCAAAATACCCAAGATTTATTTAAATTCTGTAATTATTAAGGTAATATGTATTTATAATTACGATGAAGGATTTCAAATTGTGATACACGATCTGAGTAGAAAATATAATGGAGAACAATAAGAATTGAAATAATATTAAACGGTTAAAAATTATTTTAAGTGCTCAATTGACGTTTTAATATTCGCAAATGATTAAACCACTAGGAAATTAAAAGATCCTGGATCCCTTCGACAATACATCTATCTATTTATTTAGTTGAATGTGTCGTAAAATTAAATATTTTACAAAGTTAATTTCGACTCCGTAAAGTAAAACTTCGGGTTATAATTCTAAATTTACGGTAAATTGAGCTCGTAGAAGATAATGACAATCAAAATGTAGATAACCGTCACGTGTGAGCGCCGTCTCAGCCAATTGGCTTAGCTGCCATCTTTACTGCTTTCTTTCAGGTCCGGTAAAAGCATATAAAAGTGAAGAGACTGCACCGTGAATCTTAATCTACTGTTCATCGACTCAACTTAACCATGTCCGGCAGAGGAAAGGGCGGTAAAGGTCTCGGTAAAGGAGGCGCCAAGCGTCACCGCAAAGTTCTGCGCGACAACATCCAGGGAATCACCAAACCCGCCATCCGTCGTCTCGCTCGCCGCGGCGGCGTCAAGCGCATCTCCGGGCTGATCTATGAAGAGACTCGCGGTGTTCTGAAGGTGTTCCTGGAGAACGTCATTCGCGATGCCGTCACCTACACCGAGCACGCCAAGAGAAAGACCGTCACCGCCATGGATGTGGTTTACGCGCTGAAGCGACAGGGACGCACTCTGTACGGCTTCGGAGGATAAACACGCGCTAGTACGTTAACGACCCAACGGCTCTTTTAAGAGCCACCACAACCTCAGTGAATGACACATTTCTTTTGCGGTGTATTTATGAAGTATTATTAATGATCAATTTTTCGTACGCTATGTGATGTTCGGATAATGTAAAAGAAACGCCATAAACCCGTTAAAAAACAAGTGTCCTTTAAAAAATCATTAATTTACAAGAGTTTATTAAGGGCGTGAAGCGAAGCAAAACAGTAAACGTGTATTTATGCTGTTTTGTGCACTGTTTAAAAAATGTATTTATAATTACTTGTGATATAATGTAAAGTGTTGGTATATAGTTTTCTTCATCTGCTGCTGAAATTTCAGTGTCTTTTTCCCGTGTCCAGGTGAGGG
This sequence comes from Paedocypris micromegethes, assembly GCA_028031935.1. Lineage (NCBI taxonomy): Eukaryota > Metazoa > Chordata > Actinopteri > Cypriniformes > Paedocypris > Paedocypris micromegethes. The sequence continues at coordinate 16,618,035 of CM051493.1, forward strand.
CGCCATTGCGCAGTTATTTTCCTCTCATCTCTTCGCTTATTTAAATATCTCATATGTCGCTTTATCACTTAAATGTATCTGGTTCCTTCTCATTTCTCTTACTTTGTATTCGTATGTTTATTTTAAATCGAAGAAACGTGAGAAAACAAAGCAAAACTGGTCACAAAAATAATAGAAAAAAAGACTAAACGTTTATTTATGCTGTTGTATGCACCGTTTAAAAAGTTTATCTTTAATTACTTGCGATATGATGTAAAGTGCCATTGTGTTTTCTTCATCTACTGGTAGAATTTCACAGTGTCTTTTTCACCGTGTCCAGGTGAGGGCGCAATTGCACCGCTTTGAAATTGTAGTTGTAAATAGTTCTTTAGATATAGATAATCTTTATTGTCATTGCACAATGGTTTAACCTCTCAATTTTACCTCTCAACTCTCCGCTTATTTAAATCGCTTGCTCTCGGTCTCTTTTAATCACTATTGTATCTGTTTTCCTCTCGTTTCTTTTTCTCAGTATTCGCATATTTATTGTAAGTTGAAATCACGGTAAAACTTGTCACAAAACTATTAGGAAAAAAAAAAACCGAAAAGGAAAAAAAAGCGTATATCTATTGCTGTTTTAAACACTGTTTAGAAACATTTTTTAATTACTTACCACTGATATACTAGGTTATTGTATAGTTTTCTTCATCAACGACCTTTTCTCCGTGTCCAGGTGAGGGCGCCATTGCGACGCCTAAATGTATTTACTTCTCAACTGTTCGTCTATTTAAATTTCTTACCCTCTCTTTTTTATATTTATTTTAAGTTTTATATATTTTACTGTTTCCTTGTCATTTTACTCTGTATTCTCACGTTTCTTCAACTTAATATAAATATATGAATACAGAGTAAAACTTTGTCACACAATTATTAGAATTAAACGAAAAAGAATAAACGTTTCTTTATGCTGCTTTATACACTGTTTAAAACGCTTTTTTAAAATTGCTTGCGGCATAATACAGCGTGTCATTGTATAGTTTTTTTTTTTTTTTTAATTTACTGGTTGATTTCACAGTGACTTTTTCTCCGTGTCCAGGTGAGGGCGCCATTTCATCGCTCTAAATTGCCTGGTTCTGTACCTCTCAACTTTTCGCTTATTTAAATATTTTTTTTCATATTGCTTTATCACTATATGTATCCTTTTTCCTCTCGTTTGTTTTACTCTGTATTCATATATTTATTTTAAGTTTAATAAACATGAGAAAACATATTTTCAATTACCTACATTTGATATAATATGATATTGTATTGTTTTTTTATTCAACTAGTAGAATTTCACAGTGGCATTTTCTCCGTGTCCAGGTGAGGGCGCCAATGCGACGCCTAAAATTGCATTGTTCTTTTCCTATAAATTCTTCGTCTATTTAAATCTCTTACTTACTTTCTTTATAACTATATTTCATTGTGTTCTTTCTCATTTATTTTACTCTGTATTGTCACGTTTCGTAAACTAAATATAACGAATACAAAGTAAAACTTGTCACACAATTATTAAAATTAAACGAAAAAGAATAAACGTTTCTTCATGCTGCTTTATACACTGAAACGTTTTTTATTTTTTTATTTGCTTGCGACATAATGCAGTGTCGTTGATTAGTGTTTTTCTCCGTGTCCAGGTGAGGGCGCCATTGCATCACTTTAAATTGCTTACTTCTGTACCTCTCAACTCTTCGCTTAATTAAATATATGAATACAGAGTGAAACAAATGAAAGGGAAACAATATAAATGTAGTGATAAAGTAGTATGAAAAAATATATGTATTTTAAGTTTATTAACAAAATAGTTTTTTGTTAGGCATAAATATACATTTTTTCCCAATTTCGTTTTTTTTTTTTCTAAATATTTTGTGACAAGTTTGACTGTGTATTCATATATGTATTTTAAGTTTAATAAAAATGAGAAAACAGAGTAAAACAAATGAGAGGAAAAAATATAAATGTAGTGATAAAGAAGTATGAAAAAATATATAAAAAAAAAAAACGTTTTAAACAGTGTATAAAGCAGCATGTAGAAACGTTTATTCTTTTTCGTTTAATTCTAATAATTGTGTGACAAAGTTTTACTTTGTATTCATATCTTTATATTTAGTTTAAGAAACGTGATAATACAGAGTAAAATAAATGAGAAAGAACACAATGAAATATAGTTATAAAGAAAGAAAGTAAGAGATTTAAATAGACAAAGAATTTATAGAACAATGCAATTTTAGGCGTCGCAATGGCGCCCTCACCTGGACACGGAGAAACTTTTAAACAGTGACTTTTTCTCCGTGTCCAGGTGAGGGCGCCATTGCGCCGCTTAAAAATGGCATCGATCTTTTCAACTGAACTATTTCAAATTATTTTTCTCAGCTCTTCGTCTATATAAATCTCTTACTCTCTGTCTCTCTTAATCACTATATGTATCGGTTTCCCTCACAATTATTTTACTCTGTATTCATATATTTTAAGTTGAAGAAACTTGAGAAAACAAAGTAAAACTTGTCACAAAACTAATAGAAAAAAAAAAGAAAAAACACATTTTTGTGCTGATTTTCACACTGTTTATGAAGAGAATATTGTGAATGACTAGCAGGGTTTACCAATGGCAATGACACTAGTTAGACACACCGGTTCGTAACCACAGTAGCAGAAACGTGTTATTAGAGAAATAACAATTCACTTTTATTCAATTAAAACAATTTAGACAGGTTCAGGGAGTCCTCGTGAAATACACAACACAAACACACTGCATACACACCCTGAAGCCGACAGACTGATACCGAGTGGGCGGGTCCTCGAGGCCCCTCCCCCGTCACTTCTGGTGTGTGAATCCTAATGTGACTCTTATTGACTAGGGAAAGTAAAAGTTATATCACCGGCCCGATTGATGTGTGTGAACAATAACCGACGTCACACCAACTATAATACTACATTTTTCTAAATATAGTACAAAGTGAATTTTAAATGCACATTGAAAGAACACTTATACAAATCTAAAATGTGTGACTAACCAACAGTCAAATGTTTTTAAAAGATTAACTCTAACAAATGTTTTAGTGTTGTTTTGTTCCGCAGTAGGTGAATGTGAATAAAACGTAAATTACGGTACTGAACTTACATTACGACAAGAGCGTCTTCTTGACCTTTTAGAAGCCATGCCACCCTTTGACGTGGAAGGAGCCTCTTCACTTGAGTCATACACTTCATCAGTACTGTATGTGGAGTTTTATACATCTGAAACAAAGAATTGGAAATGCTATGGTCATCATGGTAATGCTGTTAATGGATGGGAAAAAAAACAAATTTATAACATGGGTGTTTATTGCTTAAGACTTACCAGAATGCTTTTCGTTCGTCTTAAATTGGGAACAATGTTGCACTCCTCATCAGTTTCAGAAATGAAACTTTCATCCGTTAGAGTATGATGAGAAGGTTCTTGTACACAGTCAATCTGAAAAACATGTTTAGTCAATTCATTTTTTATCCAGAAAACAAATATAATATCCATTGTCAATGACCATTTCCGTTTTTGCATTTTAAAATTACAATTGAAAAAACATGATCATGTCAGTCAGTCATTAGATTAGGAACAACAAATTCAAGTTAAACGCAAAATTGACAATGTAACCTTTCCTTGACTAATGGGGAGCGTTACAGTAACGTCGAGGGAGTTACCTAGGTGTGTGTGTGTGAGAAACTACACTGCTCGAAGAAAAGAAAAACGAGTTTGCGGACCCCAAAAGGAACAAAAGTGGGATCCAAGGTGTGTGTGTGAGAAACTACACTGCAGGAAGAGCAGACGGCCAATGTTTTACCTGACTGTTGGCCGAATCCTGTTCTGAAACTTCAGTGGAGAGATGATGTGTCTTCTGCGACCCAGTCATCTTGGGAAGAAGCTTGTGTTTCTCCTGGAAAACAGAAACACGCGTTACAAGAAGGCATTTATGGCGCGTTTACATCATCAAGTGAAGTCTAGAAGCAAAAGTGTCAATGGTGAAGTAGTTACAGTAAAACAGAGATGTTCTTGTGCCCTTTCCTTGACTAACAGGGAGCGATACAGTAACGTAGAGGTCAATTTGACAATTTACGTTCCAGATTCAAATAAAAACTTGCAACACGTGTGACGGTGCATATTTTTGCTACTACAAGCTCCAGGAAGGACAACGACAACATTTATTGCCAGTGATACAAACCCACTTTAAGTGAAATCCAGTCGGAGGGACCCCATAAGTGCACAAAAGTGGGAACGTGTGTGTGTGCGTGCGTGTGTCATAACTCTCACACACACACACACACACACGAGTAACCCTGTGAAACGTATTACAATACCTTGACTTAAAAAAAACGACTCGACTAACAAACTTTTGAAAGTTAGTGAAACGTGTAAAAAGCAATTTTTTTTTTTTTTTTTTTTTTTTTTTTTTTTTTTTTAT
>CM051493.1:16630435-16642161 GCA_028031935.1 Paedocypris micromegethes
ATCCACTCTATCCCTCAGCATTAAACTGCCGCACTTGTTTTTGGTCATTAAAATCTATTCTTCAGCGATGTTCATGAACATCGATCTTGTGCGTACTTATAAGTTTCGAGAGTGTTTTAAGTTTAAAAAAATGTTTCATCTTTTTTTTTCAGACGTGAAGCCTGTGACGGAGGAAAGAGAAGAACGGTGAGTGGAGAATAAACAGCAGGAGCTTCTCAACAGTGTGACTGAACAAGCCTCTATTAGTGTAAAGACGGACAAGAGTTCCTCAGACCAAACAAGGGAGCAGAAGATCAACCAGTGTCTGCTTTCCTTCACAGTGGAGATGTTTACCTTCACACAGTTCACACTACCTTTCAGCTCCACTAGAAGAATATGTGTGTGTGGTCTCCATCTGAAGACTGAACAAACACGCGCCAATTCACTCGCGAAGTACAAATCTATGAGAGGTTAATGCCAAAAAACGTCACTTATTACACTGTAGACTTTTTTCTCAGTGTGGACAAGATAGGTTTCTAGTACATTAAGGAGAACTTACATCACTGAGCGTCACACCGGAGAGAAAACTATTCTACTGTTCTCAGTGTGGGAAGAGTTTCTCACGAAATGAACGTTTAGATGTTCACATGAGGGTCACACCGGAAGGAAACCGTTTCTCCTGTCTTCAGTGTGAAGATTTTACTCCAAGAGTACATTTAGAAGACACATGAGTGATTCACACCGGTGAGAAACGATTTCTCTTGTTCTCAAGTGTGGGAAGGTTTTCTACACAGAGTGCACAATCTAAATACGTGCACTGAGGATTCACACTGGATGAGAAACCATTCTCTAAATTCTCAGTGTGGGAATGTTTCCTGTCAATCAACCTAATTTAAATCACATCATGAAGATCACAGCCGGTTGAGGAACCTTCTTTCCTGTCGTCAGTGTGGAAGAGTTTCACAAAGTCAAAGTCTGTAAGATAGTCACATGAGGAATCACACTGGTAGAGAAAACTTTAACTGTCCTCGTGTGAAACAAGTTTATTCTCTGTAACAAGCTATTAAGTCGCACATGACATTCACACCCAGTGAAAACCTGTTCTTGTCTTCATTGGTGAAATGTTTCACTAATAAGGATAACTTACAACATCATGAGAATCACACGTGAGAAACCTTTTCTGTCCTAGTTGTGAAAAGAGTTTCCTTGAAAAGCAACAGTTTAAATGAGTCCATTGAGGATTCACACCGGTGAGAAACCTTCTCCTGTCCTCACGTGTGAAGAGAAGTATTTTCCGAGTTGGGATCCTTAAGAATCACACGAGGATCACACCGGTGAGAAGACCGTTACTCTTGTCCTCATGTGAGAAGAGCTTTCTAAGCGTGCAAACTAAAGTCACATCAGAACTCACACTGGTGAGAAACCTTTCTCGTGTCTTCATTGTCAGTTGAGTTTCTCAAGCAGAAAGGTGTCTGAAAAATCACAGTGTCGTTCACAGCGGTGAATAATGTTTCTTTCTGTCTCACTTTGCCAGAGTTGTCAGTGTATGAAGTAAAATACTTTAGTAGATAATTGGCTTATTTATACTTTACTTGAGTAGTAATTTTTCCCGCCTACTTTGCATGCAAATATGAGTACAACTATTTGCTCCATATTTTAAAAAATAGACAGGAGAAACCGCATTGGTCCTGTCTCTTTTTGGTTTGTTTTATTTCCATGTTGTCAAAAAACATAGAGCCATCCGGTTACGTTTGACTTGATCGTGGTTGGTTGATGCGTATAAACACGTATTATTCTGTCTCTCTATTGGTTTGTACGTGATTCAGCGCATCAGCGTGTGAAATGGAAAGAGAAACGGACGTTAACAAGTTAATGAGGATGAGTCGACGCTTATGAAGCAAAAATTTTGCGTATCTAGAAGGATTGTTTGAAATTTGTGGTTGTTTAAAAATATATAATTCTTATGGTTCTTTCACTTGTTTGCATTTAATAAAATGCATTAATTTTTTCATTCTAAATATGTACGGCAACATTTTAATAACAATATAGTCCAAATGATTAAAAAAAGTAAAATCTTTTATGTTGTTGTTGTTTTTTTCCGTGCATTTATTTTACTTTTGTTGCCTCAAGTACTTATGAAACTATTATACTAAAATACTTTTACTTGAGTAAAGTGGTTGGGTGATTAAAAAAAAAGTTGAGTTTTACTTCCACCAATTGTTTAACTCTAGTTTCTATACTTCTGAACGTGACACTACTTAATAACTATACTGTAATTGATTTTTATCAGTTGTGAAATTTTCTGAAACATTTTTCACAATTCACATGCAGTATGAGATACTAAGTTGTAATTAGAAGCACTAAAAATGTTATTTAAAAAAAAAAAAACCCACAACAATCTCTCTCTCATTCATGATGTGTCATTCAACTACTGATGGAAAATGTCTTTATTTTTAAAGTGACACTGAAATAAACATAGTTTCTTGAAACATTATGTCTGGAGTACTTGCATTACATTGTTAAAAAATTAATTCAGCGAGATTAATTATATTACATTTTATTAATTTATCAGTTATTTTAATTTTTTAGACGCCTGTGTCTGTGAAGATGAAGGACGGAACAGGTAATCGGGCACAACAGAGAGAACCCGGTGGAGAAAAAAAAAAAAAGCTTTGTTTGATCATGATGGAACTGAGTCGAGATTTCAACCAGGAGTCTGATGTTCAGAAGTGTTAGGCGATCATTCACCAACAGAGTGTTGACTTTAACAATAACTGTTAATAAAAACCATACAAACATGGCACACACTGCCGCCATCATCTGAGAAAGAAGAAAAAATATATAAGTATGCATTCACTTTTTCACAGAACAAAAGGTGTCTGACAAAAACAATAACACATTCATTTAGTAAACAATGTGTGACTCATGTAAATTACATATTTTAGATGCCTTTTATCCAACGATTTTGGAAAGTGTGAAACCTTGTGAATTATATTGAATTGACACGAGGAAGTGCGGTAGGAAGCGGCGGTAATGCACCAGAAGTTGGATGCCTGTCGTTAATCCAAACAAAATAGGTTCCTATCCAATGTTCGATTCCATGAATTTTTACGCATATTTCAAAATATAAATGAAATGTTTAACGTTTATCTTTGTCATACGTTCTGATAACGTTTAGACCAACGCGGCTGTTCCGAACAAATAATTTGGAGGGAAAATTGCCGCCTGAAATTTCAAGAGTAAAACGCAAAATCCATTGGTCGGCTAAAATGGAACGTCACATCTTAACCAATCACACGTGACCACGCCTATAGTTTCAGATGCGACGCCCCTATAAACTGACTCGCTCAACCTCTTGCTTCACTTCCGTTCAGAAGGAGGAAAGACTGAGCTCCAGCGATGGCCAGAACAAAGCAGACCGCGCGTAAATCCACCGGGGCAAAGCTCCGAGGAAGCAGCTCGCCACTAAAGCCGCCCGCAAGAGCGCCCCGGCCACCGGCGGAGTGAAGAAGCCTCACCGCTACAGGCCCGGTACCGTGGCTCTGAGGGAGATCCGCCGCTACCAGAAATCCACCGAGCTGCTGATCGCCAAACTGCCCTTCCAGCGTCTGGTGAGGGAGATCGCTCAGGACTTCAAGACGGATCTGCGCTTCCAGAGCTCCGCCGTCATGGGCTCTGCAGGAGTCGAGCGAGGCTTATCTGGTCGGTCTGTTCGAGGACACCAACCTGTGCGCCATCCACGCCAAGAGAGTCACCATCATGCCCAAAGACATCCAGCTAGCCCGCCGCATCCGCGGGGAGCGCGCCTAAGCTTCGCTGACATTCACACACAACGGCTCTTTTAAGAGCCACCACAACTACAGAGATGGACAGATTTCTTTTTTTGGTATTAAGTCGTTATTACTGTCAAAATACCCAAGATTTATTTAAATTCTGTAATATTAAGGTAATATGTATTTATAATTACGATGAAGGATTTCAAATTGTGATACACGATCTGAGTAGAAAATATAATGGAGAACAATAAGAATTGAAATAATATTAAACGGTTAAAAATTATTTTAAGTGCTCAATTGACGTTTTAATATTCGCAAATGATTAAAACCACTAGGAAATTAAAAGATCCTGGATCCCTTCGACAATACATCTATCTATTTATTTAGTTGAATGTGTCGTAAAATTAAATTTTTACAAAGTTAATTTCGACTCCGTAAAGTAAAACTTCGGGTTATAATTCTAATTTTACGGTAAATTGAGCTCGTAGAAGATAATGACAATCAAAATGTAGATAACCGTCACGGTGTGAGCGCCCGTCTCAGCCAATTGGCTTAGCTGCCATCTTACTGCTTTCTTTCAGGTCCGGTAAAAGCATATAAAAGTGAAGAGGACTGCACCGTGAATCTTAATCTACTGTTCATCGACTCAACTTAACCATGTCCGGCAGAGGAAAGGGCGGTAAAGGTCTCGGTAAAGGAGGCGCCAAGCGTCACCGCAAAGTTCTGCGCGACAACATCCAGGGAATCACCAAACCCGCCATCCGTCGTCTCGCTCGCCGCGGCGGCGTCAAGCGCATCTCCGGGCTGATCTATGAAGAGACTCGCGCGGTGTTTGAAGGTGTTCCTGGAGAACGTCATTCGCGATGCCGTCACCTACACCGAGCACGCCAAGAGAAAGACCGTCACCGCCATGGATGTGGTTTACGCGCTGAAGCGACAGGGACGCACTCTGTACGGCTTCGGAGGATAAACACGCGCTAGTACGTTAACGACCCAACGGCTCTTTTAAGAGCCACCACAACCTCAGTGAATGACACATTTCTTTTGCGTGTGTATTTATGAAGTATTATTAATGATCAATTTTTCGTACGCTATGTGATGTTCGGATAATGTAAAAGAAACGCCATAAACCCGTTAAAAAACAAGTGTCCTTTAAAAACAATCATAATTTACAAGAGTTTATTAAGGGCGTGAAGCGAAGCAAAACAGTAAACGTGTATTTATGCTGTTTTGTGCACTGTTTAAAAAATGTATTTATAATTACTTGTGATATAATGTAAAGTGTTGGTATATAGTTTTCTTCATCTGCTGCTGAAATTTCAGTGTCTTTTCCCGTGTCCAGGTGAGGGCGCCATTGCGCAGTTATTTTCCTCTCATCTCTTCGCTTATTTAAATATCTCATATGTCGCTTTATCACTTAAATGTATCTGGTTCCTTCTCATTTCTCTTACTTTGTATTCGTATGTTTATTTTAAATCGAAGAAACGTGAGAGAAAACAAAGCAAAACTGGTCACAAAAATAATAGAAAAAAAGACTAAACGTTTATTTATGCTGTTGTATGCACCGTTTAAAAAGTTTATCTTTAATTACTTGCGATATGATGTAAAGTGCCATTGTGTTTTCTTCATCTACTGGTAGAATTTCACAGTGTCTTTTCACCGTGTTCAGGTGAGGGCGCAATTGCACCGCTTTGAAATTGTAGTTGTAAATAGTTCTTTAGATATAGATAATCTTTATTGTCATTGCACAATGGTTTAACCTCTCAATTTTACCTCTCAACTCTCCGCTTATTTAAATCGCTTGCTCTCGGTCTCTTTTAATCACTATTGTATCTGTTTTCCTCTCGTTTCTTTTTCTCAGATATTCGCATATTTATTGTAAGTTGAAATCACGGTAAAAACTTGTCACAAAACTATTAGAAAAAAAAAAAACCGAAAAGGAAAAAAAAAGCGTATATCTATTGCTGTTTTAAACACTGTTTAGAAACATTTTTAATTACTTACCACTGATATACTAGGTTATTGTATAGTTTCTTCATCACCGACCTTTTCTCCGTGTCCAGGTGAGGGCGCCATTGCGACGCCTAAATGTATTTACTTCTCAACTGTTCGTCTATTTAAATTTCTTACCCTCTCTTTTTATATTTATTTTAAGTTTATATATTTACTGTTTCCTTGTCATTTACTCTGTATTCATATCTTTCTATTAACTTGAATAAATATATGAATACAAAGTAAAACTTTGTCACACATTATTAGAATAAACGAAAAAAAAGAATAAACGTTTCTTTATGCTGCTTTATACACTGTTTAAAACGCTTTTTTTAAAATTGCTTGCGGCATAATACAGCGTGTCATTGTATAGTTTTTTTTTTTTTTTTTTAATTACTGGTTGATTTCACAGTGAGTGACTTTTTTCTCCGTGTCCAGGTGAGGGCGCCATTTCATCGCTCTAAATTGCCTGGTTCTGTACCTCTCAACTTTTCGCTTATTTAAATATTTTTTTTCATATTGGCTTTATCACTATATGTATCCTTTTTCCTCTGTTTGTTTACTCGTATTATTCATTATTTATTTTAATTTTAATAAACATGAGAAAAACATTTTCAATTACCTACATTTGATAAAATGATATTGTATTGTTTTTTTTATCAACTAGTAGAATTTCACAGTGGCATTTTCTCCGTGTCCAGGTGGTGAGGGCGGCCAATGCGACGCCTAAAATTGCATTGTTCTTTTTCCTATAAATTCTTCGTCTATTTAATAAATCTCTTACTTACTTTCTTTATAACTATATTTCATTGTGTTCTTTCTCATTTATTTACTCTGTATTGTCACGTTTCGTAAACTAAATATAACGAATACAAAGTAAAACTTGTCACACAATTATTAAAATTAAACGAAAAAGAATAAACGTTTCTTCATGCTGCTTTATACACTGAAACGTTTTTTATTTTTTTATTGCTTGCGACATAATGCAGTGTCGTTGATTAGTGTTTTTCTCCGTGTCCAGGTGAGGGCGCCATTGCATCACTTTAAATTGCTTACTTCTGTACCTCTCAACTCTTCGCTTAATTAAATATATGAATACAGAGGTGAAACAAATGAAAGGGAAACAATATAAATGTAGTGATAAAGTAGTATGAAAAAATATATGTATTTTAAGTTTATTAACAAAATAGTTTTTGTTTAGGCATAAATATACATTTTTTTCCCAATTCGTTTTTTTTTTTTCTAAATATTTTGTGACAAGTTTGACTGTGTTTTCTCATTTTATTAAAGTTAAAATCATGATTGAAAACAGAGAGTAAAAACAAATGAGAGGAAAAAAATATAAATGTAGTGATAAAAGAATATGAAAAAATATATAAAAAAAAAAAAACGTTTTAAACAGTGTGTATAAAGCAGCATGTAGAAACGTTTATTCTTTTTCGTTTAATTCTACTAATTGTGTGACAAAGTTTTTACTTTGTATTCATATCTTTATATTTAGTTTAAGAAACGTGATAATACAGAGTAAATAAATGAGAAAGAACACAATGAAATATAGTTATAAAGAAAGAAAGTAAAGAGATTTAAATAGACAAAGAATTTATAGAACAATGCAATTTTAGGCGTCGCAATGGCGCCCTCACCTGGACACGGAGAAACTTTTAAACAGTGACTTTTTTCTCCGTGTCCAGGTGAGGGCGCCATTGCGCCGCTTTAAAAATGGCATCGATCTTTTCAACTGAACTATTTCAAATTATTTTTCTCAGCTCTTCGTCTATATAAATCTCTTACTCTCTGTCTCTCTTAATCACTATGTATCGGTTTCCCTCACAATTATTTTACTCTGTATTCATATATTTTAAGTTGAAGAAACTTGAGAAAACAAAGTAAAACTTGTCACAAAACTAATAGAAAAAAAAAAGAAAAAAAACACATTTTTGTGCTGATTTTCACACTGTTTATGAAGAGAATATTGTGAATGACTAGCAGGGTTTACCAATGGCAATGACACTAGTTAGACACACCGGTTCGTAACCACAGTAGCAGAAACGTGTTATTAGAGAAATAACAATTCACTTTATTCAATTAAAACAATTTAGACAGGTTCAGGGAGTCCTCGTGAATGACATACACAACACAAACACACTGCATACACACCCTGAAGCCGACAGACTGATACCGAGTGGGCGGGTCCTCGAGGCCCCTCCCCCGTCACTTCTGGTGTGTGAATCCTAATGTGACTCTTATTGACTAGGGAAAGTAAAAGTTATATCACCGGCCCGATTGATGTGTGTGAACAATAAAAAAAAAAAAAAAAAAAAAAAAAAAAAAAAAAAAAAAAATTGCTTTTTACACGTTTCACTAACTTTCAAAAGTTTGTTAGTCGAGTCGTTTTTTTAAGTCAAGGTATTGTAATACGTTCACAGGGTTTCTTTGTGTGTGTGTGTGTGTGTGTGAGAGTTATGACACACGCACGCACACACACACAGGTTCCCACTTTTGTGCACTTATGGGGTCCCTCCGCTGGATTTCACTTAAATGGGTTTGTATCACTGGCAATAAATGTTGTCGTTGTCCTTCCTGGAGCTTGTAGTAGCAAAAAATGATGTCACCTCACACGCTGTTGCAAGTTTTATTTGAATCTGGAACGTAAATTGTCAAATTGACCTCTAGTTACTGTATCGCTCCCTGTTAGTCAATCAGGAAAGGGCACAAGAACATCTCTGTTTTACTGTAACACTTCACCATTGACCTTTTGCTTCTAGACTTCACTTGGATGATGTAAACGCGCCATATAAATGCCTTCTTGTAACGTCGTTGTTTCTGTTTTCAGGAGAAACACAAGCTTCTTTCCCAAGATGACTGGGTCGCAAAGAAGACACATCATCTCCCACTGAAGTTTCAGAACAGGATTCGGCCAACAGTCAGGAAAACATTGGCGTCTGTCTCCTCGTGCCTACACCAACACCGTCCACTTTTCCGGTCGAACAGTGGTTAAGAAACTGTTTTTTTTTTGCATGGTTCACAACCCCACACACACACACCTTGGATCCCACTTTTGTTCCTTTTGGGGTCCGACGATTTACAAACTCGTTTTCTTTTCTTCGAGCATGTTGTAGTTTCTCACACACACACACACCTAGGTAACCCCTCGACGTTACTGTAACGCTCCCCAAGTCAAGGAAAGGTTACATTGTCAATTTTGCGTTTTAACTTGAATTTGTTGTTCCTAATCTAATGACGACTGACATGATCATGTTTTTCAATTGTAATTTTAAAATGCAAAAACGGAAATGGTCAATTGACATGGATATTATATTTGTTTTCGTGGATAAAAAATGGACTGACTAAACATGTTTTTCAGATTGACTGTGTACAAGAACCTTTCATCATACTCTAACGGATGAAAGTTTCATTCTGAAACTGATGAGGAGTGCAACATTGTTCCCATTTAAGACGAACGAAAAGCATTCTGGTAAGTCTTAAGCAATAAACACCCATGTTATAAATTTGTTTTTTTTCCCATCCATTAACAGCATTACCATGATGACCATAGCATTTCCAATTCTTTGTTTCAGATGTATAAAACTCCACAATACAGTACTGATGAAGTGTATGACTCAAGTGAAGAGGCTCCTTCCACGTCAAAGGGTGGCATGGCTTCTAAAAGGTCAAGAAGACGCTCTTGTCGTAATGTAAGTTCAGTACCGTAATTTACGTTTTATTCACATTCACCTACTGCGGAACAAAACAACACTAAAACATTTGTTAGAGTTAATCTTTTAAAAACATTTGACTGTTGGTTAGTCACACATTTTAGATTTGTATAAGTGTTCTTTCAATGTGCATTTAAAATTCACTTTGTACTATATTTTAGAAAATGTAGTATTATAGTTGGTGTGACGTAGGTTGCGCATTATATAAGATTTTGAGCTTGTGGATTAGAATCCTGATTTATCATTGATGTAACTAGTGTAATGTTATTAATAATCTATGTTTTCACCCCCAAAATAGCTTGAAAGCAGATGTTTAGAATCGGACTATTCAAGTGAAGACATTGAAGACAGTGATGAGTATATTCCAAAGCCTGAGGAGGAAAGCTCAGACAGCGAATGTACCATTGAGATCATGCAGGACAATGAAACAACTGCCCGTAAAACTCATGGCTGTAAAATTGTATCTTCCCGTCACAGTCTTCGTGATTCCACGAGTGAAGAATTTCAAATTAAATTGCCCCCTGAAGACCCAATACTCTATGTAAATCCAGCACTGAAGAAGGAGGATGGTTCTCGAAAATACAACAAGAAACATCGCTGTTTATATTGTGAAAAAGTCGTTCAAAAAATGTCAAGACATCTGCTGCGAAGACACAAAGATGAGGTTGAAGTTGCAAAAGCGTTTAGTTTGCCGAAGAACTCCAAAGAAAGGCGACTGCAGCTAGATTTAATTAGAAACAAGGGGAACTATCAACACAACGTGGACGTCTTGGAGAGAAACAATGGCAATCTAATTCCAGCCAAGCAGCCAAGTACAAAACTTACAGGAAATACGTTTTTGCATTGTCTCTACTGCTTTGGCTTGTTTAAAAGACGACTTCTGTATCGGCATTTTAAGGTCTGCAAATTCAAACCTGAACAAAAGGAGTCAACCGGATGTAAAACAAGAGTACAGGCATTGTGTGCGTTTGCTGAGCCAGTGCCAACCCAATTTACAGCTCCATACTGGCAGTTCCTCAGTAAAATGATTCAAGACAACATTGCAGTTGCAATTAAGAAAGATCCATGCATTTTGGAATATGGCTTCAGACTCTTCCTAAAAAATGAACATTTGGTGAACCAACACCAACACATTAGACAAAAACTCAGAGACCTTGGAAGATCAATGGTTGAAGCGAACTGCATCACACGAGTAAAACGTATCAAGGAGCTTATAAAGCCAGATAAATATGACATAATTGTGACTGCAGCAAGGACCCTGAGTGGATTCAATCAGGAGACTGGAACATTTAAATGTCCCTCTCTTGCACGTAAAGTGGGCCACACGCTGCATTCTTTGGCCATGTTTCTGAAGTCTGAAGGCTTGAAAATGAGGGACAAGCAATCCGTGCATGATGCTGAGGAATTCACTCAGCTCTATCAGGAAAGTTGGACATTTGACATTGGGAGCAAGGCACTGACTCAACTTGACCAGACCAAGTGGAATGCTCCTCTAATACTACCATTTACAAAGGATGTTCAGAGTCTTCATTATGACATGACTGAGAAGCAAAAGCAGAACCTGAACGCCCTGATTAAAGAACCTTCTCCTTTGAGCTGGAAAGAGCTGGCTAAAGTCACTCTCGCACAAGTGATACTCTTTAACCGTCGGAGAGCAGGAGAGGTTTCCAGAATGCACTTGTCTGTGTACACATCGATGGACGTGTCAGAAACACACGATGATGTTAATCTGGCTCTTACAGCCCTTGAACAGAAACTGTGCAAACATTTTACTCGGATTACAATTGTCGGAAAACGAGGATCATAAAGTAAGGTGGAACTGCATACCTTACATCAAGTGGATTTCATCCAGTTCATTCCTTTTGTACTTTTCCAACTCTCCATTTTCCATCGCTAACAAAACCTTGCTGATTTTAGCTAGCTGGAGGGTCCCCTCTGGGAGTCGGTAATGTTTTCTGTGAACCTCAATGTTGTGGCCAAGAAATCTGCCAGTTGATCTAGATCGGTTGTTTTGAGGTTCAAAACAGTGGAGAGCGTAGCGATGTTTTACGGAGTTTGGTTGACGTTAGTGCGGGTGGATGTTTTAGGCCGCCGCATTCATTGACAACTGCTTATGCATCTGAACCCCTCAGGTAATTTATCGAATATGGTAGAGCAAAAGAGGTATTCATTTCTCTTTTAAGCACCCACATTTCTCTCGCTTCTCTGTAAGAGAATCTAGAGCTTTCCTCATTAGTGGAGTCAGGAGAACTGGAACCTTCCT
>CM051493.1:16650907-16678887 GCA_028031935.1 Paedocypris micromegethes
CACACACACACACACACACACACACACACACACACACACACACACACACACACACACTAAAAATTCTGGAATCGCAATGTAAGTGGATCACATTCCAACGTGAGAGTATGATTTGCTGGTTAAGATTAAATAAAAAGTTAAATAAAAAAAGTTAAATAAATAGTTAAATAAAAAAAAGTTAAATCCACACACAAGCACTAATGTTTTACATGAAACCATACATTTAATACACGAATAAACAACATGATTCACACAAGTAAAGAATATAAACTGCTGCTGTCAGGATACGTTCACATTATTTATTAGTTCGAATGTGTAACCCGTTGTTTTAACTAGATGAACACGCTGAATAATCCTACTGATTAATCATTGGAAAAATCACTGACTAATCGATTCACCATTTGAATAATTCATAGATTAATCGATTGCAAAAAAATAAGCGTTTGTTGCAGCTTTATTTCTCACCCGTGTGAATCCTCATGTGATCGTTGAGATGGGAATTACGAGAGAAGCTCTTCCCACACTGGGAACAGATGAACGGTTTCTCACCGGTGTGAATCCTCGTGTGAACAGTTAATCCTGCACTACACGTGAAACTCTTCCCACACTGAGAACAGGAGAACGGTTTCTCTCCCGTGTGACTCCTCAGGTGAATATTCAGATCATTTTTGCGTGAGAAACTCTTGTCGCAGTGGGAACATTTGAAGGGTTTCTCACCGGTGTGAATCCTGAAGTGAAACTTTAGGTTTCCCTTTTGTGAGAAACTCTTCTCACACTGGGGACAAGCAAAGGGTTTCTCACCAGAGTGAATCCTCATGTGATTCTTCAGACTTCTCCCTTCTGTGAAACTCTTCCCACACTGAGAACAGGGGAACGGTTTCTCGCCGGTGTGAATCTTATTGTGAATATTCAGATCGATTTTTTGCGAGAACCTCTTCCCGCACTGAGAACAAGAGAAAGGTTTCTCACCCGTGTGAGTTCTGATGTGAAGCTTTAAGTTTCCCTTCTGTGAGAAACTCTTCCCACACTGAGGACAGACGTACGGTTTCTCCCCAGTGTGACTCCTCATGTGAACAATTAATTCTCCGCTACTCGTAAAATTTTTCCCACACTGAGAACAGCTAAATGGTTTATCACCAGTGTGAATCCTCATGTGAATCTTTAGACTTTCACTGTGTGAAAAACTTTTCCCACACTGAGGACAAGAGAAAAGTTTCTCACCAGTGTGAGTTCTGATGTGCCGGTTAAGGCTTAACCTAGATGACAATCTTTTTCCACACTGAGAACAGACATACAGTTTCTCACCAGTGTGACTCCTCATGTGTTGCTTTAATCTACTAGGGAGAGTGAAACTCCTCTCACACTGAAAACATTTGTGCGTCATGTTATTTGAGAGAATCTGTGCGTGTTTGTTCTTCAGTTCTTCAGATTGAGACACACACACAGATTCTTCTAGAGGAGTGAGTGTGGAACTGCTGCTGAGGGAAACATCTCCACTGTGAAGGAAAGCAGACACTGGTTGATCTTCTGCTGTTTGGTCTGAGGAACTCTTGTCCGTCTTTAAACAACTAATAGAGGCTTGTTCAGTCACACTGTTGAGAAGCTCCTGCTGTTTATTCTCCACTTCACACGTTTCTTCTCTTTCCTCCTTCACCAGCTTCACGTCTGAAAAGAAGAAGAAAAAACATGAAATAGTTTGACTGGGAAAGCGCAGGTTTGGTGATTGTGGCGAGTTGTGGGTTTGTTTGACTGGTTTATTAACTATTAATCTGGTCAGAAACTGTGTTTGCTTGAGGTTGAGGAGCACAATGGTCTGGTGGAGAACAGAACAGTGTGTGAAGCTTCTGAAGGAGTTTCTGTGCTGGACCTTGTAGAATTGTGAGTGTGAGAAGAAGCTGAGAAGAGCGACTACACACACCAGCACTACAAACACACTTCTGTGCTGATTCTGTTGAGCTTTAGTTATTAACGATTTATCGAAATGAAAAGTGAACTAAATTGTATACTATTAAACCTTAGAATCAATCACTGGTCGCACACATCGTTTATGAATCTCGGGTTCATACAGAAAACACGTTTAAACGACAATTTTAAAATTACGTTGCAAAAAAAAAGAAACAATATTCAAAACTAAGTAAAAAAAAAAAAGTTAAATAACGACATATTTAAAAACACAAAGAGAATCTCCGACCTGGTTTCTCCTCAGCGTGTTGATCAGTGACTCCGGACGCTTCATATTCTCCCGCGTCTTCTCTTTCCTCTTTAATAACGCGCATCTTTATTCTTTACACTCTCACCACATCAAACTCAGTCAAGTTCTGTCACTGACACACAAACGCTTCAATATTTCTTAAAACTTCCAATATTCCTGGGCGCCGCCATGTTTAAATTACGTCACGGCTCAGGGCGGGACAAATACCTTGTTACGTCAGATGGACCACCTTACGCTCGCGATCGCGCGCGCGCGCACACACGACATATTTTGATTTCCAGAAAAGAGGACGTGCTTTTTTTGATAAACCAAGGTGCTAAATTAGAAAGCAACTTTAAAATAAAATTAAGTTAAATCTGTACAAACGTATTACTCTTTTCAAATAAATAAATAAATAGTATGACAATGTACTAAATATGAACTTTTTGGTTGTAAATTTCTCCAGCTTCAACAATAATAGACTCACTATAAGAGTCTCAGTAAACACAAGTTTATTCAGCATGAGCTTTGAGATCTCCAGCACATTTATTAGACACCGAGAGTGAAAATGTTGACGGATAAATCACTGAGTGTGACAAATAAAATGTGAATTTGAATTTGAAAAAAAATGTTCATCTGTGAAGTTGCACTTAAGACAACAGTGTGTTTACCAGAGTTACAGTTTTATTTAAACCATCTATTGTGTTTTGTTCTTCACTATACTAATGGTAATATTTACAATAATATGTTGAATTTGATAGGTGTCTCTCATGTTGTTCCACAGCAATATTAAAACAGTGACGAACTACAAACCAGTATTTCACTGAACCTGCTATGACGATGAACCGTGAAAGAAAAGCAATCAGTCAAACAATACGGTCTGGAGCTGTGTTTGAGAAATAGATCGAAGAAATATGATTCCTCTCGCACGCACACACACACACACACACACACACACACACACACACACTTTCACTTTCACTTAAAATGCTGGTGATGTCACATGGTCTATAAATACGCCCTGAGTAACTTCTGATTCTTCACATCATCGTGACACAAGGTGAGTTTGTTTTGTTTTTCACTTTGAGAGGAAAAAATAGGATTTCATCTTTTTTATTATTATTATCATTATTATTATATTTTCTTTCAGACGCTTTAAATATTTTTGTCTCGATGGAACATTTGAAATCCAGCTGAATTTCAAATCTGCAGGTGAGTGTCAGACAGAAAGAAACAGTCACACACTCTCTCACTCTGTAGAAAAGTATCAAAAGATGGAAGAAAGTTCAATATCTCGCCAATGAATTTCCGAACACATGGCGCAATGAGTACCTGATGAATTTGCATAAAAAAAAACAAAAAAGACAAATGGAGTGAAAACAGACGAAACGCAAAAATAGACGACATTGTTCTCATTCAAGATGATTTAGGACTTTAGACTTTATAGGCGTATTTTCGGGTGGTCGGTTTATTCTCCGGAATGTTATTGGTTTTTTTTTCATTACCACCTATTTATTTTACTCTAATTTCTATGTTTGTACTATTACTTGCTGTAGATTATTGTGATGTTTGGCTGTTTGGGGCGTAATCAAACCCTCACACACAGTGTAAAGGTCACTTCCAGGTGGCGTGATTGTGGCGGTGAATCAAAAGACAAAAACTCGAAGGATAATCAAAGACTCAAACTATTGCTTTATAAAAACTATAATTTTCTTTATTTATTTGACAATTATTGGAGTGTGTTTATTTATATATAACCAGAGGTGTAAGGCACTTGAGTAAATGTACTTTGTTACTTTACTTAAGTAGGTTTTAGGCTACTGAGTATTAAGAATAACAAGCAACTTTTACTCTCTACTCCACTGCACTTGTCATTGAGTAGCTGTACTTTTACTTACCGTTACTCGTTACATTATAATTGTGCGTGACAAACCATAATCGATTTTTACAGTGGTTAATTTCTTGGGCGGACGAGGCGATTTTTCCATCTTTAGTCTGCTGAAGATACTGGAAGCTAATTGTAAATTAGAAACCACATGAATGTGAATTAGAGGCGTGAATGTTTACCAGGATCGTAATGCAACCTTTGTTTTAGCTTTATGATGTTGAAGGGGTTTGAAGATGTTCTTAATGTTTAGAGCCAATAAACCAGCGAAATCAGTGAAATGTAATAAACCAATAAACCTCAGTGAACGGACTCTGCTCGTAAGACGTTTCAGAGGAAGTTACACATTTACTTTCTGTTCACCAACATTACTTCTTTATCTGATCAATATAGACTGAGTTTTGCTTCTGAGATCAGATAGTCGTGCTGTGGTGGATTCACTCGGACCATTTCAAACATGCACGAGTGACGTTGTCGAGTTTAAGCGAGACGAGAATTAAATCGCCAAACCAAGAGCACAAAGTCGATTCTCCTGTCGATCAGATTTTTATTTATTTTTTAAGTTAATTTTTAAAACACGTATATATTACAAATAATAACAACATAAAACCACAACATGGTAATACTACAATCATCTCGTTCTTTCCCATAATACAAATTTGAATGGGAGATCCCATAATACAAGTTTGAATATACCCCTTTTATATTTCACTTAAACACACAATCACTGTCTCCACAGCAACATCATAAATTAACTTGGACCTTTCTGGTCAAACAGAAACTCTTGTACTTTACAATGAACACAAACACCGCAATTTTAAATTCCCATAGTTTGTGTCACTAAAGAATTTGAGTTTTTCGAAATAACTCATGTGTATGGTCACGGAACCCAAGTTTATCAACAATTCTCAAAGCCCTTTTTTTGCAGTATATATAGTATATAGATAGATTTGAATGCACTTTTCTATGTATTGCCCCAATTTTCTATGCAATAATTTAAATAAGGTGAGATTAAGGCACTATACAGATACATATATATATATATATATATATATATATATATATATATATATATATATATATATATATATATATATATATACCCTTGCTAAAATATAAATACTAAATTTAATGACAATTTATTTTCATCACACCATAAACAGAATAAACAGTTTAGGGCCTAGAACTGACCCCTGGGGGACACCACATTCAATGTTCATCTGACTGATACTCTCCCAGCTTCACATATTGACAAGTAACTTTTTACCCAATTCAGAACCACTCCTCTAACCCCATACTTTTCTAATGTCTTCATTAATATTTTGTGATCAATTGTGGCAAATGTGTCTTGATCTCCCAATTCAGCGCAGGTGTGACGGCCCTTACGCAAACCAATAGGGTGTCGGAATGATGCGTGTTTATACGTCTCATCCAACCACAATCATTTACCGGTGTGATTTGTCCGGATGTTTTTTTTTTAATATCGATTCAACACAGAAATAAAATTAACCGGTAACGCGGCTGGTTTTGAAGAAGTAACGAATAGAAAGTACCGATATTTGCTTTAAAAAATAAGAAGTAGGAGTAGAAAGTAAGTGAAAAAATAAATACTATATAAAAGTAAAAGTAAGCCAAATGTCTACTTTCGCTAGGTAAGTAGTATTACTTCGTTACTTGACACCTCTGGCTGTAATAATGGTGTTGTATTCATTTCTTTATTTTTTTTATTTGTATATACAGTTTATTTATCCCTGTTAAAGCACTTTTATATACTTTGTCATTTGTATTTGACAATGGCGGTTTTGGACAGTTTGCAGCAGGAAAATGACTCCTAAAGAAAGAAGCAAAGACCTACCACCAGACCTGAAGATCTCTGATAAAACCAGAGGTGAGTGTCAACACCAAGATATTTACTTAGAAACCGTCTTTAGATTGTATTTGAAATCAGTTATGATGAAGCGACTATTCAGACAGTAGCTGCACAAAACGGAATCTTAAATATAAAACAGTACAGCATTTACACGAATATAAGAGCCACTTTGAACACGAGGTATTCTTATCGTTGCCAATTTAAAAAATGAACGTAAACATTTTTTGCCCATTTTTCCCTATTTCAAGTCAGGAACAATCACACATAAACGGAACCACGTCGTCTTTATGCAGCGTTGCGTGTGTTGTGTCCTCTTTTCTTTTCTTAAATAATGGTTCCTGAGGCATACATGCATATAAGCTTTTATTGCCTTTTGTCAACACAACAGTTTAAATTAATTAAAATTTGTAAAGGAGCTGCCCATCAGTACATCATTAATCGTCACATTCCTTATAAACACACATTTTTACTTTGCGTTTTTTATTTCTTATCT
The DNA here is from genome assembly GCA_028031935.1 of Paedocypris micromegethes. Taxonomy (NCBI): domain Eukaryota; kingdom Metazoa; phylum Chordata; class Actinopteri; order Cypriniformes; genus Paedocypris; species Paedocypris micromegethes. The sequence continues at coordinate 16,657,347 of CM051493.1, forward strand.
AAATGTTTAAAATGCCTAAAAAATAGGTAGAGTAATACAAAACGATTGAGGAGAATCTGTTTACACTCCTGTGACAGTGTTGGGGGATGTGAGATGAATCTGTCAATTTGAATCCATAAAAAGTAGAAAATAGGGGAAAAATAGCAAAATCATCCACAAAGGGTTATACATAAAGTGATTCATACTCTTTAAATGTATCCAATAAAGTGTTTCTAATGTATCCACATCCACATTTTAAAATGCATATTTAATATATGTGAAATATTTAGACATGTATACATGAGGAACTCTCACCCAGGGTGTTTGTGTGTGTGTGAGAGAGAGAGAGAGTGTTTGTATTATTTTTCAAGCAATAGTGCGGTGTGGTCAAACATACGACCCAATGATCCATCCTTTGTGGAGCTGCCCTATTATTGTTTAGTTTACTGTCTGTAAAGTGTGTTTAGTATGTAAAGCACTTTTTTTTATTATGTTGTGCAATAAACTCCCAATAAACATCCTTGATTATAACCCCTCCTCCCATTGCCCTGTGTTAAGTGCTTTGTGTAGTTTATTCTCTTCTTCCTCACACTCAGAATTTCTAGAAAAAAAGGGATACAAGGTGATTGAGAAACTTGGACGAGGAGCATCAGGGACGGTGTATCTGGTGGAGTATAAAGATGGAGAACGCTTCGCCGTCAAAGAGATCAACACAAGATACGTAAGAACCTGGTCGTGCGTTTGATTCTCAGATGAAAACATGAGAATTTTATTAGCTGTAGTAGTGTCTTATTTCTGCATAAAACAGAAACGTAAACTGATATAATAACAGGTGATCTGTTCTTCTGCAGACTAACCTGGAAGATGTCAAAAATGAAGTGGACATTTTGAAGACTCTCGATCATGGCTACATCATCTCATATGTAGATTCCTTCAGCGGTGCGTCTGTTAGTGTGTGTTAAGATCTTCAGACTGAGGTGTTTAAACTGCAGTGTGTGTGTAGACGAGGAAGCGAACCTGTTGTATGTGGTGATGGAGCTCTGCTCAGGAAATCTGTTCCAGCTGATGAACAAGCAGAAAGAACAGGAGACTGGCTTCAGTGAACATCAGGTGAGAAGATAAAGTCCAGCAGGTTCCAGCAGACACGTGACTGTCGTCTCCCGCTAGATTCTGGACTGGCTTGTTCAGATTTGTCTGGCTCTGCAGTACGTCCACCAGAAGAACATCATCCACAGAGACATTAAACCTCAGGTACGTCCTCACTAGCCTCACACCACCATCACTGACTCTTCTGCTCTACAGAACATCTTCCTCACTGATGAAGGCTACATCAACGTGGGAGACTTCAGCTGCTCAAAAATACTAGACGAGTACAAACAGATACGGTGTGTGTCATTTCCCTTCTGTTATCTGTCTAATCACGGTTGTTCTTCTAGAGATCCGTACGCAGCATCAGTGGTGGGTGCAGACCTGTACGTCAGTCCAGAAGTGTTGAGAAGCCACGGCAGCGTTAAGAGGTGAAGACACGACACACTCAGAGGAGTCACTTACTGACTGACTGACTGAACGATACAGACTATGAGAGGAAAGATGAGAGGATGAAACCAAAATAATTCACAGACTTGATCAACTGTGACAGACTTGACCATCAGACTGACATGTTCACAACCAGTAATTACTGTCCAGTGTTAGAACACTTTTGCTGTGAATGGCACAACACAACATTTTACTAATCACAGAAACGATTCTTGTAGCGTGAACACTAGAGAGTGAGTAGTGAGCGCTCAGCTGAGTGTCGCCCTCTTGTGGTTTCAGTGACATCTGGTCGTTGGGGTGGCTGCTGCATGATCTCTGCAGGCTGGACGTGTGGGTGAGCGACACTTCATCTCACACCAGCTGAAATCCTGACTATCTATCACTGCTTTTAAAAGAAGAACCTTCTTGACAGAAAAGTTGTCTACATGTTTTTCTCCTACAGTCAGACGTGTTTGAACGTCAATTACTTCACGCTCTCAGCATGAAGAGAGGAATCCCTCCAGAGATCTCAAACAGATTCTCCGTCGAGCTCCAGGAGCTGGTGAAAGAGATGATCCAGATTGACCCGCATCTCAGACCTTCAGCCACAGAGATTCTAGACAAACCCTTCCTGAGCGACGCCGTGAACAGAAACAGAGGAGTTCTAGAGTCCCTGACTAACAGAAGCTCTCCCATAATTCCTAAGCTTCTTCTGAATGAGTACTGGATCAACCGCAGAAGGTTTGATGAGGCTTACGACAATCACTTTGAAAAGTTTGAAGTCTTAGTAGAAGACTGGAAGAAAGCAACAGACGAGCTGGAGTCGGTCCATCACGGCAGCACCGCTGGGAGTCTGTCTGGAGCCGTGATCGGGGCTGCGGGGGGCATCACGATGCTGGTGGGTTTGATTCTGGCCCCCTTCACTCTCGGAGCTTCTCTGATTGTTACTGGTGTTGGTGTTGGTGTCAGTGTCGCTGGTGGTGTAACTGGTGCAGCATCCAACATCACTGGTGCGGTTAAAAAATCAACCCTCCAGGAAACGATCAGTAAAATTAAGCAGGATTTTGAGTCTGAGAGTGCGCCGATTATAGCAGCAATGGAGGCGCTGATGAAGTCACTAGATCAGCTGCAGAAGTTTGAGCTGTTGGTCACTGAGTCCGAGAACAATCAGGTTCAATCTATTTTTGGCAAGACTGCAGCAGTGACCGCAGCAGGGGCCCCTCTGATGGCGCTGGCAAACGTGGGCAGGATTGTCGCTCAGGCGGCAAAAGCTGGGCGTGCGGCAGTGACGGCCATGACGGCTGTGTCTGGCGTGTTGAGCGGGGTCATGCTCCTCGCTGATGCCGCCTTTATAGTGAGCGACTCTAGAGAGATTCATCAGATGAGAACACAGAACCAGTCAACTGATCCAGAACAAGTCAAATCTGAAGTCCTCAAGTTAATTATACAGATGAGAAACGCACACGAATATCTCTGCGACGTCTTGACAGCGATTCAAGAAACCAGATCTATGACACTGCAGCGCACCACGGTGACCAGCAAAACGAATACAAAAGCGTATGATAATGTTTGTTAAGCTCATCAAGCTAAATGTATTTGCTCAGTATTAGAGCAAATACGTACTGCCCACTGCTCCGAGTTAGTGTGTGTCACTTCAGTGTGTGTGTGTGTGTGTAACGTCACTGGTTGATTACTTGTCTTCGTGCAGTTATGACCTGACCTGTTTTCCAGAAGATTCTGATGCCCTTCACTCTCGGAGCTTCTCTGATCGCTCCTGGTGTTGGTGTTGCAGTCAGTGTCGCTGGTTGTGAGAAATAATGTATACATTTATGTCTTTATATGAGCCTTAATGTCTTTATATTTTATTCTTACTCTATTGTGTTACACTCGTGCTTTGATGTGTTCCTTTCCCGGGTTTCTACTGCGCTTTGATGTTTCCCTCTGTCCTGAGTGTTTGTCCTGTTTGTTTACTGTAAAGATCATAAAATTAGGAATGCCTTTTAAACCTCATGCCTCCCAGGCCGGCTGTCCAGACGCCCTGTCGCAATATGCGGACATGCAGATGATGCTATGCTATGCGGATGCGGATAATGATATTTTTTTTAATATAGCTCAATAATACACCAGCATCAAACCAGTAAAGACTAACCACTCAACAAACTCACCTGTAAAACCCGACCGCTACATAAGTTACTTTCTTCGTCTAAATTGTCTTAACGCTTCACTTGATTGTTAGATTCCTAGTGTCCTTGTACCTGGCCATCTTTCTAAGAACAGGCTTTGCTATGATCCCTCTAGTGGTATTGCATGTTGGTTTCTGACCATTCTACTGTATAAGTTGTTGTTCACGTTTAAGTTGTAGTGGCAGTGCGAAATAAGCAAAATAGACTTTTCTAATTTACTCAAGTAGAATTTAGACTCTAGTCAGACACAAGTCAGGAATGTGATGTCTTTCGACTCGATTTGACAAAATATTAAAAGCTCTTTCAGTGCATTTGCAAAGCGCTTTTCATTGTCTCAAAGTGTGTAACGTGTGTAAAAGACTTGCTACTTCGCTTAAAAACCCTAAAGATGAAAACTACGTTGGCACAAAAATCTCTGTTACTTTAAGATGGAGACACCGCAACTGGCCCAGCATTCTCAACTTTACATCAGGACCAGTGGCCTGATATTCAAACATCCTGCAAAATAATGGATAACCAAGACCAAAATAGATCATCACTTATTGGTACCATTGTGGTTATGGACAATGCCCTGTTGGACTTTGAGCTCTTTGAGACATGGCAAGAACTTAATCAGGCCATTGTGACTTTCAGAAAACAGAAAATAGAAACAGAAAAGTTTACAGGCGGAAGTTAACGGCCTCAAATTGGGGAAACTGATCTCTCAGATGAGCAAACTAACTGCTCTTGAGCCCCGAGTATGACAGAATCACGGGTCTGGTCGGCGTCAGGAGGAGACTGAGGAGCTGTCAGAACATGATACGGATACATTACAAGTCTCACAAAACCACTGATAAATGACATTGATACAAGACTCTTTCACTCGGGGACAGAATAAGTCCTCGGCGAAACACGGCGTCTGTACTGGATCTTGAAAGGTGGACAGGCGATTCCAAGATCGAAAGCCAATCCGAAAAACTCAAAAGGTTAGCGAACGCTTCTCATTTCGCAGGAGTCTGGGAGCGAGAGATCAGATCGGTCAGCGATGACCATGTGACACCAAATATGCTACTGATGAACCAAGGAAAGACCTAAGAGCCACTATCTAACAGGTGGTGTCCCTCAGGGGTCTGTCTTGGGTCCGACCGAGTTTAATATCTAAAAATCTTAATGTTCGCATTCGCTTGGTCAAATCATTATCAACCTTGGCGTCGCATTTCACCGCTTTGCAGGCGACGCACGGCTTTACGTCAGGCTCAATCCTTCTCCTGCAAAAAGCTCATCGACTTTCTCACACCGTCTGGAAGGAAGTGGGAAGTAAATGTCAGCAGACTTCCTCAAACGACGGTGAGAAAACAGAAGATCGACTTAACGGGTAGAAAAAAAACGGATCCGTTCTTGCTCAATTTCCAGCATCGGTTTCTCAGATTTCAAAATCAGTCTTAAAAAGCTGTTCACGATCTTGGTGTGAAATCTGATAATCATTTATCTTCTGTCCTGCATGTCCTGCATATCTGTGAATCTGCTTTTTTCCACTCGAGGAACATCACTCAAGACAAGATGCTGAACGTCTTATGCCTTCATCTTCTAAGAATAGGATTATTGCAACACTTATTGAGCAAAAAATGTAACATTGTTAAAAATACAAAATAAACTGAAGTTGTTACAAATAAAAAGAGCAACTCCACAGCACTGACTAGCAATCAAAGTGACTTAATAAAAAAAAAATAAAAAAAATTGTGTAAACTGCCACCGAGTTAATGGAAAAAAAATCTCTCACCTTAGACGCCATTTAAGAAACAAACAAATCAAAAAAACTGGAAATACTGATTTTTTAATAGTCTTATATAGCAAAATCCAAACACCTGGCCTTCTGCTGGCAACATAAAAGTTAAAGCAAGTTCAACCGATGCTTAAATAAAAAAAAAAACTGTCCAGACATTCCATAATATCAGCTATCAGGAATGAAATAAAATTAATTCATAAAACAGTGTGATGACACAACACATTTCAAGTTTGTTTGTGTGGCTCCCAGCATCAGTTTCTCAGATTCCAAAATCATCCTCATAAAATCGGTTCACAATCTTGGTGTCACATCGCTAAACTCTGTTCCTGCACCAGAGTGATGCTGAGCGTCTGGTCCAGGCCTTCATCTCCTCAAGAGTGGATTATTGGAACGTTCTCTTCATCGAATCATGTGCAAGAGATGTTCAGAATTTCCAGTCTGTGCAGAACAGCTAACATCTGATAATGTCACACACACACACACACACACACACACACACACACACACACACACACACACACACACACACACACACACACACACACACCATAATAACGGACACAAGAACATTCTTTCACTTCCACTTGAATAAAAACAAAACTAAAGTTGTGGTTTATTCTGATCTTCTATAAAAGCGTCAGAGAAACTTCAGGTTCCTCACTTCACTGAGACACGAGGTAAGTTTTCGTTGTTTTTAACTATGAGCGGGGACATTTTTTTTTTTTTACTCAAGCACTTGTTGTAAATAACTTTTTTTTAATTTTGATTTGCTTCCTGACGCTGTGAAGATTTTCATCTCAACACAAAGTTGTGAATAAAAGTTCCAGCTGAAAAACTGCAGGTGAGAAAACAACAGTCACACATTGTCGCCACTCGTCCTATGAAATACCGAAATACCGAATTGGTGCTCTGCTTTTAAGTGAAGAAAAAAATAAAATTCTGTGTGTCAGTGGATCCAAAACTAAAGTAATATTAACGTGTGATTGAGATAAGTCACACAGACATAAGGACTAATTTAGTACACAAAGCTTTACATTTACTACATTAATTAGGAATAGATTTCCATTGTAAAAAAAAAACCTGGTAAATTGCAACTTTAGATTGTTTTTAATGATTTAAAATAACAATATTTCAAATGTTGTTAATTTTATTATTTAATTTCAATAATAATAATAATAATGTTTTTTTTAATAAAAACTTTAATAGCTAATGTCTGTGGCTATTTTATGTATGTGCTGATTCCCACTGTAAATAGTGACAATAGTTTGAATCACTTACTTTGTCACAAATTCATTTGTATTTTATTATTTTGAAATCCTTAGATTTTTGAAATTAGGCTATTTGAATGACTTTATGTATTTACATATTTTTTTATGTATTTAATTATTTGGTATTCTCTCCTCATTTCTAGTTTACAGCATATCACGAGGTCATTCAAAGCCGGTTTTCGTGGTTACTGTCACACTTTGTTGTACTATTTTGGCCTTTAAAAGTTCATTTTTGTCAGCTATGCTTGTGCGTTCAGCTGCGATTATCATCAGTTGAGTTGTAAAAGAGAAAGACGGACAGCATTTAAATTAAAGGCCCTTTATTTTAATGTCCTGGTGTTCATACTTTACTCAAAATTTGAAATTGCCATTTTCCGTCACTGGCCAGAGATCAGTCAGACTGTAAAATGTGTAGTAATAAAAACTGCATAATTGCAGCTAAAAAGATTGTTTGAATAAATGAATAAATGTTCTGTATAATTGAGCTATGAATATGAACATACATATGTTGTTATTCTCCATGTGTCTTTAATCCCTAATTTATAAATATTATTAATATTATTATTATTATTATTATTATTATTATTATTATTATAATAAGTATTTAATTATCATTATTGTTGTTATTATTATTTATTATTATTTCATCATCAGTATTGTGATAATGTTTCAGCATGTATCAACATTATTATTATCGTTGTTGCTTTTGTTGTTACTATTCTGCACAATTTCTTACCCTTTAATGAATTTTCCCACTGTGGAAACAGTAACAGCCATTAATCCATCCACCCTTTTATTCATGAATAAACCATTGTAAAGAACAATATGTAATGATTATGCCTTTAATATTTGAGGCTTAATGAATCATAGTTTTGAGCAAAGCTTTTTAGTTTGTACTGCTCTGACACAGGAAAATGAGCCGAGAAGAAAGAAGCGAAGAAGCGTCACTGGACCTGGAGATCTTTGCTAAAACCAGAGGTGAGTGTGTGACCAGCCGAAGATTTCAATACTAATAGATTTATTGAAATATTATACAGACACGGTTGAGGACAACATTATTACACCCCCCCCCCCCACTACAAAATGGTTTTTGTTGTAAAGGTTTTGCCAAACTGCCTTTAAGAGCAAAACAATACAATGTAAACAGCTTTCATAGACATTAACTGTCTAAAAAACAGTTTTGCTTTGTTTTAAAGCAGATTTTTGCAGAACTGAATTTAGCCAACTCATGTATAATTGGCAGTTTTGTCATATTAATTCATAAATAAATATTGTATTTGTTTAATTTAACATTGTATTCATTATTTTGATCAAATTATGACAGTATTCAGTCAAAGAACAATCACAGATTAAGATAAAAGTTACTTTAGTTGTTGAAATAATTGTTTAATCTTAAGCAAACGCGAAAATTGCAAGCGTTTCATTAGCTCGGAAGGAAAGAAAGCTCAGAATCAGAACAAAAAAATAGTTTTCTTCTCTCTGTCTCTCTCTTTCTCTTTCTTTCTCTCTCTCTCTCTCTCTCTGTCTTTTTCTCTCTCTCTCTCTCTCTCTCTCTCTCTCTCTCTCTCTCTCTCTCTCTCTCTCTCTCTCTCTCTCTCTCTCTCTCTCTCTCTCTCTCTCTCTCTCTCTCTCTCCGTATTTGTCTCTTTCTCTCTCTGTCTATCTCTCTCTTACCCTCTCTCTTTCTCTCTCGCTCTCTCTTTCGTGAGCTTAATAATAACTAAATAAAAAAAATAATAATACTGATTTATTTTCGTATATCAATCTTGTTTTTTCTTCGTCTGCATGAATAGCTTTGTGTAGTTTATTTTATTCTTCTCACTCAGGATTTCTAGAAGGTAAGGGATACAAGGTGATTGAGAAACTTGGACAAGGAGCATCAGGGACGGTGTATCTGGTGGAGTATAAAGATGAAGAACGCTTCGCCGTCAAGAAGATGAACACAAGAGACGTAAGAACCTGGTCGTGGGTTTGATTCTCAGAGGAAACATGACAGTTAAATTATCTGTAGTAGTGTCTTATTTCTGCATCAAACAGAAACGTAAACTGATATAATAACAGGTGATCTGTTCTTCTGCAGACTAACCTGGAAGTTGTCAAAAATGAAGTGGACATTTTGAAGACTCTCGATCATGGCTACATCATCTCATATGTAGATTCCTTCAGCGGTGCGTCTGTTAGTGTGTGTTAAGATCTTCAGACTGAGGTGTTTAAACTGCAGTGTGTGTGTAGACGAGGAAGCGAACCTGTTGTATGTGGTGATGGAGCTCTGCTCAGGAAATCTGTTCCAGCTGATGAACAAGCAGAAAGAACAGGAGACTGGCTTCAGTGAACATCAGGTGAGAAGATAAAGTCCAGCAGGTTCCAGCAGACACGTGACTGTCGTCTCCCGCTAGATTCTGGACTGGCTTGTTCAGATCTGTCTGGCTCTGCAGTACGTCCACCAGAAGAACATCATCCACAGAGACATTAAACCTCAGGTACGTCCTCACTAGCCTCACACCACCATCACTGACTCTTCTGCTCTACAGAACATCTTCCACACTGAGTTGGGCTACATCAACGTGGGAGACTTCGGCTTCTCAAAAATACTAGACGGGTACAAACAGATACGGTGTGTGTCATTTCTCTTCTATTGTTCATCTAATTTTTGTTTATTCTTCTAGAGATCCGTACGCAGCATCAGTGGTGGGTGCAGACCTGTACGTCAGTCCAGAAGTCATCAGACGCCACGGCAGCGTTAAGAGGTGAAGACACGACACACTCACGAGAGTCACTCACTGACTGACTGAACGATACAGACTATGAGAGGAAAGATGAGAGGATGAAACCAAAACAATTCACAGACTTGATCAACTGTGACAGACTTGATCATCAGACTGACATGTTCACAACCAGTTACTGTACAGTAATGCACAACCATTACTGTCCAGCGTCAGAACACTTTTACTGTGAATGGCACAACACAACATTTTACTAATCACAGAAACGATTCTTGTAGCGTGAACACTAGAGAGTGAGTAGTGAGCGCTCAGCTGAGTGTCGCCCTCTTGTGGTTTCAGTGACGTCTGGTCGTTGGGGTGGCTGCTGCATGATCTCTGCAGGCTGGACGTGTGGGTGAGCGACACTTCATCTCACACCAGCTGAGATCCTGACTATCTATCACTGTTTCAAAAGAAGAACCTTCTTGACAGAAAAGTTATCTACATGTTTTTCTCCTACAGTCAGACGTAGTTAAACGTCGATTCCTTCACGGCTTCAGCATGATGGGAACCCCTCCAGAGATCTCAGACAGATACTCGGTGGAGCTCCAGGAGCTGGTGAAAGAGATGATCCAGATTGACCCGCATCTCAGACCTTCAGCCGCAGAGATTCTAGACAAACTCTTCCTGAGCGACGCCGTGAACAGAAACAGAGGAGTTCCAGAGGCTCTTGAGAAGAAGTATCAGATGAACCTCAGAAGGTTTGATGAGGCTTACGACAAACACTATGCAAAGTTTAAAGTCTTAGTAGAAAACTGGAAGAAAGCAACAGACGAGCTGGAGTCGGTCCATTACAGCTGCGCCGCTGGGAGTCTGTCTGGAGCCGTGATCGGGGCTGCGGGGGGCATCACGGCAGTTGTGGGTTTGATTCTGTCCCCCTTCACTCTCGGAGCTTCTCTGATTGTTACTGGTGTTGGTCTTGGTGTCAGTGTCGCTGGTGGTGTAACTGGTGCAGCATCCAACATCACTGGTGCGGTTAAAGAACCAACCATTAAAGAAACGATCAGTAAAATTAAGCAGGATTATGAGTCTGAGAGTGCGCCGATTATAGCAGCGATGAAGGCGCTGACGAAGTCAATGAATCAGCTGCAGAAGTTTGAGCCGTTGGTCACTGAGTCCGGGAAGAATCAGGCTCAAGCGAAATGGAGAGTGGGCAGATGTATAGTAGCGGCCGCGGCTGAGTTTCCTCTGATGGTGCTGGCAAACGCCGGAAGAATTGCTGCTCAGGCGGCTAAAGCTGGACGTGCGGCAGTGACGGCCATGACGGCTGTGTCTGGCGTGTTGAGCGCGGTCATGCTCCTTGCTGATGCCGCCTTTATAGTGATCGACTCTAGAGAGATTCACGAAATGAGAACACAGAACCAGTCAACTGATCCAGAACAAGTAAAATCTAAAGTCCTCAAGTTAATTATACAGATGAGAAACGCACACAAAGATCTCTGCAACGTCTTGACAGCAATTCAAGAAACCAGAAGCAGCTTACAAATCTAAATTGATTTGGTCAGAAACACACCATCCTTACAATGGATGACCAGTGTTACCAGATCAAATAGATACAAGTTTTTTTCTTCTACTACGTAATAATGAACAAAATCAGACGTTGCAGATTAGTGTGTTTGAGTTTCTTTGATTCGTATCTAGATTGAGAGACACTGACCCCTGACACCACGGCTTAATGCTGCTCACTGCTCCGGGTGTGTGTGTTTGTCTCTTCACTGTGTGTGTGTGTGTGTGTGTGTGTGTAGCTTCACTTGATGGTTAAATTCCATACCAAAGGCGGTGTCGACCCGACCAGGCCACTTTCCACATTCCCGCTGTATAAGTTGTTATCCATGTATAAGTTTGAGCAAAATGAGCTAAATAAAATTGAGCTGCTTGTGTTCACTTATTGTGTTGATTTCTCCGTTTGCCACAACAGGCGGCCATTTGTAAAATCTGTTTGATAACGTGTCACAGCTTTATGTAAAAATTATATTTAAATAATATTCCTAACTGTTAATAAATAATAATTATTAGTTATTTCATTTATTTGGTGCCTTTTCAGACCGGGAATTTGAAAGTTGCATTGTTACAAAGGTGAATGCGAACACGTAAACTCAACAATTGTCCAGCAGAATAGCAGCATCGAAAAATACCACCGTCCACTCACCGCAGGGCATTGCAATCACACATGCTCACACACTCTTTCTCTCTCTCTCCCTCTCTCTCTCTCTCACACACACACACACCCACACACACACACACACACACACACACACACACAGATCAAAGGCAGAGAAGGAGAGGTAATAGAACGGCAACTAGATGAGTAAAAGCTAAAACAACAATTATACATTATAGTAAACAGGTTGGCAGAAACAAAAATAGTGTAGTCCATTAATAAAGGGTACAGGTAGTAAATTAAAAGATAGACATTAAGACACAGTAGACATAGTGCTTTATATGGCAGGTGCAGTGCATTGAGGGACAGAACTTAAAATGGCACACTGAAGGGCAGGAAGAACAAGTGGGTTTTGAGTCTGGATTTGAAGATGAAGATGGCAGACTTCATGTGTAGAGGGAGAGTATTCCGAAGTTTCGGCCCGACCACAGCGAACGAGCGATTGCCCCGATATTTCAGTCGAGTTCTGGGGGTTTTGAGACGCCCTTGGTCGTTTGAGCGAAGGGTTCGTGATGAGGCTTGCGGAGATAAAAGTTCAGACAGATAGAGAGGAGCTTGGCCATTGAGTGCCTTAAACACAAAAAGTTGGATTTTGAAGTTGATCCGGTATTTGATGGGTAGCCAGTGTACGAAGCGTATTAACAGATATTGTGTTTGTTTAAACAACTGACAGACAGACAGACAGAGAGAAACAGGCAAAGTGGGAAACAGAGAAAGAAAGAGAGAGAGAGAGAGAGAGAGAGAGAGAGAGAGAGAGAGAGAGAGAGAGAGAGAGAACGCGTGAGAGAGGCTGAGGCTGGGTGAGAGATTCTATTTCAAACTATTTTCACTGATTCTTTTGTAGAAAGACTACAAATACTAACAAAATATTCAGAATTGTGGAGGTCCAGTTTAGTGAAGACCCAAGTTCCCTGTAAAAGTTAAAAAGAAGAAGACATTAAAGGCATTAGGAACCTGTAATTGACAATGATTGTCATTCAACCCTTCAAAAAAATAAATTCAAGCCCTCAGGAAGTTGTCCTTTTTTGGACGAAGAAGAATCCGGCACCAGCAAGAGATAAGGAGCGTTGGATTAGACCAGCCTTGAGTGACTCGTGAATATACTTTTCCAGAGATGGATCCTGGATAAACTATCATCCATCCTGGAGCAGGACTCTCACCCTCTGGTGGACTCCCTGTCTGCTCTGGACAGACTGATCCACCTCCGCTGTGTGAAGGAGAGATATCGCAGATCTTTCCTACCTGCTGCTAGTAGACTCCACAATATAAACTGGTGACTTGAACTGGCGTTATGACGATTTATTTATGGTTTGTTGTTTTATATGTTATGTTATGTTTATCTTATTCATGCTTAGTTAATGCTAAGCAAGGTGTAAGTGCTACCAATGTTCTTTATTTGTGCTCTCCAGACAGTCCAAAGATCAAGTCAACAGAGAGAGGTGGATGGCATCCAAAACGAAAGTAAAAAGAAGAGTATCTGTGGACTCATAATCTCAGATTTCCCTAATTTGTCAGGGTTCTAAGCATTGGAAGGTGAGGTTGAATCTTTCCACTGGATTGTCTTGAGGATGGTACGGTGATGTTCTCGAGTGCCGGACTAAGCATTTGAAGGTGCGGTCGAACCTTTCCACTGGATTATCTTGAGGATGGTTTGGTGATGTTCGAGTGCTGGACTCTTGCACTGCAGGCGACAGATCTTCCGTCCTATTCTCTGCCATTTTCACTATGACTGCAAAGTGCGCTTCGACAATCGGACACCACTAGAGGGTGGTATAAGACCACGGTAGCATGGTTGATCCGTTTTACTACGGCAGGGGTCAACGCAGCAGGTGGGAGAAATCCGTGAAGGTCAGTACACAAACGTGGCCCTCAGGACTCAGGAGGTTAATACATTCAAACAAACACATTTGATTTGTCAATGTTTGTGCTTGCTTTTATTTTCTTAAAAACATTAAAATACACAATTTCTGCACCTAAACGTTTAAGATCAACCAAGGTCAGGGCATATCTACTTTTAGATACCGAATTTATGGCTAAATTAAGAACAGCCAGAGCGAAAAAATTAGCAGATTGAGTGTGATGCGGTTCTGCTCCTTGGCTCCACCTGGCGTTCAAGGAGGAAAGCAGCAAGAGGCTGATTTCACACCGGCAGCTCATACAACTCAGGTGTTGCCTGTCTTTTAACCCTTTATTGGGGTTGCGGTGGAACAATGGCCTGCTGGTCAAACTTGTTTTGTTTTGACGGAGTTCCCATACACGTTGATGTAATGATTCAATTTTTCTGTTTCCAACCTGCTCACTTCTGTACACAACAGGGCGTAATAGAAGGACGGAAGAAAGACAGACACTTGCAGATTTTTTTAATGAAGAGTTTTATTTTTGGAGCTTCTTCTCCTCTCTGGTGTATTAATCCAGCTATGATTGTTCTTTGACTGAATACTGTTCCAGGCAAAGATCAAATTTAATGATAAAATGCAGAAGTAGTATGAGAAAACTGCTAAAAATACTTGCACCATAAGGCATTTATGAACACCATTTAGTTTGAAGCGAGAATACAGTAAAACCACTATTTGAACACCACCTCTAATAGACTGCCACCCAATGGAAACGATTGAAAATTAGAGATTAAAAACACCCTCAGCTTGACCGTTACTTTACAGTGGTACGTCCTCTTACGAAAGTCTATGATAACGGAAATTTTGAGTTACAAAATGCCCCTCCCTGCTCTAGTCTAGCAAATATTGATTAAGAACAAGAGTATATCCATCCAATGCATTAATTTAGCACATATATGAACCTAAAGACCTATAGTTCTAAACACTTTCAGCATGCAATACACCCTTTATAAATCTCCCAAAAGTATTTGAAACGAGAACCACAACAGTGTGCACAACTCAGGGCGCGGGAATGATCCGAAACAAACTTAAAGTGCATCCTGACCACTACTAGAGGGATCACAACAACTCTTGTGCTTAGGAAGTGGATGGGTCTAGTCAACACCACACTAGGAACTAAACCATCAATTGAAGCGACACACAAACCAGTGAAACTGACCACATCCAAACATCTTGAGCTATGGTGTCCGGGGGCACGTGGGGTCACTGTGCTAAAGATTAAGAAATAAGGACACCCTAACACACTAATCTGCAACTTCTAGGTAGTAGGTCCAACTCTTTAGTTTGGAAGATGAAAATAACTTAATCTATTTGTCTGGCTTTTGCAGGTCATCAGTGGTGAGCTGGTTTGTTGTACGTCTGGTTTCTTCAATTTCTGTCAAGACGGTGCAGAGATAATCATGTGTGTTTTTCATCTGATTAATTAACTTGAGGACTTGAGATTGGACTTGTTCTGGATCAGTTGACTGGTTCCGTGTTCTCATTCTATGAATCTCTCTAGAGTCGGTCACTATGAAAGCGGCATCAGCAAGGAGCATGACCCCGCTCAACACGCCAGCCACCGCCGTCATGGCCGCCACTGCCGCACGCCCAGCAATAGCCGACCGAGCGGCGATTTTTCCGGCGTTTGCCAGCACTATCAGAGTGACCTCAGCGGCGGACACTAATGTACTCCTGGTCACTCTCAAGGCGGCTCGAGCCGGATTGTACCAGGACTCAGTGACCAACGATTCAAACTTTTGCAGCTGATTCATTGACTTCGTCAGCGCCTTCATCGCTCCTAAAATCGGCGCACTCTCAGACTCATAATCCTGCTTAATTTTACTGATCGTTTCCTGGAGGGATGATTTTTTAACCGCACCAGTGATGTTGGATGCTGCACCAGTTACACCACCAAGAGCACTGACCCCAAGACCAACACCAGAAACAATCGCAGAAGCTCCGAGAGTGAAGGGTATCAGAATCACACCCACCACCGCTGTGATGCCCCCCGCAGCCCCGATCACGGCTCCAGACAGACTCCCAGCGGTGCTGCGGAAATGGACCGACTCCAGCTCGTCTGTTGCTTTCTTCCAGTCTTCTACTAAGACTTTAAACTTTTCAAAGTGACTGTTGTAAGCCTCATTAAACTTTCTGAGGTTTTTCTGGTACTTCCTCTCAAGAGCCTCTGGAACTCCTCTGTTTCTGTTCACGGCGTCGCTCAGGAAGGGTTTGTCTAGAATCTCTGCGGCTGAAGGTCTGAGTTCCGGGTCAATCTGGATCATCTCTTTCACCAGCTCCTGGAGCTCCACCGAGTATCTGTCTGAGATCTCTGGAGGGATTCCTCTCTTCATGCTGATGGCGTGAAGGAATCGACGCTCAACTACGTCTGACTGTAGGAGGAACAAATATAGGAAAGCTTTTCTGCCAAGAAAGACACTGTGGGCAAGAGTGTTCAATATAGTCTAACCGATAGTTTTTTTTTTTTTAGAAACGTATCAGAAACGTAAATGTATCATCAAAAGACGTAGCTTACCTTACTTGTACCTTACATGTTTCCAAAGAGTTGCTTCCATCTTCCACCCGAGGAAGACGAAAGCCACTCCTTTGAAACATGTAAGGTTCGTCTTTTGATGATAAATGTACTAGTTTGATGAAAAAACAAATCGATTAAACTATCAACCCAGAAACAGGGATCTCAACTGCTGTGAGATGAAGTGTCGCAGCTCTGGTGGGGCGACAGGAGTCCAACTTGAGGGAGTTTGCGGACCAATTGCAGACCATTGGCACCGTTGTGGAGCAAATTTACCAGCGACTGAACGCTGCGCCACCATCTGCACTCACTTATGTAGCAGAGGAGCTTCCCAGACCAGAATTTCATCTGGATATCATCCTCAGAGTAACGGCCAGACGGAGAGAGCAAACCAAAACCTGGAGACAGAGCAAGATCCAGCCTGTTGGTCTCAACAGCTGCCATGGATTGAATATGCAAACAATAACCTTGTCTCCACTGCGACGAGTACGTCACCATTCATGGCTGCACATAATTGTCAACCACCACTGTTTCCCTGACAGGGATCTCAAGTAGCTGTCCCCAGTGTCAAAGATCACCTTAAGTCAGGACCATCCTGCGTTCAGTGAATTGCTTGTTGGATGATCAAAGCCGTGGACTAAGATTTCAATACCTTGTTGAATGGGAGGGGTATGGTCCAGAAGAGTGCTACTGGGTTTCTAAAGACCCAGGGCTTCTAACTGACTTCTACATGTGTAACCCAAAGAATGATGGCGACCGTTAGAGGGGGGGGGGGGGTCATGTTTATGTTGCAGTGTAGTATTTGAGTGAGTATTAAGTTGTAGTATTGAAGGTCTGTTTTTTTCTCTCATTAGACACAGGTGATGGTCAATTGTGTGCACCTGTTGTTGACTAATTGGGAGGAGTAATTGAGAAGGCATTTCTCAACAGTTGACTGTCAGAAGATTTTCATGATGTGTGCGCTGTGAAGCTTTCGTTCCTTTTGTCAGCAAATAAAACCTAACAAGCTTTCGTGTCTTCACCTCTTAACGCTGCCGTGGCTTCTCAACACTTCTGGACTGACGTACAGGTCTGCACCCACCACTGATGCTGCGTACGGATCTCTAGAAGATCAACCGTGATTAGACAGATAACAGAAGGGAAATGACACACACCGTATCTGTTTGTACCCGTCTAGTATTTTTGAGCCGCTGAAGTCTCCCACGTTGATGTAACCAAACTCAGTGTGGAAGATGTTCTGTAGGACAGAAGAGTCAGTGATGGTGGTGTGAGGCTAGTGAGGACGTACCTGAGGTTTAATGTCTCTGTGGATGATGTTCTTCTGGTGGACGTACTGCAGAGCCAGACAGATCTGAACAAGCCAGTCCAGAATCTAGCGGGAGACGACAGTCACGTGTCTGCTGGAACCTGCTGGACTTATCTTCTCACCTGATGTTCACTGAAGCCAGTCTCCTGTTCTTTCTGCTTGTTCATCAGCTGGAACAGATTTCCTGAGCAGAGCTCCATCACCACATACACCAGGTTCGCTTCCTCGTCTACACACACACTGCAGTTTAAACACCTCAGTCTGAAGATCTTAACACACACTAACAGACGCACCGCTGAAGGAATCTACATATGTGATGATGTATCCGTGCATGAGCTTCTTCAAAATGTCCATGTCATTTTTGTAAACCTCCTGCTTTATCTGCAGAAGAACAGATCACCTGTTATTACATCAGATCACGTTTCTGTTTAATGCAGAACGTCTTGTTTACTTGTGTAACCTCGGTTCCCTGAATTTTCAAGAAACGAGACGTCTGTCAGTTATTCTGACGATGAGATCAGTTGGAGTCAATTCGCAGCTTCAAGCTCTTCAAAAGCGCCAATGAACATTCAAGTTTATGGCTTCATGAATTTGCATGTCACCTGGATCTTGCTGGCTATCAATCCTTGCTGTGGGGGACCAGGATTGACGGAGACCACCACTTACCTGAAGCTTGCGGTGCACATTGAGCCGCCACGAAACGCAGACTCATCAACCAAAGCCCAATGTCCTGAACAGAAGGAGGCTCGGGAGAGGGAGGACAGCCAATGTAGGCCCTGCTCCTCTACATCATCCCTAAGGGAAAACTGCGGCGTCATACTTTGAGTAGAGTATTGCATGTGTGGAAAGACATGCCAGGTCTTAACTTGCCTGAATCTGATAAGCACTGGGGAAGGCCCCCCTTACGCATGTTTGCTGGAGACAGGGAACAGAGACTGGGGTTGGTTGCGCAGGGAACAGGTTACGGTCTTCTGTTGGCCCTCCAAAATTAGGGCCTGGGGTTAGCTCCGCATGTCTACACCGTGTTGGTATCACCCTACAGAGCAGAGAGTATCTGGGTGGACACCGATCCTCTGTCCAACTCATAGAATCGGGTGTAGTCTAGTCGGCAGCTCGGTCGTGTTGGCCAACAGTCTTTCCCTCGATGAGTTTACGTGAGGCTGATATTGTCGTAACATAGACTCTGAGAGTGGAAGGGGCCAAATTCCCATCGAGCTTCTGCTGGAAAAACGTGAGAACCAGAACCGTCCTGACGGAGCTCAGTGGATTTTCGTTTTTCTTGCGACACCAGTTAATAATAATATTAATAATGCTTTCGATTTTTATTTGAACGGAGCTTTATAAGTCTTCTTTACAAATGTTTTCAAACGCGCCTCTTACAATAAGGAACACCATGCACACCATCCTTTTGCCCGGCGAAATAGCGGCAACCAATCTGTACCAGCATCCACTTCAACCGGGCAAACACACCACACGCTCACACACACGGCCAGATTAACCTGAAACGCATGTTTTTTGGATTACCGTTTTACAGTTGACAAAAGTCTGCCATTTTAAGGCGTTCGACTGCCTGGTATACAGTGTATAGGCCTGAGCAACAGTGTCCTGTATCGTGAAAGGCAGTTCGTCAACGAGGCGTTCCATCGAGCGGCCAGATGTGGAGGTTCCAGAGGTCTAGTCGCAGATGCCAAACCGAGCCCAGGGCCTGAGAGAGGAGTTCGGCTCTCTGAGGTAGATTCCTCTGGAGATGTCACCAGAGCCATGAGCTCCAAAGTCCAGGTCTTGTTGGGCCAGTAAGGCGCACTCAAAATCACCTGATGGAAGGCGTTCTTGTGCATCTGGTGCATGTAGTCTACAGCCTCCATTGGCCAGGGAAAGGGCCCCGCCTCAACAGTGATTCCGCGGCTGTGTTGAGGACACCTGGAATGTGCACTGCTCTTAGAAACTTGAGATTCTGCAAGCGGTGCGAGTGTGTCTTGCCTAGGTGGTTTATAGATGACACTGCAACTATGCTGTCCAACCGTACAAACACATGCGTTCTGCGGACCTGTTTCGGCAGATGCTTCAGGCCGAGGAGCACTGCTAGTAGCTCAAGCATGTTAAGTGCCACTTGGGGCGAGGGCCCGACCATTAAGCTGTCACGCCGTGGCCGTTACACACTGCTCCCCATTCCGTGTTGGATGCGTCCGTTGTGACCACAACACGGCGGGAGACGGATTCTATGGGCACATCCGTAGGAAACTCCTCCCTGGTCAAGCAGGAGGGAGATGACTTCTTGGGGACCGGGATGATGGTGGTGGTTTTGGGGCATGTGGGGACAACAGCCTGGCTCAGTGAGGTCAGCACAGTCTTGAGGGACACGGCCTGGGATGTTGTCAGGTCCGGGGCCTTATGTGTCTTGAGTGAGCGCCTCACGCTGTCAGGAGATAGCATTAGTGCCTAGTTGCTGTGATGAGGAGCAATCTTCTGTGCTGGGGTGCAGTTGTCTGCATCAAAGCGGGCAAAGAAGTAATTGAGTTGGTCCAGGTGGATTGAGCAGGTGGAAGGCTTTGTAGGCTCCTTTGTGCGTGGTGTAAAACATTGTCCAAAATGCTCGCACCTCTCGTGGGAAAGTTGATGTGTCCGTGGAGTTGCAGAAACACGTTTTTGTAGTTTGCATGGTTGAAATTATACCACCTGATATGGTTCAAGGTGACATGCAAATTCATGCAGCCATGAACTTGAACGTCATTGGCGCGTTTGAAGCGGCAAATTGATTCCATCCGATCTCATCGTCAGTATAACTGACAGACGTCAAAGTGAACTAACGCTGAAAGTGAACCAAGAAACGTCTACAATCTAGCAAACTGTCATGTTTCTTCAGAGAATCAAACACACAACAGGGTTCTTACGTCTCTTGTGTTCATCTCTTTGACGGCGTAACGCTCTCCATCTTTATCCTCCATCAGACACACCGTCCCTGATGCTCCTTGTCCAAGTTTCTCAATCACCTGGTATCCCTTACCTTCTAGAAATTCTGAGTGTGATGAGGAACAGAGTAAACTACACAAAGCACGTTACACAGACAAAAACACAAAGATGTAAACATAGCAAGAACGAGAATGTATATGAAAAAGTAAATGAATAAAACAGCTCTAAAACAGACTAACTTAAACTAGACTGACTATACTTTACTAATCCCAACACTAACAAACTTTCACGTTTTTCAGAACATGTCTGATAGATGCCACGCCCCCAAGAGTTTTTAGCCCCTCCTCTGTGGTTCATTAGGCCTCGCAAAACAACATGGTCGAGTGCTTTTACACAGCAAACTCGTACACTCACACTGACAGTTAACTTTCCTATATATGACAAACACAGCGTCATGTCAACACATTGACAAACTGAAAACATAACAAAGCGCTCAATGACCAAGTTATGATTTCCATAAATCCTGAACCAGGATTTATGAACCAGCTGAACCAGCAAAGCTGAACCAGCAGAGCTCCGAAAACACACGTACAGGAACAGACAATAGCCTTCAGCGAAATCTAAGCAGAGCGGAGAGGGTGGAAACACGTCTGTTCGTGTCGGAAGTCAAAAAATTTGCGTTTTTATATCGTATTTTAATTGTGTGAAACACCTAAAAGAAAATAGGTACAGTAATACTGAATGTGTTTACACTCCTGTTGTTGGGGAATGTTCAAGTTCAAGTTCTGAGTATTTGTAAGGCGCTTTTCACAGTTTTAACTGTCTCTAAGCGCACATGTGTAAAAGGATTGTTGTTTTTTATTCATTTGATCGTCTGGTTGTTGGTGTTGAGTAAATGGCTGTGATTATGACAAGACAAAGAGCAGTGAGCAAGCACATATACGACAGTGACCATATGGTTTGTGGAATGTGAGATGAATCTGTTCATTTGAATCTGTCGACTATTCACAAGGTTGTTTTCCAAAATGTCTTTGTCTCTGTTGGTCTCCAAAGTACAACAATAATACTATTTAATATTATATATAATAATTCTCTGTTCTGCTTGTTTTGTACAGCTGAGGTCAGACACTGACAAATTTCATAATGGATCACTCAAGCCTTTTTTTTTTTTGCTTTTTTATTGTTTTATCGTATTTTTTTTTAATCTTTTTTTCATCCTATTTCTATCCTTATCTATTTTATTGCTTTTTTTAATCTCTTATTTTATTGTATCTTTTTTTCCACA
>CM051493.1:16678894-16691238 GCA_028031935.1 Paedocypris micromegethes
CCCCCCCCCCATTTTTGCTGGCAATTGTAAAATAAATTTCATTGCATGATGTACCAGATATAATGTGTATATGACAATTAAAATTTGAATTTGATTTTACATTTTTGTCGGTCACGCTCACCTGCGGTTTTAGCAGAGACTATCAGGTCCTTTGGTTCTTCTTTGCTCTTTTCTTCTTGACTCATTTTCCTGCTGTGAAATGTTTATGTCAGAGCAGTACAAACTTAAAAACTTTACACAATTATTTATTAATTAATACTCAATCAAGTACTTATTAAGCAATACACAATTTCAATTGTTTGATCCTTCTTTATGACCAGAAATGAACAACCGTAACACAAATATATAGATTTATATTATGGCCAAAATAATTGACCTAGTTCAGACCGTATATTTTTTAAAAGTTACCGCAGTTTATTCATTTTTTTAAGAGACCAGAGAGACAGAGAAAAACGAGAGAGAAAGAGAGAGACAGACAAGAGAAAGACGAGAGAGAGAGAGAGAGAGAGAGACGAGAGAGAGAGAGAGACAGACGAGAGAGAGAGAGAGACAGAGAGAGAGAGAGAGAGACAGAGACAGAGAGAGAGAGAGAGACAGAGAGAGGGAGAGAGAGACAGACAGACAGAGAGAGAGAGAGAGGGAGAGAGAGAGTGAGTGACAGCAGCTTTGTTTCTGCTCTTAGTTTCTTTCCATCTCTCTCACGACACTTGAAACCACCATTTACGAATGGAAAATCCATATTATGACAGAACTCAACACCGGTTTATCTCTTCTGTTCTCTGTCTGTCTGACACTCACCTGCAGTTTTTCAGCTGGAACTGAAATGAAAACCTTTCGTCAAAATGAAAATTTTCACAGCGTCTGAAAGCAAATAAAAAACAAAAAACATGTTTGAGTTAAATCCTGATATTTCATTCATAGTGACAAACTAATGAAACTCACCTGCGTCTGAGTGAAGTGAAGAAGCTGAAGTTACTCTCAGTATTTATAGCGGAGCAGAATAAACCTGATCCACATCTCCAGGAGCAGTGACATCATCAGCTCATCACAAGAGAGAAAGAATGTTCTTGTTTCTGCTTGTCCCGTTATGAAACAGTTATGTGTGTGTGTGTGTGTGTGTGTGTGTGTGTGTGTGTGTGTGTGTTTTAATATTCTTACAACTTTGTGAAACTTCACTGTAAAAATGAATCACGAGGCTTGGAATTTTCATTTTAAAATGATGTGATTGCTAAAAAGAATGTGCACGTGTCCTTGAAAAAAATGTTGTTCTGTGTATCTCTTAGAACATTTTGGTAAAAACACCCCTTCTTTGAGCAAACCAGTGCTATTAGTCCATTTGAGGAACCATTTCAGCTAAAAGACAGCGAAAAACGAGAATGTTTTATTTTAAGAGAGCATAAAAAAAGTTCATTTGGTTTAATTTGAGTCACGTTCATTTGAATCTCAACACGTGAAGTGATCAAACGCCATTGTGATGAACAGCAGATGAAGAGTGAACGCTTAAAGGAAAGAGAATCAGCAGCTCAAATCCTCAGATGATCTTGTTCCTTGGAAGAGCCAATGAGAAGCTTGCATGTGTTGCTTGCAGTTCTCTAACTCTTTTTAAACCTTAAAAGAAAGCATAAACATCTTCACACAAACTGTTACGTTGAATGAGTGCAATCTCTTTTTGAGAAAATATATAAAAATGTTGTGCTTCTGCCAATCGAGTCTTTAGCACGCGAACAAAATTGGATTTTATTTTCTCAAATTTAAAAGCACAATCCACTAAGAATTGTTAAATTATTAATGTCACTCTGAATAGTTCAAGACGTTATTTTATCAAGTATGTTCTACTTAAAAAGTAAAAACTGTGATACTATGTACTTAAATATAATTTGTGTATTATGTTAACAAACCTTTTTTACGTAAATAGCATGTTAAATTTTTTTCAGTGTATTCAAACGGATTGTCAAAGAAAGATTGTCGTCCTTTAGTTTTGCTCTAATTGCTTTATTTTGTCCTCCGTGTCTTGGCAGGTTTTTGATAGTGAAAGTGAAAGAATGTTTGTGTGTCTGTTCGTGTTTCAGCGTGCCCAGTGTGTGTGTGTGCGCGTGTGTGAGTATTTCTTTTTATTACAAAAAATATATATTTTAGCAGTAAAATAAATGCACATATTCAACTTTTTAACATTTAGAAGCACTGTCACTAACTTTGAGCAGTTACACGTTTGCAGTAGAAGTACATTTAATCGTGATGGCTTTATAACGGGTGAACAAGAAGGAACAACCATGTTAAGATAAACTGTATAGAAAAAAATGAATCATGGGAATTCCCATTAAAAATGAATCATGGGAATTCCCTTTAAAAACGTTATGTGGTTACTAAAAAAATGTGCACGTGTGTCCTTAAAAAAATGTTGTTCTGTGTTTCTCTTAAATTATGGAGAACATTTTGGTAAAAACAAATTAAAAGGTAAATTTCATCCTTTTTATTTCAGCAAACCAGCGCAATATTAGGGTCGATTTGAGGAAGCATTTCAGCTCAACAATTGAGAAAATGCCCATTTATTTTAAGATTATAGGTTTGATTTGTTTGCGGTGAGCAATTGAAGAGTAAACTAATCGTCACATGAGCTTGTTCCTTGGAAGAGCCAATGAGAAGCTTGTAAGTGTCGCTCGCAGTTCTTTAACTCTTTTTAAACTGTAAAACAAAGCATAAACGCATTTGCATAAACCCGTTACGTTGTGTCAAGGAGCAATTGAAGCGATTTGTCCCAGGTTTGCATGTACTCTACACATCATTCCTAAATAAATAACAGTCCTGAGGGTCACCGTCACATGGGTCACGGTCGACCTTCACATTAGTGTAAGTGCAAAATCTCCAGTCTTGTGTATTTGTGTGTGTGGATGAGGGAACGTGGCTCGTAGTCCATTCTTCTCTATTCCCTTGGACACCGTTCTGCACAGTCATGTGGACCTTTACCATACAGAACCTCAAAATCAAATGGCTGCGTCGCTAAAATCCCAAATTAAAACCACATTTTGGGCTCTGCAAAACAGATTCATCACACAGTAAATTTTTCGAACCAATAAATTTGTCCCAATCTGTAGTCCACACAATCTTATTAGTCAGTTCAGTAAGACTAATATTAGGGAAAAGGAAGGCTGCATAAGGTAGAAGCCTGGAACCGAACCTCACCTGTCACCAATTCAATAAGCTTCAGCTTCGGTCAGGAAACGTTGTTTTCTCATACGTATTGTTGAGAGACCGTCTAGAAAGGGAACTGCTACTGCGTTAATTGCAGGGTTTTTATTAACGCATGAGGCATTTAAAATAATCACGTTTGTTAAAGGACTAAAGATGACAGCACTAATTTAAAGCTTTTTTGCATTTTTGTATAACAATTGTACGCTTAAAAAAAAAAAAAACACTTGGTGTAGAAAAATAAAAACGACAAAGACAAACGGTTGATACCTGGAATTATTATTGATGATAAAACTTGGTGAAAGAAAAACACAGAAAACTTTGGAATTTTGCGGAGGTTGAAACTTTCACAACATAAATCAGTATTATTAATGTTAACAAAGTCTTGGCACAGATTAGACAAACTCAAGTCCTGAGCGCACCAGTGTTTCTCACCAGTGTGAAGAATCATGAGACGCTTCTGATAGTTTACTCAAGAAAATCTCTTCTCACACTGAGAACAGTAGAAAAGTTTCTGACCGGTGTGAGTTCTGATGTGTCTGTCCAAGTTGCTGTTGAATTTAAAAGTCCTGTCACAATGAGGACACTTGTGTTTCTTAGTTCTTGTGTGGATTATTACAGGTTTGTCGGGTTGTGTTTTAGTTTTTCTGAAGGAAACATCTCCACTGTGAAGGAAAGCTGGTTGATCTTCTGCTGTTTGGTCTGAGGAACTCTTGTCCGTCTTTAAACAACTAATAGAGGCTTGTTCAGTCACACTGTTGAGAAGCTCCTGCTGTTTATTCTCCACTTCACACGCTTCTTCTCTTTCCACCTTCACCAGCTTCACGTCTGAAAAGAAGAAAATCAAATTATTAGAACATGCCATGTGGAAAAAAAGTGTGTGTGTGTGTGTGTGTGTGTCGCCTAAAACACAAGTCCAGTAACAGAATAAAGGATGAGTAGATGACGTCTGATAGACACACTGTGTGTTCCAGAAAGCAGAGTTAACTTACCATCTGCTAACTAAACACTCAACTCTCACGGATTACTTCCACTCTTATCCGAAGTTTGCTGTTCCAAAAAACCTGATAAGAACCAAACTGACTTTTGAAAATAGGCGGAAAAAATGTATTTCCACTTATAATAACTAATTCGTTTCCACTAACTACACTATCCCTCTTCTCATGATGACTCAGTTAAACATCTGCTCAGCGAGATCCCGCCTTCACACATCTGTCTGCGGTTGCGTCCTGAGTTTATACGTCAGATTTACTTCATGAACAGAAACCGCAACGATTGAATCACAATATCTGAGGTGAAGTCTTCAATATCTGAGGTGAAGTCTTCAATATCAGAGGTAAAGTCTTCAATATCAGAGGTAACGTCTTCAATATGAGAGGTAACGTCTTCAATATCAGAGGTAACGTCTTCAATATCAGAGGTAACGTCTTCAATATCAGAGGTAACGTCTTCAATATCAGAGGTAACGTCTTCAATATCAGAGGTAAAGTCTTCAATATCAGAGGTAAAGTCTTCAATATCAGAGGTAAAGTCTTCAATATCAGAGGTAAAGTCTTCAATATCTGAGGTAAAGTCTTCACTACACGCGCTTTCATCGGTCTAAAAGATGTTAAATTAGCTTTTGACTGAAAAAGAGACTGCTCTTTTTTGAGATTTGATGTGTGGTTTACTTGCAGGTCTAATTTGAAATTCAGTGAAATATCAAATTTGTGAAATATATATATGTATATATATATGAATACAAAGTCATTCTCACAATAATCCTACCCATTAATCATTGGAATAATCAATGGCTAATCATTCTAAAAATCCACAGATTAGTATTTTTTAATAATTCAAACTAATCTTTGCTTGCAGCCCGATTTCTCACCTGTGTGAATTCTGGTGTGAAACCAAGCCTCCGGATCGTAAAAAACTCTTGCCACACTGAGAACACACGAAAGGTTTCTCACTAGTGTGACTCCACATGTGATCATTCAGATAAGTCCTGCGGGAGAAACTCTTCCCACAAAGAGAACACGCAAAACGTTTCTCACCAGTGTGAATTTTGATGTGAATCTGTAAGTGTCCAAATTGGGCAAAACTCTTCCCACAGTGCAAACAATGAAACGGTTTCTCTCCAGTGTGAATCCTCTTGTGAACAATCAATCCTGCACGACAGATAAAGCTCTTCCCACACTGAGGGCAAGAGTATGGTTTCTCACCAGTGTGAATCCTCATGTGATCCTTTAATCTACTAGGGAGAGTAAAACTCTTGCCACACTGAGAACAGGAGAAGGGTTTCTCACCGGTGTGGATCCTCAGGTGATGAGTTAGATGGGAACTACGTGAGAAACTCTTCCCACACTGAGAACAAGAGAAGGGTTTCTCACCAGTGTGAATCCTCACGTGATCCTTTAATCCACTAGGGCGAGTAAAACTCTTCCCACACTGAGGACATTTGTGCTTCTTGGTTTTTGAGTGAATCGGCGCGTGTTTGTTCTTCAGTTCTTCAGATTGAGACACACACACAGATTCTTCTAGAGGAGTGAGTGTGGAACTGCTGCTGAAGGAAACATCTCCACTGTGAAGGAAAGCAGACACTGGTTGATCTTCTGCTGTTTGGTCTGAGGAACTCTTGTCCGTCTTTAAACAACTAATAGAGGCTTGTTCAGTCACACTGTTGAGAAGCTCCTGCTGTTTATTCTCCACGTCACACGCTTCTTCTCTTTCCTCCTTCACCAGCTTCACGTCTGAAAAGAAGGAAATAACTGTTATTAAAACAGATAATAATTATTATTCTGACTCTGATCTCACTGAAAGATCAGTTCAGTGCTGCTGCGGTTGGGTTTTAATTATTACAAAAGTTTCAAGACCTCCGATTCTCTGATGAAAAAAAACCCGCCCCAAACACACCGCAAAAGTAGATTCTGTCGCAAATATTGTCGTAGAATTTAACGGTTATTCAGCGCTATTCACTTTCAGAGTCACGGGTGAAGTCAATAAGATTGCAGATTTTATTTATAAGACATTTACTCTAACATTAACCCTAAGAGAGGAAGACAGACGTCATTTTATACTGTTGGAGTTAATAAACCACGTGCCATCTTCACACACATCCTCAGGTAAAACACACTGGTAAAACACACATCTCCCATCCGGCCTCTGCGAATCTCACAAGAATCTCAATGAACGTCTCTCTCACAATCTCAAAAAAAAAAAAAAAATGTCAGACAGATTTGAAAACATGCCGTAAAAAAATCGTTATGCTTCTATATCCCACTATTTCTCCTCTGCTGCTCATTTCATCCTCCTGACCTTTTTATTATTTCCTACAATCCTTTGCTTTTCACCCAAGTCTTACTCATTTTGGTTTCTGTCTGTTGTCTTTTTTATTTTTTTTTTAATCGCTTCCTTCGTCACTCTATCCGCCCTCACAATTCCCACTGATTCCTACCAGCTACACAAAAACAACCATTTGGTGTTATAAAAGACTTTAGACTAAAAAATTGTAAAAGTTTTATGAAAACATTTCCCGGCTTCCTCAAACCGTGTAGATTCCCATATAGGTCTATATACTATAATCACAGCCATTTACTTAGACACCAACAACTAGACCATAAAACTCATAAAAAGCAACAATTCTCTTACATATTCACACGTGCGCTTAGAGACAGTTAAAACTGCGAAAAGCGCCTTCCAAATACTCAGAACTATATATCAATATACATGAAAACACGTCTAAAAATCAATAAAAGTGCGTAAAATCGTTTTACTATCACCCAAAACTGAAGCTCCTAATGCTGCTGTCAGGTGAAGGTGATTAATTTTCACAAATGTTTTAAATAATTTTCATAATTATTATTCCATGATAACGGCATTTAAACTCATTTCAGACTCCGATCTCACTGAACGTTCTGTAAGTCTGTTCACTGTAAGATCAGTTCAGTGCTGCTTGTTTTAATAATCAACAATATTCAAATGTTTCGAGTTTGTAATGTTTTTATTCCATTAAATATACTGAGTAACTAAAGTATACTGAGAAGTGCAGTAAACGCACTTTATACTGCTTACTGCTTGTTGATGTTTTTGCACATATTTTTCATATTGTTTTTTTTATTTACCTTTCATCACTTTTTACTAATTGATATATAATTTAACAAAAATTAACAATTAAAAAAATGTTCGGTGTACGTATTTGAAACCCGCGGAACAAAGAGAATCTCCGACCTGGTTTCTCCTCAGTGACTTCATATTCTCCCGCGTCTTCTCTTTCCTCTTTAATAACGCGCATCTTTACACTCTCACCACATCAAACTCAGTCAAGTTCTGTCCCGGTCTCAGAAGCGATTATTTCTTAAAACGTCCATCGTTCACGGTCGCCGCCATGTTTAAAACACGTCACGGATCTGGGTGGGACTAATACCGTCTGACGTCAATTGGACCGCCTCTCTCTCTCTCTCTCTCTCTAAAGCGAGAGAGAATAATTATTAATATTATTACATATTAATAATATTTTAAATAACAATACTAATATTAATAATGAAAAGAAGAAGAAAATTAATTGCATTGAATTGAATTGAAAAATCCTTTATTAGTCCCACAGCGGGGAAATTTCACGTCACAACAGCAACAACAAATCCAAACAATAAATAAACAAACATCACCATAACGCACGGCACACATCATAATAAACAAACGACACAGACCATAAATGAACAAGTAGCGCTGCCCGTCACAAGCATAGTTCCAGTCACCAGTTTAGATTTAAGTTCAAATTGTAGAGTCAAATTTTTTTTTTTTTTAAATCTTTACACTTTAAATGTAAATTCATGCACTGGTTCTGTTACATGTGTGTGGAAAAATATTGACATTTTTCAAACTTCACGCCGATTGATTTTCTTGGGAATCAAAGACGGTCCCGCCCAGATTTGTGACGTCATTTAAACATGGCGGCGACCGCGAATACTGGACATTTTGCAAACTGCCGTAGAACAACAAAAGAAGAAGAAGAATACTGGACGTTTTTAAGAAATAAGCGTCTGAGGAGAAACCAGCTCGGAGATTCTCTTTGTTCCGCAGGTTTTCAAACGTGTCGTTACTTCATTATTATGTTTTCTATTGTTATTTGCGTCATTGTTCCAACACTGTTGTTGTAAAACGGTCGATATACGTGGTTTTATTTTGACGAATGATTTGACGGGTCAGTAATTGAATCTCAGGTTAAATTATATAAACTTGCTATCGCTCTTCTAGCTCGATTAATAAAGTGGATGATAATCGTAATAATAATTTGTTGTAACAGATCCACAACTCGCCTGACACACCAAACACGGGGAAAATTAGTCTTTAATGCCTTTTTTCTTGGATAATAGTTGTTCGTTTTAACATATAACACAAACATATTTTTTCTCCTTGTTTTCAGAAAGAAACCGTTCTCCTGTTCTCAGTGTGGAGAGAGTTTCTCATGTGAAACAAGTCTGAATGGTCACGTGGCGAGAAACACTAGAGAAAGTGGGAATCATTCACCATATTTACGCTAATATAAGCCCAAACTGATATTTCAGGAACCAAAAAAAACAAATATTGTCTGTTCAAATATTAATTATTGTATTCAGGTTAATTTTAGTTTTTCCCGTGTTATTTTGTCTCTATTAAGACTCTGCGTCTCTAACGTTTCTTTTTTTCTGTTATTGAGCCAATAAAAGCTTATATTCACGTCTGCCTCCGGAACCATTATTTAAAGGGAAAAAAACAGGACACACGCATGCGTCTCCGAATAAAGACGATGTGATTCAGTTTATTTGTGATTTCGCCTGACTTGAAACGTGGAAAAATGGCCGCATATACAGTATATTGTGAGACGCCGGTCATTACAGGACTAGGGGCAGCACCAGCACAAGCGGTCTTTGAGTTGGTCTTAGACTGAGAAAGGCGATATATACAAATAAACGTGAACTCATATTCACACACATATTTGAAATCTGCAATCATAAGCAAGTTTTTGAGTGTCTAAATGTTGAAAAAAAGGGCTGCTTATGTTCCTGTAAATACCGTACTTTAATTTAATTGGAAATGTCTTTGTCACACAGCGAGGACATTGCATAAGTGTATAATTACAGAATAATGTAGTGATGTCAATCGACTCATATTTAACTAATTAATTGCACTTCCACATTGTGAATTGCAGTGAAATGACAGAATTTATGTTGTCATGTTTTACTACGTTTTAATATCAACATGATAATATGCATGTCTTCGAAACCCTTTTATCCTCTGAATATGTACAATTATGACTTTATGTTCAAGAAACTCAGTAGTCTCCAGGACTGAGTTATGATTGAATTGAAATTGAATTGAAAAATCCTTTATTAGTCCCACAGCGGGGAAATTTCACGTCACAACAGCAAAAACAAATCCAAGCAAATAAATAAACAAACATCACCATAACGCACTGCACACATCATAATAGACAAACAAACAAACACAGACCATAAATGAACCTGCCCGTCATAAGCATAGTTCCAGTCACCAGTTTAAATTTAAGTTCAAATTGTAGAGTCTAATCGCAGCAGGTAGGAAAGATCTGCGATATCTCTCCTTCACACAGCGGGGGTGAATCAGTCTCTCCAGAGCAGACAGTGAGTCCACCAGTGGGTGAGAGTCCAGGTCCAGGATGGATGATAGTTTATCCAGGACTCTTCTCTCACCCACCTCCTGCACTGTGTCCAGAGTCCATGATGCATTTCTCTATGCTTTTTCATAATTTGATTAACAGTTTAAAAAAAACAAATGTTTTATTATAACTCTGTTCATAGGTTTAGCTAAATTTCACATATACAAATCCAAATCTATCAGTGTTGAACCTTTCTTCCCTCGGTTTTGCACAAATCGAGATATTTAGTGGGCGGTTTGGCGCCCCCGTGTGGCCGCATCATTAACACCGGCTCAAATCACCCGCTTTTGAAACCCGGACCTGAAAGAAAGCAGGCATTCGTGGCCGTTCCGGCGCAAAACAAGCTTGAACCTCCAAAATAGAGCTTCACAAAACCACAAGCTTCAACAAAGAAAACCCGGCGATATACATTCATTGTGAAACTAAATACCCATATTTATGATTACGCGCTTGTGTGAAGCTTTTTCATTTCGCCATTTAAACTATTTCAGACGTTTGCAATATAAGAGCAAGTAGTTAATGCAACACTACAGAAATAATGACAGAAATCTCCTTCATGGCCCGTGTGTGTGGCTCTTAAAAGAGCCGTTGTGTGTCGGGCGCTGGGGGCGGTTGATCTACTTGGAGCTGGTGTACTTGGTGACGGCCTTGGTTCCCTCAGACACGGCGTGTTTGGCGAGTTCTCCGGGCAGCAGGAGGCGCACGGCGGTCTGGATCTCTCTGGAGCTGATGGTGGAGCGCTTGTTGTAATGCGCCAGACGAGACGCTTCACCGGCGATGCGCTCGAAGATGTCGTTGACGAACGAGTTCATGATGCCCATCGCTTTAGAGGAGATGCCGGTGTCGGGATGAACCTGCTTCAGCACCTTGTACACGTAGATCGCGTAACTCTCCTTCCTGGATCTCTTTCGCTTCTTCCCGCCTTTAGCCGCGCTCTTGGTCACCGCTTTCTTTGAGCCTTTCTTCGGCGCGGACTTGGCTGGTTCAGGCATGACTGCAGATCAATGATGACCAGCGGCCGCAGCGCCACCTTATATTGAGAGCTCGAGTCAAATAAGACGGAAACCAGGACAACGATTCGATAGGCTGATCGTGACAAAAACGAAATCTTGCATGTGATTGGTTGATATTTTGACCAACCCGACCAGTCAGCTGTAAGGGGAGTGTCCCGCTTTGTCTTTCAAATTCGCTTCAGTGTTCTTTGTTCCGTTTCCCGCTTTTTACTTTTCTCGTTTGTTTCTGTGAAACAAGCAAAATGCTATTAAATGCAAATAATCATCGGACAGTTTTCGTATGGTCACGCATTATATCTATTCCCGTGGTATATTTCTACTATAGATTCAATTAAATTTGAAGTGCTTTTATGTTGAAAAAATAAATGCACAAAGCGTGTATCTTCACTTGAGAAAAGTAGACAAAACACTAGTTCAGGTAAAACTAAACGTCTGATATTAAAAGCTGATTTTAGGAGAACCGTTGTCTGTATTCGGCTTCTCTGGCTTTTAAAATACCTATAATCAACTGACGAAACAAAAACTGCTTAAACGGAATAGAAAACACTGATTTTAGTACGTGAATATTTTATTTAGTTCTAGAGATTCTAACAAATACAAGTTGAGGGTTTACGGTTATTTAACAATTCATCATTGACAAGGCAATAAAAAGAAATTCGTCATTAACTGTCGTTGTGGTGGCTCTTAAAAGAGCCGTTGGGTCGTTAGGTAACGAGTGCGTGTTTATCCTCCGAAGCCGTACAGAGTGCGTCCCTGTCGCTTCAGCGCGTAAACCACATCCATGGCGGTGACGGTCTTTCTCTTGGCGTGCTCGGTGTAGGTGACGGCGTCGCGAATGACGTTCTCCAGAAACACCTTCAGAACACCGCGAGTCTCCTCATAGATCAGACCGGAGATGCGCTTGACGCCGCCACGGCGAGCGAGACGACGGATGGCGGGTTTGGTGATTCCCTGGATGTTGTCGCGCAGAACTTTGCGGTGACGCTTAGCGCCTCCTTTACCGAGACCTTTACCGCCCTTTCCTCTGCCGGACATGCTGATGCTGCTCAGATTCAATGAGAACGAGAGAATGATGGTCAAGTGGCAGCCACGTCGCTTTTACACGCTCTGACCGGACCTGAAAGAAAGCAGGAAGCGCGAAACCAACCGACGTCACTTTAAACGAACCGCTTGGACTGCGCTCAAACTTAAGCCTGAATATTATCGTCTTATACGAACTTCACAGAAAATGTAGGATTATTAACGAATTTCTGCTTTACCGTTCAAAGTCGAAAATAGCTTTGTGGACAAATGAACTAAACATAAACACGTGTTTTGTTAAAGTGTAAATCTCGCTCGACTCCTCCAGATACTTTATTAGTTTTTTTTGTAATGTTCTTTCCCGGCTTCAAGCGATACTTTTAAATTCAGGAACCCGGAAGCATATCAATAAATCCGAATCAAATACGGTAGATGTGTCAACGCAAAATTAAAGACACAAAAAAAAAAAA
>CM051493.1:16691260-16776539 GCA_028031935.1 Paedocypris micromegethes
AAAAAAAAAACAATTTGGAAGTAAAATGGACACCGCCCACATCATTCCTTTCCAGAATCAAAACTTCTGTCAAAAAAGATCTGTCAAATTAAAAGTCCACCATCAATATGAAAAGTCAAATGAACAAGCCGTATGTATTTATCCCGCCCGCACACCGAGACTGAGGAGGCGCTAATGCACCAAGCTCGAGGACAACCGCGGTAAAAACAAGATAGAAGAAGATGACGTAACTCAAACATGGCGACGCCCGGGTAAAATGTTAGTTTTAAGAAATAATCGCCTGTGAATCCGCGACCGAACTTGACAGAGTTTGATGTGGTGAGAGTGTAAAGATGCGCGTTATTAAAGAGGAAAGAGAAGACGCGGGAGAATATGAAGCGTCCGGAGTCACTGATCAACACGCTGAGGAGAAACCAGGTCGGAGATTCTTTATTCTTCATCGTTTGTTTTATTATTATGCGACACTAGTTTTACTATATCTATTTTTTGCGCTGTTGTTGTAAACTGACCGTTTAAACGTAGTTTTACTTTGATCAGAGACTAGTGATTAGACGAATCATTTTACCATTCTTAGACCTAATAGTGTATAAACCTTACTAACTTGACACTTAAAAACATTAATATTAATGGGGTTAATTAAAACCCAAAAGACTTGAAGTGCCGGTGAGTGTAGTCGCTTTTCTCAGCTTCTTCTCACACACACAATTCTACAAGGTCCAGCACAGAAACTCCTTCAGAAGCTTCACACACTGTTCTGTTCTCCACCAGACCATTGTGCTCCTCAACCTCAAGCAAACACAGTTTCTCACCAGATTAATAGTTAATAAACCAGTAAAACAAACCCACAACTCGCCACATTCACCAAACCTGCGCTTTCCCAGTCAAACAAACCTTTACTGATCTTTCACTGAGATCACAGTCTCTAGTGCCTTTATTCTCTGATGATAAGTTTTCTGTCAGTAACATGTTTTTTCTTCTGCTTTTCAGACGTGAAGGAGGAAAGAGAAGAAGCGTGTGAAGTGGAGAATAAACAGCAGGAGCTTCTCAACAGTGTGACTGAACAAGCCTCTATTAGTTGTTTAAAGACGGACAAGAGTTCCTCAGACCAAACAGCAGAAGATCAACCAGTGTCTGCTTTCCTTCACAGTGGAGATGTTTCCTTCAGCAGCAGTTCCACACTCACTCACACTGGAGAGAAACACTGTCACGTCTGTCAGAAGACGTTTCAAACTGAGAAACAGCTCAACAAACACGTAGAAATCCACAGAAGGACTAAGAAACACAAATGTCCTCATTGTGACAAGACTTTTACTGCCCCTAGTAAATTAAAGGGACACATCAGAACTCACACTGGTGAGAAACCTTTCCCCTGTTCTCAGTGTGAGCAGAGATTTGCTCAAATACACTATCTGAAGCGACATATAATGACTCACACCGGCGAGAAACTGTTCAATTGCTCCAATTGTTGGAAGAGTTTCTCCAGTAAGGGAGCGTTAAACGTTCACACGAGGATTCACACCGGTGAGAAACCCTTCTCATGTTCTCAGTGTGGGAAGAGCTTCTCACAACAAGGAGGTCTGACGAGTCACACTAGGATTCACACTGGTGAGAAACCGTTTAACTGTCCTCAGTGTGGAACATGTTTTTCACAAAATGGAGACCTAACTGTTCACATGAGGATTCACACGGGAGAGAAACCCTTTTCTTGTCCTCAGTGTGGGAGGAGTTTCGCACGGAGAGAAAGCTTAAAGGGTCACGTGAGGACTCACACCGGTGAGAAACCGTTCTCCTGCTCTCAGTGTGGGAAGAGCTTCTCTCAGAAGGACAACCTAAAGTGTCACATGAGGATTCACGGAGAGAAACTGTTCTGCTGTCCTCAGTGTGGGAAGAGTTTTAAATCGAGTCAACATTTAAAGAGTCACATGAGGAGTCACACCGGTGAGAAACCTTTCCCTTGTCCTCAGTGTGGGAAGTGTTTCTCACGAAGGGAAAGCTTGAAGTTTCATGCCAGAACTCACACCGGTGAGAAACCGTTCTCTTGTCCTCAATGTGGGAAGAGTTTCTCACTAAGTCAACATTTAAAGGTTCACATGAGGACTCACACTGGTGATAAACCCTTCTCTTGTTCTCAATGTGGAGAGAGTTTCTCACGTAAAACAAATCTGAATCTTCACATGAACTTCCACACAGGTGAAACTTGAGAAAGTATATATATATAAGTATATAATATAAGCCCCATATTATATACTTATATATATATACAGCGTATATATACTTATATATATTTATAATATAAAAAGTATATAATATAAGCCCCAACTGATACTTCAGGCACGAAAAGAAAAATATATAGCACTGATCTGCCGGATGCAATATGGTATGTCTGTTCAAATATTAATGATTGTATTTATTTTAATTGTACTTTTTTCCCGTGTCATTTAGTCTCTGTTAAGTGTCGCGGCGTGTCTAATGTTTCTTTATTTCTGTTATTGAGCCAATAAAAGCCTTCTGAATACACACACATGTCAATCGATTATTTTTTATATATTTATATATATTATAATCGATTTATATTTTTTTTAGCTAATTAATTGCTTTGAAATGACAGAAACTTGTAATAATCAGTATGTTTTGTGTAATATGTAAATACATTTATGTTCTCATGTTTTATTACAATTTAATATCACTTTTATATATATACACAATTATCCAAATATTCTTTATATCTTGGAAATGTTGTGATTTTATTCATATTTCATCTTTATATCTATTGTTTTTTATCGTATTTCTTTTCTGTACCTTTTTTATTGTATTTCCCTTTACACATTTTGTTGTGTCTCCGCCATCCCTTTGTTTAAATGCTGGAACAATAAAAAAACACATTTCACTAAATGTTGTACAACTTATAATATGTATGCGACAAAGAAAAATTGAATTTGAGAAGTGAGACGGAGGTGTGAGACATTATAAATAAAGCTGAATTGAATTGAATTTTAAAGCACCTTAAAAACAACAAGTGTTGGCCAAAGTGCTGTACATGAACAATAAAACCATCAAATTCAGTATGTTGATATAAAAAACACAGAAATCAATAAAATATTTAAAACAATTAAGATCAATAAAACAGTAAAAGCCAACAACTCATATCGGTTAAAATGCCAAGGAAAAATAATGTGTTTTTAAGAGAGATTTAAAAACCGGAAGAGAGTCTGTGCGTCTAATGCTCGCCGGCAACTCATTCCACAGCTTTGGGCCCACAACAGAAAACGCTCCATCAGCCCTAAGTTTTCTCTTAGTCTTAGGTCAGCAGACCATTCGCTCTTGGTGGTGCCTAAGGCAGCGTGATGGGGTATAAGGCTGGAGAAGGTCAGTCAGATACTTAGGAGCAGAACCATGTAGACACTTAAAAACAAATAAAACTATTTTAAAATCTACTCGAAAACGGATCGGTAACCAGTGAAGTGCTGCTAGGGTTGGTGTGATGTGCTCTCGTCTTTTAGTGCCAGTTAAAAGCCGGGCAGCAGCATTTTGGACTAGTTGTAGTCGGGACAGTGATTTCTGGCTCAGACCAGAATAAAGAGCGTTGAATTGTTGAGCATTCTTCATAATTGAAAAATGTGAATTTTAGTATAGATGTGTGTGTGTGTGTGTATTTTTTGATACGTTTCATTTTGGTTTGGATACTTGTATCTTTCTATAAACTGTATCTAAATTGTAAATACTCTTCACTGCTGCTGTGACAAGGAAATGTTGCCATTGCAGGGATGAATAAAGTGCTTTCTCATCTTATTTAGCACTTATTTTGTGTGGGCAGTCATTCAAAAAGAATAAAACAGCACTGAAGTTTACATAGTCCTGTTGTCTAATATGAACACAGCCCAGTTATTCACAGATAAATCCAGAAAATCGCTTTATTGCACTTTTTAAACTTGCCAATTATAAACTATATTGTGATTAGAAGCTTGGACAGGCTACGGATATTAAGCTACATAACAATACAAGTACAAGGTACATTTTGTTATTTTAGGATGTTAATTTCTACTTCTGGAGTTATTGTGGTGGAAGTATCTTAAAAAGTAATATGGACAGTAAAGTAACGTGTGTGAGATTGTCAATATAATGTAATAACGACTGTAACAATTTAATGTAACAAATTACAGTTCTGAGACAGTTATAATGTAACGTAACAGATTATGTTTTACAAATAGTAACAAGGGATGTGTAATGCAATAAAGAAACCAATTGCTACAAGAAGACAAAGAAGAAAACGTTTATTTGTCCCAACAATGAGAATTTTACATTTTGCAGCAACTATAGTAGTAAACAATAAATAAAGATAAAGAATATGGTGGGAAAAAATATTGCACACTGTTGATATACAAATAGATTTGTAGATACAACTGGAATAAAATAAAAAATTTGAATATATATTATAGAGATAACAAAATGCTTTATTCATATATGATTATTATTGTATATGGTATATGATTATTAAACATAAGACCACAAATTAATTCTCACAAAAGTGGTCCGATAGATTTTAAAATTGAAAAAAATAAAAATAAAAGGAACAGCTATTTATCCACGTCCGTATGGAACAGCTTCTGGATGCGGATCCACTAGTTAGTGAGCACTGATCTAAAACCATCATTATTAATGACAATAATGTAATCATTTCTCATTTTTATGATTTAGCATCTCAAATTGTCAATTGATTCAATTCGAGTCATAAATAAGTGATTCCCACTGTCTCGAGTGTTTTTCATCGGTGTGACTCTTCATGTGACTGTTCAGATTTGTTTTACGTGTGAAATTCTTGCCACACTCAGAACAAGAGAAGACCGTTTTCTCACCAGTGTGAATCTTCACGTGGCCAATTAGATTTGATTTACGTGTGAAGCTCTTTCCACACTGAGAACAGGAGAACGGTTTCTCACCGGTGTGAATTTTGACGTGACTGCTTAAGTTTTCCCTCAGAGTAAAACTCTTCTCACACTGAGAACATGAGAAGGGTTTCTCTCCGGTGTGAATCCTCATGTGGTACTTTACTTTTTCCTTCTTGGAAAAGCTCTTCTCACAGTGAGGACAGGAGAACGGTTTCTCACCAGTGTGAGTTCTGACGTGAGACTTTAAACCTTCTTTTTGTGAGAAACTCTTTCCACACTGAGGACAACAGAATGGTTTCTCAGCCGTGTGAATCCTCATGTGAACTTTTAACACTCCGCCTTGTGAAAAACTCTTCCCACACTGAGGACAGTTAAACGGTTTCTCGCCAGTGTGACTCCTCATGTGAATCTGAAGACTTCCCTTTTGTGAAAAACTCTTCCCACATTGTGAACAGGAGAACAGGTTGTCACCAGTGTGAATCCTCATGTGAACACGTAGACTCGATCTATGTGAAAAGCATTTGCCACAATGACGACACACAAAGGTTTTCTCGCCGGTGTGAATCACCATGTGTTCATTCAGAACTCCTCTACGTGAAAAACTCTTCCCACACTGATGACAGACGTACGGTTTCTCTCCAGAGTGAGTGAGTGTGGAACTGCTGCTGAAGGAAACATCTCCACTGTGAAGGAAAGCAGACACTGGTTGATCTTCTGCTGTTTGGTCTGAGGAACTCTTGTCCGTCTTTAAACAACTAATAGAGGCTTGTTCAGTCACACTGTTGAGAAGCTCCTGCTGTTTATTCTCCATTTCACACGCTTCTTCTCTTTCCACCTTCACCAGCTTCACGTCTGAAAAGAAGAAAAAAAAAATGTTACATATTAAAACTGACAATTATTATCCTCAAATAAAGGCACTAGAGACTCATTTCAGACTGTGATCTCAGTGAAAGATCAGTAAAGGTTTGTTTGACTGGGAAAGCGCAGGTTTGGTGAATGTGGCGAGTTGTGGGTTTGTTTTACTGGTTTATTAACTATTAATCTGGTCAGAAACGGTGTTTGCTTGAGGTTGAGGAGCACAATGGCGCACAACACACACACAATCACACACACATACACATACACACTGTGCCGATTCCGTGGAGTGTCAATAAATACCAATATTATACGTTTTAAATTAAACTATTAAACCCGTTATTCAATCATGAATCAGTCAAATATCTACATATGTCATCAAAACAAATGTAAACGATCGTTTTACAACTCGGTTGCAACAATAACGCAAAAATGAGTAAAACTAAGTTTGAATAAAACTTCAATAACGATTTATTTTGCACACGCTCCGCACAGCGAGAAGAACAGCGACCTGGTTTCTCCTCAGCGTGTTGATCAGTGACTCCGGACGCTTCATATTCTCCCGCGTCTTCTCTTTCCTCTTTAATAACGCGCATCTTTACACTCTCACCACATCAAACTCTGTCACGTTCTGTCGCGGATCCATAAGCGATTGTTTCTTAAAAATTCAAATTATTCCAGGTCGCCGCCATGTTTAACCAACGTCACAGACATGGGTGGGACTAAAGCCATAAACGTCAGGTGGACCGCCTCTTTCTCTGCCGCGCACGCGCACTACTTTTGAATTCTGGCTTAAGATCCGACTCTTAAGTTATCATCTGTCGCTTTTATTTTAGGCTAGTTTAGCTGTACTAAGTAGTTAAACATTTGTTCATTCCTAAACATTTGTTCATTTCGGGTTTTTTTTTCTTCATAAAAGCTTTAATTGGAGTTTTATAAAAATAAATAAAAAAATAAATAAATACATACATAAAAAAAAAAGTCACTATCCTGTTTAACCTTTAATTTAACCATATAGTACAGTACATCAGCAAATGATCAAACATTTGAACAATCAACTTAACATTCCAAATGTATAACTATAACTTAATGGCATTATAACTATACTAGTTTATTATAGTTACATACAATTCATTATAGGTTATATATATAGGCATTACAGGCTACACAGAACATCTCCTCAAAAATAAGACATGAACCGATATTTTAATAGTAATAAGTTCGACCATTGTCATCTCAGAAGTCAGAATCCAAAGATGCTTGAACTGCAGTGTGAAAGGAAATTGTGATTCTAGAAATAATTAAAATTAGGTGTGGACAATTATAACTCTAATCAGTGTGCATGTCCCACGGCTGAAATGATAGAGAGCGGCTGATTCCAAATGCTGTGTCACGTGACATTTAGTCCATCGACTTCAGCTGGTGATTAGCGCAATAAAACTGCCGTTGCTCTGATTAGCCTGTAGGGGGCAGCAAGGCGCTCGTCTGTATAAATAGAAGCGCGTTCCACGAGCCTTTCTTTTCATCCTGCACCGCGTGTAGAATGTGTATGCGCCTGCAGAAATCGAAGGTTTGACTCTTTTCCACGCTTTTGTATTTTTTCATCCCATGTTGACGAACTGTGTGACGATAATATAGTTCTCTGCTGGTGACATGAGTGGTCAGTTGTGCTTCTCTCTTCCCTCTTTAGCCCGGTCCTGATGGGAGACGGGACGCTTTTCCCGGTGTGAAGGCTCATGTGATGATTTGGGTGTGTCACGTGACGCTGTACTGAGGAACTGTTGTCACGCGTGATGCGGTGCTGATGCTGACGCTGCTCCTGCGGTTTCTCCTCCACTCCACCCGTTCCTTCCTCTCCAACTCTTTCACCTGCTTCACGGCTGCAAAGAAGAAAACTCCTGGAGTTTTGGGTTTGACCCGACTTGACGCACTTTAAATTGGCTAGATGACCAATGTGGACACGTCGATGCTTTTGACGGAGACGCTTACAAACTAATGTAAAGTTCAGTTCCATTGTGTTGTAGTTCTGTCAGTTTGACACGCTGTTTTGTTTTATAGTTTGATCCACCAGATTATATTCCCACTGTTGTATAGTGTTTGCTTTGTCGTATATTAAAACGATATTACAGTGTTTGACTCGTTATTGTGCGTTTTGTAGATCGTTCTTTGCTCAATTTAACAGATTAAAAATGTTTTCTACGTTGCTCAGACGTGAGCAGTTCATTAAAGTGCCACACGCTGAACGGTTTTAATTTTTCTTTAATAAACCAGACTCCTTTTTAACTGCTGTAAAAAAAACTGCTTTTAAACATTACATTTAGTCGACGGAGCAATTTCCTACACATAATTACCCCCTACTGGTTGTGGTCATGACGTCGTGTTCCGTTTGCCCCACCCCGATCAGTGACGTGTTTCCGACATGGCGGCTTCCGTGAGACTTTACTAGCGTGACATCAACACACGTTACACACTTAAACTTCTCAGCTTACACACGCAACTTGAATCGTTTCTTCACGTATCCTCATTCTCTGGTCCCTTTCCATCACTGATCCTCACAACTTCTGCTCACACGTACAAATCTCCAATCATCTGCTCCAAAAGCCCGTTTATTTTGTGTTTTTTGTTCGGTTTATTTTGACCACCCCGTTCCTGAGTTGAGTCCTTCTGTTAAACAACATTAAAACAGTTATTGTTCGTTAATACTGTAAAGTTCCCTGTGTCTGGTGACGCCGTTCACTAGCTCTTGTAAAAATGGACAGATCCACATAAGCTTTTCCGTTGGTTTTGATCAGAAAATACAGTATACACGTGTACATATAGTGATGTAATAAACATGTAATATCGTACTGACACAGAGAATTAAAGAGCTCCAAAACCACCATTATCACAATTACTTATATATGATGGAGCACCAGTGACACTAATGGTGCCTTTTACTCACAGCTTACTCACTGAAGAACTGCTGGGTTCGGGGGAAGAGTCAGAGTGGAAAAAATATCCTCTTAAAAGTCTTTAAAAAAAAAGGTGATTTTAGATTTTAAGTCCTCTGCTCTTCTGTCTTACAACCAAACTGCTCCTTAGTTACATCACAGTTACACTTGTCCACATGTGCACTGGACTAATACTCTGCTCATCCATAACTTTTTTCGCCCATTCTCATATTATTTATCTTTATTTATTGTTTTACCATTGGGGCTGCAGCAAAATAAATTTCTCTATGTTGAGACAAAAAAAGGTTTTCTTCTTCTTCACACTGTATATACAGTGTGATATTGCCGTCACCTCACTTCCTTCCTTACCTTATATACAGTACTACTGTACCACCCCTACTGTCTGATATGTAACTCTTGTGTAACTAGCTTAAAATGCTCTAAAATCATACACTAAATATAATATAATATAATGAATTGCCTGTTTAAGATAACATTTTGTGAAGATAAGCCCTGTTTGTTCTTTCTTTCAGGGGAATCGGTCGCTGGCTCTGCAGCAGGTAAAGGTTTTAATTTTTTTTTTTTTCTGGAAATCAATTCAGCAGCTGTCAATCACAAACTCACCAGCCAATCAGAGTAAGGGCCGTCTTTAGATGAGTCTCTGGACCCGGCTAAATAACATCACCCATAAAAATGCACACACACACACACACACACACACACACACACACACACACACACACACACACACACACACACACACACACAACACACGCACAAATAAAGACAATTCATAAAAACCTTTGCAATTTAATCTTTTTTATTTATTTTTACTGAAGAGATGGATGTAAGAGGACTGGTTGGCTGGAGTCAGAGTGGAAGATGCTCAGGATATATGGAATCAGATTAGTGCCAAAAATATAAAACATATTTCTCAAAACATAAATATTTCTAAGAAACGTCTGTTTGTCAATATTTTTTGCGTTTTAAACTACATAAAAAAAATAAAAAACTTTTTTTTTTTCAATTTAAACATTTTTTTTTGATTAATGAAGAGTATGAATGTAAGAGGACATGAGGTCGACTTACTACTTACTTTAAACTTACTAAATGCCTCCATCGCTCCAAATCAACAGGCACACGTCCGCCCTACACAGGGATGCTGTCTCTTTAAGGCGTGGCCAAGACTTTCCTCCGGATCACACGGAGCCGAGCGAAGTTCCAAACGATTCCGAAACCCCTCGAACCTCGGCACTATGTCACGGTAAGACTTTTC
The DNA here is from genome assembly GCA_028031935.1 of Paedocypris micromegethes. Classification (NCBI taxonomy): domain Eukaryota; kingdom Metazoa; phylum Chordata; class Actinopteri; order Cypriniformes; genus Paedocypris; species Paedocypris micromegethes. The sequence continues at coordinate 16,701,208 of CM051493.1, forward strand.
TGAAACCAAACGGTTGCGCGATTGCATACGTCATACAGACATTTCATTAAACTCAAGGCTTTAGCCGCGCGCAGGTAAAGTTACGCACGTTTACGCAACGTGACGTCGCGGTTTCTACCGACGTGCGATACGTTTTGTTTTCAACATTGGAACAGAATCGAAAACGTCAATATGGCGTCGGTGGCTGATGCTGGTCACCTTAGAGAGAAGTAGTACTTTATATGAGCAAATAAGCACTTAATATGAGCAGACTATGGATGTATGTTCATCTGATGAGGTGTGTTTTCCTCTTCCTCCAGCTCGTTATCACTGATGCCCGGAAACAGCAGGTGTGAGATGGAGGACCACCATCCAAACCAGTATTACTTTTACGATGACGAGGAGGACCCGGTTGAATCCAGCGCTCCGAGCGAGGACATGTGGAAGAAGTTCCAGCTGGTCACGATGTCTCCGGGGCCGGGGCCTGAGTGGGCGTGTCAGGCCTCGTGGAGGGACGAAGACCCTGATTGGCTCGGTGCGGAGGAGACGGCGGGGCGGGCGAGTCCCGTCATCCTCCGGGACTGTAGGTGGAGCTGTTTCTCCTCAGGGGAACATCTGGAGTGCGTCTCGGAGCGGGACGTCCCGTCAGGTCAGGCCACGGGTCTCGCAGATCCGGCCTCTTCCGGGTCGGAATCTCGGACCGCCACCCCGCCACGCCCCTCGCGGAGCTCCAGCGGCCTGGAGAAGAGCGAGAAGCACAACCTGCGTGAGCGGAGGAGACGCCACGCCCTGCGCTCACGCTTCCTGGCCTTACGGGACCTGATCCCCGGCCTGTCGGAGAGTCCTCGCACCCCCACAGTGGCCGTCCTGAGCGAGGCGGTGGGTCACCTACACGCTCTCCACCAGCTCCACAGGCAGAAGCTCCGAGAGAAGACGCGTCTGAAGAGCCGACAGCAGCAGCTTCTGCTCAGACTCGCCCACCTGAAGCGGATCAGAAGCTCCGCCTCTTCACCCTAAACGACATTTTCACGCTCAAACGCTCACTTTTTGTGACTTTTTGCACATTGGGGACATTTTGTGGGGGTCCGTACGAGGCCTGTTGCTTGCACACGCTGTGCTTGAGGATGAAAACTATCACTGTCAATATGTTCTTTATTCCCGCCATTTGTCTTTTTTAGAAAGTTTTTCAAAAGTTCTATTTTTACTATTAAGACAAACGAAAAGGTGAAAAAAAAACACAATACCATCGCTTTTTTTTTTGCCACATTTATGTTCAGTTAAAAAAATCTATCTGCAGAATATTGTGATTTTTCACACGTTTCACACGTGATGTCTTGATCAGAATAATATTTTGTTTTAATTTTTGTTTTTTTATGTACAAGCTTCACGTCTTCAGCCCAAACGGCATTTTCCCGCCCAAAATTGGCTCGTTGTTTGTGGTTCTTTGCACATTTTCTTTTTTATTCTTTCACAAAAGCCGGCCTTGTGTTTTTTTTTTTTTTTGTTGGGGTCCGAACGAGAAGTTTGTTCCACAGTTACATAGTTTACGTTTGGAGACGAAAATCATCATTATATTTTCTATAATAATAATCGACGATATATTTTCTTCCCGCCATTTGTCTTACGCCAACGTATTTTGAAGGTTCTATTTTTGTTGCAAGACAAACGAAGAAGTGAAATTAAACGACACTACCATCGCTTTCTTCTCCATCCTTTGCCACTTTAATGCTGTTTTTTTCTGCCTCTTCCGAATGTCTTGCTTTTTTCTTTAACGTATTTGTTTTGTGGCAGAAAAACCAGCTGAGAGTTTTTGTACTAATTTTATTTTCTGGATATATTGATATATATTCAAATATTGTTGGACTTCAGTTTGAATGTTAAGTCTGCTGGTGCCCAATAATGTCACTATTCCACGAGGTAAACGACGATTTTCAGGTCGATACATTCAGGTAAAAACAAAATCTGAAGAATATTGTGAATTTTTTTTGTCTTGCCTATTTTTTTAATTGTTGGGTTTTTTTGTTGTATATATTTATTTTATATATTTATGCTGAGGAAACATTTTCAAAGAACTTTTGTTGTGTGCGTCAAAATCAGAAACTCACATTTTACAAATAAACAGTTCAAATCATTTGTGTGTGTGTGTTAAATTGAGCATATTTGCATAAAACAAGTTGATCGAATAGTGTAACAATTTGCCATGATATTTTACGGATTGTTATAAAGATAATTAGATAGTTTAGATTTTTTTAGAGATAGATTTTTGTGACGGATTGTTTGTTTATTTATTAGACTGAGTATTATCAGATGTGCACTTGAAAAACATTTTTCACTTGTTATTACTTGTTTACATATTTAAAAATAAGATAAGATAGTGTAGGGTTTGTGTAGGGTTATTACTAATTTCTAGAAACGCTTTAGTAAACCGTCTTTATTGAACTTCAGTCAGTCTTGTTCACACCTCAACAAACGTGTCTAAGAATAATTGTGAACACGTGCGAATATAATGGACAGAATAAGACTAACAAAGAGTGACAGAATCACAAGACTTTGAATGAACTGGTGATTGATGAAGCTTTTGGTCAAAATCATTGACATTATTTGCAGTGACGTCTATGCAAACGTGGAAACAGCACACAAAATAGTGACACACATAAGCTATAGTAAAGTTTTTATGTAACCTGATTCAAATTTTAAAAATATAGAAAGTTACAGTTTACTCGTTTGTTCTATTTGCATAGTCATTGTGTTGTTAATTGACAATTCAAATGTAACCTTTCAAGTAATACATCAGAGCTTTGGTGTCTGAAAGAAAAAAGAGAATTTTTGCAAATTGCAATTTGTGACACAGTGCGAGGAATTCACTGTGACTTAAGTTGTCTACATGGTTTTACTCTGTTAATGTTAAATACGTATATAAATATGTATAATTTGTATATAAATATTGTATTTTTTTGTTCATGTAATTCATATTTTTCTCTATTCATGTGGAAAACCATAAAAAAAAAAAAGAGTCCATGTTGACAGACTTTTGTACATTATTTTTCCAATTAATTTGTTCAAAAATTAATTAGTTACACAGTTACACGTTACAATTAGTCTTTAGTTACACAGTCATGTTTTCCTACACACATTGGTATCATAAAGTTTGCGCATGCGTCAGTGCACAGATCGATATTTACACAGTAAACAAATATATTTGGACAGTAATTGCATTAATTGCACACGTGCGTTCAACAGATCGTAGTTATCTCTAAAGTTAATCAATATACATCTTTAAATCCAATGTGACTAGGATAAACCCAACGAATCACAAGTGTTTAAAGTCGAGTTCTTGCGTTGTATAAATGTTATTTCCGCCTGCCGTACGCGCACAATTTAAACACGCTTGTGCGCCTGCGCGAGTGAAAGAGGCGGGTCCAGTGACGTGAGGTGTCACAGCATTAGTCCCACCCAGATACGTGACGTAGTTTAAACATGGCGGCGACCCGGACGTTTTAGAAAATAAGCGCTTATGAGTCCGTGACAGAACTTGACTGAGTTTGATGTGGTGAGAGTGTAAAGATGCGCGTTATTAAAGAGGAAAGAGAAGACGCGGGAGAATATGAAGCGTCCGGAGTCACTGATCAACACGCTGAGGAGAAACCAGGTCGGAGATTCTCTTCCGGGTGTTTTCGATAATAACTTCGTCATTTAGCTTCATTGCAACCTAGTATTTAATTTGTGTTGCATTTGTGTTCAATATTTTTTGTAAAATGAGCGTTCAAACGTTTTAATTTGATACGAAGTTATTTGACCGATCAGTGGTTGAAAATGTATTTAAAACCCCACAGAAGCAGCACAAAAGTGTTTGTGTGTGTGTGTGTGTGTGTGTGTGTGTGTAAGTGTGTGTGTGTGTGTGTGGTCCAGTAAGTGAAATGATGGTGTGTGTAGCTTTAATAACACGTTTTTATGTATTCTTCTTTTCAGACGTGAAGCGTGTGAAGGAGGAAAGAGAAGAAGCGTGTGAAGTGGAGAATAAACAGCAGGAGCTTCTCAACAGTGTGACTGAACAAGCCTCTATTAGTTGTTTAAAGACGGACAGAGTTCCTCAGACCAAACAGCAGAAGATCAACCAGTGTCTGCTTTCCTTCACAGTGGAGATGTTTCCTTCAGCAGCAGTTCCACACTCACTCACACTGGAGAGAAACACTGTCATGTCTGTCAGAAGACGTTTCAAACGGAGAAACAGCTCAACCGACACGTAGAAATTCACACAATGGTGAGGAAACACAAGTGTCCTCATTGTGACAAGGCTTTTAAGTTCAAGAACGACTTGAAGAATCACATCAGAATTCACACGGGTGAGAAACCTTTCCCCTGTTCTCAGTGTGAGCAGAGATTTTCTCAATTAAACTATCTGAAGCGACATATAATCAGTCACACCGGCGAGAAGCTGTTCAATTGCTCCCAGTGTGGGAAGAGCTTCTCATGTCGGGGAAAACTGAACGTTCACACGAGGACTCACACCGGTGAGAAACCCTTCTCGTGTTCTCAGTGCGGCAAGAGCTTCTCACAAACAGGAAGTCTGACTGTTCACATGAGGATTCACACTGGTGAGAAACCGTATGACTGTCCTCACTGTGGGAAGAGTTTCTCACAAAAGGAGAACTTAAACGCTCACATCAGAACTCACACCGGTGATAAGAGTTACTCGTGTGCTCAGTGTGGGAAGAGCTTCTCGCGTAGTGACTGTCTGCACGAGCACATGGTGAGTCACACCGGAGTGAAAGCGTTCGTCTGCTCTCACTGTGGCAACTGCTTTTCACATCGATCCAGTCTTCGTGTTCACATGAGGATTCACACCGGTGAGAAGCCCTTCTGCTGTCCGCAGTGTGGGGTGTGTTTTTCACGCAAAGATAGCCTTAACGTTCACGCCGGGACTCACTTCGGTGAGAAACCCGTTCACTCTTCACTGTGACAAGAGCTTTTCCTCAGAAGGAAAGTTTAAAGCGTCACGTCATGATTCACACCGGTGATAAACTCTTCTCACAAAATACAAATCTGATAGTCCACATGAGGATTTACAGAAACACTCAAGTGCGAATCGTTTACCGTATTTACGCGAATATACGAAGCCCCTGATATTTCAGGCACACAACAACTATACATATAAATTTTCTTTTTACATCTCTGATTAAATTGTTAATTTTATCGTATACGATTTTTCTTTTCTTTTTCTTTTGTTTGTTTTTATACAAGTCTATCTCGGGACTCGTATCACTTCAATAATGTTTTACTTGAATAATAGTAACTCCCATGAGCCTTTGCACACCAGACTAAAGCTGAGTTGGCTTTTTGTTGGACGTAAATATCAGAACTGTGTTGTTTTGCTCAGCAGACGGAGCGATTTGAGTGTGTTTGAATCCAGTGGTCTTCATTTTAAACTTTTTTTTTGTTTTTTACTTTGTGCTTATGGACTCGTTTTCAGGCAATATGGTCTGTCTGGTCAAATATCAATGATAGTATTTACTTTTACTTCCTGTGTTTATTTGTCCCTATTAAGTTTCACAATGTGTCTAATGTTTCTTTATTTCTGTTATTGAGCTAATAAAAGCTTATTTTCACGTCTGCCTCCGGAACTATTATTATATGTATTTATATTATTAAATGAAAGAAACACACACACACTTCTGCATAAAAAAGACGTGATTCGATTTATTTGTGATTGCGATTTGAAATATGGAAAAATAGCCGCTTATATTTACTCGCATATTTAAAATCGCAGATTATAAGCACCAGCCTAATTTGTGAGCATTTAAAATCCAGGTGCTTATATTCGTCTAAATGCGGTATTTAAAATGTATTTTTTTTTTGTCTGACAGCGAAGAAATAGCATAAGTGTATAATTACATATCATTTAGTGCTGTCAATCGATTATTTAAAAAAAAAAACCAATTAATCGCACATTGTGTAATTTATAGATGTACAGTATTGGAAAATGACCTCAATTTGTCCTAGTATCACTACATTTAAGCGTCGTTGTAAGCGGAAAATGATACAACTGTATGGAAAATAATTTAAATTGTGTTTGGTTTTTTTTAGTATAGATGTAACCGGTCCGCCTCCAACCGCCGTTACGACTCTGCGTTGTGTTGTGTAGACAAAAAGATGCTGGACACACTGCTGGAACTGCCACTGGTTTATTATTGGCATAACTGGAAAAGGAAATAAAAAAAAAAGTCGTCGTGAGGCGTGTGACACTCGGCTCAATCCTGCCACAGACCTGCGTAGCAATTAGCACATTAGCATACACACGCCACAACCCCGCGACGAATAAACTAAAACTTTACCACATAACTTTACAACAAAGTATACACAAGGATATAAATAAACAGTCTTACATATTATCATTGAATAAAGTGAACAAAATGCAAAAACCGAACTTATTCTCCCTCATGAACCGGGAGCTTCATCACCAAACTCACCTCCCATCAGCCACTCACGCTAGACTGACGAGAAGCCCGCGGATTCAACTGAAAAATGGCGCCGCCCATGGTTGACGCGTCAAAATAAAAGTTTACATTAAATACATTTCTCCAATCGAAAAATAAAATCAGGACACATGGAAATTAAAAGAAGGATTTCAGTGAAAGCACACATAACCCGTTACATAGAGATTGCCATCTGTGGTTGTTATTTACGTTAGTTGTGACTAGAATGCGGTAGGAGTAAATAACACATGGTCTTCTGTCTACTCCTGTTCTTAAGGTGGAATGTGTTCAACATTACCACTACAAAAGAAAAAAAAGAACAAATAAAAACGAAATGAAATAAAATGTAAACAACTCTCGTTTAAAAACCGCAATTGTGAGACTAAATTGATTCTTATGTTTTATTATATTTTAAATATCACGTATACGTCAAACTTTATCTGACTCTCTGAGGGAGAGAGAGAGAGAGAGAGAGAGATTGTCTTTTAATTGTCTCCCTCTTTCCACCACCAGAGGTGTTGAGCTAAAATGGCCTAAAATAAAAGCGACAGATAATAAATTATGAGCCGTTTGCGGACCAGAAAAGCCGAATGAGAGCCGGAATTCAACACCAGTGCGCGCAAGAAAGAGGCGGGGCTAGTCCCACCCATGTCCGTGACGCAAATTAAACATGGCGGCGACCAGGAATAATTGGAAAATATTTAAGAAATAATCGCTTATGGATCCGTGACCGAACTTTGCTGAGTTTGAAGTGGTGAGAGTGTAAAGATGCGCGTTATTAAAGAGGAAAGAGAAGACGCGGGAGAATATGAAGCGTCCGGAGTCACTGATCAACACGCTGAGGAGAAACCAGGTCGGAGATTCTCTTTGTTCCGCGTGTTTTCAGTTATAACGTCGTCATTTTAACTTTATATATGCTATTTTTTTGCATTTTTGTTGCGACAGAGTTGTAAAATTATTGTTTAAACGTGGTTTTATTTTGATCAGAAGTTATTTGACGGATCAATTCAATTTGACGGATTGAAATTCAAGTCTTACATTTATTAAAACTCCACAGACGTGTGTGTGGTCCAGTAAGTGAAATGGTGTGTGTGTGTGTGTGTGTTTGTTTGTGTGTGTGTGTGTGTGTGTGTGGTTTTAATAACACATTTTCATGTATTCTTCTTTCAGACGTGAAGCTGGTGAAGGACGAAAGAGAAGAACGTGTGAAGTGGAGAATAAACAGCAGGAGCTTCTCAACAGTGTGACTGAACAAGCCTCTATTAGTTGTTTAAAGACGGACAAGAGTTCCTCAGACCAAACAGCAGAAGATCAACCAGTGTCTGCTTTCCTTCACAGTGGAGATGTTTCCTTCAGCAGCAGTTCCACACTCACTCCTCTAGAAGAATCTGTGTGTGTGTCTCAATCTGAAGAACTGAAGAACAAACACGCGCCGATTCACTCAAAAACCAAAAAGCACAAATGTCCTCAGTGTGACAAGACTTTTGCTCTCCCTAGTAGATTAAAGCAACACATGAGGAGTCACACTGGTGAGAAACCATTCTCTTGTTCTCAGTGTGGGAAGAGATTCTCACGTAAACCAAATCTAATTAGTCACATGGTGATTCACACCGGCGAGAAAACGTTTGCGTGTCGTCATTGTGGCAAATACTTTTCACATAGATCGGGTCTACGTGTTCATATGATGATTCACACTGGAGATCTATTCTCCTGTTCACAATGTGGGAAGAGTTTTTCACAAAAGGGAAGTCTTCAGACTCACATGAGGAATCACACTGGCGAGAAACCGTTTAACTGTCCTCAGTGTGGGAAGAGTTTTACTCAAAGAGAAGTCTTAAAAGTTCACATGAGGATTCACACGGCTGAGAAACCATTCTGTTGTCCTCAGTGTGGAAAGAGTTTCTCACAAAAAGAAGGTTTAAAGTCTCACGTCAGAACTCACACTGGTGAGAAACCGTTCTCCTGTCCTCACTGTGAGAAGAGATTTTCCAAGAAGGAAAAACTAAAGTACCACATGAGGATTCACACCGGAGAGAAACCCTTCTCATGTTCTCAGTGTGAGAAGAGTTTTACTCGGAGGGAAAACTTAAGCAGTCACGTCAAATCTCACACCGGTGAGAAACCGTTCTCCTGTTCTCAGTGTGGAAAGAGCTTCACACGTAGAACGAATCTGAACAGTCACATGAAGAGTCACACCGACTAGAAACACTAGAGACAGTGGGAATCACTTGTTCACGAGTTGAATTGAATCAATTGAAAATTTGAGATGCTAAATCATAATAATGAGACACTGATCATAAGTTGAGACAATGAGTTGCGTCGCTCCAGTGATATTTTAAGCCAATTTTTAGACCCTGAATGTTTGTAAAACCAGTGACTGTCACAGGGTGAATGAAGCATTTTGTTATCTCCCTATAATATATATATATATATATTTTTATTTTTTTTTTTTATTTAATCTAATTTGTATGTTAATAATGTGAAACAATTTTCACACTTTCATCTCATTTTGATTTTCACTAGAAAGAGTGCACATTTGTGTTGTTGTTATTTAATTGTGTTGTTTTATTCATTTATTTTTGGTACATTTCCTTAAGAAGCATCATTTATATTTGGACTTATTTGTTGGACAGTCACAGTCTGCGCAATATTAAACGTTCTAAATCATCTATTGTGTTTTATTATTCACTACACTAATGAGAATATTTACAAAAGGTATGTTGAATTTGAAAGTTGTCTCCTACATTGTCCCACAGCAATATTAACATAGTTTAGATTCATGTACAGTGCTTTATAATAATAATAATAATATATCATATTTAGTGTCCACTTCATTCATTTAACATTTAATTTTGAGAATTGCCAAGTAATTTGACAAATTAAAAAAAGAAATTGTAACAGTTACTTTTTTTGGTAATTAGTTACTTTTATAGCGATGTAATGCTATTGCTAACTAGTCACTATTTGTGAAATGTAACTTGCGTCTGAACCTAATAACAATATTAACTGAATATTTAATTTTGACGAACACACTCACACACTCAGCAGCTTCTCCTAAAAACTATTACTAATGACCTGCCAGGGTTTAGAAACTAACGGCTTGTTCTAATCACAAATTCTAGCATTTAATTTAGAAACAGATACAGAGATTAAGAGAAAGAGGAACTGATGATTTCCTTCTGCTCTTTTTATCTCGGTAGATCAAGTGTTTCTGGTCTTTTAATATAGTTCCTGCTTCTTCTCGTCTTCTGAGCTTCTGCAGAACAAAATAAAGAGTATTTCTGTCTGAAGGAAACCGATGTTTCTCCAGTTCAGTCGTTTATTATTTATAGCGGGACACGTTTCAGTCACTATGGTGTTGAACTGGAGATGATGTAGTGGTTTGTCACGTGGTGTGGAGTGTGTGAATCAGTGTCGAAGTCTCTCAGCGTCGAGGAAGTGTCGAGTCTCTCAGCGTCAGTCGCTCTTCATCAAGATGAAGCTCCAGCATCTTCCTCTTCTGCTCCGTGAGTCTGGTTTCTTCTCTCTCTTCCAGGCCGATTATACTCTACACAGTTGGAACAAAATGAAGAGAAAAGTTTTTCACTTCAAAAATCGACTCTGGAGAATCTCTGGGTGATTAAACCGGCTCATAAGATCCTTTTAAAGAACATGATGGTGTTTTAAACAGCTTTTGTGTTTTATATTGACAGATGTTCACACTGTAGTGACTGTATCAGAGGCATCAGTCTTCACTGGAGACACAGTTACTCTGAGATGTGAAGTGATGGAACCGAGGAACAGACGATATAAAGTGGACGAATGGAGCTTCTACTGGAGTAAAGACTCAGACACTGAAGTCAGAGGATCTTTAACTAAAACTCTGATTAATGTGAACGTCTCTGATGGAGGAGAATATAGATGCAGAGCAGCATCAGATCATCATCACCGCCGCTCGTTTATCAGTGATGAAGTGACTCTGACTGTCCTGGGTGAGTTTCTCTCTGATGCTGAAACTTGTCTGACAAATGATGGATTTTGAAACACACAAGATGATGTTTATTATTATTATCCCCACATTTATTATCACAGTGATTATCACAATGACACAAAGATAATAATCATCATTTCTGCAATGACCATTTAAAATAGAGACAAGTTGATATTTGAGAGTTTTCTAGATCAGACGGAGACTGAGACTCGGACGGAGAACAACATTTAGTGTCCCTCCTCTTCTCTTCCCAATGTCACTTCTGTTTTATCAGTTCATTCCGCTGCTTCTGTTGTCCCGCTAAGCAGAATTTAAGCACACCGCCACATTTACGAATGTTCCAGCCACACGATAAGAATTCCATTATTAAGCAAATAATATTAAGAATTATTAGGAATTCCATTATTAAGAAAGAACATCTATTTCTTTCTTAGTGTTCAGGCTTTTCAGAAACCTGAAATTTCTGACTAAATACCGAATTCTGATTTGTGACCCATACATATGTTTCACTTTGTTGTCGTTTTGCCTGAATGATACATCAAAAAAAAAAAAACATAACAGTAACAATTAGATATTATTTCTAAGAGCAGTAGAGTATGTCTTCTCCAGGTGGTGCTGTGATTCCACTTGTCCCATATATGGCCTTATTCAGGGTAACGTAGATTGATAGACAAATACAGTGGGTTCCCCTTATGCTATTGTATTTAATTTTAATTTAACATTTTACTCATGACTTATAACTAGTTATTATGAAAATGTGGTATCAAGGTTGATACCGGTATCAGTGCATCCCTAGTAATTATAGACTATAATAAATAAATAAGCAAATTCTCACTTTCTCAGGTGTTTCTCTGACCGGTGTGAGTCTTCACGTGACTGTTCAGATTAGTTCTACGTGTGAAGCTCTTCCCGCACTGAGAGCAGGAGAAGGGTTTCTCACTGGTGTGAATCATCATGTGCTGGTGGAGGATTCTCTTATAGGAGAAGCGTCTTCCACACTGAGAACAAGAGAAACGCTTCTCACGAGTGTGAGTTCTGATGTGCCGGTTAATGTTGACCTTCGCTGAGAAACTCTTCCCACAGTGAGGACAGATGTACGGCTTCTCGCCCGTGTGAGTCCTCATGTGACTGTTTAAATTGGAACTTTGTGAGAAACTCTTCCCGCACTGAGAACAGTTGAATGGTTTCTCTCCCGTGTGAATCCTCATGTGACTCTTCACATTCCCTCTACGTGAGAAGCTCTTCCCACACTGAGAACAAGAGAAGGGTTTCTCACCAGTGTGAATCCTCATGTGGACAATTAGTTTCCCACAACATGAAAAACTCTTGCCACATTGAGCACAATTAAACGGTCTCTCTCCAGTGTGAATCTTCATGTGGGTGTTCAGATGTCCACCTTGTGAAAAGCTTTTCCCACATTGAGAACAAGAGAAGGGTTTCTCACCGGTGTGACTCCTCACGTGAACATTTAACTGACTTAGGACAGTAAAACTCTTGTCACACTGAGGACATTTGTGCTTCTTGGTTTTTGAGTGAATCGGCTTGTGTTTGTTCTTCAGTTCTTCAGATTGAGACACACACACAGATTCTTCTAGAGGAGTGAGTGTGGAACTGCTGCTGAAGGAAACATCTCCACTGTGAAGGAAAGCAGACACTGGTTGATCTTCTGCTGTTTGGTCTGAGGAACTCTTGTCCGTCTTTAAACAACTAATAGAGGCTTGTTCAGTCACACTGTTGAGAAGCTCCTGCTGTTTATTCTCCACTTCACACGCTTCTTCTCTTTCCACCTTCACCTGCTTCACGTCTGAAAAGAAGAAAACATGTTATTCAGCGATGAGCCGAAGAGATGAACATGGAGTTTTATTTTATTACCTGTTTACATCTCATATTAATTTCCACTAGAAAGAGTGTACATTTGTGTTATTATTGTGTTTTGTTTATTTTGGAACACTGTTAATATTATAATGAGAGTGGAACACTTCACTTTACCGTTTACTTTTGTGAGAAATAAAACACTGAAGGATACAATATAGTGGACTGGTTTGTGAGAAGTAACTAGTAACTGCAACTAATTCGTTTTTAAAAGAAACACTCCAGACTCACCCTTCAAATCTCTGCATCTCTGATCAATATAAAACCGCGTTTAGACGATCGTTTTACATTTCTGGTGCAAACGCAACGTAAAACGTATTAGAAGCTAGAAATGTATAATAATTAAATAACAATATATTTGGGGGAAAAAGGCTGAACAAAGAGAAGAATAGCGACCTGGTTTCTCCTCAGTGACTCCGGACGCTTCATATTCTCCCGCGTCTTCTCTTTCCTCTTTAATAACGCGCATCTTTACACTCTCACCACATCAAACTCAGTCCAGTTCTGTCGCGGATCCATAAGCGCATATTTCTTAAAACGTCCAATATTTACAATATACTCATGGTCGCCGCCATGTTTAAAACACGTCACGGATCTGGGCGGGACAAACATCATGATACGTCAGCTGGACACGCCTCTACGCGCGCGGCACTCTCGACTTGAAAAACGCACAAAAGTATAATTAAATAGTGATTGTATTTTGATTTCCATTAAAGAGGACAAACTGCGTGCACTTTTCCACCCACCAAACACAAAAAAGCCGAATAAAAGTCGGTTGGTGCTGTTATTGTTCTTGAGATATCATAAAGGTCATCCAAGGTCACCCAGTCATTGTTCTTGAAATATCATAAAGGTCATCCAAGGTCACCCAGTCCCCTAGGAAAAAAAAAAGTTGTCAATCGTTTGTGCTGGAGAAAGTTCCGGTTCTCAGGTACAATATTATTGAATTTATTTATTGGACCAATATACAATAGTTTTTTGTATGCAAATGTTCACACAACAGGCCCGGAATACTGAAGTATGTAATGATGCAACTTTACATAACTAAAATAAAATACATAAATAACTGGTTGATTTACCAAGAGATGTCAATAGTGTCACCGGTAGGGGGCGCACAGAAGCCCAAGTCACTTTAAAACACTTGTAAGAAACGAGGAAAACTTATTTCTTTGGGTCTTGAAATAAATAAACGACTCAAAAGAGCAGAGCAAATATGTCCTCATTAAAATTATTAAAATGTATCTATTGTAAGTTTTACAGTAGGAGGGTATTTGTCCCGCCCAGATCTGTGACGTGTTTTAAACAAGGCGGCGACCGGGAACGTTGTTGTGATGGGAAGTTCGATTCTTTTAACTGATTCGAATCTTTAATTCTCGAACAGTAATGTGAACGAATCATTTCGTTCATTTCCAGAAGGGGGCGCTGTAAAGGTGGTCGCGCCGTTCATCTAAAAAACAATATACGTACACAAAAGACAACGTGGTTTTCTTCAGAGAACAACAAATAATACATACATAGTTACAAATCTATACAAATCGTGTGAATCCCTAGCAAAACGTCCTGCATCTGCCCTTTGCTTTTAACAGCTTTATCGCGCTCACGTCACAGGTGAATCAAATGAACGGTGAACGAGACTCGAGTGGTCTGTTTTGAACGAATCACAAACGTACTGAGTACTTAAATACAGTGAGTCGTAAATAATGAGTGAGTCGGACTAAATACGTACTAAGTGCTCGCTATATCGTTCACTGAGAAGATCCGTTCATTCCGAGTCAGATGAAAGACTCGTTCACGTTCGACGACACATCACTAGTTTTGGAAAGTAGGTGACAGACGTTTACTGAGTTTGATGTGGTGAGAGTGTAAATATGCGCGTTATTAAAGAGGAAAGAGAAGACGCGGGAGAATATGAGGAGAAGGAGAAACCAGGTCAGAGATTCTCTTTGTTTTCAAATACATCGTTATTTAATTGTTATGCGAACCTAGTTTTGAATACAGTGTGCTATCGTTGCAGCATAATTGTTTAATGATCGTCTTAAACTTGGTTCTCCAAACACAGTTTCTGACCAGATTAATAGTTAATAAACCAGTAAAACAATTAGAACGGCTTGTTCTAATTAAACAATTAAAATTAAACAATTAAAAAAAAAACAATTAAACCACGGTACAATTAGAATTTTTATAGACAAGTAAAACAAATATATATAGCAAATATGATTTTTGTTTTATTTTAGTGACGTTAAGTGTATTTCGCTAAGAGCCTTTTGTGGGAAACGGCGGGGTTTAGCGTTTTTGGAGGGAAGTTCGTTCATTGGTTAGGACTCCCTGAGATTCTGTCCAATCAGATCTCACTAGACACTTTAAATAAAAGAGCGAAGCCACTCGCAGGTCGCAGCTTATTTACAGCAAATTCACTGAGGACTTCAGCATCATGAGCGGACGAGGAAAGACCGGAGGCAAAGCCCGAGCCAAGGCCAAGACTCGCTCCTCCAGAGCCGGGCTTCAGTTCCCCGTCGGCCGCGTGCACAGGCTTCTCCGCAAGGGTAACTACGCTCAGCGCGTCGGTGCCGGAGCTCCGGTGTATCTGGCTGCTGTGCTCGAGTATCTCACCGCCGAGATCCTGGAACTGGCCGGAAACGCCGCTCGGGACAACAAGAAAACCCGCATCATCCCCCGTCACCTGCAGCTGGCGGTCAGGAACGACGAGGAGCTGAACAAACTGCTGGGCGGAGTGACCATCGCTCAGGGCGGCGTGTTGCCCAACATCCAGGCCGTTCTGCTGCCCAAGAAAACCGACAAGCCCGCCAAAGCCAAGTAACCGGTTACCGCTGGTGGTCCAACACAAAGGCTCTTTTCAGAGCCACCCACGTCTTCCCTAAAGAGAAAGTCTTATAAATTGTTTGTCGTCATCTATTGTCTGTAACTTATGTTAAAATAAATTCTATATTGCACCTACGTATCTTAAACTACGCTGCATCAATTTCATGGTATTTACTTTAAGGAATCCGTGTCCTCTGCTCAAACCCAAAGGATCAAATCAAATGTATCGGGATCAACATTTGTAAACACGCAGTGTAGAAAGCTTAGTTAAAATTCCTATGTATTCGCTGTTGTTAATCAAAAAATGTTAAAAAAAAATATTGTATTTATCCAACATTCAATCCCCTGGAGATATAGAAAATATAATTGAAATGTTTAATGTTTATCTTTATCATAACGTTTAAGACCAACGCGGCTGTTCCGAACAAATAATTTGGAGGGAAAATTGCCGCCTGAAATTTCAAGAGTAAAACGCAAAATCCATTGGTCGGCTAAAATGGAACGTCACATCTTAACCAATCACACGTGACCACGCCTATAGTTTCAGATGCGACGCCCCTATAAACTGACTCGCTCAACCTCTTGCTTCACTTCCGTTCAGAAGGAGGAAACACTGAGCTCCAGCGATGGCCAGAACAAAGCAGACCGCGCGTAAATCCACCGGCGGCAAAGCTCCGAGGAAGCAGCTCGCCACTAAAGCCGCCCGCAAGAGCGCCCCGGCCACCGGCGGAGTGAAGAAGCCTCACCGCTACAGGCCCGGTACCGTGGCTCTGAGGGAGATCCGCCGCTACCAGAAATCCACCGAGCTGCTGATCCGCAAACTGCCCTTCCAGCGTCTGGTGAGGGAGATCGCTCAGGACTTCAAGACGGATCTGCGCTTCCAGAGCTCCGCCGTCATGGCTCTGCAGGAGTCGAGCGAGGCTTATCTGGTCGGTCTTTTCGAGGACACCAACCTGTGCGCCATCCACGCCAAGAGAGTCACCATCATGCCCAAAGACATCCAGCTGGCCCGCCGCATCCGCGGAGAGCGCGCCTAAGCCCCGCTGACCCCCCCCCCCCCCCCCCCACACACACACACACACACACACACACACACGGCTCTTTTAAGAGCCACCACAACTACTGTTAAAGACGAATTTCTTTTACAAATATTGTGTTTTCATCAAAATATATTTTAATTATAAATTCTCGGTTTAAAAGATGTTTAAGTATCGTCTAGAAATAGGTTTAAACTTGATAATATAAAGAAAATGCGTTATAGAAATTCCGTTAGCATTTATACTGAGGCTAAAACGATTTACAATTTCATAATTTATTCTATAAAATATTACCTGGCGGTTCGTGTAGTGAGGACATTGGTTTCCGCCTTCCTGCTTTCTTTCAGGTCCGGTCAGAGCGTGTAAAAGCGACGTGGCTGCAACTTGAGCGTCATTCTCTCGTTCTCATTGAATCGGAGCAGCATCATCATGTCCGGCAGAGGAAAGGGCGGTAAAGGTCTCGGTAAAGGAGGCGCTAAGCGTCACCGCAAAGTTCTGCGCGACAACATCCAGGGAATCACCAAACCCGCCATCCGTCGTCTCGCTCGCCGCGGCGGCGTCAAGCGCATCTCCGGTCTGATCTATGAGGAGACTCGCGGTGTTCTGAAGGTGTTCCTGGAGAACGTCATTCGCGACGCCGTCACCTACACCGAGCACGCCAAGAGAAAGACCGTCACCGCCATGGATGTGGTTTACGCGCTGAAGCGGCAGGGACGCACTCTGTACGGCTTCGGAGGATAAACACGCACTCGTTACCTAACGACCCAACGGCTCTTTTAAGAGCCACCACAACGACATTAAATGACCAATTTCTTTTTATTTCCTTGTCAATGATGAATTGTTAAAAAAACCGTATAACCTCAACTTGTGCTTGTTAGAATCTCTAGAACTAATTAAAATATACACGTACTAAAATCAGTGTTTTCTATTCCGTTTAAGCAGTTTTTGTTTCGTCAGTTGATTATAGGTCTTTTAAAAGCGAGAGAAGCCGAATACAGACAAAGGGTCTCCTAAAATCAGCTTTTAATATCAGACGTTTAGAGTTTTACCTGAACTAGTGTTTTGTCTACTTTTCTCAAGTGAAGATACACGCTTTGTGCATTTATTTTTTCAACATAAAAGCACTTCAAATTTAATTGAATCTATAGTAGCAATATACCACGGGAATAGCTATAATGCGTGACCATACGAAAACTATCCGATGATTATTTGCATTTAATAGCATTTTGCTTGTTTCACAGTAAAAAAAGCGGGACACTCCCCTTACAGCTGACTGGTCGGGTTGGTCAAAATATCAACCAATCACATGCAAGATTTCGTTTTTGTCACGATCAGCCTATCGAATCGTTGTCCTGATTTCCGTCCTATTTGACTCGAGCTCTCAATATAAGGTGGCGCTGCAGCCGCTGGTCTTCATTGATCTGCAGTCATGCCTGAACCAGCCAAGTCCGCGCCGAAGAAAGGCTCAAAGAAAGCGGTGACCAAGAGCGCGGCTAAAGGCGGGAAGAAGCGCAAGAGATCCAGGAAGGAGAGTTACGCGATCTACGTGTACAAGGTGCTGAAGCAGGTTCATCCCGACACCGGCATCTCCTCTAAAGCGATGGGCATCATGAACTCGTTCGTCAACGACATCTTCGAGCGCATCGCCGGTGAAGCGTCTCGTCTGGCGCATTACAACAAGCGCTCCACCATCAGCTCCAGAGAGATCCAGACCGCCGTGCGCCTCCTGCTGCCCGGAGAACTCGCCAAACACGCCGTGTCTGAGGGAACCAAGGCCGTCACCAAGTACACCAGCTCCAAGTAGATCAACCGCCCCAGCGCCGCTACACACAACGGCTCTTTTAAGAGCCCCCCACACACGGGCCATGAAGGAGATTTCTGTCATTATTATTTCTGTAGTGTTGCATTAACTTCTCTAATATTAGAATAACGGCTGAGTTTAGGCATATTTTGCTTCTAGAAGTGATTGATTTACACATTAAATGATAGTGCAGTTCACTAGATACTCACCAGGGGGCGCGAAATAAACCGCTCTGGCTGATTCGCTATAAATTTTTTTGTTTCTATTGAACCGTTTCAAATCTTAAGCATTCTCGATTTTGACATGACTTTTTCCCGACGTGTTCTACTTAAAAAGTATTACTAGGAGTTATGTACATAGAACGTAAACATTAGAATGTGCTTCACCAACCTCCATTTTCCAAAAAAAAAAGAAATATAAGGCTGAAACAACTTGACTTTGGAAAAAAATAAAAATATCGGACTGTTAGGCGAGATTGACAGCGGCGGGACGTGTTTCATTAGCGTTCCTACTACATTCCTGTTAAATAAATCTTAGTGTGAATCCTAAACGCGGCCACACGAGGGCGCCAAACATGTTTCTGTTCCAAGTACGTAAACCTTGCACGTTAAATTATACATTTGTAATTTTAAAATGAACATGTTGAAAGCGAGATGACACAAACGATGGATCTATGTTGCTAAAATGTTGCTGTTTTTAATAGAACATCAGTAAAAACCCTATAAAATGGAGGCGTGCTCTTAAAAGCACACAGGACACGCCCACGTCAGAAAAAAACATCTTGGAATATCGAATTTGAAAGATGGAGAACAAGGAGAAGTGGAGCTCCTAGGAAGATGGAGACACCGGATGAGTGACATAACATAGTGTTTAGAGTGGATGAGAAGCTTGTGGAGATCCGTTCAACAAGATTCAGAACTATCAGATCTAAATAGTCTTTCAGTCAAGATGAAAGAGGCTAAGACACTAAGCAGAACTGTCAGTTAGTCCTCTTCCCCGTAAAGACATTTACGACTTCAGATTCAAGCAGCTACGAGAAAACTTGAGACAGAAGGGAAGTTCAGCAGCAGAAAAACAGGATCCAATTAATCTGAAGGACTGTGGAAAAGAGACATTTAAAGTCACAGAAACCTGGTTAGAAAAATCCTTTAAGCGAGAAAAAAGCTGCTAAATTACAGAAATTGGCCTTATGAGGATTTTGTGAAGGACTGGATCTCAGATCAAATATGTGGGAGGTTTTCTGGAGATTATGGAGTATCTGAGCTAGAGGAACGTCATCTTAAAGATATCACAGGTGAAATATTAAAAGCTGTTAAAAACGCACAAGATGAACCTAATGAAGGAACCAACAGAAGATTCATTCAGAACTTTTGCAGATAACTTGGAGATAAACTCATAATATCTTAGCTTTAGACAACGTGATGGTTCTGAACAAAGCATCTCTAGAGTCATTTACACGCTGCCTGAACACATGTGTGGAGGATTATTCGTTTATTATTATATTTAATTAATGAGACTAATAGTGAGTCTCATCCGTATAAGAAATACAGGCAGATCTTCCCAGACTGGCACATCCCTCCTGATCACGGCATTCAAGCCTCTGATTACTGGAAATACGCCATGGCAAGATTCAATAAGGAATTTGCTGAAGAATATAAAGTTCATCCTGGTGATATTCCCTCCTCCTGGAAAACCATCAGCAGACGACAAGCCGAGGAGAGTCTGAAAGTGTCTTTCAACATTAAATAATCCACAGAATTACTTGAGTAGATCTGAAACTTTAATTGTGTTAATTACTCTGAAAGTCCAAATTCTTAAAATTAAACTAAGTCTTGTATTTCTGTGTACAATTTACAACATTATGGTTTCATTGAGGTGAAAGTCAAGAAAATAATTAAAATGAGGTGAAAGTTAGGAAATTAATAAAGCAAGCATTTCCACAGAATTCTGCTTGTTCTGTGAAATGAAGTACTTCAAACATATTTTTGTGATCAAATTTCTGAGAAATAAAGAATCAAACACTGTCTTACGTGCGGGTGAAAACCTAAAGGATGAACTTTTTTTTTATAAATATATAAACCCTGCTGAACAGCGCACCAGACTATAACACCACCAGATTAACGCCACCATTGTTTAACGAAAACTTTTTTTGAAACGAAACTGGAGCTGAAACCTCAGTAAGAGCAGGTGGTGGAACAACAAACCGAACAAACAAAACAAATACACAACGCAGTTACACATATAATATATGCGTTTCTTGTATATGCGTATATATGCCACTTCTCTAGTGTAGAAGTAAAGCAAACATAAAGCACACAACCTTGTTGGAAGCGTGTGAAGATGTGAAGTGTCTCTGCAGTGAAGGATGTATTTGCCTTTTATTGTGTTCTTGTTGTTGTCGTGTTTTTCTGAGCAGTTTGTGTTGGAATGCTTTGGTGTCTGGTGCTTTACACTTAGTGAATGTTTGCGTATCTGTAAAAAAGGTTCTTATTATAACAGAATTGTTCGTTTGTAATGACCTTTTTTTTTTTTCCACATTTTCTTCCAACCGTAACAAACCAAATGTATGTATTTTGATGATGCATTATTCACATTTTGTATTTTTTATTCATATTTTATCTGTATGTTTATTCACTAATTCTCTCCCTTATTGTATTTCTTTATCACTTGTATTTTATTCATATTTTATCTCTGTCGTTTTGTTGTATTTTATTGCTTTTGTATTCTTGTATTTTACTGCTTTTGTGTTTTATTCTTTATCCCCTATCTTTTTTAGTTTTTTATTAATTTGTTTTTTTATTGTTTTTTGAATTTGAAACCTGTGCCTTTCTCACACAAAACAGGGTTATGTTTTGAACAATATAGGCACTTCATTGTGATATAAAATACTTGTGCTTTTACGCTGTAATTTTTTGCCAAGTCATATTATTTTTATTTAGAGGATCCATCATAGGCTCGTTTTTATCACTTAAAAAAAAGTTACGTTTTAAAGACAGAATTCTGACTTTATGAGAAAATATTTCTGAACACCTTTTCCGAATTTACCAATATTCAGTTTGAAATTCTCCATATTCCAGCATTGAAACATCTGACTCCGCCTCCCTTTGATACGCTGACTCCGCCTCCTTTGATACGCATCCTATGCTTTTTTGCACCGTATATTCAATCTTGTGACTCGTGAGTTTGTCGATCCATTGAAGACGTCTTTCTAAATGAACTTGATCTCTCTGGAGTAGAAGCCACTATCCAAACCAATATCCTAAATTCTGGGTGATTCTGAAAACATCTCTGACAAAACACCTAATGAAAACAAAAACATGCATAAAAAACGTAAAAAAAAATGTTTTATTTTTCACAAAAAAGTGTGACGTCGACGCACATCAGCTTGTCACCTGACTGTTTTATTTGTGTGGATGAACCTTATAAACAGTTGGAAGTTTATCCAGAAGGTTCCACCTCGGTGTGATTAGACAAATAATCCATGAGGTAAAAATTCAACTTCAAATCCGTGTAGAAGACTGTCTCCATTGGTTCCACCGAGTTAAAAATGTTAAATCACTTTATAATCGTCTTTTGATATAACTGTTTTTTTAAAGGAATGTTTAAATACTAAATTAAATACTAACATCTGAAAAATTACCCCCGTAAAATTATTAAACGTCGAGCTCGTGTCCATGACGACAAAAAGGTTGGAGGCCACTGCGTTAATTTTGATGTGCCTTGTTATTGATCAGGCAGAGGAAACAGTTTGAATTCTGAATCCAAAAACATCTCGAGTTTATTAAAGTCGAATCAGTTACAAGCGTCGAAATCTCGTACGGCCAAAACGTCATCACTTGTGGAACGAATCAGTGTTTTAACTCGACATTAATCCGGATTCCACTGTGTGATGAAACAATCAAGCACGATTAAAAATTCAAGCACTTTCGAGGCCTTAAAAACACATTATTGAAATTCAAGCACTTTCGAGGATTTCACCCTGATTCCTGAGGGGATTTCTCGTTTAAAGCGGCAAACAACGAGGAAAACCAGCATTCAAAGCTTAACACGTCTAAATGCATGTCGTGATTAGGTCCATTTTGACATATTGTGTAAAACGGTGAGATCGCAGCGCATTTCGTTGCTTTCGTCGAGAGTTTAGATGAAGAATGAAGAAGAATCTCCGACCTGGTTTCTCCTCAGACGCTTCATATTCTCCCGCGTCTTCTCTTTCTTCTTTAATCCCGCGCATCTTCACAGTCTCGCGAGATCAAAGTTCGCTCAAGAGAGACGTGACGTAGGCGACAAAACCCGCTGTGTTAACATTATTGATCTTCGAAATGAGTTTGAAGAGAACGGTGGTGGACACAGAGATAGAATTATACTATTATACTAGTCTTCACTTCTGAAAAGAAGAAGCACTAGAGCATTTAGTCGCACAAATATAAAGTCAATAAAACGTTTGGATAATGTACTTATTAAATGGCACGAAAATACACACATATTTTAACAATTTAGTAATACGACTGTATGGAACGACATGGTTTAATATTATTTTTTTTCCTCGGCTTGAATCGACACCATTTCCCATCGGTCCGTCCGATGTATTAGTCCCGCCCACATCCGTGATGTCATTCAAGCATGGCGGCGCTCGAGAACGTTGATAATTTCAAAGAATGACTCTTTAATAAAACCCGCATTGCCTTTTCTGAATCCTCCTGGGAACTTTTCCGAGTTTGATCTCGCGAGGCTGTAAAATGCGCGTCATTAAGGTGGAAAGAGAAGACGCGGGAGAATATGAAGCGTCCGGAGTCACTGAGGAGAAACCAGGTCGGAGATTCTTCATTTTCATATTTCAGTTTTCATTTTTCAGTTTGTTTGGGACTTGTCGAAAGGGTTAAACGCTCAAACTTCTACTAGACGGAGGTTTTAATGTCGTGTTCAGAGATTTACAGTAAATGCGGCGCAAAATGGGTGAATTATGAACAGGAAGTGTAGCATTATGACTAGTAATAGTAATACTACTAATAATAATTGTTATAGCCTTGCTTTTAACTTAAATAAAGTAAACGTTGACGCCAGTTTGCGTGCATACTTCACTCCGAACTCTCGTAAGAAAAAACGGAACTTCTTCAGATACGTTTACAAAGCATTCTGGGAAATGAAGTTCTTTACTTGAATAATACATAACAATAGTAACAACAAGTTTGAAGTAGTAAACTAGATCTACTGTAAATAGTGTTATATCTGGAAAGATCTGAGCAACTGAATCATTAATGTTTTTTTTTCTCATTCAAAATCCTTT
The DNA here is from genome assembly GCA_028031935.1 of Paedocypris micromegethes. NCBI lineage: Eukaryota > Metazoa > Chordata > Actinopteri > Cypriniformes > Paedocypris > Paedocypris micromegethes. Next base: position 16,724,444 of record CM051493.1, read on the forward strand.
TCTACAGACGTGAAGCTGGTGAAGGTGGAAAGAGAAGAAGCGTGTGACGTGGAGAATAAACAGCAGGAGCTTCTCAACAGTGTGACTGAACAAGCCTCTATTAGTTGTTTAAAGACGGACAAGAGTTCCTCAGACCAAACAGCAGAAGATCAACCAGTGTCTGCTTTCCTTCACAGTGGAGATGGACGTATCGAAGAGAAAGGTAATAAAAACAAAATAAAAACGTACATATGCAAAGAATTTACAGTATAATACAAAGAAGTAAATAAGGTAAGTAAATAGGTAAGTAAATAATAAGGTAAGTAAATAAAATTGAAAATATAATGACCTTGGTGTTAAAAGTGTTATAATATTGATATAATTTGACCAAAAAAAGCAAGTTGCTAGTTATAATTTATCACTCTAGTTCTGGGGGTCGGGAACCTTTTTGGCTGAGAGAGCCATAAACACGGCATATTGGGAAAAATGAAGTCTTAAAGAGCCATGCCCGTTTAAAACTAAATACAAATCTATGCATATTTGTAAAACCAATAAATGCAGGACAACAAGTCTTTCAACTCGTTTTGATAACTTTGTTTGATATTCTGTTATCATGTGTAAAATGTCTTCATACTTGTGTGGCTTGTTTTCAACTTTTAATTCGGACAAAAACAAACGTGAAGAGCAGAAATCCAGCGGTTGTTTCAGGACCCCGCTATTACGTAGCGAACTACTGAATATTAAACAGAAGGGCGGGGAAGTTTACGTCATGACATCACGACAACGTTAAGCATTGTCCAATAGGAACATGGTGTTGTTCGGTAAAATCAATAAAAGCAAGTTGCTAGTTTGGAATTAATAGCATTTATTTAAAATGAAAAGCATGTTGTATGTAGCATGTTACAGAATAAAAAAATTAAACAGCTGTTTAATTTAATAAACTGACAACATGTTTCTCTCTTCTGATTTTAAATTACTCGCGTTAAACGTGCTACATTTCCTCGACAAATTTGCTCAGTGTAATTTGCCGTCCACCTTTTTATTTATTTTCTAGTATTCATTTAGTAAATATTTCTCCTATAAATCACACATTACACGTGTGTCTTGTCTTGTGAACATCATCAGAAAGAGTGAGGTAAAAATGTCATAAATCGGGCGTCAAGACGCAATTCACATGTAAGTGCCCTAATAAGTTTTAAGACCCCGTAAATTCAGACAGATTTTTTTTTATTAAATATTGTAATAACTGTAATAATAAATACACGTTACATCATAGTTATTGAAAAAAGATATTAAAAATGAGTGCTGTGGTACTAAAGTCTGTTTATTATCCATCTTTATTTCCTGTTATTACAGTTAAGAAAATAACTCAAATATTTAATTCTTGAACAATAGAATGAACAAATTAGTTAAAGTCCTTCAATGCAATGATTTCAATCCAAAAAAGAACCTGAAAAGAAAGCAAAAGGTTTTCAAAGAAATAATAATGTGTTTATTAACATTTACAAGTTCATTATATCATTTTTGAAAGTTCCATACAAAACAAAACCAAACTTAGTAGGAACAAGATAGGACTTTTATTGTCTTCTTGCGACATCGTTTTGTTTAAAAATTATTAGTTTACTCAAAGTTTGCTGCTAAATCGCTTTTAGATGCTTTTCATATAACATGGGAACCATTTAAATAATACGTAAAATAATATAACGTGCAAACCATTCAGAGTAAGTCACTAATGTCGCGCTTTTTTTTTGACGTCGCATTTGCCCCGCCCCTCTCGATCAGACGTCATTCAAACAAGACGGTGAAAGTTTGGAACATGAACTGGATTTAAGACGAAACACAGTATAATTTACAGAATTTACAGTATAATAGAAAGAAGTAAATAAGGCGAATATCCATAATGACCGATGAGTACTGCACATAACAGGAACAACAGACAAGTTGAACATATAATGACAGTGGTGTTTATATTTGGTGTTAAAAGTGTTATAATATTGATATAATTTGACAAAAAAAAGGTTGCTAGTTATATTTTATCACTCTAGTCATATAATTGATGTAATTTGACAAAAAAAAGCAAGTTGCCCGTTTGAAATTAACATTTATTTCAAATGAGAAGCATGTTGTATGTAGCATATTTCAGAATGACAAAACGGCAACTTTTTTTTTCAGTTTGTTGTAAACTCTGTCACTTTAACAGCACAAGGAAAATTATTAAGCACCTTTGCTATTTAGTGCACGACATTTGATGGTTAACTTGGTTAAATTACTCGCGTTAAACGTGCTACAGTGTATTTGCTCAGTGTAATTTGCCGTCCATCTTTTTTATTTTTTTTTTAGTATTCATTTAGTAAATATTTCTCCTATAAATCACACATTACACGTGTAAAGTCAATCAGCCGGACTCTCAAATAGTTGAAAAACGGCTTATTCTCTCACAGCAGGATTCAAGAATTCACACTTGTACAATGTGAAATTATAATAAAACTCGTGTAGAACTATTTACTAACAGTTGTATTAGGTTTCTAATTTAAATCGTGGTTCCTACGGCTGTTTAAAATCTGTGAAGATGCTTGAATTTCAATGTTGTGTTTTCATGGCCTTTAGTTTTAAATGACGTGCATTAAAAATGCTTGAAAGTTAAATTTTAATTTAAATTTTAAATTTTAACTTATTTCACAACAAACAAACACAGTGGCACTCCGTCTTATGAAATTCATCAGTTTAAGTGAGTTAAAAATGTCATAAATCGGCCGTTTAGACGCAATAAACATGTAAGTGCCCCAATAAGTTTTAAGATCCCGTAAATTCAGACAGATTTTTAAAAATAATATTATTAAATAATGTAATAACTGTAATAAAAAATACACATTACATAATAGTTTGTAATGTGAAAAATAATATTACATAATAGACATTACAAATGAGTGCTGTGGTACTAAAGTAAAATAATTAAAATCAGTTTATTGTCCATCTTTATTTCCTGTTATTACAGTTAAGAAAATAAACAAACTAATTTGTTCACTCTATTGAATTAAAGATTTGAGTCAGAATTATGTGCAAGTCCTTCAATGCAATGATTTCAATCTCTAAATAGAACCTGGAAAGAAAGCAAAAGGTTTTCACAGAAATATGAATGTGTTTATTAACATTTACAAGTTCATTTTTGAAAATTCCATACAAAACCAAACAGAGCTTAAAACAAAACAGGACTTTTATTGTCTATTGCAACATTTTTTTTGTTTAAATCCTATTAATTTACTCAAAGTTTGCCGCTGAATCGCTTTTAAACGCTTTTCAGACACGTTTCATTGGCTTTTATTGACACTTTCGTGACATCAGATTGGTATAATGGTCTCAGTCTCACGCCAAATGAAATCATCTTTTAAAGAAATGAATAATGAAGAAAATAATATAGCGTGCGAGACATTCAGAGTAAGTCACTGTTTTGACGTCACATTTGCCCCGCCCCTCTTGATCAGACGTCATTCAAACTAGACGGTGAACGTTTGATCATGAACTGGATTTAAGACGAAACACTGACGTTGAAAATAAGACGTTTTCTTTCTTCTCCTTTCCAGACGTGAAGCTTGTGAAGGAGGAAAGAGAAGAAGCGTGTGAAGTGGAGAATAAACAGCAGGAGCTTCTCAACAGTGTGACTGAACAAGCCTCTATTAGTTGTTTAAAGACGGACAAGAGTTCCTCAGACCAAACAGCAGAAGATCCACCAGTGTCTGCTTTCCTTCACAGTGGAGATGTTTCCCTCAGCAGCAGCTCCACACTCACTCCCTTCTCGTGTCGTCTCTGTGATCAGACCTTCGCTAGTCGAGAACGTCTCGAGGATCATTCAAGCATTCACGTGAAGATCGAAATCCCCAAACTTCCCATCCACAGCAGAACCCGGAAGCACAAGTGTCCTCAGTGCGACAGGAGCTTCGCGCACAAGCAGAACCTGGTGCTCCACCTGAGGAGTCACACGGCCGAGAAGCCCTTCAGCTGCCCTCAGTGTGAGAAGCGCTTCTCGTGGAGGGAGAACCTGAAGGTCCACATGGGGATCCACACGGGCGAGAACCTGTTCTTCTGCTCTCACTGCGGCAAGGGCTTCCTGCGCCGAGGCTCTCTGAAGGTTCACGCGCTGGTCCACACGGGCGGGAAGCGCTTCTGCTGCCCTCAGTGCGACAAGGGCTTCGCGCAGAAGCGAGACCTGGACGTCCACGTGAGGATTCACGCCGGCGAGAAGCCGTTCCTCTGCTCTCAGTGCGGCCGGAGCTTCTCGCGTAGAGCCAGTCTGGACGTCCACCTGAGGATCCACACGGGCGAGAAGCCCTTCAGCTGCCCTCAGTGCGGCCGGAGCTTCTCACGAGCCTCTCATCTGAGCGCTCACGTGAAGACTCACAGCAGCGAGAAGCTCTTCCACTGTCCCCAGTGCGGGAAGAGCTTCACACAGACACGCTATCTGAACGCTCACCTGAGGAGCCACACGGGCCAGAAGCGCTTCTCCTGCTCTCAGTGTCACCTGAGCTTCTCGCAGAGGAAAGGTCTCAACGCTCACCTGAGGAGCCACGCCGGCGAGGAACCCTCGCTCTGTCCTCAGTGATGGACACTTCAGAGTAAGTGGAGAGGGAGAGTGAGTGTGAGCATGATCAGAGAGTGAGTGTGAGCATGATCAGAGAGTGAGTGTGAGCACGAGAGCGAGACAAGTGTGAGTGTGAGCAGGAGAAAGAGGGAAGAGTGAGTGGAGAGTGATGAGCAAGAGTGAGCAGAGAGTGAGAATAGTGAGCGTGAGCAGGAGAGTGAGAATAGTGAGCGTGAGCAGGAGAGTGAGAGAATAGTGAGCAGGAGAGTGAGATAATAGTGAGCAGGAGAGTGAGAGAATAGTGAGCAGGAGAGTGAGAGAATAGTGAGCAGGAGAGTGAGAGAAGAGTGAGCTGAAGAGTGAGATGATAGTGAGCGGAGAGTGAGATAATAGTGGAGAGGAGAGTGAGATAATAGTGAGCGAGAGAAGATAGTGAGCAGGAGAGTGAGAGAAGAGTGAGCAGGAGAGTGAGAGAAGAGTGAGCAGGAGAGTGAGAGAAGAGTGAGCGAGGAGAGTGAGAGAGAGAGAGTGAGCAGGAGAGTGAGAGAATAGTGAGCAGGAGAGTGAGATAATAGTGAGCAGGAGAGTGATAGAAGAGTGAGCAGGAGAGTGAGATGAAGAGTGAGCAGGAGAGTGAGAGAGAGTGAGCAGGAGAGTGAGAGAAGAGTGAGCAGGAGAGTGAGAGAGAGAGTGAGCAGGAGAGTGAGAGAAGAGTGAGCAGGGAGAGTGAGAGAAGAGTGAGCAGGAGAGTGAGATAATAGTGAGCAGGAGAGTGAGAGAAGAGTGAGCAGGAGAGTGAGAGAATAGTGAGCAGGAGAGTGAGAGAAGAGTGAGCAGGAGAGTGAGATAATAGTGAGCAGGAGAGTGAGAGAAGAGTGAGCAGGAGAGTGAGATAATAGTGAGCAGGAGAGTGAGAGAAGAGTGAGCAGGAGAGAGAGTGAGAGAAGAGTGAGCAGGAGAGTGAGAGAATAGTGAGCAGGAGAGTGATAGAAGAGTGAGCAGGAGAGTGAGATAATAGTGAGCAGGAGAGTGAGAGAAGAGTGAGAGAAGAGTGAGCAGGAGAGTGAGAGAAGAGTGAGCAGGAGAGTGAGAGAAGAGTGAGCAGGAGAGTGAGATGATAGTGAGCAGGAGAGTGAGTGTGAGCGGCTGTTTACTTCAGATGACATACAGACTGAGCCGCGTCTGCTGGTCGTAGAAAAACGACTCAAATCATAACATTCTTTTATTGTGAATAAATGAATGTCACCCTTTTAATCTAATTCAGCATTTATTATTTGTTTTTTTTTTCATTTTGCTTTAAAAATGTTTACTTCAATAATTTCTACTGTTATTTTTCACCGCTAAGACCTTTGCATTCTATAAATATAAAGTAAAAGGCAAACAGGATTGTATTAGTACTTTTTACTCAAAACAGCCTTGTGTAAATCGTATATGACGCATTTATATTTTATATACTGTTTCCATCTTTTATGAGAACTATATTTCCTTATATTGTAACGGAAAAGCTTTTTCTTTCCGACACACTTATTAGAAGTCGTGTTTATCTGATGTTTTCTTACATCTGGTTCAGGATAATAAGAGTTACGAGCAGTGGTGTAAAGTACTAGAGTAAATGGACTTTGTTACTTAAGTATTCTTGACTACTTTACTAGTCTTTTATTTGTTTTAGATTTTTCCTTTGCAAAATATCTTTTACTGTTGCTGTTTAATTTTTCTCTGCTGGTTTTCTTCTCTGGTGTTTAATGTCTTTGTTATACCGCTTCTTTTTTGTCTTTTTTCTTTTTTTGTTAATCAGAAATTTCCCCTTGTGCGATCAATAAAGTCTCTCTAATCTAATTTGAATGGACACTTGATTTATTTATTACTTTGCGATTACTTTTGGACGCGGTTATATCGCCATCTGCAGGATGCTGAAGGTACTGATGCTGTTTGCACTTTTTTGAACACTTGAGTTTGATTGAGACTGACTTTTATTTTCTTTTTTATTTATTTTTTTAATTCTATAACAAGGGGTTACTAATTACAATCTCGCCATATATGAGCGTGTGTGTGTTTGTTTAGCTAATGCAGTGTACACATTTGGAGTCATACTATATTTTTTTTAAGAATTTATTTATATTCTTTAAAACCCATTTTTTTAAAGACGTTTTGGGCTACAATTTAAGTTTGCTTTGCATAACATTGTGTGTGTGTGTGTGTGTTTGTTTGTTTGTTTGTTTACTTTTTTTTGTGAGACAGTTAAAACTGTGAAAAGCGCCTTAGAAACGCTCAGAACTTGAACTTAGTCCAAATTTAAATGAATGTTGACACAATGTTAGATTTCTAATGTGTCGCGTAATTGCCAAAATAATAACAGTAATAATGGTTTATTTATATTACTATTAAAGCAAGTGCAATTGAATTGTCCTGAAAAGACCTGCGTTAATTATGTTGTTAAGCAAACATGTTATGTGAAGTCGGCATTATTGTTAGAGCCTGTTTTATGAACTAATTTTATAGTTGACTAAATAACGTTTGCTTGCTAGACACGTTATTCTCAGTTGGCGAATAGAAGGGTGGTTAAAACAGAGTCAACAAAAAAACAAAGATTGATACAAAGTTTATTATTATTAGTTATTTACAGTGTATGATTTCGTTATTTCTCTAAATCCGTATTTTTTAACATTATTTTTTACACTGAACAAACACCCAAAGGACAAGGAAACATTGTGAAGTGTATGAAGCTTCAATGAAAAGAAATTGAAAAAAAAAAACCCCGCTTTGATTGCGGGAAGATTTTATTTTCTGATCTTTAACGTGCGCGCGCGTGACGGGTCACATGATCACTTTGAAAACAACAAATGGATTCAAAACAAGAGTGTTTTTCTTACTGCAGCGGCTCCTGACGTGAACATTCAGGCCGGATCTCTGAGCGAAACCCTGTCCGCACTGGAAACACACGTAGGGCTTCTCGCCCGTGTGACTCCTCAGGTGAATGTTCAGCGTGGACGTCTGAGAGAAGCTCTTCCCGCACCGAGCACAGACGTGCGGCTTCTCGCCCGTGTGAGTCTTAAAGTGAACGTTCAGGCCCGAGCTCCGAGAAAACATCTTCCCACACTGAGAACACATGAAGGGCTTCTCGCCCGTGTGAGTGCGAGTGTGAACGTTCAGATCTCCTCTACGCGAGAAGCTCCGCCCACACTGAGGGCAACTGAAGGGCTTCTCGCCCGTGTGAATCATCACGTGACACTTTAAATGTTCCTTCTGTGAGAAACTCTTCCCACACTGAGGACACGAGAAGCGTTTCTCTCCAGTGTGAGTGAGTGTGGAACTGCTGCTGAAGGAAACATCTCCACTGTGAAGGAAAGCAGACACTGGTTGATCTTCTGCTGTTTGGTCTGAGGAACTCTTGTCCGTCTTTAAACAACTAATAGAGGCTTGTTCAGTCACACTGTTGAGAAGCTCCTGCTGTTTATTCTCCACGTCACACGCTTCTTCTCTTTCCACCTTCACCCGCTTCACGTCTGGAAAGAAGAAAAAACATGTTTGTGTTATATATTAAAACGAACAACTATTATCCAAGAAAAAAAGGCATTAAATACTCATTTCTGCGGTATTGGTGCGTCAGGCGAGTTGTGGATTCCTAGATTACAACAGATTACTTTTATCATCACTATTACTATTTATTATTTTTTTCCTTTTTAACCTACTCTTTTTTTTTTTATTTTCCCCCAAAATTTTTAAAACTCATATAAAGAATCGACATTTCTCTTTTTAAAGACTTTTTTCACACATCTTTCCGTTGGTCTCGGACTAAGAAAAGAACTTTATAAATGAACTTGAACTTGATTATCATCAACTTTATTAATCGAGTAGAAGAGCGACTACACACACACACACACACACACTTCTGTGCCGTTTCTGTTGAGTTTTAATTCCCAACGGTTTATTAAATTTGAACTCAATACAAGTTTATATTAATAAGCCTGAGATTCAATCGCTGACCCGTCAAATCACTTCCGGGTCTGATCAAAATAAAACCACGTTTAAACGACAGTTTGACAACAACAATGTTGGAACAATGACGCAAAATAACATTACAAAGCATAATAATGAAGTAACGACACGTTTGAAAACCCGCGAAACAAAGAGAATCTCCGACCTGGTTTCTCCTCAGACGCTTCATATTCTCCCGCGTCTTCTCTTTCCTCTTTAATCACGCGCATCTTTACACTCTCACCACATCAAACTCTGTCACGTTCTGTCGCGGATGCACAAGCGATTATTTCTGACAACTACCATTTTACCCGGACGTCGCCATGTTTGAATTACGTCACCATCTTCTTCTTTCTTTTTTCTACGGCGGTTGACGTCCATCTTTTGGACGTATTAGCGCCCCCTCTGCCCCGGAACTGGGTTGAACCCAGAACTCCCTCTGCAATTCATATTACTCATCTCTATTTATATAATTACATAAATAAGATAAAAAAAAACAGGTTATATTTTTAAATAATAGCCTAATTTGAATAAGTGCTGGGTGAAGAATGACCAGGTTTGAACGCCGCCCAAGACGTCGTGACGTAGTTTGGTTTCCGCCCCCCTGCTTTCTTTCAGGTCCGGTCAGAACTTTAATTTGGTCAATGGACTTTGTAACGTTACTTAATTAAAAACCATAGAAGAAGAAGTAACGTTACTTAAGTGTTAGAAATGTCTTATTATTATTATTTTTTTTTTTTTTAAAGAAAATCTAACATTTAAACGTCTACAGATTTTCATTCACACGTTATTTGTGGTGCAGCTTTTTGTTTGGCTAAAGTCTATCCACTCTATATTCACTTGTGTTTTCGCTTTAGTCTTCGTTAACATGGTTTACTTTTTTTTTTTCAAATATCTTACCTGACATTGTGTTTTGTCTACTTTCCTCAAGTGCAGTTACAGGCTTTGTGCATTTTTTGGGCAGAAAAGCGTTTCAAGTGCTAGTGAAGCTGTAGTACAAATGCCACAGACGACGTATGTAGAACATTAAATTATCTGTTTTAAACGGAGACACGGTAAATCACTTTTGATCGCACTTTTCATTCTTAAATACGGCCACGCGGTGGCGCCAAATTAAATGTTCTTTTTTATGATGTGTATAGTTATTCAGTTGTTTCAAATAAATGTTAATATCTTATCGTTTTAATTAATAATTAGCTTTTATTTTATGCAGTTTTTAAATTAAAAACCACAGTTGCGACTGTTTATTGTTTTAATCAAGAAATGTATTCAACATTAGAACACACAACAGAATAGAATTTTACACACACACACACACACACATGTATATATATATATATATATATATATATATATATATTTATATACTAGTTTATAAACTAGTCAAAAGTCACCACTATAAACTTGAGTCAAAGTTGCAAAAAATCGATTTTTAAAAGAACTTAAGTATTTTACTCACACTGAATTTACAAAGTTTACTGAAAACAAGGCATGTGAGAAAACATTCATGAGGTTGTTTTATTTTTCAACACAGAAATGCAAATGTAACACCTCCAGGTTTCAAAAATGGTAAAACAAAATAAATTAAGAACGAAAAGTCAGTCTCAATCAAACTCAAATGTGCAAAAAAATTCATAATGTAACGAGTAACGGTAAGTGTCCAATCAAATGTGGTGGAGTGAAAAGTACACTTACTCAATCACAAATGCAGTGGAGTAGAGAGTAAAAGTTGCTTCTATTTTTGGTCCTCGGTACAAGTACAAAGTAGCCAAACATACTCAAGTAAGGTAATGGAGTAAATTTACTCAAGTACTTTACACCTCTGGTAAAAAGTAAAAAAAAAACAGAAAACATTGCAACGTATAATGTATAAATTAACGCAAATAAACACAAAAAATAAACCGACGTGAAGCTGAAGTGAGACGAGTAACACTGGTTTTCTCGGTCAGTGTGGACACTCACAGGTGCAGTACGCTGATCTTCCGTCCTGAGGAGAAACACACACGTGTTAAAGTCAGAGCAGAGACTGTGGTGAAGGTGAAGTGCACTGGTACCTTCATCTCCAGCTCCTCATCCTTCATCTTCATCTCGGCCTCCATGTCCTCCAGGTCGTACATCTCCTTTGTTCTGCTGAGATTGACAACACACACACACACACTTTACTAACTAACACCAGTTTATTTTTTTTTTTTTCAAATTTAAAAAAAAAGTGCCGACTTTCTCAATTAAACGAAGAAATTGCAGACTTTGGGGCTGTGGGATCAGATTAGTGTCAAAAATATCAAACGTAAATGAAGATGAAACGAACAAAAATGCTTCACAATTACGTTTTTTTTTTTTTTTTTTTTTTTTTTTTTTTCGCTCCCAATCTTCACGTTTTTGTTGAAAACTTTTTTTTCACTTCAGACTTTTCGTTCGCTTTTTTTGCGTTTGGAATTTTTGATCCAAGCTTTACGTGGAGACGGCCAAAATCTTTTCTTGGCCCTATATGGAATCGTAATTAGTGTCAAAAATACCTAATCGTTCGTTTCTTCAAAATTTACGTTGGATATTTTTGACACTAATCTGATTCCATTTTTGTTTTCCAAAAAGAAAAAACCCATCAACCTCTTGTAGTGTTCTTGCAAGGGCAGAAATGTGTTTTTGCTCTTTCTAAAAGCCAAAGGACATTTGAATCAGCTGCGTGATTGTGAAAAAATGTGCGTAAATCCCCATTATCTGGCCATTTAGATATATTTAAATATAAAAGTAAATAAAAAAGGCAATGAACAATAAATACAACATGTTTTAGAGAGAGAAATGTCTGTTCAATTCTGAAATTATATCCGACTCTGTTAAGCGCTCTTCTATAAAAACCTTTGTGATTGCAGTCATAGTACAACTGATAATAATATAATGTAATGTAATAATAGTATATACTTTTACAAAGCAACTAAAGTAGCTGCGAGATTGACTTAAAATGAAACGTTTTATCAAAAGTAGGGCTGTCTTTACTAGTTAATCGCACTTCCCTGACCAAATTAATCGTGATTAATCGCGATTAAATAACTGAAGCTTGTAATATTGGACATTGGGGTGTAGCTATAAAAAAACGCAACTGTGATTAATGGCGTTAAAAAGTAATTGACGCGATTAAGCACGTAAAATTAATCAAGTGCGTTAACGCGTTAACTTTGACAGCACGAATCAAAAGTGAAAATTTGACTTTTTCTTTCATTTTTACATTTGCAAACTTAATCATTTAAGTTTAAGTTCATAAAACATTTGCAATAACTTGCCAAAGAAATAACTCTGCCAAACAAAGCAAAGTGAAATATAAATCCTCACATCTCGAGCTTCCTGGAGCGGCCGCAGCACTTCCTCTTGTGGCACAGGAAGAGGGCGGCGGCCAGCACGGCCAGAAGGAACACGCCCCCGAGGACCAGCACCATGAGGAGGAAGTCTGGAGGAAGGGGCGTGGCGGGGGAGGGGTTTGGGAAAGGACGTGTCAAAGAAGGACCCCCGTCTGAGGTGATCTCTGGGAAAGTGCAAACCATCCACATGCTATTAAACGCAGCTCATGTGTGTAATGTCAAATAAACACATTCGTTATTCAAACAACACACCGCGCGTCGCGTTTATAACGGTTTACAGAACTTAGATTTTGTGCGAGGGAAACATTTCAAACACTTTCTGGCCAAACGCTTCCTAGACAACACAGAACTAACTGGTGATTCGCTGGTTTTGACTGTGTTTTTTCCCTGGTTTCGACTCCTCGCCTGCGTTCTTCGCTTCCTACTATAAATCAGTTATAGTCGTTTTTTTATGTGTATTTTTTTCCCATGTTATTTAACCACGTTTCCCAATTTGTATTAGTAAAAGCTTATACGCACGTCTGCCTCCGGAACCATTAGTTAATTGGAAACGTAAACGCCACATATTTCCATTTTGTGTGTCCTGACTTGAAATGTGAAGGAAAAAAACGAGAGCTTATATTAAAGCGCAATGTGTGCATTAATAACGGTGAAATTGTTATAAAAATTGAAATATGTGACAATAAAGGTGCTTATAATCACGTAACTACAGTAAATGACGAGACTTACCCAGCGGTGGCTTGCTCGTAGGAGGATCTAGAAACGGAACAGACATAAATTGTAATTGCATTTGTATTGTATACAGCTTTAATTTTATCTCAAATTCTGGCAAGAACTTTCCAGAAAGTGAATAATTCATGAACAATAAAATAGCGCTTGTGTGAATGATCTCGTCTATTTTTGTCATTGATTTGTTAAACACGTCGTTTGCTGTTTCGCGTTCAACAGAATGCCAGAGACGTAAAGAGTAACTGAAATACACGCTCGAGGAAAAGTACTGACACCTTACGGTCAAAACTACTCCATTACAAGCTACACCAGCTCCGGGAATACTTGAGTTCTTTTCAAATTGGACACTTTGTGACTTTTACTCAAGAATTCTACTCGTGTTAAATGCACGCTGAATAAATTGTGAATGACACAAACTCTTTTTTTTTTTGGAGGTTTTATTTCCTAATATAAAAAAACGAAATTTAACGCCTCGATGTTTGAAAATGGCAGAACAAAATAAGGGGAATAAAACTAAAGTCAGTCTCAGTCAAACAGATAAACAGCCTCCAGTACCTCCATCATCCTGCAGATGGCGACATCACCTCATCCACACGCGAAACTAACCATGTTACCATAGTGTCCATTTAAACCAGTAAAGATACAGATACTCAATCACTAATGTAGCAGACAATTGTCTCTTTTTAACACAATTGTAGCAAAGAACCTAACACGTTGAGTAACGTTGCAAAGTCCATTTACTAAAATACTTTCGTTAGTCTTCCACGATTAAGGAATTCGATACAATTTTAATTCCACTAAAGCGACTACAACGTGTAAAACGCTCACTTTTTAACGTGTATACGAGGCACGCACTTGACATCAGGTGCATTCAGAGTGACGACACGCCTTACCGAGGACCTTCAGGAAGGTGGCGGTTATTCGCCGGGCCCTGTTGACTCTGACGCGGCAGCTGAAGGTCCTCTGGTCCTCTGGCCGGACGTCCCGGACGCTCAGAGTCTCTCCGGCGGCGTGGGCGTGCAGGCTGAGGCGAGCGCTGTAGCTGCTGTTCTCCTCGCGACGCCGCGTCTGGAAATACTCGCTGCAGAAGATGGGAGAAGGTCTCCTGGGGGTGTAGAGGTCTGCTGGGGGGATCTGAGAGTGGAGAAGGGCGTCAGTTCCTCCTCTTCGCCAAGTTCAGAAGCTGGAGAGACGCACGCACCGCAAACCACTCGACGGTGAAATATGCAGGCTGGGTGGCGTTGAAGAAGCAGGAGATGTGAGCCGTGCCTCCGACCTGAACCTCCAGCCTCTCCACTCCGTCAGCACCAGCTACTGCACGACAAGTACTTGAGTAGACGCGCTTTGTTGCTTTACTTGAGTACCCCCCCCCCGGCTACTTGTACTGAGTGTAAGAAATGGAAGCAACTTTTCTACTCCACTGCGATTTGTGACTGAGTAGCTGTACTTTTCACTCCACTACATTTGACGTATACCGTTACTCGTTATATTTTGGCGCGCGCCCAGTGATGGGATGGCGTTATAAATAAACGGCGTTACTAACGGCGTTACTTTTTTCAGTAACGAGTAACCTAACGCAATTATTTTTTTCCTCCGTTACAACGCTATCGTGACAAAAATTATGCGTTATACTTTAATTGTGGTCACGAAGCGGTTTTGGTCCGATCAGAGTCTGTATTGTTTTTTCCCTCTGGTGAGAACGTGGTGCGACTGAAACGTGACGATTGTCTTAGATTAAATGTCCATTATACACCTCCTATACTTGCGTTATGTACAAGCGCTGGTCCGCGCGCGCGCACCGGGAGGCTTCCGCACGCGCCGCTCTGTTACGTCGTCATAATAATGGGTTGTGGTGGGGCGGAGATTATTCTAATCATTTCGTTTTATTCCTAATAAATTGTTCTTCTTTTATCTATTAGCGAAACCAATGCCGCGGTTAAAGTAATAAAAACGTACAAGAGACGAGCAGAAGAGATGTAGAAGAGAGGTCGCGGGATTAACAGATTCATGTGTGAAGAAGAAAGTGTCTGGGGTCTCTTCACTGCTGAAGAGGAGCGAAAAACTTCAGAGTTCTCTTCTGAGTCCACTACAGCAAAAGAACTGAACTCACGTTTTCCTTTCTGGCTCATGCCGAAAACTGTGAAAGCACCATATGGAGTTTTTTCCACATGTCTTTGTTTTGTTTTTATTTTAGACTTAATTTAGTATGAGTAAAATGCTCAAGTTCTTTTAAATTTCGATACTTTGCTAATTTGACTCAAATCTGCAATCATGGCGCCAAAATAGTGTCTTAAAAAACAAATCATCAATTTCCATTGATAAAGCCTCAAATTTGCATGAATCCTTTCATTTATTTATTTCAGAAAAAAAAATCACTCGTATAATTCTGTTTGACTTTGCTAAATTACATCAGTGAGGTATGTAGAAATTGCCGCATCGATTTTATTAATTTAATTTTATAAAGTGCCCAACATAAAATAACCAATAAACTACGTTTCAGGAAAATCGAGCTTTACGTGGTAATTAAACCAAAATAAACTAATAATAATAATAATATTTTCGATTTCTAGCGCCTTTCTGGACACTCAAGGACGCTTTACAAAACAGAAATAACTAGAAGACATATACAGTAAACAGGAGAACTAAAGAACATTTAGAGTGAATAAGCCAGTTTGAACAAGTGGGTCTTGAGGGCTGCCATGAAAGTGGTTAGTGTTTCTGAGTTCCTGATGTGAGGGGGGAGAGAGTTCCAAAGGGCAGGGGCAGACCGACTAAAGGCTCGACTCCCCATGGTGCTCAAGCGGGTAGGAGGAACGGATAGTGTGATTGAGGAAGAAGATCTTAGGGTGCGAGTGGATGTGGCAATATGAATGAGGTCAGAGAGATATGGTGGGGCGAGGTTGTGGATGGCTTTAAAGGTGAGAACCAGAATTTTGAAGCTGATTCTGTGCTGTACAGGAAGCCAGTGGAGATGTTGCAGGATCGGGGTGATGTGGGCAGAGGAAGGAATTCGGCAGATGATGCGAGCAGCGGAGTTCTGGACCAGTTGTAGTTTCTGAGTGGTTTTTTTGGGTAGGCCGAAGAGGAGGGAGTTGCAGTAGTCGAGGCGTGAGGTGACCAGTGTTATAATGAAGTAACACACTGAACTCCAATTCCCAGGAGCCGTTGCTCATCTGTGTTGAACGAACTAAAAGACTTGGGAAAAATACTTCTCCGTAATTTACATAAATAGCACTGTATATACAAATATAATAACATCAAATTTAAATTGAGTCGTTATTCCATCATTTCGTGTTATTATGTAATTAACGTTCTATTCCGTAATGTGACTTCCTAATATGTGCCACAAAACGTCTACAACAACTTAAAACATTTTTATACATTTTTATAATTGTATACTTTTTATATTGTAAGTGTGTGTGCAGAGAATTCAACAACAAATGGCAGCCTAGCAACACACACACACACACACACACACAAACCGTGCTGGCCATGTGATTGATTGGACACTGCTGATAATCTGTCAACATTAATTTCCCGCTCTAATGTGTGATTTGATAAACACTGTGATAAAATACTTTGATGAACACAGTTAGTGAGTGTGTGAAGCGTCTCACCTCGCCCGGCGTGTGAGTAGAAGACGAGTGCGAGTAGTAAACCTAGTGAGCAGTTCTCCATCCTCATGCTCGTTCACCGTGAATATTTCTAATTTCGAATTTTTCTAGAATATTCCGTTACACAAAGTAAACACTATTACGCAGTTACACATAATAGTCAGACAGGAGAGAGTAAACCGCTTACAGAAAGTCACGACTGTTTGTGGCTCCGCGTTTGATACACAAAGTTAGTTACGTCTCCATGGGAACAAAAGTCTGGACACGCCCACAATAACTGATCATGTCCGACCAATCAGAGGTTTGCAGTACTTGAGTAAATAGACGGTGTTTTTTTGTAAATGTTGTACATATTGTAAATATTTCTTTTAACTTGAGGTATTTTTAGCTACTATGTTGCACTGAATATCACAAATATATAATACAAATATTTATTTAAAACAAAACAAGAGAAGCTTTTTAACACTCTTCTGCTGGTGATGTGAAATGGCTCGTCTCAGAAGCAGTTACGCATATATAACGAGTGTTAATGACGTCTTCGATTACATGTGATTTTGTATGGAATGATAATCACTTCCAGACTAATTGTGAATAGTGTCGGACTTGTCCTCGTTTCTTACAGGTGTTTTAAAGCGACTTGTTCTTCTTTGCGCCCCCTACCGGTGACAGTCATTACATCTCCGTAAATAAACCCGGAAAACACGTGCCTGTGTGTCGAGTTTATTTTATTTCGTTTTTTATTTTTTTTTCCAAGTTGCATCAATGCATGCTTCACTTGTTCTGGGCCTGTTGCGTGAAAATGTGCTTCCAAAATTAAAGAAATGCACAGTATGCTCACTAAATAAAACAATAAACAACGAGACTCTTTTCATTTTTTTGTGTGTTTGGTGGAAGGGAAAATTTACACCGATTGTCTTCGTTACTGGAAATCAAATATGGTCACACTGAAATAAACAGCGTGTACTTTATACAGTTAAAGCCGTGAGAGCTTCGCGCACGCGCACGAGAGAGGCGGTCCTGAGTTTGATGTGGTGAGAGTGTAATCTCTTACACGGATGGAACTCACTATTAGATATAATAACGAAAATAAAATAATAATATAAATATAAAAATAAACATAAGAACCCGCCATTTTATAGGGTTTTTACTGATCATTTTATTAAAAACAGCAACATCTTAGCAACACAGATCCAGCGCTTTCAACAAGTCACATTTTATGTATGACATTTTAAAACATTGGCGCCCTCGTGTGGTCATATTCAGGAATAACATGATTATTTCGCAAAAATGAGATGTAGAAACGTAAATAAGACACGTTTAGCCGCTGTAAATCAGGCCTGTGTGTAAATCTCGCGTTAGCAGTACGAAAAAGTGACGGAAAACCCCTTCAATGCCCGTGTGTGTGTGTGTGTGTGTGCGCGGCTCTAACAAGTTCAGTTCATGTTATGGCCAGTCAGCTGTTAGGGGCGTGTCCAGATTTATCTGTCCAACCCCTTTCCGCTTTCTTTGTTCAGTTTCCCGCGCTTTTAGGGGAACTGAAAATACTGAAATTTAGGTGAAAGGAGAAAAAAAAATACCGACCACACTGAGTCACCCATAGGCTTATGGGAAGTCTAATTCAGTTTAAAATATATACATTTAATACATAGGTTTTGTGCCTAGTTGAGCATTAAAAACAGTTTACAGGAGCACAATTGTTTTGAATTTACAGCAACACAACGTAGTTTCGCATCTTCACTAACATCCATCACTAAACTACTGCATATTTGGTTGAGATTACTTTTGGTTACTACAGCATTTCACGCCACCGATGAGATAAAATTTGTCCTTTACTGAGGTTGTGGTGGCTCTGAGAAGAGCCGTTGGGTCGTTAACGTACTAGCGCGTGTGTTTATCCTCCGAAGCCGTACAGAGTGCGTCCCTGTCGCTTCAGCGCGTAAACCACATCCATGGCGGTGACGGTCTTTCTCTTGGCGTGCTCGGTGTAGGTGACGGCATCGCGAATGACGTTCTCCAGAAACACCTTCAGAACACCGCGGGTCTCCTCATAGATTAGACCGGAGATGCGCTTGACGCCGCCGCGGCGAGCGAGACGACGGATGGCGGGTTTGGTGATTCCCTGGATGTTGTCGCGCAGAACTTTGCGATGACGCTTAGCGCCTCCTTTACCGAGACCTTTACCGCCCTTTCCTCTGCCGGACATGATGATGCTGCTCCGATTCAATGAGAACGAGAGAATGACGCTCAAGTGGCAGCCACGTCGCTTTTACACGCTCTGACCGGACCTGAAAGAAAGCAGGAAGGCGGAAACCAAACGACGTCACTCTAAACGAACCGCTTGGACTGCGCTCAAGCTTAAGTCTGAATATTATCGTCTTATGTTTAGGATTATAAACGAATTTCTGCAAAGTTGCAGATATAATTGAAAATACCTTTGTGAATGTATTTGACCGGACCTGAAAGAAAGCAGGAAGGCGGAACCCAATGGCGGACCGCTTGGACTGCTCTCAAAGTTGAGCATTATTTAGTCAGTATATCATTGTCTTATACGAACTTCTTCGGATATTTTAGTACTATAACAGAATTTATTTTACTGTTCACACACGTCGAAGATAACTTGTGATCAAACAAATTTAACGATATATTAAAATAAAAACGCGTAGTTTTTGGATAGATTTAAACTTGAGGATATAAAGAAAATGCGTACTTGAAATTGCGATTTCGGGACAATATTTACACATTGTTTAACCCGATAAATTACAGTATATCTTGAGAAGACAATATTTGTAAAAGAAATCTGCCATTCTCTGTAGGTTTAATGGCTCTTAAAAGAGCCGTTGTGTGTGTGTGGGGGGGGGGGTCAGCGGGGCTTAGGCGCGCTCTCCGCGGATGCGGCGGGCCAGCTGGATGTCTTTGGGCATGATGGTGACTCTCTTGGCGTGGATGGCGCACAGGTTGGTGTCCTCGAACAACCGACCAGATAAGCCTCGCTCGACTCCTGCAGAGCCATGACGGCGGAGCTCTGGAAGCGCAGATCCGTCTTGAAGTCCTGAGCGATCTCCCTCACCAGACGCTGGAAGGGCAGTTTGCGGATCAGCAGCTCGGTGGATTTCTGGTAGCGGCGGATCTCCCTCAGAGCCACGGTACCGGGCCTGTAGCGGTGAGGCTTCTTCACTCCGCCGGTGGCCGGGGCGCTCTTGCGGGCGGCTTTAGTGGCGAGCTGCTTCCTCGGAGCTTTGCCGCCGGTGGATTTACGCGCGGTCTGCTTTGTTCTGGCCATCGCTGGAGCTCAGTGTTTCCTTCTTCTGAACGGAAGTGAAGCAAGAGGTTGAGCGAGTCAGTTTATAGGGGCGTCGCTTCATAAACTATAGGCGTGGTCACGTGTGATTGGTTAAGATGTGACGTTCCATTTTAGCCGACCAATGGATTTTGCGTTTTACTCTTGAGATTTCAGGCGGCAATTTTCCCTCCAAATTATTTGTTCGGAACAGCCGCGTTGGTCTTAAACGTTATCAGAACGTATGATAAAGATAAACATTAAACATTTCAATTATATTTTCTATATCTCCAGGGGATTGAATGTTGGATAAATACAATATTTTTTTAACATTTTTTGATTAACAACAGCGAATACAAAGGAATTTTATCTAAGCTTTCTACACTGCGTGTTTACAAATGTTGATCCCGATACATTTGATTTGATCCTTTGGGTTTGAGCAGAGGACACGGATTCCTTAAAGTAAATACCATGAAATTGATGCAGCGTAGTTTAAGATACGTAGGTGCAATATAGAATTTATTTTAACATAAGTTACAGAAAATAGATGACGACAAACAATTTATAAGACTTTCTCTTTAGGGAAGACGTGGGTGGCTCTGAAAAGAGCCTTTGTGTTGGACCACCAGCGGTAACCGGTTACTTGGCTTTGGCGGGCTTGTCGGTTTTCTTGGGCAGCAGAACGGCCTGGATGTTGGGCAACACGCCGCCCTGAGCGATTGTCACTCCGCCCAGCAGTTTGTTCAGCTCCTCGTCGTTCCTGACCGCCAGCTGCAGGTGACGGGGGATGATGCGGGTTTTCTTGTTGTCCCGAGCGGCGTTTCCGGCCAGTTCCAGGATCTCGGCGGTGAGATACTCGAGCACAGCGGCCAGATACACCGGAGCTCCGGCACCGACGCGCTGAGCGTAGTTACCCTTGCGGAGAAGCCTGTGCACGCGGCCGACGGGGAACTGAAGCCCGGCTCTGGAGGAGCGAGTCTTGGCCTTGGCTCGGGCTTTGCCTCCGGTCTTTCCTCGTCCGCTCATGATGCTGAAGTCTTGAGTGTGTTTGCTGTAAATGAGCAGTGAGCGGCTCCGCTCTTCCTTTTAATTTGTCTAGTGAGATCTGATTGGACAGAATCTCTGGGAGTCCTAACCAATGAACGAACTTCCCTCCAAAAACGCCAAACCCCGCCGTCTCCGACAAAAGGCGAAAGTTTTTTGGCGAAAAACAATTAACGTTACTGAGAAACAAAATACACATTTACTATAAATATTATTTTTTTCTTGTCTATAAAAATTCTGCAGAAAAGTCAGCGCCTAATTGCAGCATTCTACAAGTTTGACTGTGTTGTACCTTTTTCAGTTTACAAGTAATTTTAAGTAAAAATAAAACATGGTATTCCAACTTTATAATCACCACTTATGAATCTATTTTACACACACACACACACACACACACACACACACACATCTCTCTCTCTCCCTCTCTGAAGCGGCTGAAATTAACGTGGTTTTAGTGAAATGTAATGATTATAATCGGCGTGTAAACTCTCAGTGACTCTTACATCATTCATCATTAGAGATTAGCGAGTGTTTGTAGCTGATCAGATCAAGTTTGTGTCAGTAGTGAAACACACTCGGACTGAACTTCACATTCAACTGATGATGATGATGATGATGATGATGATGATGATGATGAAGATGATGATGACTGAGAAAGATCATAATGATCTGTTGTGGAAGTAAAAGAGAGAAAAAAAACGATTTGTTACCGAAAAGAAAAAATCACAGTAATCATATGTCAAGAAACGTACAAATTAAATAACATGTATTAATAAATCTAAAAATGGGTTTGTGAATCTTGGTTCCCTGTGGCGTCCAATCACCAGAGGAGTAAAGTGCTTGTGTAAATTTTAGGATTTATTGTAAATGTTGCAAATATTTTTAACTTAAAGTTTGTTTGTCTAATTTCTACTTGTACTTCATTGATTGCTTATATTTTTGATACTTGGTACAAGTACTAATACAAGTACAAATACTGAGTTCAGTGTTTCAATGTCTGAAGAACGCGTTCACATGTTCAAAAATGAGGCGACACACAAGCAGGTTGATGATATATTTAATTAGCAATGACAAAGAGACATTTCTAGACTCTTTATTTTTGAAGCCTTTTTTCACTGTAGTATTATTGTGGTTATTCAAACATTTGCTATTCAAGGTTTCATGGTCATTTATTGTATGGTCATAAATCCAGATTTCTCCAGATGAATTGATTTTAGTTTTTCCATGTTATTATTAATAGTAGTGGTAAGGTTATTTCTTGCGGTTAAGAAGTCTGCGTTAGAGTTTGGCACAAATGCTCCCTGAATTGAAATTTAGAAAAAGTGTGCGGTTTCATTTTCATCCACAACAACGATAAATAAGCAGTGAATTTACTTAAAAGTATAATCAAAGTACTAATAAATAACTTAGTGTTTAGCTAATAGTCTTAACTTTATAGTCTAAACGCTCGTAAAATGATCGCTTCTACATTGTTTTGTTTTTATGTCTTTCATAGAAACAATGTCTTTCAAACCAACAGTTAATTTTGAGGTTCTTTACGGTTTATTGCAATTATCTTGTTTAAAAAACAAAAGAAATACATTGCAAATTGTGCGCTTTGATACAGTTAAAAAAAACTGTGAAAAGATCCTTACAAATGCTCAGAACTTGAACTCGAAATGCTCTGAAATTGAACAAAAAGTCTACTGAGTGGAGTTCATATTAACCTACATTACACTTCAACAGTCAATATTACAAGCTTAAAGTTACAAGTAAATAAAGTAAATAAATAATTTACAAGTTATTTATTTGCGATTAATCTATGATTAATTTGTTTGGGAAAGTGCAATTAGTTAAAAAAAAATAATCGTTGGACAGCACACGTTTTTACATTTAGAGCACTTTACAAATGCACTCCTATTTGTGTAAATACAATAATAATCAGATACTAGTGACTGCACTGTGTGTGTGTGTGTGTGTGTGTGTACTAGTGACACACACACAATGAACAATAGATTTTCATTCAACATCAAAACAGAACAAAAACATAGAATAGACGAAATTCTATGAAAATTCAGGACACAACTGCTGATGTAACAGTAAATGGGAAAAAAAAAAAATGAATAAACTGTTGATATCACTGATTTTGTTTTTTTTTGACATGGCCTGATTCTGCCACTGTAAACCGCATTTAAACCGCATGAAACCGGAAGTTTGAAAAACTCTCGTTCACATTTCAAAATAAAAGTCACGATGTTGGTACGCACAAAAAAAATCAAAGTCTGATTAAATAACAAAATATCACTTCGCGTTGGGGTTTGTTACCTCAAGAAAGAAAACAATTCGCCTAATAACCTCAAGCTCAGAAAATATATTCGTTTTAAAATTTGCTCTGCTCGTTGAGCTTTCAGGAGCACAATAAGTGTAAAAATGAAGCGTCAATTTTTTACATAATTTAACGTTGGAGATAATACACATATGTTACTACCAAACATTTACCTAAGATTCATTGATTTTTCATGTACGAACCAAACGGACACGTCTTACTTAAACATCACGCTTATAATTTTCCATAAACAATAACTTTTAAATACATTTTTGCTAGATCCGCCACTTTCAATATGCAAATCGCGCTTCGCCGATTGGACACCACCAGGGGGGGGAGGCGTGGCTCCAGCACCACCACAACACGGTGGATTGATGATGATGGTGGGGTTAACGCAGCAGGTGGGAACGCCGCGTGAAGGTCTGTCCACAGACGAGGACATCAGGACTCGAGCTGTTCCTCAGCAGGGTGAATGCTCTGGGACGTGAAGCCTCGTGTGGAAGTGCAGACCGGCCCTGTGAGCGAAGCTCCTGCCGCACTGGGAGCAGACGAAGGGCTTCTCACCCGTGTGCACCCTCATGTGGACCTTGATGTTGGTCTGGTGCGTGAAGCTCCGCCCACACTGAGGACAGACGAAGGGCTTCTCACCCGTGTGAGTCCTGAGGTGAACTCGCAGGTTCTCTTTCCGAGCGTAGCAGTTCCCGCACTGAGGACAGACGAAGGGCTTCTCGCCGGCGTGACTCCTCAGGTGAGACTCCAGGACTCCTCGCTGTGAGAAGCTCGTGCCGCACTGGGAGCAGATGAAGGGCTTCTCGCCCGAGTGAATCTTCATGTGGACGTTGAGGTTTTCCCTCAGCGAGAAGCTCTTCCCGCACTGAGGACATGAGAAGGGCTTCTCGCCCGTGTGAGTCCTGATGTGGATCTTCAGCTTGTCCTTGTAGGAGAAGCTCTTCTCACAGTGAGGGCAGGAGAAGGGCTTCTCGCCCGTGTGACTCCTCATGTGAATCTTTAGCTTGCTGGGGACGGTAAAAGCCTTGTCACACTGAGGACACTCGTGTTTCTTACCGTGGTGAGGTGTTTTTTGAGAAGAGAAGGCCTCCTGACAGAGAACACAGAGCTTCTCCCCCGCGTGAGTGTGAAGATGCTTCACCAGACACCCGTTCCTTATGAAGGTCTGATCACAGTGATGACACGAGAACGGAGTGAGTGAGGAACTGTTGCTGAGGGAAACATCTCCACTGTGAAGGAAAGCAGACACTGGTTGATCTTCTGCTGTTTGGTCTGAGGAACTCTTGTCCGTCTTTAAACAACTAATAGAGGCTTGTTCAGTCACACTGTTGAGAAGCTCCTGCTGTTTATTCTCCACTTCACACGCTTCTTCTCTTTCCTCCTTCACACGCTTCACGTCTGAAAAGAAGAACACGAAAAATAAATAAAATGACAACATGGTAACATCGTCACGACGCAGTTATTACTTTTGTCGATTCTCTGAAATAAACTGAACCTGAACGTATGTCACGTCTGGATGAGGGAAATCTCACTTATGCTTTACCTCACCAGTCACTAGAGTCACTTTTTTGTATTGTACTCGTTTTTTTATAATTTTGTCGTAGAATTTTATGTTTGATCGATTTGGCACTAATCTGAAAAAAAAAAATAAAAAAAATCGAANNNNAAAAAAAAAAAAAACCTAACGAGAAAGAAAATAAAAATCGGAAGACGAAAAAAGATCAAACTTCAAATGAAAAAGTGAAGATTGCAAGCGAAAAATGTACAAAAAAATTGGCATTTTTGCCAGAACGTAAAAAAAAAAACGGAAAAAATCAGAAGTGAAAAAAACAAAATACTTTCAAACGAAAATGTGTAAAGTAAAGTGAGTAATATGGTGAACCACATCAAAATGGGTGCTCCGCTTTTAACCCATCGAGTGAAGTGCACGTTCACAAGACTGCAAGTTTTCTTTGTATTTTATTCTCATTTTATCTTTATTTCTGCTGCAATTTATTGTATTTTATCTTTTTTATTGTATTTTTATGCCCACCAACACCCTCCATTTTTAAATGCTGGACGATGGGAAAAACACATTTCACTACATGTCGAACCACGTGTAATTTATGTGTGACATCACATTTGAATTTGAAAACACCAATGACTTATTTTATTAATTAGTTTGGGTTTTTTTTACGCCATCTTAGCTTCAATGGCTATATTAATGGCACCATGGTCTTTGACAATTTTACACTTTAGAAAGCAAAACATCTCTATAACTGCTGACAAATAGTAAAAAACACAGAACTTTTCAAAATGACTACAACAAAGTAAATACAATTTGTCATATTGATTTCTGTTAAAAAAAATTGTAAAATCTTTCGTGGTAAAACGTTCTTAAAAACATCTGTTAAAAAATTTTCTGAATAAAACCGTTGTCTAATATGAAAACACCAATGACGTCACCGCCTCACGTGTCAAAACTAAACAGGTGACAAAACGTCAGGTGAAAGTGTTAATATCGCTTGAAGTTATAATGATTCAAACGTCAAAACGGCGAGTTTACAGTGTATTTTACTATGTTACTATTTAAAAAGAAGAAGAATCTCTGACCTGGTTTCTCCTCAGCGACTCCGGACGCTTCATATTCTCCCGCGTCTTCTATTTCCACCTTAATGATGCGCATTTTTAAAGTCTCGCGAGATGAGGCTCGTTAACGTCTGGTCGGAAATTCATAAGCAACGTCGAGAGAAAAAAAAAACAATAGCTCGATTTACAACAACGTCTTGCTGGAAGCGTCCACGTCAATGTTTACGAACGCCGCCATTTTGAATGACGTCACGCGGCTTCTTCTCCATTCACTTCTTCTTCTTCTTCTATGGTTTTTAACGGCGGTTTGCGTCCACTTCTGTCGCACTACCGCCACCGTATGTTCATTACGTAATTACACCATCTCTTGTCCCGTCTATATCCTACTCACCAGTCCTGTTTTTGTCAAATATTCTAATACATATTTTCTACCCCGCTTGCTCCCCATTTGCATCATTATATCTTTTATTCCACTTCCACTCATTCCATCCTTTTTCAATTCTTCCATCATCTCTCTTCTTTGTCTCTCATATCTTTTACACTTTATCATGACATGATCCACTGTTTCTAGCGCCCCACATTCTCCACACAATCCATTTGGATGTTTTCCCATCATTCTTAAATTATTATTCAACTGACTATGTCCTATTCTTATTCTAGTAATTATTACCTCTTCCCTTCTCCTCCCTCCCCATTTCCTCTCAACACCCACTTTACTTTGCATTTCATATAAGTGTCTGCCCTTTATCTCCCCATCCCACTGTCTTTGCCACTCTTTCATCGCCTGTTTCCACACTATTCCTTTCCCTTCTGATTTTGACAACTTTATTTCTACATCAACTCTCTCCTTTTTTGTCACTAGTTTTGCCATTTTGTCTGCTCTTTCATTTCCTCTTATTCCCACATGGGCTGGTGTCCACATCAGTTGCACGTCTTTCCCTTTTCTCTTTAAGTCTGTATACTTTGATATTATTTCATTTACTATGTCCTGTCTCGTCCTAGAATTGCCCGTCTCAAGGCTGATCAATGCCGATATTGAGTCACTTCCAATCAATACTTTCCCTATTTGTTTCTCCCTTTCCATCCATTCCAATGCCATCTTTATTGCAAATAGTTCCACCGTATATACATTCAATTCATCTGACGTTCTTTTGCTCTCCCCCCTACCCAACTCCTCCACAAAGATTGCTGCTCCCGTTCTTCCGTTCTCTGGGTTCTTTGACCCATCTGTAAAAATCTTGTAATAATTTTCATACTTATTTCCCACATATCTATAAAATTTATTTACAAGGTCAATTTCTTTGTTATCCTTTTTAATCTGATGCATTTCCACGTCCACTTTCATTCTCTCTGTTTCCCACACTGGTCGATCCGGCCACATCACTGTCGGACAGAATTCTCTCCCACTCACTCCCATCTCCCTCGCAGACTCATTCCCTATCCACCCGAAGCTCTCCTTGTGTGCTCTCCCCTTTTCCCAGCAGTCTTGCAGTGTGCCCTTTGTTGGATGGTCCTCACCGTGTCCCTTTAAATTTACCCAATAATTTACCCTCAGCTGTTTTCGTCTTAATCGTAGTGGCATTTCCCCAGCTTCCACCTGTATTGCACACACCGGTGATGTTCTGACTGCACCTATGCAAATTCTTAGCGCTTTTGTCTGTATTGTGTCCAGTCTTTCTAGTACTGACTTGGCTGCTGATCCATATGCTATGCTTCCATAATCTAATCTAGTTCTTATTAAGCTTGTATAAATATATTTCAATGATTGATAATCCGCTCCCCAATCTGTCCCTGTTAGGCATCTCATTAGATTTATAACTTTTTTGCATTTCTCCTCCACCTTTTTTACATGCTCTCTCCACGTCATTCTCGTTTCAAAATTCACCCCTAAAAAACAAAATGTTTTAACTTCTTCCAAATTCCTGCCATACATCTTCAGTCTTAGTTCTTCTCTGTTTTTCTTTTGCGTAAAAAGCATTACTTTTGTTTTTTCCACAGAAAATTTAAAACCCCATTTTCTCCCCCACTTTTCAACCTGCAGGATACTATCCTGTACTTTCCTGATTATGTGCTTTATATTTCTTCCTCTCTTCCAAATTGCTCCATCGTCTGCAAAGAGTGATCTTCCCATTTCCGGCTGTACATTTTCATAGATGTCATTTATCATTATCGAGAATAATGTGGGACTTATAACGCTCCCCTGGGGTGTTCCGTTCTCTGCTTCCTGCTTATTTGACCACGCCTTTCCAATCTTTACCTCTATTGTTCTCTCTTTCAAAAAATCCCTTATCCAATTTAGCATTCTTCCTTTAATTCCCATTCTGTATAATTTAATTATCAACCCTTCCCTCCACATCATATCATATGCCTTTTCCACATCAAAAAACACTGCCACCACTGCCTCTTTATTGACCTGTGCCCGTCTGACTTCATCCTCAAGACACAACACCGCATCCATAGTTCCCCTTCCTTTGCGGAACCCACTTTGGCAAGCATTCATCATTTTTTGTTTTTCCAAAACATACATCAATCTTTCATTTACCATTCTCTCCATTATTTTGCACAAGTGAGATGTCAAGGCAATGGGTCTGTAGTTTGTCGGACAATTTGGATCTTTCCCAGGTTTTCTTATTGGTATTATTACTGCTTCTTTCCAGCTTCTCGGCACTTTCCCTTCTTCCCATACTTTATTATACAGTTTCAATATTTTTTCCTTTCCCTCCTCACTCATATTCCTCATCATGATGTATCCTATCTCATCTTTCCCTGGTGCAGCCCTTTTCGTCTTTGCTATGGCTCTATCTAATTCTCCTATATTAAACACAGTGTTCTCTTCTTCACTATTGCTGTCCATTATTTGGAATGCCTCCATATTTTCAGATTTTGTTTCTGCTCTGCCCCTCTTTCCTTCTTCTGATAAATTGTTTGAGCTGTGTATATTTACAAACGTGTTCACTAACATTTCAGCTTTTTCTTCATTTGTTACTGCTGTTTTGTTTCCATCACTAATTACAGGATAGTCCCATTCTCTTCTCTCCCCACCCATCCTTTTAATCATTTTCCATACGTCTCCTATCTGTATTGTGCTTCCTATTGAGCTGCAATAGCTCCTCCAGTATGACTTTTTTGCTTGTCGGATTGTTCTTCTCACCTTCGCCTGTGCCCTCTTATACTGTATCAATTTTGTAAAGTTGTGTGTTCTTTTTAACTCTTTAAATGTTTTATTTCGATTCCGGATTGCTTGCCTACATTCCTCATTCCACCATGGCACTTCTTTCCTTGTTTTATTCCCTTTGTTTTTTGGGATGGATTCCATAGCTGCAGCTATAATACCTTGTTTTACTTCATTTTCGAACTTATCTACATCCCCTTTATATTCACTTTGTTTCATGTACTCATCACTGTTTCTTTTAAATTTTTCCCAATCTGCTTTCTCATAAATCCACCTCTTTTCTCTTTCTTCAAATATCTGACCATTTCGTACTCTTATTTTACACATCACCGGATAATGATCACTCCCTATTGTTCCTCTCCTGTTCACCCACCAATAACTTATCGCTGCTATTCTGCTAGACACTATTGTTAAATCGAGTACTGACTCCTTTCCAGTTGTTATATCTATTCTTGTTTTTGTTCCATTATTCAGACATACCAGATTTCCCCGTTCTAGCATTTCCTCTATTACTTCCCCGTTTCCATCCGTATTTTCACTGCCCCACAATGAATTATGTGCATTGAAGTCTCCACACCAAATTACATCACTATTATTTTGTCCTTCTATTTCTTCCATTTGTGCTAAATTCAGTTTCTTACATGGATTATAAAAGTTTATGATTATATATTTCTTTCCATCTCTCCATACTTCCACTACTAAATATTCATTTCCTTTGCCTTTTTCTCGGTGCGGAATGCCCTGTTTCACAAATGTGACACATCCCCCTCCACCTCTATTTTCTCTGTCATATCTAATTGCTGTGTATCCCTGCACAACAAAATCTAATTGAGGTTTTAACCATGTTTCCTGCACACACATGATATCTGGTCTCTCTTCCATTTCTCTAACGTACTGCTTAAACTCTTGGCCATTCGCAATCAGGCTTCTTGCGTTCCATTGTAGGATTAACATTATATATATTATTGCCTCATACATAATGTCTCTTGGCTTGCCTGTACACTTAATTCATCCCTTATTTCTTCCCATTTCAATCCTTCCATATCCAGGTGATTAATTGCTGCTTTAGCTATTATTTGAATTCTTTCCGTCTTAGATCTGATTTCAGCTGTTGCATTTATCACACCTGCTATGAATATCACCACTTTCTTTTTCTCTTCCCATTGCTTCTTGATTTCTTTCTGGATTTCCCTCCTTCCCCCTTCCCTATATTCTGTTTTCTGATTTTCTTTTTCTTTGTCAACCCTTTTAACCGCCTCTGAATAGGACACGCTTTCCCTCACTCTTATCTGTTGTATTTTTACCTGTTTTTTCATCACTTCACACCCCCAGAATGCCACACTGTGGCTCCCTCCGCAACTGCAACACTTTGGCCTTACTTCCTCCCCACATTTCCCATATTCGTGATCACCTCCGCACCTGGCACATCTTCTTTTTCCCTTGCACACCTTAGCTATATGCCCAAATTCCTGACATTTATAGCATCTTACCGGCTTTGGAACATACTCTCTTACATTATATTTTATATATCCATAATACACTACTTGTGGTATCTCCTTCGTTCCGAATTCTATCACAACAGTTTCAGTTTCTACTTTTTCAATGCCTCTCTTCATCCTCTCAACTTTCTTAATAATGTTATTTTCCACTCTAATGTTCTCCATTAGCTCTCTCATGTTTACATTAAACGGGACTCCAAATATTACTCCTTTATTACCACTTAATCGTTTCTCCCCAACTCTTACTACTTTACTTACTTTTATTTTCCCAATGTTATTTACCCTTCTTGCCTTCTCTACTTGTCCCTCATTATCACACCCCACAAGTAGGTTTCCGTCACCCAATACTCTGGCATACTTAATCTCTCCAATTTGCTCTCTTATTATTTTGTTAATTTAAGTGGATCCATTTTCTTGATTCCTCCTTCTCCTTCAAATCGCACCACTATATTAATCACTCTATCCTCCCGACTCGTTTCTCCCTCTTCACTTTCCTCATCTTCTGTCCCACCTGAGTTGTGTTCCATTCTTTTCCTTCTTTTCAAATTCGCTCTTCTAACTTCCACCCACTCACTCCTTTCATGTTGATTACACTCCATTCTATCTTCGCTTCGCCCTGCCATTTCCCTACCGTTAATACTACAGTTGAGAAGCAGTGAGGACACACCGCTACCGGACCTATACAGGCCGTCGGCCGATGCCCCCCCAACTTACCTCTCAACTGACTTTCCCTCAGCTCTCGATTCGCCTTTTCAGTCGCCTTGTCTTCACACGATCCAAACTCCACCGTTATTCCGATACTCCACTCTCTCGTTACTGTCGATTCAAATCTAGCGCGCCAACACACATCTCTTTCTGGCTGTTTTGGTGCTTTAGCGCCTCCATCTGACCCGGAAGAACCACTCACTTTCCTTCACACTGACAACAATAGAATAGATAGAAGAGAAAAGCCTTTATTGTACTAGCGCGTTACTGTAATTAAAATACTTTCATCACTGAAAACATTTGTAGGTAACTTAATTACAGTCACTTACAATTTACTTGCATTTACTTTTCACACCCGGTAATTATACAAAAGTAACTTGTTTTAAAAAATTGTAAGTAAAACAGAAAGAAAGTAATTAGTCACCATTTTTAATCCTGCTGATAACAACAACAACAACAACAACAAAATCTGCAACAACTTTTATTTAAACAACCAGGGCATCATACAGAGAAAATAATGTCAGAACGAATGTAACAATGTCAGGGTAAATAATTTTACAAAACATTTACAACAAGCTTTTATCTATCGATCCGTGAGGCGGGGCCAGTGATGGTCTGTGAGGCTGGACGAGGGGCGGGGCTGCGGAGATGGGTGCTGGCTCCTCCTCCTCATGTTTAAAAGGCCGCGCTTGTCCCTCCTCCTTCCGTGCGCGGGGCGGCAGGGATGACGTCACCAACTAAAAGTTGTAATATCTTCACACATCGGGTATTCCTCATAAAACACACTATTACGTTTAGTTAGGGCAGTTTACGCTTTTGTTTAGCTGATGTACTTTCAATAGCTGAAAAAAAGTCTGAGGTAAAGTTTGAC
Source organism: Paedocypris micromegethes (assembly GCA_028031935.1). Taxonomy (NCBI): domain Eukaryota; kingdom Metazoa; phylum Chordata; class Actinopteri; order Cypriniformes; genus Paedocypris; species Paedocypris micromegethes. The sequence goes on from CM051493.1 coordinate 16,756,120, forward strand.
GTGAGACCCTAGCTGACTCAAAGTTATCAAGCTTCAATTATGTATATCGTCGTTTTTTTAAGAGTCTAAGACTATTGTTTTTTTTTACAAGTGTTCACAGATTTTAATTTATTTTTGATTTTGCATTCTTTCATTCTTTAATTTTTTTAAATGTATCAAATAATAGTGTAAAAGTAAAGTAAGTGGTATAAAAGTCAAATGATTTAAGATGAGCGTCACCCACGCTCGAGAGGCACGTGACCCGCCACAAACGTCACGTGGAGCGTGCCGTACGTGATGACGTGACACCCGCGCTAAGCACTGTGGGAAGGCAAGATGGAGGGAGCGGGAGCGTCATGAACACGGTGTCCGCGCTGTGTCGTCACGTCACCTGCCACCGCCTCCCGCACCGGGCGCTCGTGCACGTCTCCGGCCGCGACGCGCACGCGCTCCTGCAGGGCGTCATCACTAATGACGTCACGCTTCTGACGGAGAAAGAGCCCAGCGCCATTTACACGCACCTGCTGAGCGTCCAGGGCCGGACGCTGTATGACGTCATCCTCTACAGGTCAGGACGCCTTCTGATAGGACAGTCCGCACACACGTGACCGCGGCCGTTACTCAAGTAGAAGTATGAAGTCAAAAATGCTCCCGTGGGAGTAAAAGTCTCCGCTCAAACCTCTTTACTCAAGTAAAAGCACGGGCAAACCTATCTGAAGTAAAAAGTAAAAGTAATGCCAAGGGGAAAATGCCCAGGACTGTATTGTTATATTAAAATGCTGTTGTATATAATTGATTTGAAAATCACCAATAGTGTGAGAGAATGACGCGTGAATCACCGTCTCATCCAATCACAGTCGAGTTCGTCGTAACAGTATGACGCCATTTATCTGGACGCTTTGTTTTTTATTTGAGGCGACAACACGGAAATGAAACCAATCGAAGAGAAATGGCACTAACGCTGTACTTGTATATAAATTAAATTAAATTGAACCTTTATTAGTCCCTCATGGGGAAATTTTTTCTCTAGTACAGACAACTGCATTTAAAAAGTAGGCGGGAAAATAGTTACTCAAGTAAAGATTAACGGGTGTCGAGTAGCCAAGTAGTAATATGTTGTTTCTTGAGTAGAAATTACGGAATTACGTATTCTTACGTATTACTACTTTGTATGTTCTACTTAAATAGCAACGTATTACTACTATGTAAATTCTACTTAAGTAACAATGTATTACTTCTTTGTAAATTCTCTTAAGTAGCATCGTATTACTTCTTTGTAATTCTACTTAAGTAACAACATATTACTACAATGTAAATTCTACATAAATAGCAACGTATTACTACTTTGTAAATTCTACTTAAGTAGTGACGCATTACTTTGTAAATTCTACTTAAGTACAAATGTATTACTACTTTGTACATTCTACTTTAGTAACAACGCATTACTATTTTGTAAATTCTACTTAAGTAGTGACATATTACTACTTTGTAAATATTACTACTTTGTAAAACTTTGTAAATTCTACTTAAGTAGTGACATATTACTACTTTGTAAATTCTACTTAAGTAGTGAGGTATCACTACTTTGTCAATTCTACTTAAGTAACAACGCATTACGTTTGCTAGCAGGCAGTGAGATTGTGTTGACGCTTGTGGTGTTACAGGATGAAGGAAGTGGGCGTGGCCGGCGGGCTCCTCCTGGAGTGTGACGCCAGCGTACGGGACGCGCTCGTGCGCCATCTGAGCGTCTACAAGATCCGCCGCAGGGTGGAGGTGGGGGCGTGTCCGGAGCTGCGGGTGTGGGCCCTCCTGCCACGCCCACACGCCCACCTGCCCGAGGGGGCGTCGCTGTTGGTGCCGGACCCCCGCACTGACCTGATGGGCTGGAGACTGATCGGCGACGCCCACCTGGACCCCTGCCAGGTCATGGGCGGGTGTGGGCGTGGCAGCAGCGAGGACTACCACCGGCACCGCTACACAATCGGTACTTCACCACTCGATCACCACAGCGCTTTATTCGCCTCGTTCACGCCCCGTGTGGTCGGCAGGTGTGCCCGAGGGCGTGGCCGACCTGCCGCCGGGCGAGGCTCTCCCTCTGGAGTCCAACCTGGTCTACCTGCGGGGCGTTAGCTTTAGCAAGGGCTGCTACCTGGGGCAGGAGCTGACGGCCCGCTCGCACCACACGGGCGTGGTCAGGAAGCGCCTGATGCCGGTGAGCCTGTCCTGCCCCGCCCAGCGTCTGCGTCCTGGCGCCGCCCTGGAGACGATGGCGGGCAAACCCGCGGGGAAGTATCGCGGCGGGATCCAGAACGTGGGCCTGGGCCTGGTACGCCTGGCACACGCCGACCAGCCGCTGAGATGTGGCCACGCCTCCCTACAGGCCTCCGTGCCCGCCTGGTGGCCACAAGAGCGCTGACGCATGTGCTGTGGATTTATAATATATATATATAGTTAATGTTTTATAATGAGAAAGCAGCGGGTCCCAGTACTGAGCCTTGTGGAGCCCCCGATTAAAAATCCTCTTTAAAGAGACACCGTACCAAACTGTCTCAAGAATTCTTTATTATAAAATGAGTCCAACTCATTATCCGAGTTTTATTATTAATGAGTGCTGTCAAAGTTAACGCGTTAACGCACGTGATTCATTTGAAGTGCTTAATCGCGTCAATTATTTTTCACAGTTGCAGTTTTTTTACTTGCGGTTTGCTGACGTGCAATGAATAGAACCAAGAGAGTCGTGCGCTGTCTCCAGGTGCGGCTCATTAAGATCAGCAGCTCACAGTCAAAAACAGTCATCAACCCTAACCCTAATAAATCTGTAGTAATAACGTCAGTGTGAAATATAACCTGAAGCTACGAGGGACACACAGTGGATTTGAAACCGGCGTCAGTGCGTTTGAATTAAACGGGTGAGCTCGCGGGAAGCTCTCACGACCCCAGACGGACGCCCTCTAGGTACTTGAATGAATAGACTCCATTACTTTAGGTTTTTTTGTACATTTGGAAAAAACGTTATCGAATATTTACGATATTATATTTATAAATATCGATTTATATCAAAAATATAGGCAACTTTTAAATTCACGCAGTCCCAATAAATTCACGCAATCAATAAAGAACAAGTACTACTACAGGAACAAATTCTGTGCTCAGTGTTTCAGTGTCTAAGGAATTTGTCCCGTTTCTTTACGCATCGTTGTACGTTTTTTTATGGGTTTTTTTTTTTTTTTTTTTTTAGAATCAATTGTATTATACATATGTATACACACATTGTATAATTCCAAAATGTACAAAAATACCTAAAGTAACCAAGTCTATTTACTCAAGTACTTTGCACTAGTGATGGGGACAAGTCACATATGGTCAAGTCCAAGCAAGTCTCCAAGTCTTAACCATCAAGTCTCGAGTCACAGTTTAGACAAATCAAGTCAAGCAAGTCAAGTCAAGTCAAGTCAAGGGTTCACCCCAAGCAAGTCAAGTCGAGTCATGAGAAGTTTCAAGTCAAGTCAAGTCGCAGTACTAAAATAAACAGGTTAAATTATTAATACATGTTTATTTTTGCACAAAAAAGATGAACCTATATACATATATTATGCATCTTCACACTGCTATATTTGATTTGAAAACATGCACTTGGAAGATATGTTTGCCAAGACATTGTCACCAAGTTGTTGACGACTGGTGATTGTCAATAATAATAGTTCTAATAATAATAATAATTCTTCTGAACACACGCCATTCAATTGACAGGTGGTGGACTGGATATGTAGTAGTCTGGGGCACAATCAACTGCGACTTGGATGGCTGCTGTAGATCGCTGCAGTGTCTCTTGGATTTGAGATATTCATCATATCTGCATGGATAGAAAAACAAAATACAAATCCAATCAGGGAAAACTGTAAACATTAAAACAAAAGTATTTTCCTACGCACAAACATTATTTTTTTAATGTAAGGAAATTAAATTGTAAATCTAAATTAATTTTGAGTGATGATCACTTGCCTATGTATGTGCTTTAAGTTGGGTTCCAGCAGTTACAGATTTTCATGTTTACACACAGAAATGGAAATACACATGTACTGACATAGTGTAACATTTGAGCATTTATATACAGTCTATGAACCTTATAAACCCAGTATTGTGACTGAAACTTGCCTAGAATGTTTAACATGTGATTTTTAATACTTATGCTGTGCATTATAGGACACAGTTTATACACTCTTTTTCATCTAGTGATGGGACACTTTTTCATTTCAGCAGAATATAATTATAACGTATGTGAATATAGCCCAGTGATGCAGCTTAATCAGCACACATTTTGTTGTTATCATGAGTGTACACTAAAAAAAAAAATAGTCAGACTTCAATTCAAATGATTAAATTATTCTGGTCAGCATGACCAAAAAGTTTGGAAAGATTTGAAGGGCAAGTGATCGCTCGCACCGACACGTTGATCTGGGATTTTCATGCAGTAAGCGCGAGCTGATATTCAACAACACGCACACGCAGTCAGACGATACAAACACTTGAAAATGCGCACACCTAACGTAGACGTTAAAGCTTACGTGTAATATCGAATAGCTCCCTCGTTTTAAGATGCACCCAACATTTAAACTCGGGCTGCGCCACTGTTACAGGCGTAAATGATCATCACATTTCTGAAAAAAAAAAAAAACATGCAACCATAGCCGATTTATGACAAACAGAAACGATTCATTTATTTCACAAGTAATATTCTTTTTTTTTTTCATTAAATTTGAAAGGAAATAACTTTCTTACCTTTCCATGTAGTTCTTGAAATGCCGGATGAAATGTGACGCTGTGGTTGTCGTGTCGGATGTTGTTGCGTTGCATTCTCTGCATCTGTTCAACCTTTTTCTATTGGAACGGTCCAGTTCAACGTCTTTGTAGCCAAACGTGACTGCTTGTGGAGCTCGACTATAGTCTGCTGTCCACAGCGCTGCGTTACGGTCACAGGCCGGCGCTAATCACAGGTGCACAGGTGCTGCTCATGAGGCACAATTAGTGTTTTATATGCCAAAGTTCAAGTCAATTTCGAGTCTTCCACTTCAAGTCGAAGTCAAGTCTCAAGTCAAAGTCAAGTCAAGTCATTTTCTTACTTTAATCAAGCAAGTCGCAAGTCATGAAAAATGTGACTCGAGTCAGACAAGTCATGTGACTCGAGTCCCCCATCTCTGCTTTGCACCTCTGGTTATTGACGAATGAGGGTATAAAGGAATGTGAGGTTGACAGACAGACGTCAGAATCCGTCATCCTGTTCTGAAATCACAGAGACCTCATTTCTACAGCAGTATGAATACATTTTTTATATCTGTTTTGAGTATTTCAATGTGCGTCTTACAATAAACCTGGTCGTCCACTAGATGGAGGCAGAGGCTCTTCTCTTCAAATTCAAATTCAAATTTTATTTGTCACATCCACAATTATTTTTCAGCAACGTGAAGTCAAATGTATTTTGCAATCGTCCAGTGTGTTAACATGGGGGGGGGGGGGGGGTGGATGGAACAAAAATTTTAGAAAGGGGAAAAAAATAAAACGCAAAAGCAATAAAGTACAAGAATACAAAAAGCTTTGGTTGAAACTATGGCTGCGACCCTACTTACGTTTCTCTCTCTCTGTGTGTGTGTGTGTGTGGTTGTGTGTGTGTGTGTGTGTGTGTGTGTGTGGGGTGTGTGTGTGTGTGTGTGTGTGTGTGTGTTTGTGTATTATTGGTTGTCCGCTGAAGCAAACCATGTTGTCGTCTTTTGTGTAGTTTTAGATGAGTGGCGCGACCACCTCTACAGCGCCCCCTGCTGGAAATTAACCAAATGACAGAATCTCCAAATGATTCGTTCACTTTACTGTTCGAGAATTAAAATGTCGAATAAGTTAAAAGAATCAAACTTCTCATCACAGGAAGTCATCCTTTTGTCCAAGATTTCAAACATCCAAACACACGTTAATAAAATCATTTATTTGGTGGTGGGATTTATTCTGGGAGATTAAATTAAATGATAGATTAAAGTCTCTGTTTGTATTTCCAGTTATTTAAAAACAACACTTATATTTACTACGGCACTGACACATCTGATACGTCTCTGCTGTGATGCTGCTCTTTTCATATGGAACACGTAACATTATTTGCACTTGGACAATAAATGTCCTTTTATTTTTAATGTTTTAATTGCAGACTTTTTAGGATTTGGTGCAGAAAAACACATTTTTAATGACATGAAAGTTGCTTTGGACAGAAGCATTTAACTGACATTGTGAAGTAAAAATCAAAACAGGTGCGGCATTGGGCCCAAGACACAAAAATGTCTCCAATGGAAAGAATGTTTGAGAAAAAAAAGAATGTTTGTCTGAATTCACGGCAGGAATTAGACGAACTACATGTGAAAGTCCACCGAGCTCGGCTACATGTGTCAGGAAGGACGAAAAAAACATACGAAAAGAAAAGGCAGAGAATTGCACTTGTTCTGTTTTTGCTCAGTTTTGCACTGAACCTACATTAAACAAATGAAATGACAAACAGTTTTTTAATTGTGTGTGTGTGTGTGTGTGTGTGTGTGTGTGTGTGTGTGTGATTATTGGGATCACTTCACGCGTTGACATGGCCTTATAGGTGATAGTCGGGCCAGTGCAACAGTTGAAGTTTGGTCTTCTTCATCTGGTTCGTTTGAATCCACATGAAAGCCTCGTTTGAACCCCCGTCATCATCGGCGTGACTGAACGAGAGAAAGGCCAGAGATCTGTGCGCAGAACGTACAAGTTATTACGGAATGCGAATAAACGGACGCGGTTTCGGTAGCAATAACAAGCTGGACGCGCGCGCAATTTGCAACTCGTTTTACAATTTAGCAGTTGCCTAATTAGGTCAATTAATTAATTAGGTCAATTTGAGATGACTTTACACGTTGATGGACTGTCTTCATCCGTATTTCGGGGGCGTGGTAATGGTTTGTGAACATTTAGGAAACTCCTATCCGTGTTGGGAGTCACAGGGGGAAAAAAAATACTAAACAAACACGCATAAAGAAACCGAATTTAGTTGTGTTTTCTGGGGTTGCATCGACAGAAATGGCGTTAAACTAACAAATATTATACAAACACGTTTCAAAAAGTCATGGTCCCGTGGTTGCCTTGGTTTCTGAAGCAAATGCACGGAAATAAATCCCCCCGCGTGAACGTGATCTCAAAGCTGACAATCGATGACCTTCAAATCCTGGAACCGTAACGTTAGCACAAGTTAACTGAAAAGTGTTATGCACTTATTATTGCAGCACTAATCAATATTCGCTCTTCAGGAAGCAGAAGCTCAGTGTGTGAATGCGCGGGGGGCGGGGCTAGTTCGGCTCGTGAAAACAGAGCGGCGTTTCGGCGCGTAACTCGACTGCCCCCTACTGGTCATGTCTTTCCTGTGTTGGAACGTCGCGTGAATCCAGTACAATTGTTTTATTTACATTTTATTTATTTTATTTATTTACATATTTATTTAAGATGGGTCTTATTTGTTCCAAAATGTGTTGCATTTTTGGTTTCCTTTACGTCATTGATTGTTTTGGTGTTTTTTAAGGTCAGAGCTTTAACTCGTTTTTATTTTTATTCAATATTTCTAGTGAATTGTCGCGTCGGTGCTGATGTGACAATTGTTGAGTTTGTTTAACAATGTTACATTTTTGGCACCTGAACAATAAATGAACTTTTAATTATTTAAAGTATTTACAGCATCAGAAACACCAGAGTTACATCTCTTTCCTACAAACAGTGTAATATAACTGCAGGAACTGATAGTGAATCGTTCTTTCTTATGGTGGATAACGAGGCGACACACACACACACACACACACACACGTGAAGACGCGGATCAGTGTCCCACAATCACAAACATTCAGACCGATCACTGAAACCAATTAAGAATAAACGACAACAATGAATCAGACACACTCGAATCAGACACTCAATCAAAAGTTTATTGAATCAAGTAGAACATCAATTCATTTCTAGATTTTCAAGGCATTAAAGCTTCACAAACATTTCCAGCAGAAGCTCAGAACTCATCTTACAACATCCTGTTGGGTAAATGTGACAGATCTGACTGAAATGCCTTTGGAAATCTACAATTCATAATTCAGTGATACCCCGACTAACGAATTAATCTGTGCAGACGGACGTTTCTTTAGGCGGGAATTTCGTTAGCTGAGCCGCATTTTACACGCAATTCGTCTAATCCGTGCCACGAGTTTCTGTCTGTCTCTCTCTCTCTCTTCCCCGTGCGCGCCTTTCTCTCTCTGTCTCTCTCTCTCTCTCTCTCCAAACAAACATTAATAGCAGAACTCATCTTACAAAATGCTGTTGGGTAAATGACAAAGATCTGACTGAAATGCCTTTGGAAATCTACAATTCAAACTTCCAGCTTTAAAGCTCATCCACCCTGTCTGAGACTCTTTTCACTCTAGACACATTGCTCCCACAGCTCTTTCTTCAGGATCACTCCTACCCCGTTTTCTCTTCCTATCCTCACCAAAAGGTACAGTCTGTATCCTCCTCCCCTTTCCCCTATCCCCTTCCACCTTATCTACCTTCCTTCTCTCCATCAGGTGTCTGCCAGCTCTCTGCCTTTCCCTGTCATTGTGCCGACGTTAAGAGTCCCTATTCTCAGGTCGATGCTCCTGCCCTTCCTCTTCTCTCTCTGTTCACGCACCCTTCTGCCTCCTCTCCATCTTTGACCAACAGTAGCCCAATTTCCACCGGCACCCTGTAAGTCAACAGTACTGGTGGCGGTCGTTGTTAACCCGGGCCTCGACCGATCCGTTATGAAGTTTCTTTGAATGACTCGCATGGTTCGTGTTTGACTAGTTTTACGCCGGATGTCCTTCCTGACGCAACCCTCTCTATTTACCCGGGCTTGGGACCGGCACAGAAGTCACTGGCTTGCAACCCCTGTGGCTAGATTTGAACTTGAACTTTGTGGCTAGAAGTGAACTTGAACTTAAATCATCTTTATAATTACATTATAACTACATTTTCAATGTTAATTATTAACTTCTGCTTGTGCTTATCTATATATGACCATTTTCGCAGTAAATGAAATATTTTTAAAACCCTCCTATTATGTTTGGGTCAAATGACCAGTTTTCAAAGTTTTACAATATAAAAAAAAAATACTTCTAGTATATAAAAAGGTCTAAAAAAATTGGGTCAATTTGACCCGTGTTTAAAGTATAAAAATAAACCCGGTTAAATAAGCTGCTGTACTGTTTAAAAATAAATCACACAACACGACTGGTAAAGTCAAAAATCACCAGAGAGAAAGTGCAGACTCCAAGACCAAGTTTTCCAATCATCTTCTTCAAGTCCCTTGAGCTTCTGCTCTCAGAAGAGAATGGAAAGTTTTAGGCTGGTGTACGCATCATCAGGTTACGCATCATCAGGTTACGCATCGCATTGCAATTCAAAATAGCATCATCTTATTTTCTTTGAAAGTTATTGTGGTCAGTGTTGTGCAAGTTACTTCGAAATTGTAATATGTTACATATTACTTATTACTGTTTGTAAAAGTAATAAGTTACATTACAATATTACTGTCTCAGAAATGTAAATATTACATTACTTTTTTACTTTTAAGTTACTTTCACCAAAATAACTACAGAAGTAGAAATTAACGTCCTAAAATAACAAAATGTACTTTTACTTGTACAGTAATTTATGTTACAACCAGTGGAAGACATAGAGTTATGTAGCGTAATGACTGTGGCCTCTCCAAGCTACAAATAACAATATACATAATCTATAATTGTAGGGTGACCATATATTTTGATTTCCAAAAAAGAGGACAATCAGCGCGGCCTCGAGACAAATTCAGACAGGCTTCTCGGAGGCTGATGAACAGCTTTAATGTGCTTCAATGTTGCTAAACTATAACTTAGTAAAAAAAAATCACTTAACTTAAAAAAAATCAGTAAAAACCTAAATAGGTAACTATTTTAGTCAGACTTTTTTGAATAATGAAAAATGTTTTTAAAATGTGATTGTTTTTAAAAAAATAATAATACAAGAAAAAAGTCGCCCATTGTTTCAAAACGATACGCGCAATTTCATTCTCAAATATTACTTTCTCATATAATTTAAAGCACGAGTTGTGAACCTACGTATATTAGCCCACATCTGTTTATTAGTCGTTTGAAGAAGAGGAAAACCGGACATTATCGTGAATTTATAAAATCCGCCCGGATGTCTGGGGAAAAGACGCTTGTCAACACTAATAATTAACTTAAAAAGTGTTAAAAGTATGGTAGACAAAGCGATTTTCCTCCAATATCAGTGAATAACTTGGGTATATCTGATACCAGACACAACAGGAGTATGTAAACTTCAGTGCGTTTTATTCATTTTGAATGACTCACCACACAATACTGTCCTGCTTTCTGGTCCATAAAGTGCAGAGGACACTGTCGTTGCTGTTTTCTTTCTCTTCAGGTCGAGCGATCTAATGGCAGTTCGAGGTGTTTTTTATAATAGCTTTTTTGATGGCCGACAATTCAGCGGTTGCATTTCACCACAATGTTCTTGTTTTTTACAAAACTGAAACAATGCGCATAAGACCATCTCGCGAATGTCCACCGGCTGTTGTTTATTAAATGTTCAAATGTGCCGCGAGTGCGCGACTCTGGCCCGTGCACAACCGCTAATCAGAGCCACAGCCGTCACCGCTAGCTCAGAGCACAGCCAATCATCAGAGCCAATCACACTGCACACCTCGAGCTCAGAGCCAATCTCACTGCACACCTCGAGCTCAGAGCCAATCACTGCACACCTCGAGCTCAGAGCAATCACTGACACACCTCGAGCTCAGAGCCAATACTGCACACCTCGAGCTCAGAGCCAATCACTGCACCCTCGAACTCAGAGCCAATCACTGCACACCTCGAGCTCAGAGCCAATCACTGCACACCTCGAGCTCAGAGCGTACAAAATCAACGCCCACCAGCGAAAGGCGGAACGAATGACTGTGCGTGTCTATTTGCGAACAGGAAAAATTAAATGTTTGATTTACTGTCTTGAAAGTGAAAGATTTGATGTAACGCAACCGTTACTTGCATGTAACGAGTAATATATTACTGAAAATACTAAAAGTAATAAGTTACACTACCGCGTTACAGCAAAAAGTAATATATTAGTGTAATATGTTACTTTTATAACGCGTTACTCCCAACATTGATCGTAGCAATTTTTTCCTAATGTTCTTGTGCTTCTTTACACACAAAACAAAGGAAAGACATATTTTGGTTATTTATAGCAGAGTAATAAATATAATTTAGTAAATAATATAATAGTAAATAATATAATTTTAATGGCTTGACATTTCTCTAGGATGTGGCCCACGATGTGAAATGAGTTTGACGCCCCTGGTTAAACACTCAAACTTAATTTGTCTATTTTTCTTTTACATTTATTGGAGTGCTACATGATGATCCTCCACATCTCCAGCAATTTGGCTGAGCTTCTTCACACTTCCCATGTTCATCAACGTTGCAATATCTTCTCATTTCCTCTCAGTGTTTGTCTATCTGTCCGGATCTTTCACACGTGAAGCATCTCACTGGTTTTGGTCTTAGTTCTCTTAACTGGGTGAGTTTAAACATCTCAAACACACTTTCCTCCGCCTGTTTTCTTCAGATTCAGTCGTAACTGTTTCACTTTCCTGTTTATTTTCTTTTTCTTTGTCATCTTCCTACTTTGGCACTTATTCTCCCTCCTTTCAGAAGACTCCTCAGCTCCTCCATTCCTTCACATCAGTCTCCAAATTATAACTACTCTGTTTCCCTCCATTCTTTTATGACTAAAAAAGTTTTGAAAGACTTTTCATTGTATTATGAAATACATTTTGTAAAGTGAGGTACCTCAAAAGTCTGAGGGAACCTTGAAGTCCTGAGTTTCTGCTGTTCTGGACAAATCAGAATTGCTTAATCGTCCTGTTGCGCATTTCTTCAGTGATGTTCTCACGAAGAACCAGGGTCCAGAGGGAACATCAGATGACTGCTCGATATCTCTGAATTGTTCTCCACTACACGATCATGAACTTTGTGGTCACCTAGGCATCAGGGAAACTCACCACAACCTGTTCAGCTACTTATTCTGGTGGAGACTGACGGTCTCACAATATTGTGGTTTCTGTCATGTTTGAGGCTTGTTGTAGATTGTGTGTAACATTTATTCTCTTCATGTCATAGAAATAGTGGATGTCACCCTCACTTCAGAACTTAACCTGACAGAGAACTCCGCTGCTCGCATCTTCTGTAAAGGCTCTAATGACACCATCGTCACCTCTGTGAAGTGGCTGAAAGATGGAAAAGATCTGTCTACTGGCGACCGCATCCACTACCTTAACAGGAAAACAACATTGTGGATCAGTCCATTGAAGAGATCAGACGCCGGAAATATCAGTGTAGACTAAAAACCCTGTTTCCAATCCAAGGAGTCCGAACCCATCACAATCCCATCTACTGTGAGTGTTTCATGATGCAGCATCTTCTCCAGTTTCCTTTGTTTCCTACTTCCTTGATGTTTCATCTGAACATCAAGCGTGTCTGTGTTCTAGATGGACCAGAAGACGTCAGTATTGTTGGTCCTGGTGTGGTGTCTTTAGGAAACGTGTGTCACTGTCTTGCTCTGCTGCGTCTAACCCATCTGCTTCATTCCGCTGGAGCTTCAAAGGAAAAGACAAAGGAGTTATTGAAGACATGTTCTTCAGCCCTCAGGTTGAAGTTACACAGAGTGGAGAATATTCCTGCACGGCCACCAATAACATCACTGAGAAAGGCCGCTCAGTCAGTTACGAGCTCCTGTTTAGAGGTGAAGACCTACAACACACACACACACTCTCTCTCTCTCTTCTGGACGTGTGGAAATAGATTTCTTTTCTCTGGCTTTTCAGATAGTTTGAGGAAAAGACTTATTGTTGTAGATTATGTGAAGTATTTCTTCTCTTCTAGAAATCACTGACGTCACTATCACTGAAATAGTACGGCCACTGATAGAAAACATCTCGTCTGCTCACTTCAACTTGAGGGCTCGGGTGACACCATCACCTCTGTGAGTGGCTGAAAGATGAAAATATCTGGATTCAGACGACCGCATCAATTTTCACAATTACAAATCCAAGCTGATCCATCAAGTAGGAGATCAACGTGGAAATATCTGTACCTTGGGAAAGAGTTCCACTCCAGAACGTCTGAACCCACCACGGTCATCATCAGCTGTGAGTGTTTCATGTCCAGCATCTTCTACTCAGACCAGACTCAGTTTCCTCTGAACATCAACGGTTGTGTTCTAGATGGACAGAAGACGTCAGGATTGATGGTCCTGGTGTGTGTCTTCAGGGAACGTGTGTCACTGTCTTGCTCTGCTTGTCTGAACCTTCTGCCATGTTCACTGGTTCTTCAATGGAAAAGACAAGGAGCCACCAGAGAAGCGTCTCTCATCCCTCAGCTGAAGTTACACACATTGGAGAATATTCTGCACGGCCACCATGACATCACTAGAACAACCGTCCGTCAGCCACGAGCTCCTGGTTAGAGGTGAAGACCTCAACAAACACACACACACACACACACACACACACAACACACACACACACCACACACACACACACTCTCTCTCTTTTGGACGTGTGGAAATAGATCCTTTCTTTTCTCTGGCTTTTCAGTAGTTTGAAGGAAAAGACTTATGTTGTAGATTATGTGAAGTATTTCTTCTCTTCTAGAAATCACTGACGTCACTATCACTGAAAGTACAACCACTGATAGAAAACATCTCGTCTGCTCACTTCAACTGTGAGGGCTCGGTGCACCATCACTCTGTGAATGACTGAAAGATGAAGAACATCTGGATTCAGACGACCGCATCAATTTCTCTCAAATAACAATCCATGCTGATCCATCCAGTGAGGAGATCAGACGTGGGAAAATATCAGTGTGCCTTGGGAAATGAGTTCCACTCCAGAACGTCTGAACTCACCACGGTCATCATCAGCTGTGAGTGTTTCATGATCCAGCATCTTCTACTCAGACCAGACTCAGTTTCCTCTGAACATCAAACGTTTGTGTTCTAGATGGACCAGAAGACGTCAGGATTGATGGTCCTGGTGTGGTGTCTTCAGGGGAACGTGTGTCACTGTCTTGCTCTGCTGCGTCTGAACCTTCTGCCATGTTTCACTGGTTCTTCAATGGAAAAGACACAGAAGTCACCGAAGAAGCGTTCCTCATCCCTCAGGCTGAAGTTACACACATCGGAGAATATTCCTGCACGGCCACCAATCACATCACTGAGAAAAGCCGCTCCGTCAGCCACGAGCTCCTGGTTAGAGGTGAAGACCTGTACACACACACACACACACACACACACGTACGTCTACATGTTGGTGGATTACAAGGACACACTTTATTTTGGTCACAGAAAGGCGAGATCAACAACTAAACCACAGTAACACACCAAACACACCGTATAACCACTAATAGAACACACCTCCAATAAACCACCATCGATTAATAAGCATATATTCACATCCTGTGTTCTTCGCCTTTTGTACTCACTCAGAAGGTTGCATTTAAGTAATGATGATGTGTAGAAGAGCATCATACCGTAACTGTGTTGAGTGTTGAATGGCCATCCTGATGAAATGTAATGAAATGAAACTTGTTGACGTAGAATGCCATCAAAGACACTCCGATTATTGGAATTCTCCTCTAGTCTAGTTCAGAGCATTTGTCAGGCGCTTTTCACAATTTGAACGGTCTTAAAGTGCACTATAGTGGGCACACTACTTTTTACATTGATGATAACTTACATAATTACCTTGTTTAAATATCTATTGCACTGGTCACCAACACAGTGCCTATGCTGGCCAGACAACCATACTTAAGTAAAAGTACTATATAAGTTACTCCAATACAAGTAAAGAGTCACCAATATAAAAAAAGACTTAAAACATCTTGACAAAGAAATGTGAAAAAACGTTATTTGTGATTTTTCTGCTCTATATTTAACACCTCCATGTTTCAAAAACGGTCAAACAAAACAACGAACAAAAAGTCAGTCTCAGTCAAACTCAAATGTACAAAAAAATTAAATAGTTACAATTCTGAGCGGACTTTGATTTCATTCTCACTGACTACAACAGACGTTACATTTATTCATGTTGCACAAATAAAATGAAGCAAAAATATAGTCACGGTGTGTTTGCCACGTTACGGTAAGTGTCCGTTCAAATGTAGTGGAGTGAAAAGTACTGCTACTCAATCACAAACGTAGGGGAGTAGAGAGTACAAGTTGCTTATATTTTTCATACTCTGTACAAGTGCAAAGTAGCCAAAAACATACAAAAACACAAGTAACGAAGCAAATTTACTCAAGTGCTTTACACCTCTGCGTAAGAACCATGTGAGTCGCCCGTGCATCTTTTCAAAATTAGCTCAAATATACAGCTGTGGTCAAAATTATTCAACTCCGCACTGAAATGGAGTGTTTGGCCACATTGATTTTGATCATTCAGCCATCTTGCTCACATGTTCATCGACGAGGCTCCTGGAGGTGAAACACATATAACATTACATTTCTAATGACCTAACCATTCATGTCTTTTCTGTGCTCACAACATTATCAGTTTTATTCAACCTCGATATCTCAACATCTTAGTACTTAGTACAACAACCCTTACAGTTATAACAGCTTTTAAACGTGAGACACAGCTTGACACAAGTGTCTTGCAGCGATCTACGGGTATCTTCGCCCAAGGGCAAAAGCCTCCAGTTCAGTCACATTCTTGGGCTTGTGCAGTGCAGCTTCTTTCTTTACGTCCCAACAGAGGTTCTCAATCGGATTTAAGTGTCCACTCCAAAATGTTCTAGCCTTTCCTCTGCAACCATGCTCTGGTGGACCTGGGATCATCGTCCCATTGAAAGGTCCAACGTCTCCCAAGCCTCAAGTGTGTGATGAACTGCATGACGTTTTTGTCCAATGTCTCCTGGTGCTGAAGAGAATGAACGGCACCTTGCACACGCTGAAGTAGGGATGGGCGATACCACAATTTTGAAATCGATACGATACCGAGTAACTACAGGTCCAGTATCGACGATATCGATACCAATATCGATACTTTTGGGACCTAAAATAAAATACATTTTTGCACACAGTTTATTAATATCTATATAGGAACTGCAACATAAATAATGCCCATAAACAAAAACACTTTTTTAGCACCCAGATGACATTAGTTATGTTTTAGATTTGTTTTCAGCGGAAGTAGCATGTTCACATTTTTAAGCCAATTTCGTCTATATTTTCCTCCTCGCAATTTACAGTATGCGCATGCGAGTTTAAGTTTAAAGTTTATGTCATTTTATTCATAAACTACGTCATGTACTGTAACATATAGATAATAAAATAGAGATTGAAAAAAAAGATAATAAACATTCTATAGTCCTACTAAAATGAACATAAAACTGCAAAAACACGAAACTTATAATATATACACGGGTAGCATTTTCTGATAATGTATTTAATACTTATTTGTGTTTGTATTTTTATGTTTTTTAACTATTTTTACTGTACTTTTATATTTGTTGCATTTGTATCTTCATAGTTTGTACTGTATTTTATTCATATTTTTTTAATATTTTTAGGAGGATTTGATTGTACTTTTATATCTTATCTCCTTTATTATATTTCTTACTTTAGAATGCATCCCCTCCCCCCAAAACTACCCTACATGCTTAAGTGCTGGACGATTGGAAATTACATTTCACTTCATGTTATACCATGAAATACCTCAAAATTTGAATTTGAGTGTAAACAACAACAAGCATGATTAGGTAGATGTAACATTTGAGATAAAATACATGTTTTGAATGAATATGCGCATAGCGAGAGGTAGGAAAAATGAGGTTGAGAAAAGAACGTCTGCCTGTGCCTGACGGAGACCCCGCCCTCCACTCTGATGAATAATATGACTCAGCAAGCTCATCTGATTGGCTGACAATAATCATGTGACACGGAAGACCATTTGAAATACGCTTCGGCTGATTTTCACACGTCCAAAACTCTCAGAAGTAAAAATGAATTGCACGTTGTTTATTAGAGTTGGTATCGATCTATACTTACGAAGTATCGATTCCAAAGCGGGTATCGAAGTATCGATTCCAAAGTATTCGATACTCCCATCCCTACGCTGAAGCTTCCCTGAACCCGCACAAGCAAAACAACGCCAAAGGCTGTTGCCATGCTGTTTCACGTTGCATACTTTTGATTGAGTGATAAAACGCACATGAAACTTCTGGGTGAGTCTTCAAGTTGCAAGTCAGTCTGCTTTGCGGCTTGAAACGGTAGTTCCTATTGGTCAAGCTAGGGCGTGTTGGGGTTAATCAGGGTTGAACTAGTTCAGTGCTCAAAAAAATGCGCCGAGCCTAGCATTTTGTCGACTTTGACGTCCAGACTTGTAGCAGTTTGAACTATCAGCTGTGTCCTCCTTGTCAACATTTTGATGCACCAGCTTCATCTGGAACACTTGGTGACTTGGTTGTCAAGGGCTGATGTTTGTTTACCTCGACTTGACGGCAGTTTTGACTGATGAAGCATAGATGAAACTCTGGGTCCATGTTCACTTCCCACACTTCCCGTTCACAATCCATTACACAACTGTCACAATTATCCCGGCGCCATCCCTGACTCCGCCCCTTCACCCAGGTTCCCCGATGACCAAAATGACCATTTTTCAACTTTTCAAGCTCTTTCCTCTCTGGAAACCTCTTCACAAGTCTGTTTCTCTGATTATGTGGGAATAATTTGTATGCGCAAAAAGCAGAGGTGTAAAGTACTTGACTACTTGTACTTGTACTTGTACTGAGTGCCAAAAATAGAAGCAACATTTAAGTTCACGCAGTCCCAATTAATTCACGCAAAGTACAAACTAATACAAGTACAAATACTATTCAATGTCATTCATACTATTCATTCTAGTGTTTCAATGTCTTGAAGAATTTCTTTCAGTTTTTTTACACGTTCGTTGTATTCAATTGTATTATACAAATGTAAGCATGTTGTATTGTTTGACAATTTCCTAATCAAGAGAGTGCTCAATCAGGCCCTTCTCGTCAAAGCGCATTGTATTCCAGATAAATAATGGACACACTTCTTTTTAAAGACTATTTTTTTTCCCTTAGCGACTTTGATCAGTAGGCCCGCAATGTGTGAGTAAATGCCAACTTCACTGTTGAAAAGGAGGCACAAGTTTGTATTTGCCAACATCCGGCGTGAACGTCTCCTCTTGTGTTGGAGGTGTGGACCGTTACAGGAGAAGGTCTCCTCACCTCCTCAGAATCTCTCTCTGTTTCTGCCTCCATTAGTCTGGTTTTTAAAGGCACGGGGGCAGATCACGACACGCTTCCCTCATGTTTTGGCACACAAAGCAAGTAATGATGAACTCATTCTGGATCTTTATATAAGACTCCAGCCGCCATTGCTGCTTGCAGCTGTATTTCTCTATCACGGCTGATCATTCTCTGGTTTGAACAGATCATTGTGTGAGTCCGGAACTGCCCGAGCAGCAGAGTAAAGCAGAAGGAGAAACGGCTTTCTTGGGCTTCTCCTGCTCCTTGTCCAGACCAGCGAGATTGTTCGTGTGGTCTTCTGAATCCAGGGGAATCCTCCTCTCTCAACCACTCACCGATCCACTGGTTCCAGGAGACGCCGACGCTTATCACTCACAGTTTGTCCGAGTGCAATCCCAGGATTGTGTCTATGACGTACTAACAGCGTATGAAGACAGAGTCAGTGTGTCCAGTCACAATCTCACTCTGGTGATGAGGAACCTGACGCTCCGAGACTCGGGGAACTACAGTCTGATTGTAGTGTTTGATGACTGGAGTCAATTCAGAGGAGAAACCACCCTGCTGGTGTCCGGTAAGCGTGTGTGGTGTGTGTGTGTGTGTGTGAGGTGGCACCCACTGTGATATAAATGAAAGTGACACACACATACACAATCATCTGGTGTGTTTGTGGTGTGAAGGATTAACTAACATGTCGCGTGTTTGTTCTGTTTCATTCCAGCAGCAGCAGCAGAGACGAACAACGACACCGTGAGTGTTTCACACGACACACTGAAATCAATCTTTCATTTCTCAGCATTTTAATATTAATCTGACATGGAACAAACTATCTGCCTGATATTCTACACAACACACACACACACACACACACACACACACACACACACACACACCACACACACACACACACACACACACAGTGTCGGAGTTAAACAGTTACAATGTGTGTGTGTAGCAGCTGAGTGGCATCAGTGGAGCTCAGAGACCTGGAGGAGAGAGAGAGACTGAGCGAGTGATGAAGGAACCTGAAGAAGATCAGACCAGCTCAACCTTCATGATCCAGCCTGGTGAACAAACACACACACACACACCACACACCACACACACACACACACACACACACACACACACACACACACACACACTCACACACACCACACACACACACACACACACTGGTTTGCTCAACTCTTGCTCTGGTTGTAGGTCAGATCAAACCTGAAGAAAATCCCTGAAGAAAAGCTCCAGCCTGGAGCTTCTGACTGAGTGAATCTCACTAGAAAACTTTCCGTTCACTGACAAACACAATTAGCAGAATCAGAATCGGACAATTTTTTGGTTTTTTCACTTCAGTTTTTCACTTTGTTTTGTTGAAATCACTCGAATCACATGAATTAACGTTAGAATCACACGGAGACAGTAACTGCTGAAGCTTCTTCAAGCCCAAAGGCGTTTCAGTCAGATCTGTCACATTTACCCAACAGGAGGTTGTAAGATGAGTTCTGAGCTTCTGCTAGAAATATTTGAGAAGCTTTAATGACTTGAAAATCAAGAAATGAATTGATGTTCTACTTGATTTATTGAAATGTTGATTGAGTGTCTGATTTGAGTTTTTCTGATTTATTTAGTTTAAGGATTTTAGTTTATCCTTAAACTGTTAAAACACACACAAAAACTAAACAAAAAAAAAGGAAAAAAAGAGAACTCCACAGTTAAAAAAAAAATTTGTTTTCTTTCATTATACTAATTTCAAATTGTTGTATTACTAACTGTAGATTTCCAAAGGCATTTCAGTCAGATCTTTGTCATTTACCCAACAGCATTTTGTAAGATGAGTTCTGCTAGAAATGCCTTGAAAATCAAGAAATGAAATGATGTTCTACTTTATTTGTTCAAACGTTGATTATCATTTGAGAATTTTCGATTTATTGTTGTTTATCTTTAAACTGTTAAAACACACACACAAAAAAAACAAAAAAAGGAAAAAAGAGAAAAGCACAGTTAAAAAAATGTATTTGTTTTCTTCCATTATACTAATTTCAAATTGTTGTATTACTA
>CM051493.1:16776564-16810585 GCA_028031935.1 Paedocypris micromegethes
AAGACCGTGACGCGCTTGTTTCGTTTCGTCAATTTCTTTTCGCTGCTCGGGATGAATTTTTGCCGGCGACGCATTTCGTTGGTCGGGTTTTTTGTTAATAAGGACATTCGTTAGTCGGGTACCACTGTACAACAATTTGAAATAAGTATAATGAAAGTTTAAAGATAAACAACAATAAATCGAAAATACTCAAATGAGATAATCAACGTTTGAACAAATAAAGTAGAACATTTCATTTCTTGATTTTCAAGGCATTTCTAGCAGAAAAAAAACAAACATTAATAGCAGAACTCATCTTACAAAATGCTGTTGGGTAAATGACAAAGATCTGACTGAAATGCCTTTGGAAATCTACAATTAGTAATACAACAATTTGAAATTAGTATAATGGAAGAAAACAAATACATTTTTTTAACTGTGCTTTTCTCTTTTTTCCTTTTTTTGTTTTGTTTTTGTGTGTGTTTTAACAGTTTAAAGATAAACAACAATAAATCGAAAATTCTCAAATGATAATCAACGTTTGAACAAATAAAGTAGAACATCATTTCATTTCTTGATTTTCAAGGCATTTCTAGCAGAACTCATCTTACAAAATGCTGTTGGGTAAATGACAAAGATCTGACTGAAATGCCTTTGGAAATCTACAGTTAGTAATACAACAATTTGAAATTAGTATAATGAAAGAAAACAAATTTTTTTTTTTAACTGTGGAGTTCTCTTTTTTCCTTTTTTTTGTTTAGTTTTTGTGTGTGTTTTAACAGTTTAAGGATAAACTAAAATCCTTAAACTAAATAAATCAGAAAAACTCAAATCAGACACTCAATCAACATTTCAATAAATCAAGTAGAACATCAATTCATTTCTTGATTTTCAAGTCATTAAAGCTTCTCAAATATTTCTAGCAGAAGCTCAGAACTCATCTTACAACCTCCTGTTGGGTAAATGTGACAGATCTGACTGAAACGCCTTTGGGCTTGAAGAAGCTTCAGCAGTTACTGTCTCCGTGTGATTCTAACGTTAATTCATGTGATTCGAGTGATTTCAACAAAACAAAGTGAAAAACTGAAGTGAAAAACACCAAAAAATTGTCCGATTCTGATTCTGCTAATTGTGTTTGTCAGTGAACGGAAAGTTTTCTAGTGAGATTCACTCAGTCAGAAGCTCCAGGCTGGAGCTTTTCTTCAGGGATTTTCTTCAGGTTTGATCTGACCTACAACCAGAGCAAGAGTTGAGCAAACCAGTGTGTGTGTGTGTGTGTGGGTGTGTGTGTGAGTGTGTGTGTGTGTGTGTGTGTGTGTTGTGTGTGTGGTGTGTGTGTGGTGTGTGTGTGTGTGTGTGTGTTTGTTCACCAGGCTGGATCATGAAGGTTGAGCTGGTCTGATCTTCTTCAGGTTCCTTCATCACTCGCTCAGTCTCTCTCTCTCCTCCAGGTCTCTGAGCTCCACTGATGCCACTCAGCTGCTACACACACACATTGTAACTGTTTAACTCCGACACTGTGTGTGTGTGTGTGTGTGTGTGTGTGTGTGTGTGTGTGTGTGTGTGTGTGTGTGTGTGTGTGTGTGTGTTGTAGAATATCAGGCAGATAGTTTGTTCCATGTCAGATTAATATTAAAATGCTGAGAAATGAAAGATTGATTTCAGTGTGTCGTGTGAAACACTCACGGTGTCGTTGTTCGTCTCTGCTGCTGCTGCTGGAATGAAACAGAACAAACACGCGACATGTTAGTTAATCCTTCACACCACAAACACACCAGATGATTGTGTATGTGTGTGTCACTTTCATTTATATCACAGTGGGTGCCACCTCACACACACACACACACACACACACGCTTACCGGACACCAGCAGGGTGGTTTCTCCTCTGAATTGACTCCAGTCATCAAACACTACAATCAGACTGTAGTTCCCCGAGTCTCGGAGCGTCAGGTTCCTCATCACCAGAGTGAGATTGTGACTGGACACACTGACTCTGTCTTCATACGCTGTTAGTACGTCATAGACACAATCCTGGGATTGCACTCGGACAAACTGTGAGTGATAAGCGTCGGCGTCTCCTGGAACCAGTGGATCGGTGAGTGGTTGAGAGAGGAGGATTCCCCTGGATTCAGAAGACCACACGAACAATCTCGCTGGTCTGGACAAGGAGCAGGAGAAGCCCAAGAAAGCCGTTTCTCCTTCTGCTTTACTCTGCTGCTCGGGCAGTTCCGGACTCACACAATGATCTGTTCAAACCAGAGAATGATCAGCCGTGATAGAGAAATACAGCTGCAAGCAGCAATGGCGGCTGGAGTCTTATATAAAGATCCAGAATGAGTTCATCATTACTTGCTTTGTGTGCCAAAACATGAGGGAAGCGTGTCGTGATCTGCCCCCGTGCCTTTAAAAACCAGACTAATGGAGGCAGAAACAGAGAGAGATTCTGAGGAGGTGAGGAGACCTTCTCCTGTAACGGTCCACACCTCCAACACAAGAGGAGACGTTCACGCCGGATGTTGGCAAATACAAACTTGTGCCTCCTTTTCAACAGTGAAGTTGGCATTTACTCACACATTGCGGGCCTACTGATCAAAGTCGCTAAGGGAAAAAAAATAGTCTTTAAAAAAGAAGTGTGTCCATTATTTATCTGGAATACAATGCGCTTTGACGAGAAGGGCCTGATTGAGCACTCTCTTGATTAGGAAATTGTCAAACAATACAACATGCTTACATTTGTATAATACAATTGAATACAACGAACGTGTAAAAAAACTGAAAGAAATTCTTCAAGACATTGAAACACTAGAATGAATAGTATGAATGACATTGAATAGTATTTGTACTTGTATTAGTTTGTACTTTGCGTGAATTAATTGGGACTGCGTGAACTTAAATGTTGCTTCTATTTTTGGCACTCAGTACAAGTACAAGTACAAGTAGTCAAGTACTTTACACCTCTGCTTTTTGCGCATACAAATTATTCCCACATAATCAGAGAAACAGACTTATGAAGAGGTTTCCAGAGAGGAAAGAGCTTGAAAAGTTGAAAAATGGTCATTTTGGTCATCGGGGAACCTGGGTGAAGGGGCGGAGTCAGGGATGGCGCCGGGATAATTGTGACAGTTGTGTAATGGATTGTGAACGGGAAGTGTGGGAAGTGAACATGGACCCAGAGTTTCATCTATGCTTCATCAGTCAAAACTGCCGTCAAGTCGAGGTAAACAAACATCAGCCCTTGACAACCAAGTCACCAAGTGTTCCAGATGAAGCTGGTGCATCAAAATGTTGACAAGGAGGACACAGCTGATAGTTCAAACTGCTACAAGTCTGGACGTCAAAGTCGACAAAATGCTAGGCTCGGCAGTTTTTTTGAGCACTGAACTAGTTCAAACCCTGATTAACCCCAACACGCCCTAGCTTGACCAATAGGAACTACCGTTTCAAGCCGCAAAGCAGACTGACTTGCAACTTGAAGACTCACCCAGAAGTTTCATGTGCGTTTTATCACTCAATCAAAAGTATGCAACGTGAAACAGCATGGCAACAGCCTTTGGCGTTGTTTTGCTTGTGCGGGTTCAGGGAAGCTTCAGCGTAGGGATGGGAGTATCGAATACTTTGGAATCGATACTTCGATACCCGCTTTGGAATCGATACTTTCGTAAGTATAGATCGATACCAACTCTAATAAACAACGTGCAATTCATTTTTACTTCTGAGAGTTTTGGACGTGTGAAAATCAGCCGAAGCGTATTTCAAATGGTCTTCCGTGTCACATGATTATTGTCAGCCAATCAGATGAGCTTGCTGAGTCATTATTATTCATCAGAGTGGAGGGCGGGGTCTCCGTCAGGCACAGGCAGACGTTCTTTTCTCAACCTCATTTTTCCTACCTCTCGCTATGCGCATATTCATTCAAAACATGTATTTTATCTCAAATGTTACATCTACCTAATCATGCTTGTTGTTGTTTACACTCAAATTCAAATTTTGAGGTATTTCATGGTATAACATGAAGTGAAATGTAATTTCCAATCGTCCAGCACTTAAGCATGTAGGGTAGTTTTGGGGGGAGGGGATGCATTCTAAAGTAAGAAATATAATAAAGGAGATAAGATATAAAAGTACAATCAAATCCTCCTAAAAATATTAAAAAAATATGAATAAAATACAGTACAAACTATGAAGATACAAATGCAACAAATATAAAAGTACAGTAAAAATAGTTAAAAAACATAAAAATACAAACACAAATAAGTATTAAATACATTATCAGAAAATGCTACCCGTGTATATATTATAAGTTTCGTGTTTTTGCAGTTTTATGTTCATTTTAGTAGGACTATAGAATGTTTATTATCTTTTTTTTCAATCTCTATTTTATTATCTATATGTTACAGTACATGACGTAGTTTATGAATAAAATGACATAAACTTTAAACTTAAACTCGCATGCGCATACTGTAAATTGCGAGGAGGAAAATATAGACGAAATTGGCTTAAAAATGTGAACATGCTACTTCCGCTGAAAACAAATCTAAAACATAACTAATGTCATCTGGGTGCTAAAAAAGTGTTTTTGTTTATGGGCATTATTTATGTTGCAGTTCCTATATAGATATTAATAAACTGTGTGCAAAAATGTATTTTATTTTAGGTCCCAAAAGTATCGATATTGGTATCGATATCGTCGATACTGGACCTGTAGTTACTCGGTATCGTATCGATTTCAAAATTGTGGTATCGCCCATCCCTACTTCAGCGTGTGCAAGGTGCCGTTCATTCTCTTCAGCACCAGGAGACATTGGACAAAAACGTCATGCAGTTCATCACACACTTGAGGCTTGGGAGACGTTGGACCTTTCAATGGGACGATGATCCCAGGTCCACCAGAGCATGGTTGCAGAGGAAAGGCTAGAACATTTTGGAGTGGACACTTAAATCCGATTGAGAACCTCTGTTGGGACGTAAAGAAAGAAGCTGCACTGCACAAGCCCAAGAATGTGACTGAACTGGAGGCTTTTGCCCTTGGGCGAAGATACCCGTAGATCGCTGCAAGACACTTGTGTCAAGCTGTGTCTCACGTTTAAAAGCTGTTATAACTGTAAGGGTTGTTGTACTAAGTACTAAGATGTTGAGATATCGAGGTTGAATAAAACTGATAATGTTGTGAGCACAGAAAAGACATGAATGGTTAGGTCATTAGAAATGTAATGTTATATGTGTTTCACCTCCAGGAGCCTCGTCGATGAACATGTGAGCAAGATGGCTGAATGATCAAAATCAATGTGGCCAAACACTCCATTTCAGTGCGGAGTTGAATAATTTTGACCACAGCTGTATATTTGAGCTAATTTTTGAAAAGATGCACGGGCGACTCACATGGTTCTTACGCAGAGGTGTAAAGCACTTGAGTAAATTTGCTTCGTTACTTGTGTTTTTTGTATGTTTTTGGCTACTTTGCACTTGTACAGAGTATGAAAAATATAAGCAACTTGTACTCTCTACTCCCCTACGTTTGTGATTGAGTAGCAGTACTTTTCACTCCACTACATTTGAACGGACACTTACCGTAACGTGGCAAACACACCGTGACTATATTTTTGCTTCATTTTATTTGTGCAACATGAATAAATGTAACGTCTGTTGTAGTCAGTGAGAATGAAATCAAAGTCCGCTCAGAATTGTAACTATTTAATTTTTTTGTACATTTGAGTTTGACTGAGACTGACTTTTTGTTCGTTGTTTTGTTTGACCGTTTTTGAAACATGGAGGTGTTAAATATAGAGCAGAAAATCACAAATAACGTTTTTTCACATTTCTTTGTCAAGATGTTTTAAGTCTTTTTTTATATTGGTGACTCTTTACTTGTATTGGAGTAACTTATATAGTACTTTTACTTAAGTATGGTTGTCTGGCCAGCATAGGCACTGTGTTGGTGACCAGTGCAATAGATATTTAAACAAGGTAATTATGTAAGTTATCATCAATGTAAAAAGTAGTGTGCCCACTATAGTGCACTTTAAGACCGTTCAAATTGTGAAAAGCGCCTGACAAATGCTCTGAACTAGACTAGAGGAGAATTCCAATAATCGGAGTGTCTTTGATGGGCATTCTACGTCAACAAGTTTCATTTCATTACATTTCATCAGGATGGCCATTCAACACTCAACACAGTTACGGTATGATGCTCTTCTACACATCATCATTACTTAAATGCAACCTTCTGAGTGAGTACAAAAGGTGCGAAGAACACAGGATGTGAATATATGCTTATTAATCGATGGTGGTTTATTGGAGGTGGTGTTCTATTAGTGGTTATACGGTGTGTTTGGTGTGTTACTGTGGTTTAGTTGTTGATCTCGCCTTTCTGTGACCAAAATAAAGTGTGTCCTTGTAATCCACCAACATGTAGACGTACGTGTGTGTGTGTGTGTGTGTGTGTGTGTACAGGTCTTCACCTCTAACCAGGAGCTCGTGGCTGACGGAGCGGCTTTTCTCAGTGATGTGATTGGTGGCCGTGCAGGAATATTCTCCGATGTGTGTAACTTCAGCCTGAGGGATGAGGAACGCTTCTTCGGTGACTTCTGTGTCTTTTCCATTGAAGAACCAGTGAAACATGGCAGAAGGTTCAGACGCAGCAGAGCAAGACAGTGACACACGTTCCCCTGAAGACACCACACCAGGACCATCAATCCTGACGTCTTCTGGTCCATCTAGAACACAAACGTTTGATGTTCAGAGGAAACTGAGTCTGGTCTGAGTAGAAGATGCTGGATCATGAAACACTCACAGCTGATGATGACCGTGGTGGGTTCAGACGTTCTGGAGTGGAACTCGTTTCCCAAGGTACACTGATATTTTCCCACGTCTGATCTCCTCACTTGATGGATCAGCTTGGATTTGTAATTTGTGAAAAATTTGATGCGGTCGTCTGAATCCAGATATTCTTCATCTTTCAGCCACTTCACAGAGGTGATGGTGTCACCCGAGCCCTCACAGTTGAAGTGAGCAGACGAGATGTTTTCTATCAGTGGCCGTACTATTTCAGTGATAGTGACGTCAGTGATTTCTAGAAGAGAAGAAATACTTCACATAATCTACAACAATAAGTCTTTTCCTTCAAACTATCTGAAAAGCCAGAGAAAAGAAATCTATTTCCACACGTCCAGAAGAGAGAGAGAGAGTGTGTGTGTGTGTTTGTAGGTCTTCACCTCTAAACAGGAGCTCGTAACTGACTGAGCGGCCTTTCTCAGTGATGTTATTGGTGGCCGTGCAGGAATATTCTCCACTCTGTGTAACTTCAACCTGAGGGCTGAAGAACATGTCTTCAATAACTCCTTTGTCTTTTCCTTTGAAGCTCCAGCGGAATGAAGCAGATGGGTTAGACGCAGCAGAGCAAGACAGTGACACACGTTTCCCTAAAGACACCACACCAGGACCAACAATACTGACGTCTTCTGGTCCATCTAGAACACAGACACGCTTGATGTTCAGATGAAACATCAAGGAAGTAGGAAACAAAGGAAACTGGAGAAGATGCTGCATCATGAAACACTCACAGTAGATGTGGATTGTGATGGGTTCGGACTCCTTGGATTGGAACAGGGTTTTTAGTCTACACTGATATTTTCCGGCGTCTGATCTCTTCAATGGACTGATCCACAATGTTGTTTTCCTGTTAAGGTAGTGGATGCGGTCGCCAGTAGACAGATCTTTTCCATCTTTCAGCCACTTCACAGAGGTGACGATGGTGTCATTAGAGCCTTTACAGAAGATGCGAGCAGCGGAGTTCTCTGTCAGGTTAAGTTCTGAAGTGAGGGTGACATCCACTATTTCTATGACATGAAGAGAATAAATGTTACACACAATCTACAACAAGCCTCAAACATGACAGAAACCACAATATTGTGAGACCGTCAGTCTCCACCAGAATAAGTAGCTGAACAGGTTGTGGTGAGTTTCCCTGATGCCTAGGTGACCACAAAGTTCATGATCGTGAGCTGGAGAACAATTCAGAGATATCGAGCAGTCATCTGATGTTCCCTCTGGACCCTGGTTCTTCGTGAGAACATCACTGAAGAAATGCGCAACAGGACGATTAAGCAATTCTGATTTGTCCAGAACAGCAGAAACTCAGGACTTCAAGGTTCCCTCAGACTTTTGAGGTACCTCACTTTACAAAATGTATTTCATAATACAATGAAAAGTCTTTCAAAACTTTTTAGTCATAAAAGAATGGAGGGAAACAGAGTAGTTATAATTTGGAGACTGAGTGAAGGAATGGAGGAGCTGAGGAGTCTTCTGAAAGGAGGGAGAATAAGTGCCAAAGTAGGAAGATGACAAGAGAAGAAAATAAACAGGAAAGTGAAACAGTTACGACTGAATCTGAAGAAAACAGGCGGAGGAAAGTGTGTTTGAGATGTTTAACTCACCCAGTTAAGAGAACTAAGACCAAAACCAGTGAGATGCTTCACGTGTGAAAGATCCGGACAGATAGACAAACACTGAGAGGAAATGAGAAGATATTGCAACGTTGATGAACATGGGAAGTGTGAAGAAGCTCAGCCAAATTGCTGGAGATGTGGAGGATCATCATGTAGCACTCCAATAAATGTAAAAGAAAATAATAGACAAATTAAGTTTGAGTGTTTAACCCAGGGGCGTCAAACTCATTTCACATCGTGGGCCACATCCTAGAGAAATGTCAAGCCATTAAAATTATATTATTTACTATTATATTATTTACTAAATTATATTTATTACTCTGCTATAAATAACCAAAATATGTCTTTCCTTTGTTTTTGTGTAAAGAAGCACAAGAACATTAGGAAAAAATTGCTACGATCAATGTTGGGAGTAACGCGTTATAAAAGTAACATATTACACTA
The DNA here is from genome assembly GCA_028031935.1 of Paedocypris micromegethes. Lineage (NCBI taxonomy): Eukaryota > Metazoa > Chordata > Actinopteri > Cypriniformes > Paedocypris > Paedocypris micromegethes. Next base: position 16,785,434 of record CM051493.1, read on the forward strand.
ATATATTACTTTTTGCTGTAACGCGGTAGTGTAACTTATTACTTTTAGTATTTTCAGTAATATATTACTCGTTACATGCAAGTAACGGTTGCGTTACATCAAATCTTTCACTTTCAAGACAGTAAATCAAACATTTAATTTTTCCTGTTCGCAAATAGACACGCAAGTCATTCGTTCCGCCTTTCGCTGGTGGAGCGTTGTATTTTGTAACGCTCTGAGCTCGAGGTGTGCAGTGATTGGCTCTGAGCTCGAGGTGTGCAGTGATTGGCTCTGAGTTCGAGGTGTGCAGTGATTGGCTCTGAGCTCGAGGTGTGCAGTGATTGGCTCTGAGCTCGAGGTGTGCAGTGATTGGCTCTGAGCTCGAGGTGTGCAGTGATTGGCTCTGAGCTCGAGGTGTGCAGTGATTGGCTCTGAGCTCGAGGTGTGCAGTGATTGGCTCTGAGTGATTGGCTGTGCTCTGAGCTAGCGGTGACGGCTGTGGCTCTGATTAGCGGTTGTGCACGGGCCAGAGCGCGCACTCGCGGCACATTTGAACATTTAATAAACAACAGTCGGTGGAACATTCGCGAGATGGTCTTATGCGCATTGTTTCAGTTTTGTAAAAAACAAGAACATTGTGGTGAAATGCAACCGCTGAATTGTCGGCATCAAAAATCAGCTATTTAAAAAAACACCTCGAACTGCCATTAGATCGCTCGACCTGAAGAGAAAGAAAACAGCAACGACAGTGTCCTCTGCACTTTATGACCAGAAAGCAGGACAGTATTGTGTGGTGAGTCATTCAAAAGGAATAAAACGCACTGAAGTTTACACACTCCTGTTGTGTCTGGTATCAGATATACCCAAGTTATTCACTGATATTGGAAGAAAATCGCTTTGTCTACTATACTTTTAACACTTATTAATGTTAATTATTAGTGTTGACAAGCGTCTTTTCCCCAGACATCCGGGCGGATTTCATAAATTCACGATAATGTCCGGTTTTCCCTCTTTTTCAAACGACTAATAAACAGATGTGGGCTAATATACGTAGGTTCACAACTCGTGCTTTAAATTATATGAGAAAGTAATATATGAGAATGAAATTGCGCGTATCGTTTTGAAACAATGGGTCAACTTTTTTCTTGTATTATTATTATTTTTAAAAACAATCACATTTTTATAAACATTTTTCATTATTCAAAAAAGTCTGACTAAAATAGTTACCTATTTAGGTTTTTACTGATTTTTCTGAAGTTAAGTGATTTTTTTTTTAGCTAGGTTATAGTTTAGCAGCATTGAAGCACATTAAAGCTTGTTCATCAGCCTCCGAGAAGCCTGTCTGAATTTGTCTCGAGGCCGCGCTGATTGTCCTCTTTTTTTGGAAATCAAAATATATGGTCACCCTACAATTATAGATTATGTATATTGTTATTTGTAGCTTGGAGAGGCCACAGTCATTACGCTACATAACTCTGTGTCTTCCACTGGTTGTAACATAAATTACTGTACAAGTAAAAGGTACATTTTGTTATTTTAGGACGTTAATTTCTACTTCTGTAGTTATTTTGGTGAAAGTAACTTAAAAGTAATAAAGTAATGTAATATATTACATTTCTGAGACTGTAATATTGTAATGTAACTTATTACTTTTTACAAACAGTAATAAGTAATATGTAACAAATTACAATTTCGAAGTAACTTGCACAACACTGACCACAATAACTTTTCAAAGACTAAATAAGATGATGCTATTTTGAATTGCAATGCGATGCGTAACCTGATGATGCGTAACCTGATGATGCGTACACCAGCCTAAAACTTTCCATTCTCTTCTGAGAGCAGAAGCTCAAGGGACTTGAAGAAGATGATTGGAAAACTTGGTCTTGGAGTCTGCACTTTCTCTCTGGTGATTTTTGACTTTACCAGTCGTGTTGTGTGATTTATTTTTAAACAGTACAGCAGCTTATTTAACCGGGTTTATTTTTATACTTTAAACACGGGTCAAATTGACCCAATTTTTTTAGACCTTTTTATATACTAGAAGTATTTTTTTTATATTGTAAAACTTTGAAAACTGGTCAATTTGACCCAAACATAATAGGAGGGTTAAAAAATATTTCATTTACTGCGAAAATGGTCATATATAGATAAGCACAAGCAGAAGTTAATAATTAACATTGAAAATGTAGTTATAATGTAATTATAAAGATGATTTAAGTTCAAGTTCACTTCTAGCCACAAAGTTCAAGTTCAAATCTAGCCACAGGGGTTGCAAGCCAGTGACTTCTGTGCCGGTCCCAAGCCCGGGTAAATAGAGAGGGTTGCGTCAGGAAGGACATCCGGCGTAAAACTAGTCAAACACGAACCATGCGAGTCATTCAAAGAAACTTCATAACGGATCGGTCGAGGCCCGGGTTAACAACGACCGCCACCAGTACTGTTGACTTACAGGGTGCCGGTGGAAATTGGGCTACTGTTGGTCAAAGATGGAGAGGAGGCAGAAGGGTGCGTGAACAGAGAGAGAAGAGGAAGGGCAGGAGCATCGACCTGAGAATAGGGACTCTTAACGTTGGCACAATGACAGGGAAAGGCAGAGAGCTGGCAGACATGATGGAGAGAAGGAAGGTAGATAAGGTGGAAGGGGATAGGGGAAGGGGAGGAGGATACAGACTGTACCTTTTGGTGAGGATAGGAAGAGAAACGGGGTAGGAGTGATCCTGAAGAAAGAGCTGGGGAGCAATGTGCTAGAGGTGAAAAGAGTCTCAGACAGGGTGATGAGCTTAAAGCTGGAAGTTGAAGGGGTGATGGTGAATGTAGTCAGTGGGTATGCTCCACAAGTGGGCTGTGGGTTAGAAGAGAAGGAGAGATTCTGCAGTGAGTTTGATGAGGTCATAGAGAGTATTCCCAGAGGGGAGAGACTGGTTGTTGGAGCAGACTTCAATGGTCATGTTGGTGAGGGGAACAGAGGTGATGAGGATGTGATGGGCAGGTTTGGTGTGAAGGAAAGGAATCTAGAAGGACGTAGACTTTGCTAAGAGGATGGAAAAGGCTGTAGTCAACACTTACTTCCAGAAGAGAGAGGAACACAGAGTGGCATACAAGAGTGGAGGTAGGAGTACACAGGTGGACTACATCCTATGTAGACGAGGCCATTTGAGAGAGTTTAGTGACTGCAAAGTAGTGGTAGGAGAGAGTGTAGCCAGACAGCACCGCATGGTGGTGTGTAAGATGACGCTGGTGGTCAGGAGGAAGAAGAATAGAGGGAAGACAGAAGAGAAGACCAAGTGGTGGAAGTTAAAGGATGAAGGAGCTTGAGAGGAATTCAGGCAGAGCTGCTTGAAGAACTGGGAAACTACAGCAGAGGTTATCAGGGAGACAGGTAGGAAGGTGCTGGGTGTTTCATCTGGAAGGAGGATAGAAGATAAGGACACTTGGTGGTGGAATAAGGAAGTACAGGACTGCATCCAGAGGAAGAGGTTGGTAAAGAAGAAGTGGGATCTAGAAAGGACTGATGAAAGTAGACAGGAGTACAAGGAAGTGCAGCGCAGAGTGAAGAGGGAGGTGGCGAAGGCCAAACAGAAAGCGTAAGATCAGCTGTATGACAGGTTAGACACAAAGGAAGGAGAGAAGGACTTGTACAGCCAGACAGAGAGATAGGGATGGGAAGGATGTACAGCAGATAAGAGTTATACACACACACAAAAAATTTTACCTCTAAGGTACATTTGTCACAAAAGTACCCCATAAGGTACATAAATGGACCATACGGTGACAATATTGGTCCTTTGACTATTTGTAAAGGTACAAAATCCCTGCTGACAGAAAGAGGTACACATTTGTACCTTTCACAGCTTTAGATACTTTAACATTAAATCAGTGACGCCATTTAGCTCGCACGGATCATGGCACAGGACGGGCGGCAGGAAGGTGAGGTCGAATCTTTCTATGCTCAAAAATGTGATTTAAAATAAGGATATTAAATAAGCACTAATCAAATACTCTGTTAGGATTTAAGTCGCTGCTGAAAGTTAAGCTTGGAAGGAAGCAAAAGTACGTGAATGTTTCCCACACCGATTTGAAACTTTCCGATTTTCTGGAGGAAGGTAATCACAGATGTTATTTTTTTAAACATGTATTAAACTGAAAATTTTGGTGACTAATGGCCGCTAAATGTAATGTTGTCTCGTTTATAGCCTTCGTTAAGTTCGGCGTCAGTATGCCCACCTGAAGCTACTGCGGTCTCGCCAGCCGCGTTGTCGAGTTATGGCGAGTCTGTCACGGAGATAGACGAGGAGGAGGACGTGTTCGAGGATGTTTTAAACAACGAATTTGGGTGTCTTTCTAATATGGTTGCCATATTCTTCAAACGGTAACGTTATTAATCAAATAGTATGTTGTTTCGCTTTTGCATGTGGCGCGGTTTTTTGTGTGCGCGCGTGTGTGTGTGCGTGCGTGTGTGTGTGTGTGTGCGCCAAAAGAGTGGCAATTTTACTCCGTTTTTCATCGTTTTTCTGAATATATTTTACATAAGCGCAGCAAGTAACAGTAACTAAGTTAATGCTTTGTGTTGAGAAGCCCAGAAAGTGAGTCAATTTGACTTCGGTAATTTAAATAAATCTAGCGACCCTCAGTGGATGACGTCAGAGCGTGTTAGCGCTCAAACATTTCCTCATTTCCCTCACTTTCATCGGCGGGAGATTTCGACTTTCACGGAGGAAAGGTGTCGATTTGTCTGGACTTTTTGTCAGTGTAAGTAATGCTTGTATTGTTTCTTTTGCTTTTTATTTTCGTAGTAATTTGTTTTTACATAAAGTTAGTGTTATGTATGTGTTTGAGGTTGTGCAATACGTATTATTACCACTAGATGTACCGATCTATCCGCAGTTCGTGTGTGATGTGTTCAATAAAAGAAGTAACCAGTTCGTTGGCAATAAAAGTCGAGTCCGTCTCACTCTCTGGTCTGATAAATTGTTATTAGTACCACACTAAAGGAGCAAACATAAAGTTAGCTTGTCACTGTCACTTTTACTGCGCTGTTTTAATTCCAGTGTAAATCGTGACATGTAGCAGGCGTGTGACACGACACGTACAGTATTATTACTGTCTGCATTTTTTCCCTGCTGACAAGCTGTTTAGTGGAGGGTTATCAAATGCGTGGTGTGAGCGAAAAATAAGATTAAATCCTTACTCGTTAAACAGTTTTAATATGATTGTATTCAAATTATATGTATTCGAATGTATCCTTGCTAAGACCTTGAGTGAACTGTTGTTCTGTTAGAGTTTTGGGCTGTAAGTGATATGTTCATCTGTTTCTCACTCATCCTCTAGCAGAAGGGTGGTTACGAAAGGCTTGGATTGGCTTCAGGTCATCTTGACCGGGGGGAAAAAGAGGTTGATTTGGATTGAGAAAGCATTCCCCAAGCCGGAGAATAAATGATGTTTTTGATTGTCTGTGACTGATTTTGGGCAAACGTGATGAAGTGATGTCATATCTTATGTAAGAAACGTGTATAAAACGCCGCCATGATGAGTGAAATGCTTTAGCTTCATTCCTCCACAGATTTGCTCGATTCAGGCCTGAACCAGTTAATTGAACTATTTAATGGAACCTCTTAATAAAATAATCTTTGCGTTGAATCCAACACGGAGTCCAGAGAAGTTTTTTAAATTCGACTAATAGTTTTTCCAGTACTTTCTACGACATGGGCAAACTGGCCAAAGACTCAGAATATAAGCCACAAAATAACCAGAGCGACAGAATCCATTGCTTCAATGAAGGCGCCGCTGTTTATCTTGAAAGCGCTGCACCATAATAACAAATGTTATGTTCGCATCAATATGCTTAGTAACATTTAATTTCCGACTAATTTGGATTCCAACAAAAAGCACGAAAACCTACGCCAACTACGAGTACTAATTACTAAGTACACCGCACTGTAACCTACTCAAGCAGGAATGACTTAAATGACTTTTAATGGTGGGTTTGTTTATATACATTTTTTCATATACATTGAAAAATGTATATGAAAGAACAGACTGATTCATGAACTATCACATTATAACAGCTCGTACTGGGAAGGTATTGAATTGAATTGAAATTGAACTGAAAAATCCTTTATTAGTCCCACAGCGGGGAAATTTCACGTCACAACAGCAACAACAAATCCAAGCAAATAAATAAACAAACATCACCATAACGCACTGCACACATCATAATAGACAAACAAACAAACACAGACCATAAATGAACCTGCCCGTCATAAGCATAGTTCCAGTCACCAGTTTAAATTTAAGTTCAAATTGTAGAGTCTAATCGCAGCAGGTAGGAAAGATCTGCGATATCTCTCCTTCACACAGCGGGGGTGAATCAGTCTCTCCAGAGCAGACAGTGAGTCCACCAGTGGGTGAGAGTCCAGGTCCAGGATGGATGATAGTTTATCCAGGACTCTTCTCTCACCACCTCCTGCACTGTGTCCAGAGTGCATCCCAGGACAGAGCTGGACTTTTTGATGATCCTGTCCAGTCTCTTCCTGTCTTTGCCTGAGATGCTGCTGCTCCAGCAGACCACACCGTACAGGATTGCTGATGCCACCACAGAGTCATAGAAGATCTTCAGGAGTGACCCTCTCACTCCAAAAGACCGCAGTCTCCTCAGGAGGTAGAGTCTGCTCTGACCCTTCCTGTACAGTGCGTCTGTGTTGTGAGTCCAGTCCAGTTTGTTGTTCAGATGCACACCCAGGTATTTATAAGACTCCACTCTCTCAATGTCCATTCCCTGGATGTGCATCGGTGGGATGACAGTAGACTGTCGCCGGCGAAAATCCACCACCATCTCCTTAGTTTTCCCTGCGTTGATCAGGAGGTGGTTCCGCCGACACCAGTCCACAAAGTCCTGAGTGAGTCCTCTGTACTCAGCATCGTTAGCTCCTGTGATCAACCCAACAATTGCTGAGTCATCAGAGAACTTCTGCAGAACACAGCCGTCCGTGTTGTGTCTGAAGTCGAGGTGTAGAGAGTGAAGAGGAAAGGAGCCAGTACAGTCCCCTGTGGAGCCCCCACACTGCAGCTCAGAGTGTCAGACACACAGTCCTTGGCTCTCACAAACTGTGGCCTGTTTGTCAGATAGTCCATGATCCACTCCGTCAGATAGAGGTCCACACCAGCCTCCTCCAGTTTGTGTTCCAGAAGCACCGGCTGGATGGTGTTGAAGGCGCTGGAGAAATCAAAAAACATGATCCTCACGCTACTGTCGGGCTTCTCAAGGTGAGAAAGAGCTCGGTGCAGAAGAAAGATGACGGCGTCTTCCACTCCCGTGCCATGTCTGTAGGCAAACTGCAGTGGGTCAAGGTAGGTTCCCACAGCAGATCTGAGGTGACCCAGGACTAGTCTCTCCAGTGTCTTCATTAGATGGGACGTGAGAGCCACCGGTCTGAAGCTGTTGAGGTCTTTGGCCTGCGGTGTCTTAGGCACTGGTACCACACAGGAGGTCTTCCAGAGCTGTGGGACCTTCCTCAGCTTGAGGCTCAGATTGAAGACTAGTTCCAGGACTTCACACAGTTCATCTGCGCAGGACTTGAGGAGTCTGGAGCTGATGCCATCTGGTCCGGCTGCCTTCCTACCGTTGATTCTTTTAAGCTGGTTTCTCACCTGTATACTGGAGAAAGACAGGGGTTGTGGTGGTGTTGCAGTATCAGTGAGTAGAGGGTCTTGATGGGCTGGTTCTGCAGGAGGTGCTGATGGTGTGGAAAGCAGCTGCTGCGGGGTGGGAGGGGGGGCTGCTTGGTCGAATCGATTAAAGTGATGGTTCAGGTCATTGGCCCAGTTCATGTCCCCCTCCACCTGAGGGTGCGGTGCTTTAAAGCCAGAGATGGTTTTCAGGCTTTTCCACACTTCCCTGGTGTTGTTTCGCTGAAGCTGCTTCTCCATCTTCCTCCTGTATCTGGCCTTTCCCTCTCGAATTTTCCTCCTCAGCTCCTTCTGTACACGCCTGAGTTCTTCCCTGTTCCCGGATCTGAACGCTCTCTTCTTCTCCTTTAAGAGGACTTTAATCTCAGAGGTGACCCACGGCTTGTTATTAGCGAAATGCCGTACCACTCTGGATGGAACAGTGTTTTCACAGCAGAATTTAATGTATTCAGTAATACAGTAGGCATTACTATTACATTTTTCAAATGTAACTAAAATTAAATTAGTTTTTTTTACAGCAGATATTTCACAGACTGATTCATCAACCATCAAGTCTTCCGATCCTGTTGACTGCTGTGTAAACTGAAAGATTGAAGCACATAATGTGCTGCTGTTGAGGTAATTGTTGCTTTTTAACTGAAGAATTTAAACAAACATTACTTGAATCTAACGTGTATTGGTGTGAATTATTAATAGAACTTACTAAGGTAGAATGATGATATTTTGTCTTTTTTTTTTGTTCCCATAACTGGAAATATTAAGTAAAGTTTACTTGAGTTCTTAAATGAAAACTATTTGGTGCCTTTGAGTAAAATGTACTTAAAATGTTCCCTGTAATATTTACTTAGGTTTTTTTTATGTGGAAATTGTTACAGTGGTTTTTTCAAGTACATTTAACTCCACATTTTTTACAGTGTAGGGTTACCACTTTTAATACCGAAAAACAAGGCACGCATAGTGCAGCGCCTAGGGGGCGGGGCTATGAACAACCCTTTACTTACATGTGTAATCTCACATGTTGTGATCACAACTTGAAATACGAGACAAAAAAATTATTTCTTTGACATGCAGTCAGTCTTTCTCTTTTACAACTCAACAGACTTCTCTAATATTTCTATGATCTCTAATGTCTGTCATTTTTTTGCAGTAACAACATGGAAACAGCACATCCAGCTATACTTGTATATAGTTACTATAGCAATGTTTTTGTAATGCCAATTTCTAATTTAAAACGCTAGAGAGTGGCAATTTACTATTTTATTTGACATGCTAGGGAGTCGTGTTGTATATAGTAATGTTTCATGTACTAAGGTATGAGAGACTCTCCGGTGTTTGTGGCTTGCCGTCGCTGCTCTTCATGTCTGCTGTGTGTGTTGTTTGTCTTGCTGCTCATTCTCTGTCTACCTCCGCAGAACAATGCCGGCATATCCTACGATCGACAAACGCTACTCGACATCGGACATGCAATGTTCGGTCGCAGCGTTCACGAAGTTGCTCCACATACTCGCCACCATCACCGTGTATTCACTCACCTCCCCGAGCATTGTCCCATCGGCCCGCCTCCCTATCCTCGGGACGGCGCGGCACTCGCGGAAGCAAAGCGACCCGCCTCAAACGGAGGTTAAAGCTGGATTTCGCCTCCATTATTCCCAGGCCCAGCGGGCAGTACGGACGGAGCGTCATGCCCGCTGCTAGGCGATGGCTTCGCCCTGTGATGTCATCGGCACCTATCCTCTCGCCTCCACGCTGGACTAGAACTCGCGGACCCCATCATGGTGGAATAAACCTCAAACATCTTCGCCCGATCATCAGATCTTTGCAAACGGAGGCAACCACAACCATAAAAGTGGCCCTGATCAATGCCAGACCGCTGGTAAACAAGGCGTTCATCTTAAACGACTTCTTCACCACTCGCACTCTGGACCTATTATGCATCTCGGAATCCTGGGTGAGGCCAGGTGAGGACGACGCCTTTTATGACCTGGTCCCACAGCACTGTCATTTTCTAAATACCCCGCGCTGGTTTAGTCTCAGTTATCAATAACGCGTACCCCTCCCGCCCGCCTCAAGTCACCCCGTGCAGCAGCTTCGAGGTGCAGCTGCTTAAACTTTCATCTATCGATCCGATTGCTGTTGCTCTGGTCTATCGTCCTCCACAGCCCAATGATTCCTTCATCACAGACGTCACTGCTCTTATTGGAAATCTCGTGCTATCCCATGACAAAATTCTGCTACTCGGCGATTTCAACATTCACGTTTGCTGTGGATTGAAACCATTAACCATTAAAACAAGTTTCTTAATTTATTGGATTCTCTTAACTTCAAACACTACAATACTGGCCCATCGCACATACATGGCCACACTCTGGACCTTATTTTTACTTTTGGTTTTTCTGTGCACAACCTGGAACTCTGCGAAGCCTCCTTCTCTGACCACTTGCCTATTACTTTCTCTGTGCCACTCGCTGGACTCCCGCCACCCGTAACCACTAGGGGTCGCACTTGTCGCACTCTCAACGAGTCTTCCCTCAACCTATTCTCTGAATTATATCAAAATGAATGCGAGCTGCTAGAATCCGAATCACCACTACTCCGTCTGGATGCAACCGACCACCTTAGCCTCTTCAACACCTCATGCCTTTGGATTCTGGACACCGTTGCCCCCTTGCGTCAAAAGAAACACAAGCCCAGGCCAACTCCCTGGCTTAACAACTCCATCCAAGCACTCAGACAAGCCTGCAGGAAGGCCGAACGCAAGCGGAAGAAGGACAAGCTACAGGTTTCATTTGATATGAAATATTCGTTATCTGTCTTCCAAGCAGCCGCAAAAAACGCTAAATGTCAGTACCTCTCCAATACCGTAATCAAAAATGCCCATAATCCCAAAATCCTATTCTCAACCATAAACTCTGTCCTTCACCCGCCCACCAGTCACGCTGCAGAGCCAACCGACAAACTATGCGAGGACTTCTCCACATTTTTCTCTGACAAAATCGCTTCAATCCAGAAAAACCTCCCAATCTCTACACTCTCTGTACCAGAAGCACCGTCCCATCTCTAACCTCCCTTTCATATCTAAAATTATGGAAAAAACTGTTCTGACCCAACTCAAATCGCATCTCTCAAGTAATGCAACCTTTGAAAAGCTCCAATCTGGCTTTAAAACGCAGCACAGCACAGAATCTGCTCTCCTCAAAGTGACCAATGACATCTTCATGGCCACCGACTCTGGGCATTAAAGCTAATGTGCTAACCTGGTTCCACTCCTACCTGTCCAACCGCTGGCTCACCATCAACATTGAGAACTGTAGTTCTCCCAAAACACCACTCAACTGCGTCAATCCTCGGACCAGCCCTTTTTTCAATCTATCTCCTGCCTCTTGCTTCCATCCTCACAAAATTTGCCGTTGCGTATCACTTCTTCGCGGACGACACGCAGATCTACCTGCCCTTCTCTCGCACCGACAGTAACTATCTGCAGCCGTTACTGGAGTGCCTAGCTGAGGTGAAACTGTGGCTGGCCAGCAACTTCCTGAGCCGAGGTCCTGGTCTTCATCCCAAGTGAAAGAACAGTTTGCAACTTAGCTCCCTCCTACCTATCGCCCTCTGTGAACAACTGCGATCGAAATTTGGGAGTCCTATTCGACAGCCATCTCAGGTTTGACAAGCAAGTCAACTCGGTAGTCAAATGTCGGGGGGATCGCTCGTTCTCTGTGGTCGGCCCGAAACTTTGGAATACTCTCCCTCCTCACATAAAGGCTGCCCCGTCCATCTCAATCTTCAAATCCAGACTCAAAACACACCTGTTCTCCCAGGCCTTCGATATGCCACTACTGTCCCTCAATGCACTGTTACTGCCACATAATGCACTTTGTTTCTTTTATCTGCCTTCCTCCCTTTACCTTACTGTCTAATTATTGTTTTACTTTCTTTCTTCTCTTAATTGCCTCTCTTCTACCTCTTCTCCTCCTCCTCCGCCTTCATGTGAAGCACTTTGGTCCACTCTGGTGGTTTTTAAGTGTGCTATATAAATAAACTTTGACTTGACTTGACTTTGACTTAAAAGACCAATCAAACTCATGGGGACGTTGCGTATTACCCAATCAAAAGTGAGAAAGGAGAATTCAGAAAACATTCACAAAATGCGTAAAATTTAAATAATAAACAGTTTGCATGAAACCCTGCTTTTAAAAAACAATGTAAAAAACCGTATTCAGTCTCAAATACGGGACAATACATACATGCCGGGACCTTTTAACTCTGCAGTTGTCAAAAACATTTGTGCGGTTTTCTTACCCAGGTCTCCTGTTCTCTGTGGAACGAACCGGTGTGTCTCTTTAACGTTAGTCGAGGACCATTTCCTCCCTCGGTCCTGCTACACTAGCTAATGTTTGTAGCCAATTTATGCATGTGCTGTTTCCGTGTTTGGGTTGTTGCTACAGCAAAAAGTTACAAATACTGTACTGTACTGTGTTTTTTTTAAGCCCATAATAAAATACGACTAACTTTACAAAAGCGTTGTAAAAGAGAGACTGTATTTCAAGTAAGGACAGTTTAATTTGATATTTTTGTGTCTATTTTCCTGAAAACATTTTACATTGCGATCACTGTATCCAAGAGCCCTTTTTGTTTGCTATTCTAGTGTTTGTACACCAGAGGGCGCCGGTGTGACGGGAAGAGCATTTAAGCGCCGCAATGAGAAACCATTAAGGTTTGTTTCGATTACAATTAATTTTCTTGCTATGATTTCTTATGCAAATAAATATCCACGAATTTCGGGTCACGCAACAGCGAGTCCGAAGCCGACATCAGTCTTGTGCCGCCACATTTCAAGTCAAAAGTTTGACCAAAGAAGAAAGCTGGTGGACGGAAGTTTGGTTTATGCACACCATGTGTCCTTGTTTCTGCTAAGGGAGTTAGGTTGATTGTTCTGTATTTATTTTGCTGCGGGTCAGTTCAGGTTTTTCAGTTACATCTTGTCCAGTGTGTTTTGTTAGCTGTTTTGGCAATTGTCATACATGCTGACGCCTTGAAGTTCAGTGTGTTCTCAAAAGCCTTTCAACCATGTGTAGAGAAGACAACAAATGATGACGGGGATTGTTTGTACTTTCTGGGGCGATACACGAGAGAAGATGTCAGGAGCTGTGTGCACACGGCAGCTGATAAGGGGTTTGACACGGCTAAGACGAGAAGATCATCTCGTATCTGCTGCTTATATAGAACATGTTCTTTCATGGCCGATCATTAAGTATGAAGATCCTATAGCTCTACAAGAGTGTGCACTGTTGCTTTGTGGATGTTGTATGGCTAAGAACTATCTTCAGTACGTGAGAGACGTGATTATCAAGTTGCCTTTGACATTTCGTGAGAAGTGGAGAACAACTGCATGTGACATCGTGGAGAAGCGCCATTGGAGGGCTAACTTTGATGACGATTACTGCGATTACGTTTGAGCGTCGAGTTAAAATCACCACAGACCCAATATTTGGCACGATCGTGCAAACGGACACAAGAACATCAATGGAAGGCTCCAGTGCAGCTCAAGGCGGAGATAGTTTCGACGGAGAAGTTGAACTAAAACTGTTTCATGATTTGATGGTGAAACACCAAGCTAAAGGTTGTACGTTCTGCTCTCGACCTCATTCGCCAAATCAATGCAAGGAGTTTGAAAGAAGACAGCACAGAGATAAAGTTGGCTTTCTTAAAGAGCGATCAATCTGCTTTGGACGTTTATATGTGGGCCACAGAAGCGAGGAGCGTACAAAGCTAGTGTTTTTGTTAAAGGCTCCAAAGAACATAAAGCTGTTAACACCTGCCATGAAATAAGGATTGAGCCAACAACTAACAGCGGTGACCACACTGGGGCCGGCAATAGTGGGAGTGTTTTACCCGGTCTCCCAGTTCAGATGGTAATAAAATGGTACAGATCTACGCTTCCATAGACACAGGAAGTACCGCGATCTTTTATTCTGAAGCTTTAATGAAGAAATTGAATTTGAATGGTCGAAACACAAAGATTTGTCTACTTACCATGAGTCCCAAAACTATTGTTACTAGTCATGTGATCATATATATATATATATATATATATAGCCGTCTAGTATTGTTTCAAAACGAGACGCGTGATTCCATTCTCAAACAATTTAAAGCACGGTTGGTTCCTTTGAAGAAGCGTGAAACCCGGACATTTTCGTGAATTTATAAAACCCGTTCGGACGCCCCGGACACGAGGTAAAAAGAGTTGGTAAAAAACAGTTTGTTCGGGGAAAAGAGGACAGCTGGTCACCATACATGTTATATATAATGCTGTAACTATATTAGTGGTCATTACAGCCGAACCTTACTCCAACACACTGGTCAGTTCAGCCTTACTGTACCTTATAGAGTCGAGTCCGTTGATCAGACAGAGTGAGACACGTAAACTCGTGAGCTGGTGTGTGTGTGTGTGTGTGTGTGTGTGTGTGTGCGTCTGTGATGAGAACAACATCATAAGCAACCGCTTGTATGTATTGGACGTGTCCATGGGAACAAACTTCATTTCCAGTCACGTCACATAGGTCACACAAAGACGTTTGCTAGAAAATTCTCACACATTTTTCCATTTGCCTCTCAAAAATCCTTCGTGCAAAACATTATCAACTACAACGTGGTTTACCTGTGAAATAAAGATGAAGCGGTTGTGTGAGGAAGGGAGGGGAAAGTATTGGCGGTATATGACGAAATATGAGAGGAAGGAAAAGTAGAAAGAGCTGGAAGGAAGCCGCTATAATTCCAACAAGAGAAAGACTCAAGTAGTCCAACTGATTATAGACCTGTAGCTTTGACCTCTCACCTCGGGAAAATAACGGAAAGAATGGTAAATGAGAGATTAGCAACCTGGGGAAAGGGAAATCGGATGTAAATATACAATGAACACAAGAGGGCGGTAGTGCGACATAAATGGACGCAAACTGCCGTTGTAGCTACCAGATCAGCTCAGATGAATTATTCACATTTTTGTTGATGAAAAGTTGTGAAACTTTACACACATGAACTACACTGTGGAAAAAAGTGACGTGCTATTTACGTAAGAAAAAAGGTTTGGTAACATGTTACACAAATTATATTTAAGTAGTTCCTCAACGCTTACTTTTAAGTAGAACATACCTGATAAAATAGTATAAAAAATCTTGAAAAATTCAGCCTGATATTATTAACATTACAAGTCTAAGTGGATTGTGCGTTTTAATTTGAGAAAATAAACCACGATTTTCTCAATTTTTTTGATTATTGACGGTTTGAATGCTGAAGACTTGATTGACAACATTTCCATATATTTCCTCACAAAGAGATTCCACTCATTAGACAATCTTCTCTATCGCTAATAAGACCTTTAACAGGCAGAAAGCCAGAGCGTGGAATCCAGCTGAAGAGCAGTAGACACATCGATGCTGAGATGGTTATTTGCATTATTTAATTATGTATTGTCATCTTTTAAGATAAATCGCTGCAACTTCTCCTTGTTATAACGTAACAGCTAATGTAAAAATGTTTTTGCTATATTTTAAGGTTTAAAAAGACTCCACATTCACTCTTCACATGCTGTTCATAAAAATGGCATTTGATCACTTCACGTGTTATGCTTCATATGACTGTGACTCAATTAAAACCGCAAACCAATTGAACCAATTCACTTAAAATAAATGTGAATTCTCGTTTTCTTAATTTTTTAGTCGACATGGTTTCTTAAATTGACGCCAAAGTCCTTCTGCATGAAAACAACGCTGCGTGCTGTGACGGACCAAACCGATTGGCTGAATTTGCGGTAAATTCGCGTGATTGGATGAAGTTGGAAGTTGAAGTTGAAGTTTTTTTGCATTGTTTTCGTGAGTCTAAGATGAAAAAAGTGCCTTTTGGACTTCCATACGCCCAACGTATTTTCATTTTCAAGGTGGCGCTGTTGAGTAATCGATTTTTGGTCAGTCAAAAAAACCTTCATTTTTTTAAAGTTACACACTTTTCTGAATATTTGGTCAAATAAAATAATGTGACTTGACGAATGATGCGAATGATTCAATTTTCCCTTCTTTATTAGCAAAGTGCGACGTTATTTCAGCTTTGCAAAGTACTGCACACATACTTTTGTTCTGTGAATCCATTTGCTCTTGTACGTTGAACAAAAGGCGGCCACCACAGGAAGTGAAAAAAATATTTTGTGACCATGTTTTGATTTACAAAAAAGAGGAAAACTCTTAGCAGCCGCTCATCATCCTTCTGTCCCGGTAAAATACGGTTTATTGAAGTAAATTGCACAGTATGACCTATTCTTCATTGCACCTTCTGTATATATATATATATATATATATATATATATATATATATATATATATATATATATATATATATATATATATATATATATATCTATATATCTATATATATATATATATATATACATGTTGAAATGCAACAGTACCTCTAAGAGTAACAGTAACCAACAAGGAATGACCAAAGAATTTACAATGGAAAGCAGTTGTTACTTGTACTGAATAAAGCAGTTAATTTAACTGGTACAAACCAATGAAAATATGATTAATTGAAGCAAAATCTACAGTGCATTCTAGTAACTGCCATTTGATGGGTTTCTTTCTTAAAAAAATCCATACACACACACACACACATATATATATATATATATTGAATAGCACCTAGAGCGCCCCCTGTATAACAATTTAACACTTTGACTAAAGTTCATTACAAGGTGAAAATTTACTTTGACAAAACTGTATGAAAATTGGTTAAAAAATCCATCAGACCACGGTGACCAAACAAACCAATCGTAACCTAGTTGAAAATCGCTCGCTGTTGCCATGGCAACGACCAAATCCCACCATTCATTCTAAAGGGAATGCGATCAAAGTCTCTTGATGAAATCTGTGAAAATGGAAGGAAATGTTCAAATCACACCTATAGCGCCCCCTGCATAACGATTAGAACTTTTGAACGGGAGGGGCCAAAATTAGTCTGTCACAGGTGTACCAAATTTGCTGAAACATGAGTGGAGGCCATACTGAGCATAAAAGACAATCTACTGTGTTGTAACTTTAAGCCTGCGGGCGTGGCAATGGTGTAAAACCACCATTCATTCTTAATGGCAGAAATACACTATTCATTACCATTGTAAATTTGACGGCTTTCGCTTGTTGGGTAAAGTACAATTGTTAGAATTGGAGGCTTCTTACTTTTATAAGTCAAAGACTTTTGTTTTGCGGCGACATGAGGTATTAATCATATACAAAATCCATAATTATAATTATTAAAACTCTCCTAACTGTTACATCCGGCCCTGGAGCTTGAAGCTCACCGGACGCTTTGCTGCCCCCTGCAATGACGACCCCTGAGGCCTTCGGGTCACTTCAGGTCAGAAGTGCGGCGGGACAACGAGAACAGCGACACGCGGCCATTTACGTTTACTCGTGTGTCAAATCATTTTCAACCCGCAAACGGCCCCACGTGTTTCACAATATGTAATAACAAAAATACGAGGATTTGTGATAACTAATATCATATGAAACGAGATGGAAAGGGAATGAGGAGATATGATATGGTGAGGTTTTATAATAAGTACCTTGACGCTCCGAGAACAAAAGCAGGTTTCCATGTGTGTGCGGCGGCAGAAAAGGTTTAAATCGTCTGGTTTTACGTCGAGTCTCTAATGAAGAGCGTCAGTCAGAGAGTACGTGCGACATAGTTCACATGTCCTGTAACGTTCTACGGTCGTCGTGTTAGATTGTGTCCTTGATTCTGTCGTCTTCAGCTGGTGTAAGTGTGTGAGTGAGTCAGTGAGTCCAGCATCAGAACGGTTTATTTAAGTTTACAACGAGGCACAGTGAGATTTCATTCCTGACGTCTTTCGCCAGCTTCACATTGATCACCACACTCGAGAAACACAATCACTTCAATGATCACGTCTCCAAATCAATTCCATTCCGCCGTGACGTGGCTCTTTCTACGGCTTGTACATTCCATGGAAGGTAACGGGTGTGATGATCTCCACCTCCGCCCGGGCGATCTCAGAGAGGTCCTTGGCGTTCAGTATCAGGCAGAAGGTCGGCCGCTGGGCCCCGGGAGCCACCACGATGGTCAGCAGGACGCCTGTGGGACGCCAGACGCTCAAGAAGCTGAACGTTTGAGAAGACGACGGTCTCACCCACCATCGTCCTCATCGACGGCATCGGGGGTCTGGACAAACAGCGGCTCCGAGGGGTACGAGTCCGGCTCCTGCCAAACCCACGTCTCCTTCGTCTTCACATTGAGCTTGCAGATCTGAGTCGGCAGAAATCACGTCTACTATCAAACAAGAGCGAGCAAGACGGATTCCACCAGTGTGTCGTGAGATGGGACACACTGGTGGGAAAACGATCGGTTTGGTGTCAGTTGATCAGTCACATTTCTAGGAGTTGGAGCTTGAAGGGAGATCCTGTGGATTCTGTGGCTTTCCAGAAGTTCGCCAACACAGCGGTTGAACTCTCCAAACCACCCAAACCCGTCTTTTAATCATTGCCAAGCAGAACATTTCAAGATGTCATGACCTGGCCTAACTAGCTTTCGTACTTCGTAACGAGTCTTTGTAGACTTGACTGTCTAGTCATTAGTACTGACCAAGACCCCCAAGCAAAGGTGCGTCAGCCAGGACAGCTCTACCACACCTTGAGGCTACTACGATGAACTTCATGGGTGCTCGGAGCCTTGTCACTGAGGACTTCAGTCGGTGTGATAGATGAGTCAGTCCTCAGCCTGAGCTTCCTCTGCAAAAAGGATGATGGTGGGATTGAGGAGGTCCCCAACTGTCCCACCCACCCACCCCTACCACTGAAGAAGGTACGCTGGGGTCTTGCTAGCCTGTCACCCAACAATCAGACCCTCTTTCCACAATGGAGTTTAAACTTGTGGTCCGATGATCCGACCACAAAGTCGACTTTAGACTTTCTCCCTAGAGTGTCCTGGTGTCCACGCTGACCACTCTCATTCTTGAAGGTGCTTGTTATGGACAAGTTGTGACTAATATTAGGGTTAGGCGTCACTCATCACTCTCTTTCGGAGCACCTTCCCCTACCTTGTCCAGCGACTCCAACAGAGCCCTAAAACATTTGGCTTAGGCATTTAGCTTTTTTATCCTTGGCCCCTTTCAAGCAAATGTTATATTACAATTATCGTTGCTTGTATGTTTGTATTAAAAATGTTTATCTATTCATTTGTATCTAGATCGCTATTTGTGAACAAACACTCTGCAGGTTGGTGTCAGAAAGTCATACCCTGTCCGGGACAAAGTGGTTGAGTCCCAGTCCGTAGGCGAACGTGTAGTTCTTCCCGTTGATCATTTTGTAGTTGATCTGAGGAAACTCGAAAGCTTTGGGATTTAAAAGAAACATGTTGGATTATTAGTCTCTCGCCAGAGTCCTTCCAGACCCTTCCGGGGTAAAAGATGGTACCTTGTCTGGGACCAGAGAACAGCACTTCCGGCTCCAGCCAGATGGTTCCGTCGGCTCTCATCGTGGCCGTGGCTGTGGTGTAGGGCAGTGAGACCAGATTCTTGCCCTGCTCCTCCTGAAGGAACATTAGGAGTCGCTCGTCCTCCGAAGCAACGCGTCCGAATGGAAAGGTGAAGTGTAATAACGTACCCGGAAGGGGTCCAGGGGGAGCACGTATCGCCTCACTTCCGGTTGAGGGGCAATCATGGCGTTCCTCTTCACCTCTTCCCAGTTGGCTCGGAGGTTGGCCAGCCACAGATAGTTGTAGACAAACTCAAATCTGAACATGAACAACGATAGAACTTGAACCTGATACGTAAGTCCAGGTTGACTATATCACTCTGCTAGCTTTGTTACCTCCACTAGTTCTGTTAGATACACTAGCTCTGTTAGCTCCAGTAGTTCTGTTAGCTCCAGTAGGTCTGTTAGCTCTAATAGCTTCACCAGCTCTGTTAGATACACTAGCTCTGTTAGCTCCAGTAGCTCCATAACCTCCACTAGCTCTGTTAGCTCCACTAGCTCTGTTAGCTCCTTTAGCTACACCAGGTGCATTGGCTCTACTAGCTCATTTATCTCCTTTAGCTCCAGTCTGGTTGAGTATTGACCTTTGGTTTCACTTTTATACATATCTGACATTGTAAAGTCGTTTTGAAGGAAATGATTCTGTTTTACTCACCCTTTCCATGCGCACAGGTCGAACACGATGAAGCCCGAGTCCTCGTAGCAGTTAATGTGATGGAAGAGACCCATCGAAGAGGTTCTGAATTTATAGTCGATGTACTCTCCAGGATGTTTCCTCGCAATGTGTATCCACGTCTGGGAGACGGGAGGAGACAACTTTACTAACAGCGAATAAAGCAGAACCTAGAGCTTCACTCAATGTGTGAAGCTGGTCGAGATTGAGGAGACGTACTCCTTTCTGCTCATCTGACTCGAAGCAGTCCATGTAGTTGGACCCTCGAATGCTCCAGGCGCTCAAGAACTTCAGGAGGTTGATTTTCACTGGTGTCTCCACAAACACAAAGTAGTTTTCTGACATCCCGAAACTGCGAAAAAATCAGAATCAACAAAATGGTTTGAAAAATCTCTATATGTCCTCACCTGTGGACGTACGATGGCTTGAACCTTTCCGCACTCGGGAACTGCACAACAACCTTGGCCTTTTCAATGGGGTCAGATTTGTCTGCGAAAAAAACAGTAATTTAACAATAATGGGCAACTTTGTTTTCTCGTAGAGTGACGAATTGCGGTTAGCATCTGCTGCGTTGTTGCTCTCGTTTGCCTACCCTTCTGTGTCGGTGGGATTCTGACAATGTTGTAGGCCAGTGAAGCCCCTTTTCCCATGCAGTTCCCGATGTTGTAGACCGTGCCGTCCTTCTCGATGTGGGGATGAGCCGTGACTCCGTTGATGTTGACGTAGTTGCAAATGTCGACCTTGAAAAGGCAAACGCGCGTGCTGAGGGCGAAGGGGCGCGGCGAAGAAGGCACTTTACCTTCTTCAAGGTCTCCAGGTTCTCCACGTTCACTTTGGTGAGATAGTTGGTTTCGGTCACGGCGTAAAAGTCCTCGCCGATGGGATACACGTTCACCAGACAGTTGTCCGTCACCTCCACGCCTTTGAAGTAGGAGAAGAACCTGCCCAGAACGACAGGCGGGCATGAAGCGGCGAGGGTGGGAGCGCGAGAGGGCAGACCTGGAGAAGATGTTCTTGCAGGGGTCGGGGTAGGCGCAGGTTCCGAACTCGGTGATCACCACACGCTTTTCGGTGATGGCCCGCACGTAGGCGTCGGTCTTGACAAACCTGTCATTGGAACACGTCAACTTCACGCCCCGTTCCCCGCTCCCCTCAGCAGTGTGTCGTCCCACTCACTTGCGCACGTATGTCACCTGCCCGTTGCTGAAGTCAAACTTGTGCATGAGCGCCTGGCCGTCGAAGAGATGGTAGAAGGGCTCCGCCCCGACCTCAAACAGGCCCGGACCCAGACGCAGCAGGCTGCCCTTAATAAAGGCCGGGATCCGACCTGCACAAGCACCGCAGACTCTCCTCAGCTCAGCTCCACCTCGGAGGCCACGCCCACTCACCTGTGACCGTGGCGGTGAGAGGCTCGTTCATCTCCTCCACGGTCTCAAAGATCTTCTTGTAGCCTCCAGCGGGGTGTTCGAAACTACGGGACACAACATCGGCTGTTAAATCGTCCCACTTCAGGCTCCGCCCCCTGGGTTTAGCTCCACCCCCGCCCCAGTCTAATCGCGACCTAGAATCCCACCTTCACCCTCAAAGGTCCCCACAAGTGACCACACTGTACCACTTAAGTATATAATCCTAGCTTTGGGGGCCCCTCTTTCAACTAAATCCCTTTACACACACTCACACACACACACACACACACACACACACACACACACACACACACTCACTCACTCACTCACTAGTAAATTCCACTGCTATTCCAAAACAAAGACAAAAAGGATCAACTCTAGCAAACAAAGATATGATTGATTTCTGTTCTGGCGAGACGTTTTGTCCGAATCCTTCAGAAACCAAAGTTTACACTTTTATAACAATAACAACAACAACAACAAATATATGCCAAACAGTGTGGCTGTAATTATTCAGTTGATTTTGATGTACGTTAGAATGGGACTAGGGCTTATTTTAAGTTGTAAAATAGCCTGTTCAGATACTGTAATAACACGTCGTTTGGTGCTTCTACTGTAAAACAAGATCGTTTATAAAATGTTTATAACCAATTTATCTAACATTAGCGAGATATTAGTGATTCTTCCCAAATCAAAGCTACTGAAGAAACAAAATAGAACCACAAAATAGAACAAAAATAAACCGACGAAACGAAAACTTC
The DNA here is from genome assembly GCA_028031935.1 of Paedocypris micromegethes. NCBI lineage: Eukaryota > Metazoa > Chordata > Actinopteri > Cypriniformes > Paedocypris > Paedocypris micromegethes. Next base: position 16,807,473 of record CM051493.1, read on the forward strand.
ACCCTATAAACTAATTGTTATCAATTGTTTCTCTCTTTCTTTTCCTTTCTATCCACTTTTCTTTCTCTCTCTTTCTTTCTGTCTTCCTCTCAATGGCTCTTTCTTTTCCTCCCTTTCTCGCTATGTCTTTTCTCTCTCTCTCCCTCTCTCTCTCTCTGTCTGTCTGTCTGTCTCTCTCTCTGTCTCTGTCTCTCTCTCTCTCTCTCTCTCTGTCTCTCTCTCGCTCTCTTTCTGTCTCTCTCTCTGTCTTTCTCTCTCTGTCTCTCTCTCGCTCTCTGTATCTCTGTATCTCTCTCTCTCTCTCTCTCTCAGGTCGGTCACTCACCGGCTGACCATGGCTCTCGTCGGGACGGTGACTCTGCGTCCTTCATGGTTCTGGTCTCGCTCGCTCGCCCCTTTATACTCTGGCCCGCTTTGAAACTTTGAACCCAATTACTGTCCGTGCGGGTATTTGCCCAACAATCCGCCCATTGTGCGGGTCCGAGCGGTCAGTCACAACAGCGGCTCCTGCAAGAGGATTTCACGCGGCTCAGGAGATCAGTGACGCAAACACACACACTCACACACACACTCACACACACACGTGATTGTACGATGGAGAGGAGAAACCTGCTGGTGCAGCGTCATTCGGCCCGTTATAAAACATTGCAATGCGTGACACACACACACACTTGCCCGTATATCATAATGGGGTCTCACCATTGACCCACATACACAACAACACACCAAAGTCCCCACAAGTGACCACAGGGTTTTAGTGTAGGAGCCTAAAGCCTTCGGGCCCCAATGTGACTGAAACGTCTGCACACACACACACACACACACACACTTCGGATGAGGAGCGTCTGAGACCGATGGTGCAGAGGAACCGTGACGCTAATCGACAGACGCGTCGCTACTTTGTCCTTGTGTCTTTTCTCGTGCGGCCGCGGGAATCTACAGCTCCTCCAGGCGCGTGATTGGACCGCTGGGCTTCTTCTGGTGCCGGTGTTCTGAAAATTCTTCCTACATCTCAGAAGTTCCTACACTGCGCGCTGAGCATGCGCGTTAGAACAACGTCACTGCTCTGCTGTTCTGCGCTCAGATTTTTCTACTCTCTGCGCTACATGAGCGTTAAAAAATTTGTTATATCTATCGTTACTTCTCCTACTTGATCGTACAAACATTCTGTACTTTTGTTGTATGTACTTTTGATATTAGGGGTGGGTTAGGGTTAGGGTTAGGAACGGGCTTGGGGAAAAAAAAAATACACATTTTAGGGTATACACATTTTTGTATATACGGTAGTTTAGTAATTAACATTAAATAGTGTTTGTTTCTATTTAAAAATGCATTCCAAAAAAAAAGAAAAAAACAGATATGATACTAAAATGCAAATAAAGTGATTTAGCATTTTAACTGCTTTTTAAAATGTTTTCATAAATAAAACAATAAAAAGCTTGATAATGGAACATTGAAAAAAATATATATGATTTTGATTTCATTTTTTACAAGCACGGGTGGACGTGGTGAACAAACCGTATTCGTTTGAGATCACATGTTGTGTTCACGCGCTGAACCGCTCCGAGAGCGTTTGAAAGAGTTAAACGAGGCAAAAGAGCCGAATCTATGAAAAGAGCCGAACTTCCCATCACTATAATGAAGACCTTCTGTGCGAAAACACTGCTGGTGCTGTGACGGACCACACGGATTGGTCGAATTTGCGGTAAATTTGCGGTGATTGGATGAAATTGCAAGGTCGCAAATAAATCGCGGGGTTTCACTGAATTTGCGTGAATTGGCGCGAATCCTGGAGGGACTGAGTACTGGCCGCGGGCCGGATTACATTCATTTTATGAATCAAGTCACGGGCCGGTCAAAATTTGATTAAGGGCCGCATTTGGCCCCCGGGCCGGACTTTGGACGTGCCTGGACTAAATGAACACGGACACTAATAACAGTACACACCATTATCGTGAGATCTTACTATATTTTGTAGTTATTTATATTAGTGTTCAGTTTTGACGTGTTTAAACGCGCTAGCTAGGAACAGCCGAGCAGTGACGTCAGTGTAGGACATTCTGATCTGTAGGAAGAATTTTCAGAACAGCGGCACGTCTTGTGTTCGTGTTATTGGCCGAGCTCCGAACTCAGCGGAACAAAGGCGCTAATGCTAATGCTCGCGTAGGAAGAGCTTTGCGTGCTAAAGGCATTCCTGCGCGGATCAGCGTGTTTGTGGACGTGCACGTGTTCATTACCATCGGGCCCTTGGGGTCCTGCTCCGGCCTCTAGGGGTGGTGCTTTGCTCCTGACGGAGGGGGGGGGGGTCAGAAAATGGATTATTAAATGGTTATATTTAGGGGAAAAAACGGGTTTTACATCTGAGCATGAGTTCTTGTGATTTATTTTTAGCGGCGGGAATAAGGAGATTCAAACAGCGTTTCATAAAGGCAAACGTCACGCGGGAAGGAACTAGCGGGGGGAGGGGTCACGTGATGAGTTCTGTTGCCGCTGATTGGCTGAGAAGCTCAGCGCACCTGGACGTTCCGATCATGTGGAGTTTAATTAGACGTTGAGAGACACTTTTAATGAAAATAAAAGCTTTATATGTTACTCTTTTAAACAGCGTCGAAGATTTGTCTCAAATGTTTATTTTACATTTTTGTTGAAATGTAAACAAAATACTGTACAGGTTAAAACGTTTTGAAAAAGGGAGTTTGTTTTAGTTCGACAATAAGGAAACGAAGGACGACGCTTTGCTAATGTGTTTTTTCTTTACGCTTTGCTAAAGTTGTTTGTGAATGAAAAGTAAACTGACGTCACCGGGCGTGTGACGTCAGCGCAGCAGAAGCAGGAAGTTCGGATCCCGGTAGTTCCTCTTCACTCTGCTCTTAACGAAGTTTCCGGGAAAACAATCACGTCGTTCATCATTACAGTTTCGAAAAGAACGAGTTGTTTTAACAAGCCTGATTATTGATTTTTTTTTTTTTTTAGCGGAGGCGGAATTTAGCGGGAGACGCGCGACTGACGGAGGATGGAGTGTTTTCACCTGACGGAGGACGAGATGGCTGATGTGAAGAAGGAAGTACGTCTGTGTGTGTGTGTGTGTGTGTGTGTGTGTGTGTGTGTGTGTG
>CM051493.1:16836138-16847502 GCA_028031935.1 Paedocypris micromegethes
GGGGGGGGGCTTTATACTCTGAGGTCCGGCTGAGGAGGGGTGGGGCCTATAATCTGCTCAGAGAGACCTAAGCCGCGGCTCAGAACAATCTCATTAGAAACGAGGGATTCTTCTCTCTCTCTCTCTCACGGCGACGCGGAGGAAGAAAGATGCCATTGTGCCCGGTGCGGATGCGTAACGAGGCGAGCGAGGGTTAATCTTCCTCCTCTGATCCGCTCCAAGCGCCGACATGTCTCCAGCAGTTCAGCTGAAGAACCGAGGTGTAGGAGACACCACCGCGTGTGAAAGAGAAAGAAACAGGTGGTTGGTTATATTACCCCAATGTGTCCTCATCATCCTCATCTTCATCTTCATCATCACCCCAACACCCTCATCATCATCCTTATCATCACCCGCATCCTCATCACCCTCATAATCATCATCATCACTCTCATTTTCATCATCATCATCATCACCCCAACACCCTCATCATCATCATCACTCTCATCCTCATCATTACCCTCATCATCCTTATCATCACCCCCATCCTCATCACACTCATAATCATCATCATCATCACTCTCATTTTCATCATTATCATCACTCTCTCATCATCACCCCCATCTTCATCACTCTCATCCTCATCAATACCCTCATTCTCATCATCATCAACATCATCATTCTCAGGGTATCCGCGGATCCTTAAAAATGTCTTAAAAAGTCTTAAATCTAACTCGTAGAAACCTGCAGATACCCTGCATTCTCATCATCACCCTCATTCTCATCATCTTCATCATCATCATCATCACCCTTATTCTCATCATCATCAGCCTCATTTTCATCCTCATCACCCTCATTCTCTCTCACCCTCAGAGGTGTGAACCTCTTTTTCTGACCCAGAAGCTCCTCAGCGATTCCTCTCAGTCTGGTCTCATTCTTGGTCGCAAACGTATCTTGTGATTTATACTAATATTGTGATGATAAAGCGCATGAACGCGTCTTGTGAAAGACAAATTCTGTAGTTGGTTTCTGGAGTGTCTCGCTGTGTTCTCCACACACACACACACACACACGATTCATCTGAACTCATCTCTAAACGCAAGTCAAAGTGACCGTTTGAAAACGTGTTCACTCCAGGAACTGAAAATGGATAATTTTTTTTATAAGTCAAATGTATTTCTTTACAATTTATACTTCTTTCTACAGTATGTTTCAGATAAATTAAAACAACAAGTTGTTTAAAGTAAACAACTGGACACTTCATTCACTTCATTTGGATCGGACAAAAAAAACAGACCAATCAAGCTGCAATTTACGGGCATTACTGATCTCAAAGTTACGGACGTGACCTTTACAACTCGCATGACCTCCAGTCGTCCCCGCTGGAACCTTCAGACGGCGAGTGTGAAATCAGACCCAGACAGACGGACGTGTGCGTGTAGCTCTTTTATTGAGTTATAACAGCTAGCAGGCTAACAGCCCTCACCACGATCAGCACATAGAGACTCTTCCTAATATTTACATTACAGTCCAATAAATAATCGTACAAAATGCTCGGAACCTACCAACACGAGACCCTCCAGAGAGCTTTGGATCGGCGGCCTGAAGTTCAGCGGCGTGTTACGCCAACAAAGCGTCCGGGAGTGTGAACGGGCCACTGGCTTTGAAATAACCCCTGATTGATGAGGGATTAGGCGCGCGAGAGAAGGGCAAGAGCCGACTTGAGCGGGTCTCTTTGAGGAAAGATCTCAGACCTTCACCTCGCCGTACCTGGCCACCGTCTTTTGTTCTACGCTGCTTTGATTTGTTCAAATAACACGGGATTTCTGTCTAATAACTCTCGTGCGTCTTGTTTCACGCGGTACGGATTTGACAACTATTGCTCAAGACCTGTAAGAGCGCTACCTTGCTAAGAAACACACTAGCATTAGGAGAAAGCTTCACATTTTAGTGGTTAACTGCTTGAAACGTCTTTCACAGAAAGAAGACCCTCACTCACGCATGAATATCACGACATCACGGTTATTAGTTAGCAGCAGGTGCAGGGAGGCTAGCGAGACGCTCAGCACGCTAGTTCTGGGATTCGCAGGAGACGTGAGCAGAAAGCGGAACAAGGACCAGGCGACGATCTTCGTCGCGGAAGCTCAATTCGGTTCCGATGGAAATCTCACGCACATTTACAGTTGTAAGAGCGAATGCACAGTTTTTGCTCAACTGGCGCATCGTCGATGTGTGGGAAGGGTCATGTGATCTGAACCGCAGCGGGTCCGGACGCAAAGAACCGCTCCTCGGTCCTCAAGTTCTCCTGCAACTACATGTTCTAGTAGCTTCTTGTATGGTGTTAGTACTAAAGAAGTCGCCGTTGGCCTTGTGGCATCGAAGCCGAGTTTCCAAGCCGACAAACGTTGTGACAGGGAGTCCGCTCAGGGCTCCACCTCATCACCAGCTGCTTCAGACCAGCCGCAGCTCTGAGCGAGAAAGCCCCCGTCCTCAGGCTGGCGGGAGCACAAACGTCTGGAGTGCCGGCCCTTCACTTGCAGGTGTGGACGTCGTATGCCCGCGTGCACTCCTGACAGCTGACGTAGCAGCACCAGTGGAAGATGCAGTGGCACTTCTCCTTGCGCTTCTCGGTCCGAGTGTTGTGTCCTCGGCCGCAGCACAGCAGGTCGCAGCCGTCGATGCCGTGGGACGTCAGGTTGCAGACGCGGTCGCGCGTCCCGAAGGAGCCGGTCTCAGGGTTGGGCTCGCAGAAGTTGGGCGAGCTCTCGTAGTAGACCAGGTCGGTGTCGGTGGGCGGCTTGAAGACGGTGTAGCGGGGCCGCAGGGTCTCCACCCAGCCTCGGGACTCGCGATGCTTCTCCACCACCATTTCCGAGGCGCTGTCGTATTTGTCCTTCATGTAGTCGCCGATGGCGCGGAAGTCGGGCTGGGAGAACCAGCAGGTCTTCACCTCGCAGCTTCCCGAGAGGCCGTGGCACTTGCACTTCAGCGACATCTGGCCGGTGATGGACTGGGACGAAAGCGACACAGTATTAGACACGCCTTCCGGAAACCACCGCAGCGTGCCGTCTGCTCACCACACGTCCCGCTTCGTTGTTGTGGCGGTTCATGGCGGAGCGGGCGTCTGGACGGTTTTCCCGCGCGTCAGCAAACTCCCGAGAGACCATGCTGCCGAACTCCACGTCCTCGCTGCAGCCTCCCCACTTCCAGCCCTCGCCCGGCGGTCCCTTCCGCCGCACGTCACAGCCGCAGATGGTGGCCGACCCATCGGCGCAGGCGCGAGTCACGGCGAACGCCACCCCGGCCGATGCGATGGCATGGACGAACGCCGATTCCCTGGTCGCTGTGGAGATCAGAAGAAAACAAGGCGGCGTTAAACACTGTTTCCTGCGGGAGCGCCGTGAGTCAGGGAGATGTTCTGCAGACATCCCTGTAATCAGAGACTCCATTAGGCAGGTATCACTTCTGCAAGCGCCGACACGCACCGCCTCAGCAGTAGCTGGAGATATCAGCCTCAACATAGCTTTTTTACAGTTAACCCTAACCCCTAACTCTAAACCATAACCCTAACTCTAAACCATAACCATAACTTCTAACCCCTAACCCTAACCCCTAACTCTAAACCATAACCCTGACCTCTAAGCCCTAACTCTAAACCCTAAACCCTACCCCCCCTTTATTTTTCTATATTTTCAAATCTATATCATTTTCGAAAATATGATTTTATGCCCCTAAATAAGCACTTCAATTTTAGTGTGCTTGTGAGAATGTGTGGCCCTTGGCTTTTTAATGCAACCCCATGATCAAAAGGATCTGGAGCTGTACCTTTCCGACGAGGACCCATCCACTGGACCAGGCCAGTCTGACTCCACACCATTCCTCCTTTTATTGATAATTAGTCTATTTTAATTTATTTTAATCCACTTCTCCTGTGGCTGTATTCAACGGGTGGTAGCTTTTTATCCTCCTCCTATTAACGATTTATGGTGACATTTTATCATATTATTATATTTTTATTTATTAAATTTTTTTAAATAATTTTATTATTTTCCTATTTAATTTTTTTTAATTATTATATAAATTTTTTACACACCCGTTTTTAAGAATTAGATTCTTTTACTTCGTTTGGGCCACATCTTTAACAAATTTTAAGTGGTTTTTAATAAGGAACCTGTGCCAGTGCGCCAGCTCTTCTGAGCTTTTTATCACCTTTTACCTAACCCTAAACCATAACTCCTAACCCCGAAATCTAAAACCCTAACTCCACCGACCCTAGAGAAAGTTCTAGAATCCCTGCTGTAGGGAAGGATTTCAGCTAGCATAATTAGCATGATAGCATCCACGCACCGTATCCAATAGCAACCAAGACACACCCACCTCTCAGACATCACTACATTGATCTGATCAGGTGATGTATCAATAAAGCTGTGATAACAGTCAGTTTCCTCTCAAATATGTAAATCTTCGATTGGCACATAAAATCAGTAAATCCGTCGTGTTTTATATGCATATTAATAAGGAGACTCTGCAGATTCACCTGAAACGAGTTTTGTCTTGAAAAGACGAAAAACCAAGGAGTTAGATTTTTGGGTCAAACACGATTCATGTAATCAAGACGGAGAAGCGCTTTGTTCGTCTTCTATCCGAATCAATGACACAAAGAACTAAAGCCAGGAGGAAAATACAAACCGCACCAATACCTGAAAAACACATTGATTGTCAACGACTGACAGTGACTTATCAGATCGGTTGATTGATCCTTCACTCTTCAGCCACTCGGGTCTCTCGGGTCGACGTCCATTAAAGCCCCACAGATTTTACCGAGTTTTATGATCAGGAAGCCGCTGCCGCCACGCGGGTCAAAGTCATCATCGGGCACTTTGTCAGGGAAACGAGGGGAAAATGGAGTGTGTGGAATGCCAAGGGTCCGTGAGGGGTCACACGCTTCCAAAGACGTGAGTGGTCGGGGGTCTTCACCTGAGAAAGGAGGGCAGGTGATTGGACCGGGGGTCCCGGGCAACAGTGGGCTCCTGCCGTCCACCTTCTGGCTAACTTTGCGGGACCTTCACACGGCGAGTGGTCACTACGACCCGCTGGGACCCTGAATCGGCCATTGTGCTGCCACTGTCATGGCGCGTTACCGCCACAAAAGACCCCTGATATTTTATATGAAATTTGCCCTTGCCAGTGATTAGTGGGGACCGAGTTAAGTCATAGCAACAGAGAACTATGCATTGGCCGGACCCCACTTGTCGGCAGACGGGGAAATCCCCATTGAAATGCTTTAATAAAACAATCTAAAGGGCGTGTGAAGTGTGAAAGGAGCTTTTTCTCTGCCTTAATCTTATGGCCGCCGAGATATTGTGCCGAGAGCCGGGCACAGCAGGAGGCGGAGCTAAGGTCCCACCATCAGCCGCGCTGGCCACGCCCCGCTCTTTCTTCCCCGGGCAGAGTTAATGATATACTGGTGAGCGGACCTCCCCCGGCACAGTTAAACACGTATTCCCTGAAAGGCCCCGCACTCTCCGAACATCCTAAATGGCAACACTTTCTGCTCTGGAGGGCAAAGGTCGTAACCCGGGTAGCCCGACCTCATGCAAAGATGAGGCTGTTAGCTCCGGAGTCATGAGATTCCTTTCCTCGCAGGATGCCCGGGAGCCGCCGGTGAAGCGGTCGAGGAGCGCGAGAGTCTGTGGAGGAGCCAGCGAGTTAATTTGGGGGTCGGGTTACAGCAGGCGTGCGGCCCTACCTGCTGGAGGCGTGTTCAGGTGCAGAACACCTGCGCCACTCTCCTTTCATCGCCGGCGGATTCCAGCGGCCCGTGTTTTGACACTGTGGTTAACGTAAATGAATGAGCACTGACGCAGACGAGGCCCGAGGCAGAAGTGCGGAGGAGACGGATGACGGGCTTCACCCAGCGGTGTGCTTCCGAGGCCGGTCGCATGCGCAGGCTAATCAAGTACATAACGTCACACACGTCATGAAATATAAGGGAATTAGTTCAATGGCATAAATATCAGAAAAGAGACAAGACTAGTGGAGAGTCGAGGTCACTACACTGAGATGAACAAGTACACAAAAGGCGACCCTACGAAAACTACGATTTGTGGCAAATCGAGAATGCTGGTGATAAACAGAACGGCGCTGTGTGGACAAGCATCAACACACAATGTCGGAGGGAATCAAAGAGTTGATGTCGGAAACTGCGATTCCCTGTGTGAGGTTGCCGTCGTTTTCCCGGCGGCTGTACGGTTCACAGAGAATCTCGCCCTCTTCACGCCGCACAGGAAGTGGACACCGCTTTGGAGAAGTGACAGTGCAGATCACAGAGCGAGAGCTGCTCTTCTCTAAGCTCCCGAGCCCCCGGACAAAGCGCCGCTGTGACCCCGCGCATTATTGAGAGCTTCACAAGCTTTAATCCAATCAAACTGATCTACTGAAGGACCCCGGCGCCTGACCCCGCTCAAACTCCCATCACCCTCGTCCCGAGCGATCTGCCCCTCAGAGGGGGCTGGAGGAGGGGAGCAGCAGGGGACGCTATTTACACCACAATGACCCGAGGAGTCTCCCGTCGCCGGGCCGTGCTCCAGCCTCTCCATCAACCTAACAACTGCCCGTGAGTTTATTAAAGGCAATGAGCTCTGCTGACACGGCCTCCCGCCTCGCAGCCGTTTCCTGTGCGGTCCCCAGCTCCGCCCCCCAGGCCGTCATGCCACCGCTAATCCTCTTAATTCATATTTATTGCTTTGGCCGATACGCTGAGTGGTTTGTGTGTCGTTCGAGGTCTTACAACCTAGCGGACCGGGATTAGAACCTGCAACCTTTTGGTGACGAATTGGGGTTTAGGGTTAGGGAATGTGGGTTAGAGTTTAGGGTTAGGGGTTAGTGACTAGGGTTATTGGTTCAGTGATAGGGTTAGGTGTAGGGGTTAGGTTTAGGAGTAAAAGTTAGGTTTAGAGTTAGGGACTAAGGTTAGAGGTTAGGGACTAGGGTTATTGGTTTGGTGATAGGGTTAGGGTTAGGTTTAGAAGTTAGGTTTAGGGGTTAGGGACTAGGGTTAGAAACTAGGGTTATTGGTTCTGTGATAGGGTTAGGTTTAGGAGTTAGGGTTAGGGTTAGGTTTAGGATTATGGGTTCGAGATTAGGGTTTTGTTACACGTATACACACTCTGGATTGTGGACCAAACCACCACGGAGCCACACACACACACACACACACACACACGCTATAGGACGCAGGGGTACGTGCTAGCGCCTGACGTGGCGAGGCTGGAGAAATACGAAGAGCTTCGTAAACATTGCGTGTTGTGCCGCGTCTTCCAGAAGAATCCCAGCTGATTAAAGAGCAAAACGCCACATTCACGACGCCCGCCTAGACAAACACGCGCGCGGAGTGTGTAGCGGAGGGACGTCAGCGCGTGAGAAATGCGGGGATTCCCTCGACACAGACCAACAAAACCCAGTGTACACGCGCGCCTCAGCACCTCTGTCTGAGCGGACACAGCCCACCGCGCTCCAGCGGACGCCATTGAGAGGCGGATTAGAGAAGCGCGCGCTAATCTCGCTAATCAGCCTGTGTGCAAACAGCGACGTCTGTAAAGGAAGAAGCCGAACTACACGCCATCTCGCCGTAAACACGGTCCTGATCCACGCGTGACACTGTCCAGCGGTCGAGTTCAGATCCCAGAGAGCAGAAAGTGGAGCGACAAAGAGAGGGAAATGAAATAGTTGTGCCGAAAATTAACATTGTTTTTGTAATGGTTTCAACAAATGTACAATCAAAGGGAGTAAATATCCCCGTGATGCTGAATCGCTGCGTATTTCTGTGTTTCACTTCCTAAAGCGACACCAGGACACGAACAACTGCATGAGAGACATTCTGCCAAATGAAAGACAGGAAGGAAGGATGGAAGGAAGGAAGAGTGAGAAAGAATAGAAGCACAAAGGAGGGAAGAAAGAAAGAAAGGATGGATTTGAGAAAAAAAGAAATGTAAGAAAAGAAGGATGGATGTAAGAATAGAATTAGGGGAAAAAGTAAGAAAGAAAAAGAAAGGAGGAGGAATGTAAGAAAGAAAGAAAGGGTGGAAGAGAGAGAGGTTAGAAAGAATAGAAGAAGGGATGGAAGGAAAAAAAATAATAAGGATAGAAGAAAGGGGAGGAGGTGAGAAAGGACAGTAGAACAAAGGAGGGACAGTAAGAAGGAAGAAAGGATCTATGGATGGATTGATGGATGTAAGAAAGAAAGGATAGAAGGATGGATGGACGGGAAGGAGGGAGGGACGTAGGAAAGAATAGAATAACGGAGGCGGAAGAAAGGAAGGAATGATTGAAGGAAAGATAGAAAAGATGGATGTAAGAAGAGAAGAAAAGAAACATGGAAAGATGGATGTACAGAAAAGAGGGGGGGGGTAAGAAAGAATAGAATAACAAAGGAGGGAAGGAAGGATGGATGGATAGATGGACGGAAAGAAGGGATGTATATGGGAAAGAACAGAATAACGAAGGTGGGATATAAGGAAGGAATAATGGAAGAAAGAATGGAAGGGGAAGGGAAGTAAGAAAAAATAGAAGAACAAAAGAGGGAAGGAAGAATGAAGGAATGGAAGGCAGGAAGGAATGATGAATGGTAGTAAGCAGGCAAGAAAGGAAGAAGGTAGGAAAGAAGGAAGGTACGAAAAATAGAAGACTGAAGACGGGAAGAAATGTTGGAAGACAGAAAGGAAGTAATCAATAATGCAAGAAAGCAAAGATGGATGGAATGAAGTAGGAAAGGAAGGAAGGAAGGAAGGAAAGAGGAAAGGAAGAAGGGTGTATGGAGGAAAGGAAGTTTAAGGAAGGAAGGAACTAGCTTGATTCAACCTTGTGGGATCACGATCCAGCAGTTTCTTAAGAACAGAATGTTGTTGATGAAAAAAGCCGTCAAGTTTTTTTTTCAAACTCTCGGGAATTGAGACGCATAATTTGGACATATTCTTTCCACACTCTTTGCCACGCCAGCGGCTTTACCTTTGTCCAGCACCGGTCCGAAGATGGCCAGGCTGTTGCTGACGGTGGTGCAGTTCCACCTGCGGCCGCGGAACTGGTGCTGACACTCCTGGATGCCGATCTTCACGCCCTCGGCCACGCTAGGCATGATCTCCACGTAGTTCCGGCAGAAGCGCAGCTGCTTGGGCACCAGGCCGGGGATGGAGCTGCAGAGGACGGGCTGATGGCCCAGAGCGCCGTACTGATGCCCCACCGCCAGCGACCTGCGCACACACACAATCGAATGGAATCTTTACATTTGGCCACTAGTTTGGGCAGTGTCTACGATACGCAGAATACACGTCAAACCCGCAGCGGGGGACTGTGTCTTGCTCTGGACAGCCTTTGGTAGAACCTCATTCATTGGGCAAGTCCGATTCCCAACAACTGGACCACTGCGATGACAGGTTGGGGTTAGGCGCGATGAAGGGGCTGGCGGTGGGCGGGGCCAAGGAGACGAGGGTCATTCCCTCACAGGAACTTTTTCCAAACACACTCTAGGGTCCAGGAGGGCCAGGCTAAGCTCGGTGGGCACCCTAGACGGGCATTTCGACAAATGTACAATCAAAGGGAGCAAATATTCTATGTGATGCTGAATTGCTGCGTATGAGAAAGACATTCTGCCAAATGGGCAAACAGGAAGGGTGGGAGGAAGGAAGAAAGAGTGAGAAAAAATAGAACAAAGGAGGGAAGAAAGAAAGGAAGAGAGAAAGAAAAAAAATAAAGAAATACATGTAAGAATGGAAAGAAGGATGGAAGAGTGAGAAGGAATAGAAGAACAAAGGAGGGAAGAAAGAAAGAAATGTAAGAAAGGAAGGAAGGATGAAAGGAAGGAGGGAGGGAGGTAAGAAAGAACAGAATAACGAGCGCGGCTTATGCTGTTTCAACCGGTACGCGGCTTGAAAGCGTCTCCGCGCCCGAGGGGAGGAGTCACGCCAAGCGCTACACATAAGCGGTAAACAAAGATGAAAGGCGAGGCGGAGGGGGGCGTGTCCGAGCGTCCAGCAGGCACTAATCACACGCGCGGACCCTGATGACAAGCGCCGACACGCTTCGCTCTGACATTACGGAGTTTCCAGCCTGTGGAACGTCTGTCAGCTGATGGTTCCTCACGCCGTAGCTCCTCCCCCAGGTGGTGATGTCATCAGTGTCGGGGATGAGGCCACTAATGCTAACGGCTATGAGCTAGCTGCTGTGCCACTTTAACCTTTAGCCTCGTGTTGGAGGTCGAGTGTGAGCCGGTGACCTCTGACCTGAAGGCGTGTGAATTCGGTTTGGTGTAGTTGTGACCGCCACGTGCCCCCCCGACATCAACGCTGCCCACTGCTCCATGTGTGTGTGTGTGTGTGTGTGTGTCACTGGATGATTAAACTCAAATACAACTTTTTTTATAAGCATCTTGAAAGTGCTGACAGACAGACACACAGAATGAGAGAAAGAGACAGAGACATACAGAGACAGAGAGAGAGAGACAGAGACAGGGAGAGAGAGAGACAGACAGACAGACAGACAGACAGAACGAGAGAGAGATAGAGAAAGACAGACACACAGAATGAGAGAGAGAGAGAGAGAGAGACAGATAGAGAGAGATAGAGAGAGACAGACAGAGAAAGAGAGAGAGACAGACAGACAGACAGAGAGATAGACAGATAGAGAGAGAGACAGACAGAGAAAGAGAGAGAGAGACAGACAGACAGAGAGGAAGAAAGAGAGAGAGAGAGAGAGAGAGAGAGAGAGAGAGAGAGAGAGAGGAAGACAGAGAGAAAGAGAGAGAGTGAGACAGATAGAAAGGAAGACAGAGAGAAAGAGAGAGAGAGAGACAGACAGAAAGGAAGACAGAGAGAGAGACAGACAGAAAGGAAGACAGAGAGAAAGAGAGAGAGACAGACAGAAAGGAAGACAGAGAGAAAGAGAGAGAGAGAGACAGACAGACAGCTAGTCAGTCTGGTTATTACTAAGTAACGACAACGTGACTGGAATAACACGAATCACGGTGAGTTCACTCATGTAACCATCAGCCAATCAGATGGGCTTAGCGGTTCGTGATGTCATACGTGAGATTTGATTGCACCTGTCCAACGATTTCGAATGGCGGATCGGCCTGATTTTTGATTGGCGGCTAGAGCGGTGATTAAACGCGGATCCACGGGAGATTTGATGCATATTTCAGCAAGTCCGAGCAAGCGCCGCTGAATTAGCACTTTACGTGAAGGGCCCGGGGCCCGACATCAAGAGCCGAGGAATGTGCGGCCAGCTTTCACCTCCAGGTACTTCTCTTTGAGGGCGGAGTCAGGCGGGAGAGAGAGAGAGAGAGAGGGAAATGAGAGAGAGAGAGAGAGAGAGAGAGAGAGAGAGAGAGAG
>CM051493.1:16856177-16901448 GCA_028031935.1 Paedocypris micromegethes
CATTCTCTCTCTCTAAATCTGGAATCACTGTGGAATATAATTTTTTACAAAATGGTAAACAATCTGCTGCAGTTTGAATGTATATGGTGTATGAATGAAACTTTATGTTCAGTAGGGGACGGTGAATTATATTTTGGTTTTTAACTTCATAGGAGATTCAATTGTATGAAGAATACTGATTATTATCTATTGTAATAAAATGTATTGTTGAAAAAGTAAAAAAAAACAGTCTCTCTCACTTTCTCTCTCTCTCTCTGTCTCCCATTCTCTCTCTCTCTCTCTCTCTCTGTCTGTCCTTCTCTCTGTCTCTCTTTCTCTGTTTCTGTGTGTGTGTGTGTGTGTGGGTGTGTGTGTGCCTCTCTCTCTCTCTCTCTCTCTCTCTCACTGGGAGGGGCGGACTAGCCCGGGTGTATAAGTAGGGCGCTCCTCGCTCACTGGCTTCACACACACACACTCAGGACGAACCGAAATGAGCTGCTCCAGAGTCGCTGCAAAATGCTGGATGGACAGCTTCTCCTGGGATGGTTCTCGTTCACCGCTCTAGTGCATCTCCTCAGCTCTCCGGGACCCGGCGCAGCTTACTTCGGGTAAGTAAGTCCCACTACTGGTTTAGCAGCGGTCACCTGTAGGAGCGTCACTAACTAGAGACTAACACACGGGGACACTTGGAGAAGCCAGCGGTGTGAAACGCTCGAGGCCGGTGGTGTTTACATTCCGCAGAAACCCGCAGCTCGCAACAGCTGGAGTCAATAAAGACGCGCGAGACAACTGTTTAAGTCGCAGATAATATTTCCTCATTCAGCAGAAACGGGTGCGTGCGCTCCCGCCGAGGTGATTTCTGGACCGCAGGAATTCCTGTCTGGTGGAGGTGCGCGTGCCCGCGAGTGTGATGAAAACACAGTGACGTCATGCACCTTCTGGTCCCACTGGGTGACCCACTCGACCTGGTGGCACGTGCGCTCTCGGGACGGATGTTGTCACGGGGCGACTGAAGGGCCGGGGCGGGAGTGGCTCCCTCGGGGCCCGGTGAACGTTACAAAGCCGTGAACCGGTTTGCCGGGCGCTTCGGACCCGCCGCTTGCTCAACACGGCGATAAATCTGCAAATCGTTGGCGCGCTTTACGCTGGGTGGGATCGTGAGATTCAGCCGGACGATTGATAGCCTCCGTTATTGGATATTAAGAACTGATGTGGCCGTGATGTGTCGGCGTGCGGCTCTGGCACTGATTTACCCGCTCAGTCACCAGGAGCAGTGGAGCGCACCGGCTCTGTTTGTCCTTGCCTGGCAACCACAGCCTGACAGCCCGCGGGAAAACTTTCCAAAACGTTCATCCTCATCAGGGACTCGCTCTGGGAATTCCTCGAGATTTACTAATAGATTTAGCGTGTGTGTGTGTCCAACAGGGGGCGCAGTCTCTGCTGTCACAGCGGGCGCTTGAAACCTTAGGACAGTGGGAAATTAGAAGCGAGGAAGGAAACACGAGCAGCGCGTAACGAGGAGATGAAGTACGCCGCGCTGGGTCGGAAAACACAATTTCATCCGCAATTCCTTCCGTGGCGTGGCGGGAAAACTCTCCATATTCCCACTTAGATTAAAGCCATGATAAGTGAAATCCGTTCCTCCTGCCGCGGTCGCCCCGGCCCCGCCCTGATTATATGGTGTTACTGCCCCGGGAATGTTTGGAAGTATGTTTGGCGCGCTGGGATTCAAAGGGCTGGATGTTGTGGCGTCTGGGCGCGGCCGTGGCGGTCAGGGGCGGATGCTCGTCACGTCTGCGGATCGCGGGAAAAACATCCCACCTGCAGCCGGGAGAGGTCGGAAAGTCTCCCTGTTCTCCTCCTAGGTTTCCTCTGTGGCTCCGGAATTCGAGTGCGTCCCGCTCTGTGATCGACAGGGGGCGTGGTCTGCTCCAGCTCCCTGTGACCCAGAAATTAAAGCGGTGAGATCCGGGTGAGACACGCTGGGATGGCGTCATTTGCTGGAGAATGTGGCCAGAACTTCCCGTGTCCATGAATGACGGCCTTGTTCGCCGCCACATGAGGCAAACAGGAAACGCAGCCGCCACCGCTATTAGCCGTGATGTCATCGCTCCTCTTTATCTTTAAATCAGAACGTAAGTGACGGTCGGACGAATGCAAACGCCAACAAATCATCTAGAACACGTGGCGTCCCTCAGCGGGACTTTTATTCTGTCGTGGGACTTTTATTTTCTCCGCATGACGTTTTTCGTGGCTCCGATTTGCTCGCCGCTTATTAATCGTGACTCGTTAATTACGTGTCGCCCTCCGATGGCAGTCAAGGTGACCACGATCTCTGTAGTTCCCGCTGGCGCCTGATTGGCTTCCCACAATCCTTTGCGGCGTAGAGGACAGTGGGAGGCGGAGTTCAGCAGTTTGACTTGAAGTCGCGGCGGCGCGGTGTGGCCGGCTTAGCGGCTTGACTTTCTCAGGGTCTCCGGGCGCTAATCCCCCTCAGCAGAGTCAATCAGAGACTCGAGCAGTGTTTACGCTAAAGCTGTCGTTTAATGCTAGGTGGCTAGTTGGCTACATCAGTGCCGCTTTGCGACAAAACCATCCCGATGAAGTGAGTAGTAATTAATTTGAGAAGACAACACTTGCGCGGCGTGACTGATGTGACGTGTGTGTGCGCGGTGCCGGTCAGTGCGGGAGTCATGTGGTGGACCCGCGCTGTGCCAGTCACTGAGCAGCTGACCCCGAGACCCGCCCGCCCACCCACCGCTAAACCTCTTACATGCTACTGTACCCGCACACACACACACAAAGTGCCTTTAAACTGAGCAAAAATGTGTTTATATTTTGCCCTGTTTCACATTTATTGCGCATTTTTTCCTTCTTGCGAGTCCCCGGCTTCGGTCACAGCTCGCCGTTTTTTCCAACTCCTGATCCATCACTTTTCCGCGAGAACCCAACTCTCTGTCAGAACACCTGAGCCAATCACATCATCACGATCACCACAAGCCAATAACATCATCACAATCATCACGAGCCAATCACATCATCACAATCACCTGAGCCAATCAAATCATCACGATCACCTGTGCCAATCACATCATCACGATCACCTGAGCCAATCACATCATCACAAGCACCACAGGCCAATCATATCATCACAATCACTTGAGCCAATCACATCATCACAATCATCTGAGCCAATCACAGGCGGTGCCGCATCACCTTCTGAAGTGTTGCTAATGTAGCAGTTAAACGCTAATCGGCGCTAAAGCTGTAAATCTGGACATTAGCGTGGGCGAATGTAAACAGTAGCATTAGCGTGGATCAGCGAGGCGTGCGAGGTGTTTACGGGCCAGTGTCGGGGTTTCGTGGGTCGGGACGTTTGTTGTGGAGGCCGTGGAGACGCGATCGAGACGCAGACGCGCTTTTGCTTGACTCGCACTTTCCCGACATCTGTCTTTGTTTGGGGTTGTGCGGCTCTTCTGAGAAAAGGCTTCGTTTGGGGTCAACAGCTGAAGGGAATGATTGGCATGCGCTTGGAATGATGGGGACCCGGACCTGCCCGCCAGACCCCACATCACCCGCCTTCTGTCTGTCTGTGTGTGTGTGTGTGTGTGTGTGTGAGAGAGAGTAAGAGAGAGAGTGTGTGTGTGTGTGTGTGTGTGTGTGTGTGTGTGTGTGTGTGTGATTCCATCAGAACATCTGGACGTGTGTCCGGGTCTGCGCGGGATTCCCAGCGTCTTGTTTCAACACTTAACATAGATAAACTAAGACTAGAGGATCAGTAACTAGTACACACACACACACTTTAACCGTCAGATAAAGCACAGCAGTATATAAACAAACACACTGTTATTATTTATTTTCACCCTTGACACAAACACACACACACACATTGAAATTAAAATGTGTATTAACGCGTGCAACACATTCTAAACCGTTATTGCTAGGGAACTCGCCTCAGCCGCCTTACCGTCGTTTGATTGGTTGATGGATGAATTAAGGAGGGGCTCTGGATTTCATTCATCCACTGAGAGTCGCTCGTTGATTGATGTTTAATTTGTAGCGTCTGGGTGCAGGAGCATCAGGGTCTCAGGAGGGTCTCGGGGTCCGAGGGCCATTAGTTCTGCTGCGTGTGGGAACATCTGCTTCGTGTAAGCGCTGTTCCACACGATGGAGGATCTCCTCTGGCTCGGCGAGATCTTCTGTGTCTCGGGGAGATTCATGACTCGTGACGCTCGCTCCACGTCTCCTTTGTCTCGGTGCGCTCCGCCGTCTTTCAGCTCCCCGCGTCTGGATGTGATTGACGGATAATGACTTTTCAAGACTTTTAAAGCTCGGAGCAAAATATTCCAAATGACCTGGAAAAAAAAAGGCGAGAGTCTTTTATTTTACACAGCAGGAAAAACGTCCATCCATCCGCATTCTGGCACTTACTCCACGGGGAGCTGGAGCCAATCACAGCAGCTCTGAGTCGGGGGCGGGACTACAGGTGGTCGACCAATCACAGAGCAGGACATACACTCTCAAAACTCGGACAGGGAGACACTGTGTCAGGTGTCCTCGCTCCAGCAGCTCCTCGCTTGCCGGGTTAGGGTTGGGATGGCACAGGATCTCATTAAAACCTTCTATAAAAGACAAAATTATGACACTTGAAGTCGTATAAAAACCTTAAACAAGTGTAAAATTGTCCAAAAAAACTTTAGGGTTAGGGGTTAAGGGTTCAGTGATAGGGTTAGGGGTTATGTTTAGGGGTTAGGGATCGGTTTAGGGTTAGGTTTATGCTTAGTGTTTGTGTTAGGGGTTCGGGAAAGTGTTTGGGTTATTTCTATTTATAGCGTCTTTGCTTTGGTCTCGGACTAAGAAAAGCGCTATATATAAATTAACTTGAACTTGAACTTGAATTTCACTCATAACTCGGACAGGGAGACACTGCGTCAGGCGTCCTCACTCCAGCAGGTCCTCGCTTGCCTGGCTTCTGTCTCCTCACTCCTCAATAGATCAGTCAGATTTCCACAGCAAACATGTTCCTTTCACTCGGCTTCAGCTGACAAAGATCCGGCTTGTGTTGGTTTAGTGTTGGTTTGTGTTGGTGAACTCATGTCTTGTCAGGCCTCCGCAGGGACTGGTCTCGCCACCTGTTCCGCCCGTGTTATGTCTTCGCCGTTGCCCGTCAGACAAGGAACGGAGGCTGTTGACTCTTGCATCATCTGTTTCCTTAAGCGGCCGCCGCGTGTTTGCTCCGTGAGCTCGGCCAGAGCGGGTCAGGGGTCCGGCCACCATCGCAGACCACAAGATGGGCAGGCGTCCTCACAGCGCTGAGATTTACCAGAAAATTGTAATTTATTAGATGCTTTTTTAGAGCGTTCAATCGTCAACTTCAAGCCGTTTCTGAACATATTTCAGAGCGGTCTTGAAGTTTACAGCTGCGAAAATGAGCCTCATATATATATTAAATGGCATGAAGTCACTTCTGCACAACTGAACAAACAGCAGGTTCAGCGAGTCATGGTTTCCTCAAGAGGCGTTTTTCTCAGGCCGGGGAAATATTGCACGGACATTTGGAACGTTGGCAGCGGCGATGTGAGAGCGCTCTTATGACTCGCGGATCACTCGAAAGACACCGGGGCAGAACGTGTGTGGAAATGGACGTCAACATCTGCTGCTCTGTTGCCGCGCGTCGTCGTGGCGACCGCGCAGCTGTTTCTAATTATAGCCAGTGTCTCGTTTATGCCACCAGAGCCCAACGCGGTGAAATCGACTCCTTTGTCTCTATAAACGCGAGCCATGTAATAAGCGGCTGGTGCGTGTGACGCTGGTTGGCGTGTGAGTTGAGTCCGAAATGACAACAATGTTATGTAAATGAGCAAATTGGGAGAAAAACGGGATCCTGAACTCCATTACCCAGCTTTCTCCACCAAGTTAGGGTTAGGGTTTAAGGTTAGGGGTTAAGGGTCAGGGTAAGGGTTTAGAGTCAATGCTTAGGGTTAGGGTCAGGGATTAGGGGTTAGGGTTTAAGGTTAGGGGTTAAGGGTCAGGGTAAGGGTTTAGAGTCAATGCTTAGGGTTAGGGTCAGGGATTAAGGGTTAGGGTTTAAGGTTAGGGGTCAGGGTAAGAGTTTAGAGTCAGGGGTCAGGGTAAGGGTTAGGGGTCAGGGTTAGGGTTTAAGGTTAAGGGTCAGGGTAAGAGTTTTGAGTCAGGGGTCAGGGTAAGAGTTAGATCAGTGCTTAGGGTTAGGAGTCAGGGTTAGGGACCAGGGTAAGGGTTAAGAGTCAGGCCTTAGGCTTAGGGGTCAGGGGTTAGGGTTATTTGTGCCATTTTTCACCCTTTAACCAGCGCTTCTGTGTTTCCTTTATAGCTTGACTGGTAACGAACCCCTGACCAACCTGCCGCTGAGCTCGGAAGCGGACGAGAGGGCGAGCAAGGCCCACTACAAGCTGTGCGACCGACTCAAGCTGGAGAAGAAGCAGCGGCGGATGTGCAGACGCGACCCCGGGGTGGCGGAGACCCTGGTGGAGGCCATCAGCATGAGCGCGCTGGAGTGCCAGTACCAGTTCCGCTTCGAGCGCTGGAACTGCACCCTGGAGGGTCGATACCGGACCAACATCCTGAAGCGAGGTGAAGCGCCCGGGATCAGTCGGGGTCCGGGATCAGTTCAGCAAGTCTGTCTGTTCCTCGCAGGCTTCAAAGAGACGGCCTTCCTCTACGCCATCTCCTCGGCCGGCCTGACCCACGCCATGGCCAAGGCCTGCAGCGCCGGGCGGATGGAGCGCTGCACCTGCGACGAGGCTCCGGACCTGGAGAACCGCAAGGCGTGGCAGTGGGGCGGCTGCGGGGACAACCTGAAGTACAGCAACAAGTTTGTGAAGGATTTCCTGGGCAAGAGATCCAACAAGGACCTGCGCGCCCGAGTCGACACACACAACAGCAACGTGGGGATGAAGGTACGACGTGCACCATCACTAGCGACATTTCGGGATGGGACGGGTGCTTTGGTTGGTTTTGTGCATAATCGGCATCGTTTTACCGGTTAAGGTTT
The DNA here is from genome assembly GCA_028031935.1 of Paedocypris micromegethes. Taxonomy (NCBI): domain Eukaryota; kingdom Metazoa; phylum Chordata; class Actinopteri; order Cypriniformes; genus Paedocypris; species Paedocypris micromegethes. The sequence continues at coordinate 16,863,190 of CM051493.1, forward strand.
GGCAAAATTCAGTACAGTTTAATCCGGTACTGTGTTTGCAACGTGCACAAACGGACAAAACTTGTAAGTTTCGCGCAGATTGGCAGGTTATATCATCACGCCCACTGGTGCTGATTGGCAGGTTCTGTGGGCTCTCAAATTTGCCTCGCAAGTGAATTTTTCTAGTTGAAATTGTGCCGGCATTCAAACTCTTTTCAAACCAATATTCTCGGTCCATAAAAGCAGAAATATGTAGGTGCTGTGCCCCTTCCCGGTCCAGAAACTAGAGGCTTTACGTTTTTTTTTCTGTTGTGGTTCAGCAAATAGCTAAACGAAGGCTTCGCGGTTCCTTAAAAAGTCCATTAAAATCTCAGGCGATTGAGTTTAATTACTCACTGAAGGTTCCTCTTCCTCCCCAGCTGCACTCCACACGCCGAAGCGGTTTCGTTTGAATGCGAGAAAGAAGCAGACGGCACAAACAGCGTAGACGTACACCAGGCCAAAGTAAACAACAGGCCCGCCACCGGCTTTGCTTTTGCGCGAGTACATGAGTGGCGGCAGATTTCAGCAGGTCGTCTCGTTCTGTCCGTCTGAAGCTGCGATAAGAGATTTCCAGACTTGAGGGTCACATGTCAGACGGAGAGCGCTGTCGGAATGTGCTAGCTTCGGCACCCTCGCCGCTACAGCTGACGCTTCACTTTGACTTCCTTTAGCCTGGCGGAAAGGGTTAACGCGGTGGCTAGTCAGGCCGTCAGAAGAGTTAAAAAGACGGAGACTCTGCGTTTTGAGGGGATTGTCTTCAGATTAAGCCGTGCCCGCATGAGGGTCCGCATTGATGTGCACGTTTCTGGCGGGCGTGGCCTCAACCCTCTTTTGTTCCCGCGCAGGTGATCAAGGCCGGGGTGGAGACCACCTGCAAGTGCCACGGTGTGTCGGGCTCCTGCACCGTGCAGACCTGCTGGCGGCAGCTGGCGCCGTTCCACGAGATCGGCAAGCAGCTGAAGCAGCGCTACGAGGCGTCCGTCAAGGTGGGCAGCTCCAGCAACGAGGCCACGGGGGAGGGGGACATCTCGCAGAGCCGCAGCCTCCCCCCGGGGCCCCGCCCGGACCCCATCCCTCGCACCACCGACCTGCTCCACATCGAGGACTCGCCCAACTTCTGCCGGCTGAGCAAGTTCTCCTCGGGCACGCTGGCACGCAAGTGCTACAAAGACAAGAACTGCGACACCATCTGCTGCGGGCGCGGCCACAACACCCAGAGCCGCGTGGTGACCCGCCCCTGCCAGTGCCAGGTGCGCTGGTGCTGCTACGTGGAGTGCAAGCAGTGCACGCAGAAGGAGGAGGTGTACACCTGCAAAGGGTAGGCGGAGACCACCAGGGGCGTGGCCCTCACCAAAGCACTTTCGGAGCGGTGTGGAGCGGGAGGGGCTTTATTCCGACGCATGTAAATACGCGGAGAACTGTTGTCGCCGTCCGAGCCACTTTCGCGCCTTAAATAACCACTAGCGGCACGAGCGCTTGTCACCGCGTGCTGTCAGGGCGTCGGGCGTGGCCTTGGTGGCGGGAGGTGATTGTTCAGGAGTGAAACCACTAGGTGCCTCTGGGGGCGTCGGCGCGCCAGACCGAGAGCCGATTCGACAAACTCCATCTGTTCGCGAGGAGGGCGACGCTGCGTATTTATTTCTGTACGGATGGATGTCAGACGAACGACTTTTGTGGTAAATACCAGCACTGAGCGCCCAGACGTGTTTAATATGGACGACAGGATCAGGCTTTCTGATTGGCTTACGCTCTCTGACCATGGTTTCGCACGTTTGAGCGAGGAAGTGCGCCGTGTTTAACGCAGGAACAAAGTTCTTTTGTTGTGGTTGCGTGTGAAAGAACTACTGAGCGAGACTGAACGACGCCGACGATCACAAGCGTTTCCCGTTTCATGCTGATCTTAAGGCCAATCGTTTTTTTAGACATATTTAGGCACAAATATGAGACACGTGATGCACAATGACACCAGTATGTACATTAGCGGCGTTTAAAGTCTTATAGCGAAATGAAAAAAATATGGCTGCAGGCGCAAAAACACAAAACGCAATCATTTAACAGAGAAACACTGGCGACTAGGAAAAAACATGAAGCCCGAAAAAAAAAAAAAAACTATAATAGAATTGTATTCTTTTTTGCAACTTTTTTGTGACAAAAAAAAATATTTGCGACTTTTTTTCTCTCAGAATTGCAAATTTCAATGCTGCAAATATTTTTTTGTCACAAAAAAGTTGCAAAAAAGAAAAAAAGTGACTTTTTATTTTGATACTCTATTTTTAACGGTGTTTTTGAATCACTGGAAACCCATCAGTAAATTTGCAATTTGCACTGAGAATGAGTCCCGAACCAGTCTATGCAACATTTATTCGGACATAATTGTAAAAATTATATTGTTAAGAAGCTTCCCAATGGAAACCCAGAAGAGACCAAAGTTTTTTGATAAGTGTCATAAGTTATAAGATATAAGTGTCATTCATCGAGTCAACACGAGTGTTAGGAAAAGCATGACAAATCGGAGTTATTTTGCAATTCGCCGCAATTTCATCACGTTTTTGTATAACAAAATGTGGTCTTGGGTTGAAATTTGGAATTTAATGAAATTATACTTTCATTTTTCAATCGCCTTTTGGTTGCACTGATGGACAATATTCCCGGTGCATAGAAGACGCGTCTGTGACGGGATCGCAGCACGTTTAGCTGATAATGACTGAGCGGAAAGAGAAAGAATGTGGATTATTCAGAAAACACACACACACACACACACACACACACACACATACCGTGTCTCAGTTGCCTGTCCAGATCTCCTTCAATAAATTAATATGCTTTATTGACTGTAAATATGTACATATATATATATATAAATATATTTTATATTTTTGGCATGCTGCATGTTCTCAGTAATCCGTGAGAGAAAGGAAGATGGAGAGAAAGAGAGAGAGAAAAGAAAGAACGAAAGGAGCGAGAGTGCTGGAGCGCATTATGTTCAAGTTGCTCGTTATTTATTCGGATCGTCTTTTCTTCGACACGCTGATCTTGTCGTTTCGTCAAACCTGGACAAACCGTAGAACAGCGAGACGAGACCCGACTGTAAGTTATTTTGCCTTCTGTACATGTGTAAAGAGTGTGTGTGTGTGTGTGTGTGTGTGTGTGTGTGTCGTACTCAGGCTCAGCTTTGGCCTTCGAGGTTTGGTGGTTGTTGTTGAGGTTCACGCTTCTTTACTCCCTCGTCCCTCTGACCAGTTCCACGTCCTGCAGATGTGAAATCACCGGCCTAAACCAGTGACTCGCTGGGAGACGCTCGGCTTGTCGTCCGCAGCTCAAACACTGTTCCGGTCGCGTCAGGGTTTGTGCAATGATGCGTCTAGTAGATTGTCTTTGCCCATGTTTCTCGTCTTGTGACACTCTTCTCCACTAAATTATTCTCCTCTACCTCATGTGTACAGCTTGTCGGTATAAACTGATTATGAATGACTGGTAAGAATGTATTTAAGTTATTTAACATATTTGTTTAACAAAGGCAAGAAAATCGGAAAATAAAAGATCTTTAAAAAAAGTCTGTTGTTGCCGAGCAAGTTCTTCGAGTGTGTTCGAGCCGTGTGATGCTGGTAAATGAAGCAAACGCTCTGCCACCCATCCAGGGGCGTGTCCTGCCACTAACCAAGAGCCGCTGTGATCCAGCTCCCCGCTCCAGCTCCCTGTAACCCAGAAATGCCTCACCGTGAAACATGGTGGTGGCGACGTCATGCTGTGGGGATGCTTTCCTTACACAGAGTTGAGGAGAGGCTTCACATGAAGACATCACTCCAATAATGCCATCTTCCCCTAGCGACACTCCTCTGGGCCACGAGGAAAACACGGAGAGTAGACGTGAAGAGAAACACATTTAACAAAGAGATTCAGGCGCTCTAGGGTGCAGGCGTGTTCCTGGATCTCAAATCCATTCTAGAGGCAGAACATTCCAGAGTTTTGGGGGCAAATATTCCGATGATCGTCCTCCTGTTTGAGGGCATCTGGCTTCAGCAGGTCTACCCGCAGAGGACCGTCTGTACACCCTGACCCCACTTACACGCCCGCAGCCTGTGGTCACCTTCAGGCCTCGTCTGGGATGTGGGAGAGTTCGCAGCCCTGGCTCGCCCTGTGGAAGTGTGTGTGGAGCTTCCGGAGCCGTGCCAGCCTGCGGCGGTGTGCCCTAATCCGGCAACGTTTTCACAGCTGTTACCAGTGAGGAAGTGGCTGCAGCGAGAGCAAAGAAAAAAAAGCCAGCCTCGCTCTTCCAGCGGCAATCTGTTTCCTTTCTTCTCGTCCGTTCTCCTGGTGTTGCAGAGAGCGGGAGTGACGTGTGTGACCAGGGAAATTAGACAAATCGTCAGCCGTAACTCCGACACGCACAGCTGGGATCGCTCGGACATGTTCTGCTTGAGAATAGTAGAGGAATAAAGAGAGTGGGAGAGAGAGAGAGAGAGAGAGAGAGAGCCTTCAGGTGTTTGACGTAGACCACACAAACGCTCGACCTTGTTTAAGCTGTTTCTATCTCCCATTACAAACATAAACAACAACACCGAATGACTGCGCTGGCTCAATGGTGGCTGGAAGGGTTGATTCCGTCTGCTGGGTCAAGATCGGACTCACCTCATTCTGAGCGGATGGAGTGTCTCATTGAGGAAACCCGGCGGTGGTGTCCTCACACGGCTGGCCCTCGGACAATCTTCACCCAGTACACAATTACATTTACTCTAGTCCAAGTGTTCTGGTCTTGAGTTCTTCAAAAAGTTTTCTCTCTCTCTGTCTCTCTTTCCATGTCTCTCTCTTTCTCTCTCACTATGTCTCGCTCTCTCCCCCTTTTCAACTCTCTCGTTGTCTCTATCTCTCTCACTCTTTCTCACTCTCTCTCTTCATCTTTTTGTCTCTATCTCTCTCTTTGGAGAGATCTCTCTTTTTCTCTTTGTCTCTCTCTCTCTCTATTTATCTCTCCAAGTCGCTGTCTCTCTCTCTCTCTCTTTGTCTCTGTCTCTCTCACACTCTCTCTCCAATCTCTCTCTCTCTCTGTGTCACTATGTCTCGCTCTCTCCCTCAACTCTCTCGTTGTCTCTATCTCTCTCACTCTTTCTCATTCTCTCTCTTCGTCTCTGTCTCTCTCCATCTTTTTGTCTCTCTCTCTTTTTTCTCTTTGTCTCTCTCTATTTATCTCTCCATGTCTCTCTCTCTCTCTCTTTGTCTCTGTCTCTCTCTCTCCAATCTCTCTCTCTCTCTCTCTCTCTCTCTCTCTCTCTCTCTCTCTCTCGCTCGCTCTAATCTCTCTCTTTCTCTTTGTCTCTGTCTCTCTCTCTCACTCTCTCCAATTTCTCTCTGTCACTCTCTCTCTCTTTCTCTCTCTCTCTCTCTCTGTCTCTCTCTCTCTCTGTCCCTCTCAGATGTCCTGACTCTGGTCATTGTTTAACTCAGTAAATGTTGTTATGTCCTTTATTTGATTCACCTTCTCAGACATTGGTAATGATTGGACAGTTATATGATGAAGCTCTGATGAACTGATGTAGCCACAGGTTCAGACGGACGGAACAGTGTGTGATTCTGAACACATCCACACTAACGTCTGGGCACTCGGGAACTACATGTTCCCAACACTCTCCTCTTCTTCTCCTCCTCCTCCTCTGTTCCTCTCCTGAGCCTGGGTGGTTCGAGACACATGCCTTTATTCTGTCAATTTCAAAGGATTAACACGTTTCTCCTAATCCCAAGGGGCCACAATTTACCCAACAAATAACTGACTCGAGTAAAACCAAATCTCCCCGTCCTTCACTCCTCTCTTTGTTTCCCTCTATCTCTCTCTCGCTTTGTCTATCTGTCTTTCTCTCTCTTTTTCACTGTATTTCCATCTCTCTCTCTGTCTTTCTTTCTCGCTCTACCTATCTATCTCGCTCTCTCTGTCTCTGCTCACTCTACCTCTCTCTGTCTCTCTCTCGCTCTACCTATCTACCTCTATCGTTCTTTCTCTCTCTCTCTCTCTCTCTCTCTCTCTCTTTCTCTCTCTCAGAAGATTGTGTGTGTTCAGCGAGCGTCGGATCATGATGGAGTCTGTTGCTGGACAGTCGGGGAGGAAGAACTTCTCACATTTCCATTACGTGTCTTAACTGCGCATCAGGCAGTTTCACCGAGTGTCGCGTCAAAGAGCGAGAGATTAATGTGATGATTGTGTTCCGAGAAGCCCACTGTCTCCACGCTAATCCGTCTTGCTCGGCGCTGGCGTCTGGCTCCGACTCTACAGCAAAACCTAATCCTCACCTTTAAAGTAACGCACACATATTGTGTGACGCTTTCACTCCAGGTTCTCGGGGCCATCTCACCTCTTCGTCCCTCGTGAGGCCAGTGATTCGCTGATTCTCCCAGCAGGGCGAGTCGGTTCTGAGGGTCAGTAATGGGGATGGGACCAGACTGTCCGGGATGGCGCCTGGGTCCACCAGGCTTAAGCTCTTGATCCCGGGACAGCTGGAGAACCAGCCCAAGCGCTCACGATGTCTTCCGTCGGACCGGCCTTTATTTAATATCTCGTGTTGGCGGTCCCAGCGCGCTAATCTGAGGTAATCCCATGTGCTCGCCGGCCAAACTTTAACACACGTGACAGCGTGACCACTGTCCTAATGCGGGGCAGAACGGGCATTCAATAGTGTGAGTGCGGGTAATATAACGACAACAGCAGCGGGCCTAAGACTGAGCCCTGAGGGACTCCTCATCACTTCAGATGGACAAACTGTGCGATTGTCCTTCAAGATTTGACCTGGGCCATCCGACTCGATGTTCGGGACGTGAGATTAGGCAAAGCGTCAAATTCCTCATGTGCTTTGAAGAGACGCCTGTGATTTATCTTCGTTCACGGTTACGACATGAGCTGGTGCTGGTCCACCAGGGTTCAAGCTCGGATCTGCTGCCTGATCTTCAGCAGAGCCACTGGATGGAGAAGCAATAGTGACTGAACAGCTGTGGAGGAATTAACTACCACAGAATCAAACCTGGTAGGCGGGGAGGTTAGTTAGTAAGTGGAACTCACTGGAACATGACAAGCAAATACTGTATAATTATATAATAACGACACATTTTATTTATGGCGCCTCTCGAGGTACCCAAGGTCACCGTACAAAAATAAAAATGAACTTTTTTATTATAAATATGACATAAAAATATAAAAGTATGTAAATAATGTCAATAAAACTAATTTTGAATTTGATAAGAAAAAAAAAAAAAAGTAACTATTATTATAAATATAAACAATTAATAATATGTAAATTATATCAATTAAACTTAGCTTGAACCTGATAAGCAAACACTGTATAGATAAAAAGGAACGAATAATAATATGTAAATAATATCAATAAAACTCACCTTGAACGTGTAAAGAAAATACTGTATGAATAAAAAAATGAAGGTTATTATTATAATTACAAACACTTAATAATATGTAAATAATATCAATAAAACAACTTGTTCTTGATAAAAAAAACTATTATTATATACTAAAAAATAATTAATGTGTAAATAATATTAATAAAACTCAACTTAAACTTGATAAGCAAACACTGTATAAATAATAACGAACGTTATTATTATACATATATTATAATATGAATAATTAATAATGTGTAAATAATATCAATAAAACTCACCTTGAACGTGTAAAAAAGATACTGTATGAATACAAAAGTGAACGTTATTATTATAATTATAAACACTTAATAATGTGTAAATAATATCAATAAAACAACTTGTTCTTGATACAAAAATCTTTTTTATAAATATACTAAAAAATAATTATTAATGTGTAAATAATACTAACAAAACTCAACTTAACTTGATAAGCAAACACTGTATAAATATATATACTATATATATACTATAAATATAATATAATATGAATAATTAATAATGTGTAAACAATATCAATAAAACTCAACTGGAACTTGTTAGCAAGTATAAAAGCGAAATGTACTCTTATAAATACAATACACATAATAAACAATACACAAATAGTGTACATAAAATTGAACTGGAACTCGATACGCATGTGTGAGTCTTTCTTTTCAAAAGCGGTGAGTGCGGTTAAAAATGGCTCAAGTTTGGCGTTAAATATAAAGACTGTCGTTTTGAACTCATGACTTATCATCGTGTCGGGGGAAAGGTGTTAAAAAAGTTTTGATAAAAGAAAATTTCGGATAAAAGATGTGACTGTACAATGTGGAGTTCAGGCTTTATTATGATCAACGTGGTGTTTTTCCCCCGAAGACGCAAATTCTGTCTGGTTGAAAAATCGTCTTTAAACTAGAAAGTCTGGCTAGATGAGCTAAAGAAACATGTTTAAAAGAATGTGCAGGGCCTTTTGCTCCCGTGTTGTGTGGAGGTGCATCAGTAAGATCCTGTGGATTCGGTTTATTTTCGCGGATGTTTTTTTTCGTCCTGCCGTTGCGTTATTTATCGTCTCTGGACTCGGCCGGCGAGAGCGAGGCTGTGGAAAACATCGGCCTCCTGGATAACACGGAACAGATTGCGTCCGGCCTCGTCTGCGGCGCTCGCACGTCCCACGTCTTCAATCTCGCATCTCGCCGGATCATAAATCCCGACGGCTCGGAGATTCCCAACCAGGAAACCATTTCCAGCTGAGCGGTGGAAGAGAAGAAAGAGAGGAGAGACGGACAGACGGACGGACTCTCTCTCTCTCTCTGTCTGACTCCATTTCTATGTCTCTCACTCTCTCTCTCTTTTTCTTTAGTCTCTGTCTTTCTCTCTCTCTCTCTCTCTCTCTCTCTCTCTCTCTCTCTCTCTCTCTGTCTCCATCTCTATGTCTCTCTCTCTCTCGCTCTTTCTGTCTCTCTTTGACTGTCTCTCTCATTCTCTTTCTGTCTCTTTCTCTCTCGGTCTCTCTCACCCTCCATCTCTCTCTCTCTGTCTCTCTCTCTTGTCTGTCTTCATCAATATGTTTCTCTATGTCTTTGTCTCTTTCTTTTTTGTTAGTCTCTGTCTCTCTCTCACTCTGTCTCTCTCTCTCTCTCTCTCTCTCTCTCTCTCTCTCTCTCTCTCTCTCTCATCAGCCTCAATTTCTCTCTCTCTCTCAGTCTCTCTCACCCTCCATCTCTCTCTCTCTCTATCACACTCACTCTCTTGTCTGTCTCCATCTCCATCTTTCTATCTCTCACTCTCTCTCTCTCTCTCTCTCTCTCTGGCTCGGCACAGTCTCAGATATCAGAGCGGCTTTTCATCGATTTAAACAATTTCTTTAATTGCGTTGTCAAAAGTCAAAGGTCACCACATTCGTATGTTCGAATGTGGTGACCTTTGACTTTTGACAACGCAATACAGTAGCATACAGTAAGAGTCTTCTGATTGGCCTGTATAAGCGTGGAGGCGGATCAGTCCAGCTCTGAATCTGAAGAACACACGACAGCAAGAGTCTTCCAGCCTGAAGCCCACCGCTCCATTTGCCCTTAAACGTGTGTCATTACGTCTCATCCATTCAGATTCTGTATAAGTGTAAAGTGCGTCTCCTGTGGTGTGTCGGTGGCCCCGGGCCCCGCTGTATCGTCCCTCTGAACTGGATCTCAGTCACGCAAGACGCTTCCTTCAGAAGTTCCTCTGACGTCGCTGCGGCTCGGTTTCATCTCGGTAATGTCTGTTCTGACGAGTGCGCCTAAGAATTTCCAGGCTTCGATCTTTAACGTCAATGTTGATTCTCTCTGGTGGAGATTCCTCGCGGCGTTTGCAGACGGCCAGTCATCCCGATCCTCCGTTCCGCACGAACAGCCGCTTCACAATGAAACGGTGGCGTGGTCTTCTGGTAGGGTTTCAAAGCCGCTATTAAACGAATTAAATGGAGTAGATCTAATAACCAGCATTCCTCAACCTCAAAGTAATGCGCAGCTTGTAAAAGTGTCCCTGCCCGAGGAGTAAACATGGCCGCCGGGAGGAAGAGTCATCTCCACCGCCCCCTTTTGATCAATCATCAACCTCGCCAGGTTAATTCATACCCAATAGCGCCACCTGCTTCTGTAACCCAGCGGCAAGATGTTTGGTGGAGGTTTAGGCCGCGTGGTCCCTAGTGGCTCACGCCTAATGAAAGGATCTGCTGCCAAATGCTGACTAATGTAATAATATATAAATAAATCAACTCCAGATGACATTTACTTCCTGCAGTGTTTCTATGATCAACCACTAGTGGGTTAGTGATGCTCGGTTCCTGAGTCACGAGATTTCTAGAGTGTTTTTTACCGCGCGACAAGAGCATTTATGTCCGGCTCTTCGCTCAGGAGGGGTTCCCCGCCCCGCCCCCTCCAGGCCACCGCCTCATACCGATCCATCACGGGACTAAGAGGATCATGTGTTAGCTGATAGCTAAGCCTGACAAGGTGTTGACATAGATAAGAACAGGAGAAAGGAAAGGAGTAAAGACTAGTGGATCAGTCACAATTAAACGGAGCATTAAAGCTGCTCACTAGAGTCGATCATCAGGGAAGCTGGTTGGGAGCAGCAGGAATCACACCGACCGAGCCATAAAACGTCCTTTATCTCATTTAGACCCGTCAGATCCTCGGATTATACTTCATACTCGCGGAAGAGTCCCAGAGTTTGGTATCGCGGCATCGCTGACTTGGCTCAGTTGAGATGTGGATGTAGACGATTGCAGCGGGTGATGTAGACGTACGCGGTGGGCGACGCTGACGGTGTCTGGTGTTTGCCCAGGACAGTTCCCCTCGCTCCCCTCCTGCTGGAACGCCACAGTCATGGATCACAGCCCCGCAGAAGAAGCTAATAGCCCCTGTTGAGTCTGATCCAACGCTAAACTCTCCCCTAGTAAAAATTGTTTCCCTGGGGAATCAATGGCTCCATTATTTGGTTAGCTGCAGTTTGCCTCGATGCTCCCGATCTCCACGTGAAACAGTAGACAGTAATGGAGAACCATTTAAACATAATACTTGTGTGACCAGCTCGTCATTGGCTTTCTGGTGAGTGTGTGGAGAATTTGCTGGAGATGGACAGACTGATGGAAAGTTCTGTCTGCGGAAAAAAAGCCCCTCAGCACAACAAGCCAGATAAATAACCGCAAATAAACACAATAGATGACCTTGCTCCAAACAAGTGAACAAAGAGTGAGGTCAAGCTTCCGAGCGAGGTCAAGGTCGCTCGCACCTGTGGCCAGCTCTTTCACTTTGTCATTGCCCAGTTTCTGCTGTTCCTGCCCCACACAGCTCGGCCCGGGCCCTCAGCGCACCGTCTCCGCTGGTACCACGCCGGACCCCTGCCAGGATTCCTTGGCTCGGAGCCTCACGCTAAAGGCCACGCTCGCTCCCAGAACCTCCAGCGGTGTCACCGGGTGACGAAACCCGAGTCCTGGGAGGAAAGCGAGTGGCGTAGCGCCGGCCAATCAGGAGAGGCGGTGGATGTGCGGGTGGACGGCGCTTCTGTGACGTAACGGCCAGCGCACGGACCGCTCACGCCGGGTGGCACCGGACAAACTAAAGCCGCTTTAGATGCTAATGGCACGGCTGTAGTGTAAAGTACCCAAAGCGGCTTAATTCTCTAAGCCTAAATATTTACAAATCAGACGGGACTGGTTATCCCCTGGCAGTGCCATCGCTCTGGCCGCAAACGGGAATGTGAGGTGACAAGAGGCGGTGGCGGGCCAGAGAACGGCACGGATTAGCCGGCGCGGGAGCCAATGTGGCTGAAAGTATGGACATGTGAGGAAATAAGTCAACTGTGGACATGAAGAAATGTATCCGTGCACACACACACACACAAAGACTAGCACACATCATTGTGTAAAATTTATTCTAAAGTGAAGTCACTGCCCCCTTACTGTATCCTTTACACACTCACTGCAACATCAGTCTAAATCTCACCGTGACCCTCAAAGTCCCCACAAGTGACCACAGTGTCCCACTTTAGTGTAAAACCTAGCATGCAGGGCCCCACTGTGACCTAAAGGCCAGCACACACACCCCCACACACACACATACTTTAACCTGAGTAACACGTACTCTATAACTGAACTGATTTTATGTGGTTAGAACTCAAAGTTGTGGAGTCCAGACAGTCCCCACAAGTGATCAGACTTTCGCACTTTAGTGTACAACAGCATTCGGGGCCCCACTGTGACCTGTACACACACACAGTTCTAGATTGAGGCGTGGCCTCTGTGTTGTGGCATCTCCGTGTGGGGCGGAGGGTGGCGGTTCTGTAGACGACAGGAAGCTGATACGAGATGTAAGCAGAGAAGAGCCGTGGAAAGGTCACGCGTCACAGCAAGCGCCGCTCCTGCCAATCGCTCAGTTAGAAGCCAAACAAAAGCTCCTTTATGGGGCTTTAATCTGTCCAGACGATGCTGGAGTTTGGACCGGGGATGCGTTCGGACCGTGTGATGTCGCTATCTCAGACCAGTGTGCAAAGGACCCAGACAGGACCGACAAACGACCCTAACTCTAACACCAACCCTAACCCTAACCCCTAAACCTAACCCTTAACACTAACCCCTAAACCTAACCCGTAACCCTAACCCCTAAACCTAACCTCTAACCCTAACCCCTAAACCTAACCCCTAAATCTAACCCCTAAACCTAACCCATAACCCTAACCCCTAAACCTAACCCTAACCCCTAAATCTAACCCCTAATCTTTAACCCTAACCCCTAAACCTAACCCGTAACCCTAACCCCTAAACCTAACCCCTAAACCTAACCCCTAAATCTAACCCCTAACCTTTAAACCTAACCCCTAAACCTAACCCCTAACCCTGTTTTCTAGTTCTGGGTGGAGCCAATTGCAGCATTGGTCCACACCCCCTGTCTCAGTGGTCAGCCAATCACAGAGGATGTTTGTGTTAGAAGCCGCTGGATCATTAATATTCCCCTCATCAGGAGCCGTCTGTCATGAGGTCACTTCCTGCCGCACACACACACACACACACACACCGCGGGACGCAGCTCGGGCGCGGCCACGTGACATCACAGGAACTTGTCTCAGCTGTGTGTCATGGCCGCCGTCCAGCGGCGCGGCAGGTTTGTTTTCTCAGCTCGTTCTGATGTTTGAACAAGTGCAGGGACACGAAAGGCTTCCAGCGGCCGAGGCTTCTGACGTCCCGCGCTGTTTGTACGGTGTTAAACGCGGCGATGGGATCTGTTGTCGTTATTTAGCGCGGCTCAAACATTAGCGCGCGGGATTATTACCGTCTTCGGAAGCTTTAGCGCCTCGTGGACGTCTCGGGCATCGCCGCTCACCCGGGGCGAGTGTGTGTGTGTGTGTGGTCTTCTGACAGTGCCCAGCTCCATCTCTCGCGTGGGTTTCTTCTGGTTCTCCACACTCGGCTAAAGCCTGATTACGGATCTGTTTTGGTCTATTACACTATAAACACTTTTTGTTACAATTTAAAACTTATGTACCAATTTCAGCCTTTTTTCTGTCATAATGTCTAGATTTTTAATTTGATGGTTTGATATTTCTCAACGATGAGAGACTTTAGCGTCAATTTGTAATTTGTGTGTGTGTGTGATTAAGCTTACAAAAACAATAAATAATACATTAATACATTAAATAAAGCATGTAATTACTGCTAGTCTCTTCCCTGCTTTCATTGAGAAGTTGACGTCTACGTTGCTCTGGTGAAGACCAGACTGCTGATGGAGAGAACATGAGAGGAAGAGGACGGGGGGTTGCCAGTTTCCAAACCAGAACGTGTGATTTCCTTAATGGCTGGAGAAAAGAAGAAGAAGAAGAGAAATGTCAACACGGATGTGAGCCCGATATATATTCTCAGAAGAGCCCAGAGGACCCTTTCCTACACAGACACACACACGTGCGTATTTGTGCTCAGGCCCACCCGGAGAACCAGACACACGACATCTTCCCATGTCAGCCATCGTGTTTAGTTTGGCTGCTGGACATCGGATTCGATTACACTGGGGGGAGGGGGGGTCTTTACTAGAACACAACACACACAGATTAAAAACTGACAAGAACTGTATATGATTCATCTGAATGCTCATAAATTGATCTGGGTTTCTCTTGGACTCTTGAACCGTAAATTGAAGCTTTACTGTTTTGATGTAAACTAGTTTCTAGCGCATGAACCTTCCACTAGTAATTACGTCTGACTAATGTTAAACTCTCACACAGCACTGGACTGTGCTAGACACCGCCGTGACCTCTTGACCTTAGTTATAGAGTTATAGAACGTATTTCTGCAGCTAGACGAATCAGTAAATCACGACGTCAACGGCCCAACCGAATGAACCAACACACTCCTGAAGCGTAACACACACACACACACACACGCACGCGCAGTAATGAGGGCACTCCAGCCAGCGATAGCATCAGGACGTCCCAGGACGACGATGTCCGGCGCTGGGAAAGAGGCACATACGTCAGACCGTCATGGTTTCCCTCCTTTCGCCTCTCGTCGGTGTGTGATGTCACCGTCACCTTAGCCTGACACAACGTCCCTCAGAAAGACCCAGAGACCCAGAAGAAGACGCTGGCCGATACCGTGTAAAACACTCGACTCGCTCCCGGCCTTCAGGGAGTTTCGAGGTCGAGCTTCACGTTGCGTACTTGATGTCCACACACTGCTTTTCGATGATCTGATTTCCAGTCTGACGTGGCGAGGGGAAGAACATCGAGAGCCGCTGTGAGCAGGATTTAAGACTGGGCGGGAATGCGGGAGACAGTCACGGAATCGGTGCGGGCGATAAACAACTCTGCTGCAGTCTTCACTCGGGTCCTCCAGAGACCCGGCACGGTCGCATGAGAAGCGTTGGCCTCGCACGCTCTCAGAAGCCGTCACTGTTGGCGAGAACATCAGAAAGCTGAACCGCTCTTTCCCAGAAACTTCCAGATTTTTCCGTGTCAGGTCTCCCTGATGTAGACGAGATCTTCCCGGACGTTCCTTCAGACGAGGCTCTGGTGGTGGTTTCGACCCGTTCTCCGTCTGAGGAGGCGATATGTGAGAAGGAGCCCAGACACTCTACACTCGGAACATTCATTACTCATGTCCACTGAGTGTTGGGCCGAGGTCAGCAGGATCTCCTCTGATTAGTCGAGCTGTGCGTGTCCAATCCGTTAGGCCAGTAACCGCGTGTCCAGTCCCTGACTGACGCCCAGGAGGTTCTCCCCAGGCTCGGACACTCGATCACCGCTACTCCCCTCCATCATGGACACTCGTGAAGTCTTAGACGCTTCCTGTCACGTAAAGTACTTGAGCAAATGTTACTTAAGTATCTTGGCCACGTTGTAATGAGTATCAAAAAAAGAAGCAACTTTTACTCTCTACTTGACTACATTAGTACATTAGTAGAATACATTGAGTATCTGTATCTTTTCTCCACTACACTTGATTGGACACTTGTGATTGTATTTTGTGATCACTCACTACATTGGGATTGTGCGCGTATTTTCCTACCGCGGTTCATTTCTCGGCCGGACGAGGTGATATCGCCATCTGCAGGATGCTGAAGGTACTGGAACGTAAAGAAGTGGTAACACTCTTTTTGTATATTTGACCAAGACTGACTTTTTGTTCTTTTTTGACCCAGTTTGTTTCTAAATTAGGAAATAAAACATCGTGAATAAGTTTCCTGTTTTTCACATGTGACATTGGATGCTTGACGACTTTTACTACGTTAGTCATTTGGCAGACGCTTTTACATTTCTTTACAATTTTTACAATTCAACAAGTTCCTGATTTCCCTGGGAATTGAACCCATGATCCAGTGTTCCAAACACCAGCTCAAGTACTTTACTCAAGTAAAAAACGACCGTAGTTGAACTGTTTCAATCGAAGGAGGAACGAGTGGAACATTCACCGCACAACTGACAAAGTTCATCCGCGATGGCTTGCTGGACTCTGATGTAGAAGAGTTCACGCCCCAGCACGGTTGCGAAAGCCAAGCATCGTGGAGCTGGGTTATTAATGATGGGAAGTCGGTGAGAGCGCACTGGTGCGACTGGACGGGTTCACCGGCTGACAAAGCGCAGCACACCGACCCGGCCACATCAAACGATAAGAGAGCAGCGTGAGCTTCTCCAGAGCGCCGCTGCTGTCCACCAGCAGATAGTCCGCTTCCTCTCCCCAACGCCCCCCCCCCCCCCNNNNCCCCCAACACAGCCCCGCCTCCGCCTGCCGCTCCACGTCAGCACTTCACTTCCACTCATCGTGTTTCTCAGTCGGACCAAAAGTTAACGATTCCTGGGTAGAGCAGGAAGTTTTCGCTTTGTAAATATTGGAGAAAAGCGTCAGCTAATGACTGTACACACACACACTGTAAAGTAGAGTAGAGTAGAGTAGAGTAGAGTAGAGCAGAGCAGAGTAAAGTAAAGTAGAGTAGAGTAGAGTAGAGTAGAGTACAGTAGAGTAATGTAGAGTAGAGTAGAGCAGAGCAGAGTAAAGTAAAGTAGAGTAGAGTAGAGTAGAGTAGAGTAGAGTAGAGCAGAGTAAAGTAAAGTAGAGTAGAGTAGAGTAGAGTAGAGTACAGTAGAGTAATGTAGAGTAGAGTAGAGTGCAGTAAAGTAGTCGGTAGGCCTAGTGGTAGAGGTTGGTAAATGTTGAAGACGTGAAACCACTGTGTTTACTGGTGCACAGATTTTTTACATCTCACCCGGTAATTACACGATAACGACACTCCTGGTGAAAACACAAGTGGTAATTACACCTCAGCATGTAGATATTATTTAAGCCTCACTGATTAATTATTTTTATCATTATTATTATTATTAATATTACCGTAATAAGAACAATAATGATACAATAATAATAATAATAATACAATTATTGTAAGTATTATTATTATAATTGTTGTTATTGTTGTAATAATAATACTAATAATTATTATTAGGCATTAGTTTAGCTTTGCTGATTAATTACACCTCTAATATTTATTCTTATCATTATAGTTATAAGTAGTAGTATTAAGCATTAAGGATAGTTAAACTTCAAACACGATGTACAGTAAATCAGACCTGTCTGCAGTAACCGCGACCCCCAGCGACCCTCGAGGAGTGTCTGAGCGACATGATTGGACGGCTCATCACTGATGTTGACCTTTAACCCCGAGGTGTCTCTCCCGTCTAGGGGTCAGGGCGAGTGTGAGGTGATGAAGTAAAGCTCTGAGAGGAATGTGGAGACCCTGGGTATCAAAAGTGACGTGTTTCCTCTCGATTTTTTGTTTTTTTTTATCAAATATACACCTGTAAGTTTTTTTTTTATTAAATATATACCTGTACATTTTGCCTCTTACAGTCTCTAAAGGGCAATAATGCATCTTTGCGGCTCGCTGAAACATCACGTAGGAGAAATGTACGCGTTGTAATAACGTGTTTCATCACGTTTGACTTTTATTTTGTAATATTGCGTCCCTCAGCTGCGGCTGAGATTAACGCTCCCGCCGTATATTTTCCCGCCGCTGCAGTAAAAGCGCGTGTGTTGTTATTCTCCCGGTGCGACGCTTCTTTCTGGCGGATGTTTCTCGCGGCGGAGACTCGCGTGAGGAGTTTGCGCGCACACACACACACACACACACGCTGGATCTGGAAGGAATGATGCATGCGGCCGCGCTGTTATTAATGTGTCGTGACATCATACGCGGCAATCAGGCCCGCTCCCCTGCTCCTGCGATCCGATCCAGATGTGCGTTTGATTAGAGGTTCAGACGCGATCGCAGGGGTGAGGACTGGGAGAGACGGGGTCAGAGGTCGGCCGCGCCAATATAAAACAACAGCTTTATGCACTTCTTCTAAAACAAAAACAGCTGGCCGGGAAAATCCCTCGCACGGGTCTCGTCTGATGTCTCGCGCTGCAGGAGGAAGAAGATGAAGAAGAAGAATAAGAAGAAGGAGAAGAAGAGCCCCGCTGAGAAACCACAACGACAACAACGACGACGTCACCACGTCAAGACGGACAGACAGACAGAGAGAGAGAGGCTGACAAATGGAGAGAGAGAGAGACAGACAGACAGGCTGACAGACAGAGAGAGAAAGAAAAAGAGAGAGAGACAGATAGAATGAGAGAAAGACAGAGAGACAAAGAGAAAGAAAGAGATCAGAGGTGCAAAATACTTGAGTAAATACACTTCGTTACTTTACTTAAGTATGTTTTTGGCTACTATGTACTTGTACTGAGTCTCAAAAACATAAGTAACTTTTACTCTCTACTCCACAGCAATGCTGATTGAGTAACTGTACTTTTCACTCCACTACATTTAAATTGACACTTATCGTTACTCGTTACATTGTGATTGTGCGCGACAAACTATAATCGATTTTTATTGCGGTTAATTTCTGGTGCGGACGAGGTGATTTTGCCTTCTATATATTTGGTGCAACGTGAGTAAACGTGATGTCTATTGTAGGCAGTGATTTAAACGACTTCAGTAGAATCACATCAAAGTCAGCTCGGAATTTTTTTCTTGTTTTTTATATTATTATTTTTATTTTTTATCTATTTTGTCTTAACATTTTTGAAACGTGAAAATGTTAAATTTCATTTCTGTATTAGAAAATAAAACCTCTTGGACACAGATTCCCCCCCCCACTTTTCTTTGTTTTATTTTAGCCTAAATTCAGAGTAAAATACTTAAGTTGTTTAAAAATTTGATACTTTGCTACTTTGACTCAAGTCTTTTTTATAGTGGTGATTTTTTACTTGTAGTGGATTAACTTATACAGCACGTATTTGTACTTTTACTCAAGTATGGCTGTCTGGTACTCTTTACAACTCTGAGAGAGATAAAGAGAGAGAGAAAGAGCGAGATAGACAGAGAGAGAGAGAGATAGACTGAGATAAAGAGAGAGAGAGGGAGAGAGAAAGAGAAACAGAGTGAGAGAGACAGGGAGAGAGGGGGGGCATAGAGGGAGAGAGAGAGAGAGAGAGAGAGAGAGAGAGAGAGAGAGAGAGAGAGAGACTGACAGCGAAATGCTTCACATTTTTGGTTGGTTTCGAATTGTTCCCTAGTAGATTTCACATTTTCGCCCAAAACTATTTTCTCCGCTTCAGATTTTTGCGTTTGGACTTTACACTTATCTGATTGAGACATTGAAACCTGTCTGTCTGTCTGTCTGTCTGTCTGTCAGCAGTCACACACAGACACACACACGCACACACTCACACACAGTCACACACACACACGCACACTCACACACAGAGACACGCACACACACACGCACACACGCACACACATACACTCACACACACACACACACACGCACACACACACACACACATACACTCACACACACACACACACAATCGGTGCTGACCCGAGCGTGACCCGTGAGTCACCTGTGTTATGGGCGTGGCCCAGTGGACTCCGTCACGTGTTCCTCAGTCTGTCAGAGCTAATTCTCCGAGTGATTGCAGAGTCGTTCACTTGTTTGTTGATCTGAGCTCGTAACCTGGAGACTGACGGACAGGTGGAGTAAACAACACACACACACACACACACACTCAGCCAGCATCCCTAGAGATCAGCGGATGATGGATGGATGAGGGGATGGAAGAATGGATGGAATTGATGGATGAATGGAAGGAAGGATGGAAATATAGATCAAATGATGGATGGGTGGAACGATGAAAAGATGGATGGATAGATTTATAGAGGACAGGATGGATGGATGGATGGATGGATGAATTGGATTGATGGATGGATAGATATATAGTTAGATGACAAGATGGATGGATGCATAAATGAACAGATGGATGGATAGATGAAAAGGGGGAGGGATGAATGAATGGATGGATGGAAAGATTGAAGCATAAATGAGCAGATGGATGGATAGATAGATAGATAGATAGATAGATAGATAGATAGATAGATAGATAGATAGATAGATAGATAGATAGATAGATAGATAGATATATAGATAGATAGATACATAGATAGATAGATAGAAACTGCGATGGATGGAAATATTGGCGCATAATAAACGTTCAATTAATGAGCAGATGGATGGATGGATTGGATTGAAGATTGAAGCATAAATTAGCAGATGGGTGGATGGATGAATAGATGAATGGATAAATTGATTGATTGATTGATTGATTGATGAATGGGTGGATGGAAAGACTGATGCATAAATGAACAGATCGATGGATGGACAGATGGATGAATGGATTGACTGATTGATTGATGGATGGATGGAGGGAAGAATGGAATGATGGATGGAAAAATAGATGAATTGATGGAATGGATGGAAGGAAGACATTGAGACGTGCTTTGAGACAGTTAAAACTGTGAAAAGCGCCTTACAAATGCTCAGAACTTGAACTTGAAGTGATGGGTGAATGAGCAGATGGATGGATGGATGAATGTATTGATGAATGGATGGATGATAAATTGATAGATGGATGGAAAGGTGAATGGAAAAAACGATGGAAAGATGGGTGGATGGATAGAAGAATGACTTGGTGGATGGAAAGAGGGATACATGGATGGAAGGATTAATTGATGGATGAAAAGAAGGATGGATGGATATATGAGTGAATGGATGAATTGGAAGAATTGAATGGATGGATATAAAAAAGGAATAATTGCCCGATAAACTCTGGCCAGTGTCACTCCTGTTTTACCACTACTGTTTATTATTATTATTATTATTATTATTGTATTAACACTTTTTTGTTTTTCAATAGCTTCCCAATTTCATTCCTGCTTATTTGTACAATTCCGATAACAACAAGGTATTTATTTACCAGAATCGTGTTCTGGAAAGCCTGGGAAAATATGTGATGTGTGTGTTTCCAAACAACAGCAAATTTGCCATGATAAATATTTACAGAGCGGCGACAATTTACGGCGGATTAGCGTTCCCAACGGCTCGGCGCAACACACCACCTCCCTGCTCGCGCGGCCCTATCTGCGCCACATCTTATCACCGTCGACTCCTCTTCTAAACACGGTCCCGGGGGTCCGGAGGGACGCGATGAATCACCAGCCATGACAGGATGTGAAAGATTTGTTTGAAGTCCGAGCATCGCCCTGCGCAACCGCTGTCTCCGCTAACCATCCGCCCAGCCCACGCCCCGCTAGTTACCGCTGTTACTTTGTTATTACTGTTTGTTTTTTGTTATTACATTGTTATTACTGTTTGCATCAATATTATTACATTGTTATTACTGTTTGGTTAATTGTTATTGCATTGCTATTACTGTTCGTTTCATTGTTATTACTGTTTGTCATTGTTATTACTGTTTGTTTCATTGCTATTACATTGTTATTACTGTTTGTTTTATTGTTATTACATTGTTATTACTGTTTGTCATTATTATTACATTGTTATTACTGTTTGTTTCATTGCTATTACATTGTTATTACTGTTTGTTTTATTGTTATTACATTATTATTACTGTTTGTGTCATTATTAATACATTGTTATTACTGTTTGTGTCATTATTATTACATTGTTATTACTGTTTGTTTCATTGGTTTGACATTGTTATTACATTGTTATTACTGTTTGTGTCATTATTATTACATTGTTATTACCATTTGTTTCATTAATATTATTGTTATTATTGTTTGTTTTACTAATATTACATTGTTATTACTGTTTGTTTCATTGGTTTGACATTGTTATTACTGTTTGTTTTATTGTTATTACTGTTTGTGTCATTATTATTACATTATTACTGTTTGTTTCATTATTCTTCTCTCGTGAAATTTCCCCACTGTGGGACTAAAAAAGGCTATTTCAATTCAATTCAGTAATATTACATTGTGATTACTGTTTGGTTTACTCATATTACATTGTTATTACTGTTTGTTTTATTGTTATTACATTGTTATTACAATGTAAATGTATTGTTATTACAGCTACTGTATTGTGCAACTGGACACATTTGTTTCGTTCTCCTCCGCTTTGGCTGCGGCGAAGCTCCTGGAGATCATGGATTGGTTGATTGAGGCGGCAGATTGATGATGTCAGCAACCGAGATATTTGTGTTGCCTAGAAAGAAAAAGAAAATCAGATTTCAGGAATGGTTTTGTGCGTTTGGATCTTGACTAGATCTCCGGGCCGGAGCGTTGTGAAAGGGGCACGGTGGCGCAATAGGTCCTGATGTCATCAGAAGTCTGAGCTCGGGGTCTCTTTGTGCGGGGTCTGCGCTCCCCGTGTTCCTGGAGTCTCCGGTTTCCTCCCACATTCCCAAAACATCTGTTCAGGAGTGTCGAAATTGCCCATAGAAGCAATGAATGTGCATGTCTGCTCCCTACGACCCAGAAATAGAAGAAGCCGCTTGCAAGATGAACAACAACCACGACAACAGCAACACAAAACAATGTGACACGCACACTTTTAGAATTGTTGTTGACCTGGAACTGTTGGTTTCCTCGTGATGTCGCTGCGCATATTTAACGCCTGAGAAGTGGAAATGAAATGTACATACTAATGCAGGCGTGAATGTGTTCATCAGAGTCCGACATAAAGGACTGACGTCATCCATCAGAAGCCCAGCATGAATTCTGCTGCAATGACATCATGATCACTTCAGAACGGTGTGAAGATCTGAGGTGTTCGGAGGATCACGGTGTGCTGAAGAGGAGAGAGAGACAGTGAGAGAGAAGGTGGGAGAGAGAGACAGACAGACAGATGGAGAGAGAACGAGAGAGTGAGTGAGGGAGAGAGACAGAGAGAGAGAGTAAGACACAGACATAGGGCGGGAGAGAGAGAGAGTGAGACAGACAAAGAGAGGGAGAGGGAGAGAGAGACAGACAGATGGAGAGAGAGAGAGAGAGAGAGAGAGAGAGAGAGAGAGAGAGGGAGAGAGTAAGACACAGACATAGGGAGGGTGAGAGAGAGAGTGAGACAGACAGAGAGAGGGAGAGAGAGAGAGACAGACAGAGACAGAGAGTGAGACAGACAGAGAGTGAGAAAGTGCGAGCAAGAGAGGAGAGGGGGGGTGAGAGACAGAGAGAGAGAGGGGGGAAGAGGGGAGAGAGAGAGAGAGAGAAGAGAGAGAGAGACAGACAGAGAGAGAGTGAGAGAGAGAGTGAGACAGACAGAGAGGAGGGGGGTGAGAGAGAGAGAGGAGAGTGAGACAGACAGATGGAGAGAGAGAGAGAGAGAGAGAGAGAGAGAGGGAGGAGAGTAGAGACACAGACATAGGGAGTTGAGAGAGAGAGTGAGACAGAAAGAGAGAGGGAGAGAGAGAGAGGGAGAGAGAGACAGACAGAGACAGAGAGTGCGACAGACAGAGAGTGAGAAAGTGAGAGCAAGAGAGTGGGGGGGTGGGAGACAGAGAGAGAGGGTGAGAGAGAGAAAGAGAGAGGGTGAGAGAGAGAGAGGAGAGAGAGAGACAGACAGAGAGAGGGAGAGAGAGAAAAGTGAGACAGACAGAGAGAGGGGTGAGAGAGAGAGAAGGTGAGAGAGAGGGTGAGAGAGACGGGTGAGAAAAAGAGAGAGAGAGAGGGAGGAGGGGGGGTGGAGGTGAGGTGGAGAGAGAGAGGGAGAGAGAGATAGAGAGAGAGGGAGAGAGTGAGAGAGAGAGAGAGAGAGAGAGTACTCTTTTCTCCTCCGCTGGCTTCTCTGGGGGAGCTGAGAGTTGCTGTTCCACCCATTTCCTTTCCTTGCCCTTCCCAGGCATGTCAGAGTCGAGCTCAGCCAAAACAAATCAAACCTGCAGTGGCTTCTAGACGGACCTTGGCCTCTACAAGTGTGGTGATTCTGTGTGTGTGTGTGTTTGTGGGAAAGAGTGAGATAATGAGTGTGTGTGACCCGGCGTGTTGAAGTCGCCTCTCGAGCTTGAGTAGAACTTGTGGTTTGTTTGTGACCGTCAACTATTCCAATCTCCTCCGTCATCGGCTCAGGACGAAGCTTCTCTCCGCTCGGCGTCTGATGCTGGTTTGGCTTTCAGAGCTTCTCTGGAGTCAAACTCACTCTGGAGACTCGGGCCTTACATGTGTTTGTGGTTGTTCCTCGCGTCTCCGGGTTCACGAAGAACGACTCCAGCGCTTGAGAAGTTCAGGAGGCGTGAGACACGGGGAGGAAGCCTCGTCTGCTTGTGGAAATGTACATGTGTTAAGACGCACAACATCTGTATGCCGCACAAATCATTACAGAAGTTCTGTTTACTGTAGATCTGCACACATGTACAACGGCTTCAGCAGCACAGTGTTTGAGTCACAAATATAAACGCCAGACTCACCAGAACATCTCCAGACCTTCCAGAACATCTCCAGACTCACCAGAACATCTTCAGACACTCCAGAACATCTCCAGACCCTCCAGAACAACCCCAGACCTTTCAGAACATCTCCATACTCCCCAGAACATCTCCAGACAATCCAGAACATCTCCAGACACTCCAGAACAACCCCAGACCTTTCAGAACATCTCCATACTCCCCAGAACATCTCCAGACAATCCAGAACATCTCCAGACACTCCAGAACATCTCCAGACACTCCAGAACATCTCCAGACTCACCAGAACATCTCCAGAGTTTTTGAGCATTTGTGAGTGCTTTTGAGAGTGTTTGTGAGTTTTTGAGAGCGTTTGTGAGCGTTTGTGAGCTGTTGAGATCGTTTGTGAGTTTTTGAGTGTGAGTTTTTGAGAGCGTTTGTGAGTTTTTGAGAGTGTTTGTGAGCGTTTGTGAGTTTTTGAGAGTGCTTGTGAACATTTGTGAGTGTTTGTGAGCATTTGTGAGTGCTTATGAGTGCTTGTAAGCGTTTGTGAGTGCTTGTGAGTTTCTGAGTGTTTATGAGTGTTTGTGAGCATTTGTGAGTGCTTGTGAGTTTTTGAGAGTGTTTGTGAATGTTTGAGAGTGTATGTGAGTTTGTGAGTGCTTGTAAGCGTTTGTGAGTGCTTGTGAGTTTCTGAGAGTGTTTTTGAGTTTTTGTACGTTTTTGAGAGCATTTGTGAGCATGTGTGAGCTTTAGTGAGCTTTCGAGAGCGTTTGTGAGTTTTTGAGAGCGTTTGTGAGTGCTTGTCAGTTTCTGAGAGTGTTTATGAGTTTTTGTACGTTTTTGAGAGCATTTGTGAGCGTTAGTGAGCTTTCGAGAGCGTTTGTGAGTTTTTTAGAGCGTTTGTGAGTTTTTGAGTGTTTGTGAGTGCTTGTGAGTTTCTGAGAGTGTTTGTGAATGCTTGTGAGTGTTTGTGACCATTTGTGAGTTTTTGAGAGCGTTTGTGAGTGTTTGTGAGCTTTCGAGAGTGTTTGTGAGATTTTGAGAGTTTTTGTGAGCATTTGTGAGTGCTTGTAAGCGTTTGTGAGTGCTTGTGAGTTTCTGAGAGTGTTTATGACTGTTTGTGAGTTTTTGAGAGTGCTTGTGAGCGTTTGTGAGCTTTTGAGAGCGTTTGTGAGTTATTGAGAGTGTATGTGAGTTTTAGAGAGTGTTTATGAGTTTTTGTAAGTTTTTGAGTGTTTGTGAGCATTTGTGAGAGCTTGTGAATTTTTGAGAGCGTTTGTGAGCGTTTGAGAGTGTTTGTGAACATTTGTGAGCGCTTGTGAGTGCTTGTGAGTTCATGAGAGTGTTTGTGAGTGTTTGTGAACATTTGTGAGTGTTTGTGAGCGCTTGTGAGTTTATGAGAGTGTTTGTGAGTGCTTGTAAGTGTTTGTGAGTGTTTGTGAGCGCTTGTGAGCACTTGTGTGCGTGCGGGAGTGTTTGTGTTTGTTAGTGAACATTGAACACTGGAGTGAATGTCAGTGTTCCTCCTGATAACAGAGGCACATTCAGCTTTACTGAGGAAATGAATCAATGGAGAAACTCTCTTTAGGCTCAGTGTCCTGACCTTCTCAGAAGCTCTTCACTAAGAGTGTGTTCTACGTATATCTCCAGCAAGATGTATCTGTCGGGAAGCAGGACCAGACTCTGGAGCAGTGGAGTAGAATCTACTCAAACGCTAATGAGGAGAAGACTGGAGGTAGAACCTTCCAGGAACGTGTACACCAGCCTTCAGACAAGACCAATAAACAACGTGATTATTGTGGTGACCACACGTATGGGACCGGCTCCACACCTTACACACCCTTCCGTCACACGCGGTTCGTATTCTTACGTTCTAGAAGAATCTTTCCCTTGTTACATGATCCGCTGCGATCAGTGCGACCCGATCCGGTGTAGGAACATCCTCATCTCCGCAGAGGAAGCGTGTGAGGGGAGAACAATGGCTGCTCTCCTGACCGCTGACACATCACACGGGCGTATCTACACAGTGTGTGCTTTCAGACCATCACACACCTACTGGAGACAGAACGGGTCCGTGTCACCATTCACACCTCACACCTTTAGGACCTGATGTCTGCTCTGGGTTCAAGAAAGTCAAGAACATGAAGTTCCACTTTGGAGAATCCCCACATCAGTCATGTGACGTGCGCCCGGACCACCAGCGTCGACGCATGCAACCCGCCGGACTTGATCGGGAGTTTGAGTGACTGTAAATCAAAGAGAAAATTAAGTCTGGAAGTGTTTATTCTTCGCCAGGATTGGTATGATTTTAGCTGGGGCGCTCTGAGATGTTTCTGGGCGCTGAAGCATGAGCGGAATGTGGCGCTGGCGGACGGGCCGAGAACCCGAGCCAAAGGGACGCTTCCCAGGCAGGTAAAGCTCCCTCGGTCTCACGAAGTCCAACTCAATCTACAGGCTCAGGAGAAGCAGGTTCCTCCACACGCTGGGCTCGTCTGCTCTCCAGTGTCCCGCTGATGAAGTGCTGCTTGGGTCGGTTTTATCTGGACTCCATGAATAATGAGCATCTGCTTTTGTAATGTGACGGGATATTGTCTGGCCGTAGATCATTTTAACAGGGTATCATTTCAGTTTGCCTGACAGTCCTGGCATGGTCAGCCTGAAGCGCTTGTTGTAGTTCATAAACAGACGTCTGTGGAGCTGAGACTTCAACGATCCCGACCGCTGCGCTTGTGATTTCCCCATCTGTGTCCCGGCGGAGACGCTTTACACTCCTCTCCTGAGGGACGCATCTGGACTATAAACCCATTAAACGGCGTTTTATTGGCCTGAGAGGATATCCTGTATGGTCAATTGATTACAAACCGTGTTGTTTTGTAACTTCTGCTGGAAGATTGTAAGTTCTACTGTCCAATCTGAGGGACTAGACGTGTCCCTTTCAAATAAAAGCAGAGGCTGGAAAGACGGGGGGATTGGTGGTCCTCTACAGAAGGTCTTAACTTTGTGCGCTTTGAGACAGTTAAAACTGTGAAAAGCGCCTTACAAACACTCAGAACTTGAACTTCTTTGGAATTAGGTTTGTACACACAGCCAAACTCAAGCCAACCCGGAATATTCCACCCGTCTGTGATTGACAAGGCCGGGATCTCGAGTGGATCCGCGAGACTCAAATTACGACCAGTGAATAACAAACGACCAACCAGGAGCTACGTAACTCAGGCGTAAATCACAGGGCAAACAAGAATCAAGCGTTACCAAATGGCTGACAGGCAGGACATAGCGTGTGTAGAACGTTCTGGATTCTCTACTGTCTTTTGGCCCCATAATCAAAGCCAGACAGTGGAGTTCTGGTCACGTCAGGCATTACAGTTTCTCCGCAAATTCTGAACATTCTTCGGGACGTCTTGGGATGTGACCCGACCACTTCAGAGACGCACGAGGCCACTGCCATCGGAACCGCCTGAGCCCACAACAACAAAGGGATTGGCGCGGACACAAGTTAGGGTGGGCGCAGACAGACTTTTAACAGAACTTAATGCTTCATACATTTACGTACATAAATACTTGGGAGATGAATCTCGGCCGTTAACCATCCAGTGAAGTGACACACACAAACCCGGGGCAGTGGGCAGCTTAAGCTGTCGTGTCAGGGATGTGCCACTCAGTTGCAGAACCCACGGGACCGGGATTAGAACCTGCAACTTCCTGGACACAAAGTCCGATTCCCATCACACCGGTAAATAAATCAACCGACTCTGATCAAACTGATACTATTACTTGTACTGTTACATTACTCAACAGGTGTGCTGACGGTTTTCTAGAACATCTGTCCCAATCCTAGAGAGGGCGGGCGTCAGCACTGGCGGGGGTCTTCAAAGAGTGCGGGTCGTGCCAGTCCTCGCGCTTACAGGGAAAGTTCAGGAGGGCAAACAAACATCAACGCTCCGCTCCCGCCGTGACGCGACCCCTTCCTCTCCTCCTGCCCAGGTTTCCTTCTTCATTTATAAAGTACAAATTACAAGTGATGATTAGGACATAGCTGTAGCGTTTCACACACCTGGCTAAGCTAGTTAGTATCAGTGAGTTTGATGTCTCTGCGACGCGGAAAGATAGAAATGTGAGATTCTGGGAATTCCTTGTCGGTTTGATTGAGTGGTGTCATTGAATTAAAAATCTCATACTTTCATCTACAAATAAGACACACCTGGAGAAGCTTCAAACTACAGTCTAAGCTTGAAGTAATTTATTTTTATTCACCCACACATCAACCAGTCTACAAATATAATAACTATTCAAGTTTGGGTTCGTTACTTTGGTACATCTTCAAACTTTAAGCATGTCTATTATTCCTCATGTGTGTGTGTGTGCCTCTACGGATTGTTTCAAACTACTTGGAACTGGAAACACACACAAAAATTCCGGCTCTGTGCAAACACGGGTCTACCGCAGAAGAGAGTTTAGAGCGGCGATCAGAAGGAGCGTGCCGAGAGCGTCTCTCCAGCCGAGGAGAAGGCCGTGCGTGAGACAACGGCAAATGAACTCTGATACTGGAGGCTGTGATGGAAAGCGTCGGCATGTTGACACGGAGCCGAGGAGCTCCTGAGACCACCTGAAGACCACCATCGCTCCTGCTTCACCTGCGGCGCGCTCTCCAGAACATTCCTGCCTCGGCAGCAGCGTGTCTGCTCAACACATGCTGGACGGAAGGATCCGGCACATCTGGGAATCTTTGACAGGCTTTTGATGGCTCAGTAGACCTTGGTCTTTGCTCCCAGCAGAGCGCCATCATCTCCAGTTTCAAAACCCCGGCTGCTTCTGCACTGCCTCGCATGGACAAATGATCTGGATCGGAGCGGAGCTTTCCACCAAAATAGGTGTTGTCTGCAAATTCCATGCAGCTAGAGAAATAAACCCAGAAGGTCTGTCTGTGACTCTCATCCTCGGGACCGGGCGATGCTACGGCTTGGAAAAAGTCCGAAACGAAACTCATTATCATAACATGAAAGTCTCATTTTCCTTCATAAATCTGTCAGATGGTCTCGGTTTGCGCTCTACAAACAAGCGCGTCAGAGTCGCTGGTGTTACCTTAAATCACCCCGCCATGAGAAGCTCTGACGTCTGCTTGGCTCTTAGACATGGTTTTAAACAAAAAAAAAAAACGAATTGAAATTAACACAAAAGCGACAAACACCTCCTCATGCCACCTGACTTGGTTTTTATGAACTGAGTCTCTTGAAACACCTCAGACCTTGTTTGTCACAAGCTGCATTACTTCAGAAGAAGCCAGAAGGTCCTTTCGCTCTGGCCTTTTAGTGTTTAAAAACTCTGTATTTAGTGCTGATGGTGTGTGAACCCCGGAGCTCCGTCTGGCAGACCTGACATTCACCCTATTGTCTGCTTAACATTAACAGACTCTGGATCCTGTCGAGCTCTGCATCTGGACAATGACTTCACATCTTTGCCCGGTGAAAGCTCTGCTTACTATGCTGGCCCGGAGCCAGGGACCTCAGCAAGCCAGAGAGGACTTTCCCCAGACCCACCCGACCGCTGCCTATGCTCTCACTTTGCGGAAATGTAAACTCAGATGAGCTGTGTGAACACTTTCAAAAGAGCAGCTCAATGTTCAAGCCCTTGTAACGTGGGATAGTGAACTGGTTAAACTGGTTGAAGCTGAAGCAGGCCAGCAGGGAAACACACATCACACCACCTTGAGATGCTCCAGCAACAAATGCAAGACGCTGTAGCCATCTTAGTTTTTGCTCTTCCGTGGTCGCAAGCCCAACTCTGACCACTAGGCCACAACTGCTACTGTAGATCTGAAGACTGTCTTAAATGGCTGGTAAAACATGGTCTCTGGAGCTCAGAAGCTCAGGCGATCTCTCTATTCTCTCTCTGTAACTGTCGAGTGAGATGCTGACTAAGATCATTTAATTTAGTGGGCGGAACTGAGGGGTCTAGTGATGATAGTGAGAAGGGACGAGTGATGAGAGTGAGGGTCTAGTGAGGAGAGTGAGTGTCTAGAGTGAGGGGTCTAATGATGAGAGTGAGGGGTCTAGTGATGATAGTGAGAAGTGACGAGTGAGGAGAGTGAGGGGTCTATTGATGAGAGTGAGGGGTCTAGAGAGGAGAGTGAGGGGTCTAGTGATGAGAGTGAGGGTCTAGTGATGAGAGTGAGAGTCTAGTGATGAGAGTGAGGGGGTCTAGTGATGAGAGTGGGGTCTAGTGATGAGAGTGAGGGTTCTAGCGATGAGAGTGAGAGTCTAGTGATGAGAGTGAGGGGTCTAGTGATGAGAGTGAGGGTCTAGAGAGGAGAGTGAGGGGTCTAGTGATGAGAGTGAGGGTCTAGTGATGAGAGTGAGAGTCTAGTGATGAGAGTGAGAGTCTAGTGAGGAGAGTGAGGGTGTCTAGTGATGAGAGTGAGGGGTCTAGTGACGAGAGAGTGAGAGTCTAGTGATGAGAGTGAGGGGTCTAGTGATGAGAGTGAGGGTCTAGCGATGAGAGTGAGAGTCTGTGATGAGAGTGAGGGGTCTAGTGATGAGAGTGAGGGGTCTAGAGAGGAGAGTGAGGGGTCTAGTGATGAGAGTGAGGGTCTAGTGATGAGAGTGAGAGTCTAGTGATGAGAGTGAGAGTCTAGTGAGGAGAGTGAGGGGTCTAGTGATGAGAGTGAGGGGTCTAGTGATGAGAGTGGGGTCTAGTGATGAGAGTGAGGGGTCTAGTGATGAGAGTGAGAGTCTAGTGAGAGAGTGAGGGGTCTAGTGATGAGAGTGAGGGTCTAGAGAGGAGAGTGAGGGTCTAGTGATGAGATGAGAGTGAGAGTCTAGTGAGGAGAGTGAGGGGTCTAGTGATGAGAGTGAGGGGTCTAGTGATGAGAGTGAGGGGGTCTAGAGAGGAGAGTGAGAGTCTAGTGATGAGAGTGAGGGGTCTAGTGATGAGAGTGAGGGGTCTAGAGAGAGAGTGAGGGTCTAGAGATGAGAGTGAGAGTCTAGTGATGAGAGTGAGGGTCTAGTGATGAGAGTGAGGGTCTAGTGATGAGAGTGAGGGGTCTAGAGAGGAGAGTGAGGGTCTAGTGATGAGAGAGTGAGAGTCTAGTGAGGAGAGTGAGGGTCTAGTGATGAGAGTGAGAGTCTAGTGATGAGAGTGAGGGTCTAGTGATGAGAGTGAGAGGGTCTAGAGAGGAGAGTGAGGGTCTAGTGATGAGAGTGAGGGTAGAGAGGAGAGTGAGAGTCTAGTGATGAGAGTGAGGGTCTAGTGATGAGAGTGAGAGTCTAGTGATGAGAGTGAGGGGTCTATTGATGAGAGTGAGGAGTCTAGAGAGGAGAGTGAGGGTCTAGTGATGAGAGTGAGAGTCTAGTGAGGAGAGTGAGGGTCTAGTGATGAGAGTGAGGGGTCTAGTGATGAGAGTGAGGGGTCTAGAGAGGAGAGTGAGAGTCTAGTGATGAGAGTGAGGGGTCTAGTGATGAGAGTGAGAGTCTAGTGAGGAGAGTGAGGGGTCTAGTGATGAGAGTGAGAGTCTAGTGAGGAGAGTGAGGGTCTAGTGATGAGAGTGAGGGGTCTAGAGAGGAGAGTGAGGGGTCTAGTGATGAGAGTGAGAGTCTAGTGAGGAGAGTGAGGGGTCTAGTGATGAGAGTGAGGGGTCTAGTGATGAGAGTGAGGGGTCTAGTGATGAGAGTGAGGGGTCTAGTGATGAGAGTGAGGGGTCTAGAGAGGAGAGTGAGAGTCTAGTGATGAGAGTGAGGGGTCTAGTGAGGAGAGTGAGAGTCTAGTGATGAGAGTGAGGGGTCTAGTGATGAGAGTGAGGGGTCTAGAGAGGAGAGTGAGGGTCTAGAGAGGAGAGTGAGAGTCTAGTGATGAGAGTGAGGGTCTAGTGATGAGAGTGAGGGTCTAGTGTTAAGTTAAGTGAGGTAACCACCAGGTACAATTGTTTGTTAGATCAAATTCAGCTGTGCAGTATATTTGTCATTACCATAAAAAAACTCGTTTCTATATCTAAAAATGTACATGTGTTAAGAGGCAGGCCGCATTTTCTTTTTTAAAACTACACCAATAAAGATTCTTTTGAGAACTTGTTGCATAACTTCAGACAAAAAAAAGACAACAACCTAAAAATAGTATTCCTCTTTTAACGAAGATGGAAAAGTAAAAGAGGGTGGAACTTGATTGCGTCATTCTTTCACCGTGTGACGCCCGGTTTCTGCAAAAACCTTCCGTCGGGTGACAAACCGATGGAGACTTACACGTTTATAGGTTCGACGGTTTGATTTCTGGCGTTGTTTAGATGTTTTGAAGCCACATTTTGGACTTTTACCGCTTTTGAGCTGAAGATGCATTCAAATCAACTATAGCTCTACAAGCCTCAAGGACATCAGAAATGATAAAAGACTCAGAGCTAAAACACACACAGATAACAGAATTGTTCCACGCACGAGGACCACCGCCTGAATCCTCGCCTGCACCCCGCCGCTGATGGAGCGCTCCGGAACGCCGCTCGGCCTGAGACGCAGTGGCGGGGTAATTTATCGTGGGAGCTAAGTGTTTCCATTCGCAGCCAGGGCCACTAAAAACAAGCAGGGCCGAGGTTTCTGGGGGGCCGTCTAGTGAAAACAGCGATGCGGTGGGGGACTGGCGGCCGGCCCGACAACCTGTTTGGGGAAGGTCCTGATGAGATTTTAATGAATACGTAATCCAGCGATGGCGCGCTGCGATACGGGCGAGACCACTCCCGCAGGACTGACGCTGGGGCTCCTGGGGGCCGTCGGAGACTTTCAGGGGTCGCTCCAGGTTTACTGTCCTCCAGCTGGCTGACTTTACGACGGTTCTTCGTTTTTATTTTTGTCAATCTGAGGAATCACTCGATCCTCGGTTTGGCTGTTTCGAAAAATATCAGTTTCTCTTTAACAAGCGGCAGGATTTATAATCGCTGGCGCGGGCGACGCCGGACTGAGCGCATGAGTTACGGTTTGCGGTTTTAAACGGCACAATTTAGCAAAATATCACCCAGCTCTTCGCCCGCTTTGGGTTTTTTTTTTTCATCGCAATCGCACGAACCATTAAAACGATGCTTTCGTAGGCCCCGGTAAAATAAAACCGCAGCTCCACGACGGATGGATGTGGAGGGGGAAGTGTTTGGGGGCCGCGGGGAGCGTCTCAGATTGATCACTTCCACTTTTAAAGCGGTTTTCTGGCGATGGGCGTTAGAAGGCTCTCACCGGAGGCTCTTCTGGCAGGAACGTCTCATTAATCCTGCCGGAGAATGGACCCGAAGAGTGTAAAGAGTTTTAAGACTGGCTACGTGTGTCTCGTGATGGATCTCGCCACTCGTATGAACGCTCCACCGTCCCACCGAGGCCTTTATGAGCCGGCCGGCGGGGAAAGTGCTGCCCCCTTCAGGCCCGCGGAGGCTTCGCTTCTCACCTTAGAAGGCACATCAGCTCGTGAACCACAATTAAGCTGACAGTGATGGAGGAGCTAGAAATCTGTATCACTTAAATGACAGTATTTTGCACTTTCTGTACAACATTTTGATATATTAGTTCAGGGGTCGGGAACCTTTTTGGCTGAGAGCCATAAACACGGCATATTGCTAAAAATGAAGTCCAAAAGAGCCATACCTGTTTAAAACTAAGTAAATTTTAGATTTATAAAACCAATATGAAATGCAGGACAACAAGTATTTCAACTCGTTTTGATAACGCTGTAATTATATGTAAAATGTCTTGATACTCGTGTTTTCAACTTTTAATTCTGACAAAACATGCGGTCAAGACCAGAAACACGGTGCACAGAGGTGTTTCAACTCTTTCAGGACCCCCGGGTCAAATAAACTCAGACATATACAAATACATTTCCAATAAATCAAACACAAATAAAATACATTTAAAATTGGGAGGGCATCCATTTAAACTTGAACTTATTTGACAACTTTTAACTTATTTTACCCCATGTTAAGCAATGCCCATTGGCAGTTACCGTGCGCGCACGCGACTGGTCTGGAACGCAACGGTTTACGCTATTAGGTAGCGAACTACTGAATATTAAAAAGGGGACAGGGAAAACGTCCTGACGTCACGACAACGTTACGCATTATCCAATAGAAAACATGGTGTTGTCCGGAGGAAAGCTGTGATTGGCTAGTTCGCCCGCAACCAGGAAGCGGATGGATTGAAATACCGTTTCACGTTTGAAATGTTTTACGTTATTATGTATTTTTAAAGCTTTGTCTAAGAGCCATATGCAGCCACCAGAAGAGCCATATATGACTGACGAGTTATAGGTTCCCGACCCCTGTGTTAGCTATTTATATGGTGGCTTTATTCAGTGTGTGTATTTTACTCGTGTCATCACCGTGTTCGTTTTGCACCAAACGGAGTAGCCACACTCGTTTCATCCTAACCCTGAGACACCACGATGATATTCTCCGTCTTGCACATAAAGTCACATGACTCGACAATACCAACACACACACTCGACGGGGAAACGTTTATTGTAAAACGTACAGAACACGACACGTTCATGACCCACAATACATATTAAATGACCCCGCGGATGAAGCAAGCCCCGCCCACTTGAGGATGTTTTAGTGCTTGACGGACAGTCTGAGTATGTTGCTCAGAGACGGTGACGCTGCTGTGACCATGACCCGCGGGACACTTCCTGTTTTTGAAGCAGGGAAAGCGACGGATCGGTGGGAGCTCGACTGCTCCTCCGATGGCGCTGATTGATCTACCATCCGTCCGGTAAACAGCGCGGCCGCTCCAAATCCCCACTGTCTCCGCAACATCCGCCAGGGGGCGGGGCCACTGTGGTCGGGTCAGACCGCCGCCACTTCCTCTCACTGCAGGCCTGATCCGACCACACCAGCCTCATCCTCTCCACGTCTGGGAGACGCCGCGCTGAGAAAGCCTCGCCGTTTATCACGCCATGATCCAGACGAGTCACGGCAAACCAGAGGAAGAACTTTCAGGCGTTTCCCAGGGGAGCGAGGACGCAGCGGTGACCAGGAACTCCCTTCCCCCGCTCGGCCCCACCCGAGTAACTCAAGTCGATTATATACGGAGTGATGCGTGCGGAGGGAAACCCTGACAAAAGCGGGCGGGGCGGTTCATCACTCGCTCACAGATACACTGAGCATTTACACACCGCGGGTTACACGGGTCACACGGATCAGGAGGCAGGTCACATGGGTGAATACATGTGTCGCACGGGTGGGTCACACGGGTGAGTACACGGGTCACATGCGTCAGACGGGTGTGTACGCGGGTCACACGGGTGGATACTCCCCACATGGGTCACACGGCTGAGTACGCGGGTCACATGGGTGGGTACACGAGTCAGGATGCGGGTCACATGGGTCGGGAGGCAGGTCACATGGGTGGGTATACAGGTAACATGGGTCAAACGGGTGGGTACGCGGGTCACATGGAAGTGACCCATGTGGATACTCCCCACGTGGGTACGGGCGGGTGGAAGGGTTCTCCAGACGCTCCTCACACACAGTCACGTCGTATAAGTGGCCGGTGTGGCTCCGCCCCCTCACAGCAGCCTGCGCATGCGGCGCGTGTGTCTGTCGATGGCGGTGGCGGCGTGATGGCTGCCCGTGCTCAGCACCTCCAGGGCCTCGTCCTGCCGCTCCAGCTCGCTCTCCGCCTCCAGAGCCAGACCCCTCAGCTGCTCCAGCATCTGCTCCACACAGGTCAACGCTTCAGAAAACCTTCCTCACAATGATCATTTGTGCCGCTTTATTGGGGCAAAATCGCGTCCCGATGTGTCCCAGTTAATCAGGGCGAGACTGTGTATTACTATTATTATTATTATTATTATTATTATTGTACAACTCGGCTGTCACTAACGATATTTGATATATCAGCGTTTTCACTGGAATTGGTTTCGAACGCACTGGAAACCAATGTTGGTCCTATTTTTTTATTTACTCTTATAGAAATGAGTATTTTCTCTCTACATCAATATATCCATTCTAATATACATACAATATAACTTCATCACACCTTTGTGGAATCTCGTTGAGTCTTCTCAACGTTTTCTCAAACTGGTCTGTGCTCTCTATCAAGCCTTTGGTGGAGAGTGAGATCCACTTGTTACTAAAACTTCGTCCTTGTTGTTATAAACAGATGGTACCCGACTCTCCGTCTCCAGGGCATTTTAGTGATGCCACAGATCATAAAGTCCACGGGATTATTGACACGGCAACACCATTGATCGCACGCAGACGTTAAACCACGTCTTGAAGAAGCTGGACTGCCGATCATCAAACGCTGATATTCTAGCGTCTTTTTAAAAAAATGCCCAGACTATCGTTCACAATTCACTTCAAGGTCACTGACTCTGCGATTGGAAAGTGAAGTGGAGGGCGTGTGTGGGACTTCATCAGGTCAAAAATTCATGAAAATGATTTCGATTAAAAGTATCGTAAACCTTGTTGAGCTCCTGCGCCTCGGCCTCCGTCACGGCCGGCTGGAGAACCTGAAGCTGCAGCTGCGTCAGACCGCCAGCAGAGACCTCCACCGCCACCTCCACGTCCTGAGCGCCACCTGCAGACACACAGTGATGGAGCAACACCGCCATCGTGTGGAGGACAAGGAGAACTGCGACATCTGGGTAGGTAGGAATGTAGGTATCTGGGTAGGTAGATGGTAGGTAGGTAGGTATCTGAGTAGGTCCGATGATAGAAAGGTAGGTATCTGGGTAGGTAGAAGTTAGGTATCTAGGTAGGTAGAAGATAGGTATCTGGGTAGGTAGGAATGTAGGTATCTGGGTAGGTAGATGGTAGGTAGGTAGGTAGGTAGGTAGGTATCTGGGTAGCTCAGATGATAGAAAGGTAGGTATCTAGGTATCTGGGTATGTAGAAGATGGGTATCTGGGTCGGTAGGTATCTGGGTAGGTAGAAGATAGGTATCTAGGTAGGTAGGTATCTGGGTAGGTTGTGTAGTAGGTATCTAGGTAGGTAGGTAGGTATCTGGGTAGGTAGGAAGCTTTTTTTAAAATTCATCTAGTGTAAAAGAAAAACAAAACCGTTTAAATTATGAATCGTTAATTATTCATTTAAAAATAAAAAGGAACCTTGAGTTACGAATTGAATTCATTCCGTGGTCGACCTCTAATCTCAGTTAACTCTCATTAACACACGGGGTCACGTCACTAACGTTTTAAATTGTTTCTGACGCTCAAATGCCGTCCCGTGTGCTACATGGTCCTATAAATGCGTAACAACGCTCAGGTTTAGTCGTTACAGGTGCACTAACATTATAGTTATAGGTTTATTATACGGCACGGTATATTTATCCAAACTGCTGATTCTGTACATGACAAAAAGTGTGTATTGTGTATTTTCTGCGCTTCTTTACGGTTTTTGCACACATTTATATTTTCTGTGTGTATTTATTGCATAGTCATGGCAAAGCGATGCGGAAAGGGATCTAACAATAGAGATTCTTTCATAATAATAAAAGCTTTGAACGTGTTGTCCACCGGGGGCGCTGTGACGTCCCTCACGTCTGAAATTCTGAAATCTAGTCGGGGGCTTTTTTTTTTTGCAATTTTAACTACTTTTGCTAAAATAAAACAGTCGCACGTGGGGAACACGCGGACTTCACCTGTGGCACACGCGTCCCGCGGCGCTCCGGGCGTGGCCTGAAAGGCAGCGAGGTGACTGGTCTCTAGCTTGCGCTGGTACTGCGCCTCCAGAAGGGGCAGGGCTTCAGGCATGCGGGCGGAGTCCACGCGGAAGCACACGTCGGGCTTGGCGATGAAGCGCTGGCGGAGGCTGATCTGGTAGGGGCTGATCACCCTCACCTCGTCCACCTCGTCCCTCAGGAAGCGGTGCGTCAGCTGACCGCCCGCGTCCCGAAGCTCCACCCCCGACACCAGCAGCACCAACCCACCCGGCTGGGCGTCGCCCTCGGCCCGAGACACCACCGCGGGGATGCTGAGCAGGACCCTGGGGCCCGTCACTGCTCCGGTGGAGGACTTCTTCTTCTTCTCCTGCTGATGAGCCCACGTCAGTCTGCTGAAGGGCCACCAGGCCGGACTCTCCAGCGCCGACAGCAGCCTGAACACGCACACACACACACACACACGCACACACA